>CM062059.1:18750000-19375000 GCA_030954485.1 Citrullus mucosospermus | reverse complement strand
TCAGGCCGCCGTCAATTCCTTCTACGAGTCCCTGAGCATTGGGGTCCCATTTCTATCTCCAGGCTACCCATTTGCCTTCTACGAGTCCCTGAGCATTGGGTACCTTTATAATTCGGACCACCCACAATGCCTTTTATGAGTCCCTGAGCATTGGGGTCCCTTTTCAAAGTTTTATAAAACACCATACATATTTTGGAAACATTATATTAATAACTCATAAATTAGTCGTTTCCAAATCTCACATCATCAGCATGCTAAATTCCATTTCCAACTTATGTATCAAACAGCATGCTTTTCATACAAGTTTATTTTCAAATCTTTCTTGAAATCATATAACACCATGCTTTTCAGAAAAATCATGAAAACAAGTATCAATCAATCACCATGCGTTTCATAACAAGTAACCAGCATACTCAAAGTTTTCAAGTAAAACGCATGCATTTATTCATTGAAAACCCATGAAATCATATTCGTAAGGAACTCATTTATATTTTGTAAAACGCAGGTGTTACTCACCTGTACTTGCCAAAGAATAATTCCTCTTCCTTTCCTCTATTTCCTCTTTCCGAGCTTCTTGGACACAGCGTTCTAATCTCAGAAACGCAAGGCTCCATTTTCCTCTGTCAGCTCGGTTGAACGCAACCCTGCCCTTCAACGCAAGGTTGATAACTACCGCAAACCCTGCCCTTCAACGCAAGGTTGATTACTTCCGCAAAGTGCATCCCAACTCTTCTTACTTCTCTTTCGGATGCGTCGCCCTCTCTTGGACACAAGGTCCAACTTGAACGCATCACCTCACTTTGGACGCCACGTTCTCCTTGAACGTAGTGTTTGTCTTCACCGCAAGGCTGACCCATTTTGACACAAGACAACTTCTTTAACGTAAAATAGCTAAGTTGTCAAGAATACCTTCTTTCTTGTTCGCAGACTCCTACTATGGAAGCAAAAATTCCTTCTTGTTGCCTTCTTTCTTCCCTTTCTTTCCAGAATTCTTCTTTCAAAGTCATCAGTCGCTCCTTTTCCCTCAAAGTTCTATTTATAGGGAGCTTGCCATCCAACTTCTCCTCTCCTTTTGCCACTTGTTTGCCACATGTCACGCTGCATGCTTAATTAACTATGCATTTATCCAAGAGTCACCTTGCATGAAGCACTCAACATGCATTCTAACACCTTCTACTTTTAAGGTGTCAAGTCTATATGAAGCCAGCTAACCTTTATAAGCTTATCTTATTCGTCCAACATTTCCAATAAACAACTTTTCATTCATCACAATGCCCCCAGACGTTTATTCAGTTTCCTTTAAGGTTTGAGCTTTATTATTTACTTCCCTATCTCTTAGCCATACTTCCTTTGATCTCGTTTTCACCGCATACTACTAGGCGTCACTGTCCCAAACACACAGTACTATGCGTTTGTGCCTGACTGCATAATACTATCCGTTAACCTGAACCACACACTATCATGCGTCCACGACCTTCCTTCTATCCTTGAAGACTCCTTAATTACCCTTCTATGCATTCTTGTACTTGTATTCCAAGGTTATTCATTTAACCTTTTTCCTTGCACTAAAACATTTTTCTGATAATAAAGTAGTATGCGTTCACCTCTTGTTCCAATCTTTAAACTTACTTCTCACCTTCCACTTTCCAACACTCGTGAACATTCCTTGCTAATAGTCTATGCGTTACTCAATTTCTTATAGTATTCTATCTTTCCGAGACTTAAATCTCTTTCAACACTTCACAACATAACTTTATTCCTTTCTTGCTTATGCGTCTTACCAACGCAAATGCTTACATCTTCTCCTATGCGTTTCACTTCTTTCTCTTCTTGATCTACTTCCATGCGTCCACCCATACCATGTGTTACCTTGGTCCTGACTGATAAGCACTTAAAAAGTGCTTATTATTCTCTCAAATTAAGGGAGTTTTATATTAGATTTCACTTGTTTGCTAGTGATTTTCAGGTTAAAACGAGGAAAATTAGAAGAAACGACTGAAAGATCAAAACCGAGCAAGAATATGGTGAAAAAGAGCTGAAAAACGCATCCTTGTTGAAACGCATGATGCGCCGCGGCGCTGAAGCAAAAACGCATCAGCATGGATGCAGAGTAGCAACGCGGTGCTGGGAAGGCGCTGCCTCGACGCATCCTCGAAGAACGCAAGACAGCGTCGCGGCGCTGAGACGGCGCTGTCGCGGCGCTAAAACCCGAGAGCAACTTATTTTTGGTTGCAACCCTAGCGCCGTGGTGCTATGCGTCAGCGCCGCGGCGCCAGCGTTAATTAAACGAAAAGTTTTGTATTTTAGGTTAAATTTTAGGCGGCCAAACTCTATAAATTTACGGGTTTTCAGCAGCCAAAAGGGAGGAGAATTATCAAGAAGATCAAGAAAGTTGCAGAAAAAAAAAGAAAGATCCAAAAAGGTGAGATTTAAGCTAGAGTTCCAAGAGTGAGTTAGCCGGAAGGAAGAGGAAAAGAGTTCGAGATAGTTTTGGTGCCCTTCGAAGTCCGACGCGAGAGCCAAGGAGTTCGTGACGGTGCTGCCTCAATCAAGAACCTATTTTCAGTAGAGTTTCCCTATTCTTTACACTCTTTCTTTGATTCTTTTTGCTCAATATGTTGCTTTACGCTATGAGTGGCTAAACTCTTTAGTTTTAGGGTTTTTGATGAATTGTTTGTGAATTCATGATAACTTTGTAGACTCATGGTTTTGTTCAAATAAATATGCTTTTCATTGTTATTGTGTTTAATTCTTGAAGATTGGCCACCTTCACATGTTAGGTTAGATGTATGATCGAGAGATTATATGTTTAATTTGATCTATAACAATGAATCGTTGTTAATCTATCACGAGAGTAGTTAGGTTGACAATGAAAGTTGCTAAAGACTAGTTTTAATGCCATGTAATTTTGTATTGGTTTTAAGAGATTAACTATCAAGCAAGTTGCATGAGAAAGAGTTGTCTTTGAGAAAAGATAACTTGGAATTAAGTTTCTAGACTTAGGCATAAGAATTAAATCCATGAAATCTATAATTTTGCATGATGAAAAAAACAAGGATTCGCAACCCTAGAACTCTCTTTGACTCTTGCAATTCTCCCTTTGATACTTTCTTGGCTTGATTTTTCTTTTTCCCAAAATTGAAATATTGAATTTCAATCCTCAAATAAAATTGATTCAACTCTAGAATAGCTAAATAACTTAAACCTTCCCAATTGGATCTCTAGTGGAAACGATACTCAGACTTAACTGTTTTATATTATAACTTGACCCGTACACTTGCGGTTAACACACAAAAGTGGCACATCACTGACCATGCATCCAACATGGTCTTTTACTTCTTTTCTTCATAGACTTTTCAACGCCTCGGTTTCTTAAAAAGTAGGATGTGACAATTCCACTCACTTTAGAAAAATTTCGTCCTCGAAATTTAGGTAGTATAATGAGAGATGAAAATGGAAAATACTTCTTTCCACTCTTTTCTTCCTCTTAGTAATGTGCTCCCATTTCCACTTGGGAATAGGAAGTGGATTCAATAACCCTGCTGGCTTTTGCCATTCAGGCTTAACCTGCTGACAAATTAAACACTTTGCTACAAACTCTGCTATTTCTCTTTTCATACCTGACCACCAATAAAATTTTCTTAGCATTCTGTACATCTTAGTACTACCAGGATGCATAGCAAAATTGGCATGAAACACCAAAATGTGACATTCCGGTGCACCTCACGGAGACACACTGGGTCTAATGCGTCCAATTATTATTACACTACTTGAATTGGCATGAAACATCAAAAACCACCACATGTCTATATAACCAGAAATTTCAAAGTTAAATCATGCTATAGAACACTAATAGTACAATTATCCTTTCCCAGCTATGGCGGAGAGACGCTCAACGCACACGACCTCGTGTTCCATTTCTCATCACATCCACATCCGAATACTTCCACACTTCTTCCCTCGATATTATAATCCCTCAAGTGCCTTCACGTATTATCCCTCAGCATTGAGTTTTATCATAACGAAGTTCCCTTGTGTCTTCACACTTGATTCCTTCAGCACTGGGTTCCCTATCAATCCACTGCTCAAATGCCTTCACCTGTGATCCCTCAGCACTGAGCTATCACATACATTGGATTTCCGCATGCCTTCACACAATGTCCCTGAGCATTGGAATCCATATCAACCAACTATTCAAGTGTCTTCACCCATGGTCCCTCAGCACTGAATATCATATACATTCTTTAATCCTTACAACACAACACAATCAATCCATAACAACTCCATATGACAGATTTCACATACCCATTATTATTAAAACATGCTAAGTGAATTTGTTATATTCACAAGAAATCACTCACAACTTGTCTTGGCTCTGAGTGGATTATACACCTTCCCCAGCTCTTCTTGGCTTGTAAATACACATTTCTCATGTTAAGTTCTCCTTAAACTTCTTTTCCATGATCAATAAGTATGCAAAATCAAACTCTATTCTTGCTCCCTTAACCAGACTCCTTTTTCCCAAAATTTCATAATTAGTGTGACTCTATGTCCCTAGCGAGACTACCAGAGAAAAACACCCAACAGGACACTGCACTAGCAATACCGGAATGCACGAGACTAACGAGATTACCTGAAGAGCGACACCTAACGAGACTCAGCGAGATCTGTGAGACGCAAAACTCTTTTTGTTACCAGCGACACTCACTTCGCTACTCAGTTTTCAGCTCTTTCAGCGATAGAACGGTCTGAGCGACACCTAGCAGCCACTATTTTCTTCTTTCCCTTCTAACTCTTTCTTTAACCTGCTAAACATCGCATTCCAGCCAAAATTAGAACTTCCTTTCCTCTACGAACTTGTAAAGAAATAAGACCTTTATCTTACCTTAAAGTCTCATGATGAAAGTCCTCTTCGTTTGAGAGATATTCTCAATTAACCCCGGATTGCTATAATCGTTTTGCAATTCAGTTCCGATCACTTCTGCCTGAAGTTTATCATACATTTACTCAAATTCGGCTCAAGTATTCTTCATAAAAATTGCTAGAAATCAAGTTAACTTACCAACCTTAAAAATTGCTAAAAATTGCTAGAAATCAAGTATTCTTCAAATAACAAATTCCAATGTCTAGTGAGAAAACCAAGCTTAGATAAGAGTTTAGTCGAGAAGGGCACTTGCTCGTAGTTGGCTGCCTCCATGCACCCCATCATTGGTATGTCAGAACGAAGGTGGGTCACCCTACTCGACGCATGCTTAATAACCATATAATAAAACCAATGAAAGAAAAAGGAACTCTATATCTTCATCTTTTCAGACTCAGTGTTAAAAGAAGAAACAAAAATTTTGTGAATAATGAGTTAAAGAGTTTTGGAAAGAAAGCTTGCCGCATACAAATTAGACCCGTCCTAAAGAAAAGAATATAGAGGTAGAGAAATAATATAACTAACGGGTAGCTGATTGAGTATAGCATTCTGAAAGACTCAATGCGTTGAGAAAATGTTTAGGAAAATTGAAGTTTCTTAGATGGAAGTTATGCTTGAGGACAAGCATTTATCTAAGTTTGGGGGTGTGATAACTTGTAGAAATACTAGTTATTATAGCCTTTTTCATAGATAAATAAAGATTTAATAGAGAAGCATGCGGTAGTTTATGCTAAATTCTATTGATAAATCTTCCTTTGCATTATACTTTTGTATTTTTATGAAGAAAATGATTTTACCACTTTTTGAGCCTAAAACGCATGTTTTGACACAGGAATGCAGACGATGCATTGATGACTTCTTAACGCAGGACGACACGTTAGCAATCTGTTCTTCATGGACGCATGATCTGAACGGAACGCAAACAACCTGACGACGCGTTAACAACTCAACGCATAACTACGCATTAGCAACCTACGACGCGTTGACATCGGCCAAACTATGCATGGACGCGTAGACAACCGTTAAGGCAAGGCGCTGAGAATCAGATTGGAATCTTGAGAGATTGACGGATGATTGACAAACATGATTTGCGGCTAAAGTGGTGGATCTTAATTGGCCCGAGAATCACGCAATCAGGCGAGATGGACGCAGTGTCAATGTAAGCACTGATTTGCGTTGCCAAGCATTGAGGTGCGGCCAAGCCTTGTGGCTATGCGTCTTAAAAGAGAGAAGCAGTTGTGAGCGAGAGCAAGAAATTCTGGAAAGTAAAATGGTGGCTAAGTGTTGGCCAAGCTCATGGGAGGTGGTTAATTCACGGAGGTTAGTGAGCTGAAGTAGCTACCAGATTTGATGGATAAGTAATCCTGACGGGGGAAGAAATACACTTGAACCATGCGTTCAAGTCACTCTGCGTTGAGGACAGTTGTGCGTTGAAGTTGATGCGTCGAAGACTGATATGTGTTGGAGTCACCTTGTGCTGAAGACAGAATGGTCTGGACGCGACGAAAGTAGTAGTGCAAGATGGAAAGATATGCGTTCAAAAGAGGAGGCGTGTGCGGACGCCCACCATGTGTTGGAAGAGAAGTTAACTTAAGTGTCGTGCGTTGAAAGGAGAATCCTGCGCTAGTTTGCAGATGAAAGGTAAGTTAGCAGCATAAGTTCTGGGTATGAGAAGGTTAAGTCGGTGATATATATAGTTGGATTAATTAAATGTTTAATCATTTTTAAGACATTTCGAGAGCTTAAGTCGGTTCTATTCTTCAGATAAACTTCAGAAGAAGATTGAGGAAGGTGTTCTTGAGGATTTTGGACGAAGTTCGACTCATATTGATGCTGAAAACGAAGCTAGAATAGGGGAATGACTGAAGTCACTTGGTTTGGTTGAGCAGTGACTAATATTCGGAGTAGAACGTGAGGAAGAAGCCGAGTTCAGAGCTGAAAATTTAAGGAAACCAGAGTTTGCAAGATCATCTCGCAATCTGGAACAGCAGGAGGTAATTCCGGAATATCGTGAGAACGAGGAGGAGCTACACCCTGAAATTTTAAGGTAAGCTATAGAACTTGATTTCCTATAAGTTTGTAGAAGAGAAGAAGCCCTGAATTCGTATGGAAATGTGACTTTTAATAGGTTGAAGTAAGAACGAGAAGAAAGGAAGGAATTACAGTGCAGAGTGCCGTTGGAAAATCAAGTATCGGCACACTGTCTGGGAACCGGTAGCGAGACGGGTATCGTTGAGACGCAAAGAAACCTTTCGTCTTACAGATATCGCTAGATAACGCTGAGTATCGCTGCTAAAGTATGTAACGCTGGTGCTGTTCCATCAAGTATCGCTAGTAACAGTCTTTATCAGCGGGTATCGCTGGGATTTTCACTTGTTAATCAGTAGAGTAAAGGAAGAAAAATAATGTTAGTTAACGCAAGGTGTACTTCTTTTGTAGGCCAAGAAGAAATAGGAAAAGTGTATAACCCACGTAAAGCCTAGAAAGAGTAGTGAGTGACTATTTTATTGAAAATGTTCTTATAAAACATGATTTTCAATGAACTGTTAAATATGAATAATGTTGATTGCATTTCTTAAAAGGCATGTTTTATCCGTTTTCTATAAAATGCTGAATGACATGTTGTGAAATAGGGTTTATTATGTTATACTTGACTTTTCATGAAAAGTTCCCTATGAACTATTTATGTAAACTGATTGATAAAATGTTTTAGAGGAGGCTCAGTGCTCAAGGACTTGAGAAGGCACGTGAGTTTCCCCGGGACCCAGTACTAAAGGACATGAGAAGGTACTTGGGCAACCCGTCATGTTCCTATGTGCACATAGAGGTTGATTTGGCTAATGCGTCGAGTATGCTTCGCATTGAGCCAGGAATGTTTTCGACGTTGAGTGCGTAGAAGCATTGCTCCGCCTCAACTAAGGGAAAAGTTTGAAAAACTAGTTGATATTGATAAATTCCTTGGAAAACACTTTTGTATGATTTTAGTATTGATTTATGAGAATGATGGATTTCATGAAAAGCATGTTACATTTGAACAAATGTTAAACTCTTATTTATTCGTTATACGTAATATGCCTATTTTAGATGAATGTCGTCTTACAAAGATTGTCCCTCACTAGGCTGTTAGCTTATGTTTTCCAATGTTTTCCTTTTCTCTCCCCAGGTAGCAAGGACGTTCCCGGTGCTTAGCCTATTTCAGCTCACCCTGCCTAAGTCTCGAGTTTTCAAGATACAGTCAAGTCTGAGAGTTGTACGTTGCTTAAGTTTTATGTAAATGGCATGTAGATCATGTAGTTTTGAGTGGGGATTGTTGGTGGAGTTGTGTACTTTGTATGATAAATATGGATTTGGTTATGAATTTACGCTATGTATTAAAAGTGTATCCTATAGAGGGAATTGTATTAAGTTATAAGCATATGATGTGTGACTGAGTTCTATGTATGTATGTGAGTAAATGTATGCACAGGAAAGGAATGTAAAGATGGGACAATATGCGTCACGGAAGGGGTGATGTTTATTGTCTTCACACTCCCTTTTAGATTAGGTGGGTAATCTGGGAGGTGGTGTGACAGTCAATCTCGCAACCAATCAAGCAGATTTGCCATTAACTGCGATTTCATCATCTATAAAAGGGCAGCTCTTCGAGATGAGAAAGGTTGTTGATTCTCGGAAGAACTCCATAAGTGACAGCAGAGTTCTCTCAGACTTCAGCCGGAGACAAATAGCTCGAGAGAGAAGAGTCTTCCCTCCACCGCACCACTTCACAGCAGATCATCACGCTTCCATCCAGGCGACTCAAGACATTGACGCCTTCCCTGCTTTCTTTCTCATTTTCTATCTTAATTTTAGATTTGTATCAAGGAATTGAACTTATCGAAAATTGTATCTCATTTCATCAATAGAATTATCTTCCATGTCTACACTTCTATAAACTTTCCGCTTTTTACTTTCAAACCATGAGTAACTAATCACTCAAGGGTCTAGGGTTGCGTTAGCATCTAACTAGGAACCACAGTGTAACTATTTTATCTTGTCAATTGCGAGCTCAATCCGATGCTTATGTTCATTTGACAAATCGATATAAGTAGAAATAATTAGACTGCTCGAAAGGGTAAGTGATTGTGGAACTCAATTGACAAGGACCAAGTAGTGTTACCTATCTATGGGGATAACCTTGGTTCTTAACACTCTCCTATGCGTTATAGACATATAACGCATAGCGGCTGACAATCGGGAGAAGAGTCGCAAGTATGAATAGAATACTACTGTTCGTTTCCGACATTAGATGTTAATCAACCCGAACCCTTTCTTTATCCATTCACACATATCGTTAGCTGAACTTGCTGTGTCGCATGCTTTCCATATTCCACAATTTTTAGTCTAGTGTACAAACAATCGCTTTCTTTAGATTAAAAACAACTTTCAAACAATTATTGGTTACCCCTGTAACGCATGAAATCCAACTGAAAACTGAATCAATATAATCCCTGTGTTCGACCTCGAACTCACCGAGAACACGTATTACTTTGCTTATACTTGGGTAAAAGAATAGGAAAACTTGACAAGACCACCAACGCATAGTAATAGAACGCACAGCATGTTCAAAGCATGACATGTTGAACGCATAAACGCATCATTTAGCACCTTGCGTTAGGCTAATTTACATATACAAAATAACCACAACAATACCTTCGATGCACGGCCTCAGCAATGCATAGCCTCAACTTTGTGTGTTGCAATTGCCCAGCGCCCCATCGCGGGATAGCTGACGAACGCATGGTCCCCTCGGCCATTCTTCTATGCACCAACGTGTACCCACCTTCAACGCATAGCCCTTCTTGGCCACTCTTCTATACACTAACGCATACCAACCTTCAACGCATGGTAATGTTCAACGCATAATGGCTTTCGACGCAGAGTGACCTTCAACGCCGAATGGCCATCAACGCCTAGTGGCCTTCCTTCACATCTGTGTCCACGCCGAACTACCCTCGTCAACGCATAGCCCCACCAACGCATGGCCAACACTTAGCCATTTTTTTGTTTGCTCCCGCACAACTCGGCCAACTTTTCCTACTTTACGCCCATCTCTTAGTCTCTTCTTAACTTGCCTTCTCACAATGTCAAGTATGGGGCTTACAATTACCACCTCCTTACAAGGATTTCGTCCCCGAAATCAGCAAGCAGTCCACTCCTAAACAAACAAATATGGATACTGTTTCATCATCTACTCCTTCGGTTCCCAAGTTGCTTCCTCTATCTCGTGATTTCTCCATAGAACTTTAACCAATGGTATCACTTTGTTTCTTAAAACTTATTCTTTCTCATCTAATATCTGAACAGGCTTTTCTTCGTAACTCAAATCTTCGCTAAGTTCTACTGGCTGAACTGGTAATACATGAGCAGCATCAGAGACATATTTCCTTAGCATTGAAACATGGAATGCATTATGTATTCTGGACATTTCAACAAGTAAAGCTAACCTATAAGCCACCGGCCCAACTCTTTCTAAAATCTCATAGGGTCCGATGTATCTAGGACTCAATTTCCCTTTCTTACCAAATCTCAGAATTCCCTTCCATGGTGATAGTTTCAAAAATACCTTGTCACCAATCTCAAATTCAAGATCCTTCCTTCTTTTGTCAGCATAACTCTTTGACGATCTTTGGCTGTTTTAAGATTAGCTTTAATCAGTTCTACCTTTTCTGTCGTGGTCTACACAATTTTCGGTCCAATTAACTTCCTTTCACCTACTTTTCCCCAACAAACTGGGGTTCTGCACGGTCTACCATAAAGTGCTTCATACGGAGCCATTCCAATGCTCGCTTGGTAGCTGTTGTTATAAGCAAATTCCATCAAAGGTAAATGCACATCCCAGCTACCCTGGAATTGTAAAGCACAAGTCCTTAACATATCTTCCAAGGTCTGAATAGTTCTTTCCTACTGCCCGTCGGTCTGAGGATGAAAAGTGGTATTGAATTGCAGTTTGGTTCCTAACACCTTTTCCAAACTTCCCCAGAACTTAGAAGTAAATCTAGGGTCTCTATCTGATGTCACCGTTATAGGCACGCCAAACTGACTCACGATTCTGTCCACATAAAGTTGTGCTAATCTGTCTAGGGTATAAGTCGTTTTAACTGGCAAGAACCATGCTATTTTAGTTAACCTGTCAACAATCACCCAAATTCCATTGACACCTACTGATGTCCTCGGTAATCCAAACAGGAAATCCATGGTAATGTGCTCCCATTTCCACTCGGGAATAGGAAATGGATTCAGTAACCCTGCTGGCTTTTGCCTTTCAGGCTTAACCTGCTGACAAATTAAACACTTTGCTACAAACTCTGCTATTTCTCTTTTCATACTTGGCCACCAATAAAATTCTCTTAGCATTCTGTACATCTTGGTACTACCAGGATGCATAGCATACGCCGAACTATGAGCCTCTTCCAGTATCGCCTGTTTAACTTCCCCATCTCCTGGCACGTATATCCTATCCTGTTTCAATAGTACACCATCAGGTCTAAGCTCAAAGTCTACTCTCTGCTGAGCTTTTACCTCCTCTATCAACTTATTAATTACAAGATCGGTTATTTGCTTCCTTACAACCTCATCTACCAGTTTAGGTCTCAACTGAAAATGTGTTAGTAACGCTCCCGTTCTAGTTACCTTCAAGCTAGTTGTACAATTCTTAAATTCCTCGAGCAATATGACCCTAACTACATTCAAAGAACTTACTCCACCTTGAGACTTCCTACTTAGGGCATCAGCTACCACATTTGCTTTCCCTGGATGATAATTTATGGTACAATCATAATCTTTGATCAGCTCTAACCACCTTCTTTGTCTCATGTTAAGTTCCTTCTGATCAAAGATATATTTTAAACTCTTGTGATCCGTATAGATATGGCATTTCTCTCCAACAAATAATGCCGCCATATCTTTAATGCCAACACCACTGCTGCTAATTCCAAGTCATGGGTAGGGTAATTGACTTCATGTAGCCTCAACTGCCTAGAGGCATAAGCTATAACCCTACCTTCTTGCATCAGTACACAACCCAATCCTTGACGAGAGGCATCACAATACACCTCGAACTCCTTCCCTATCTCTGGAAGCGCCAAAATAGGTGCAGATACCAATCTATTCTTTAACTCTTGGACACTTTGTTCACATTCTTCATTCCACTCAAATCTAGTACTTTTCTTAGTTAAATGGGTCAATGGTAATGCTATTTTAGAAAATCCCTGTACAAAACGCCAATAATATCTTGCGAGCCCTAAAAAACTACGTACCTCTGATACTGTCTTTGGCTGTTTGTTGATTGTATTTTGTATGTCTAAATTAGCCTAACGCAAAGTGTTAAAGGATGTGTTTATGCGTTCAACATGTCATGCTTTGAACATGCTATGCGTTCTATCACTATGCGTTGGTGGTCTTGTCAAGTTTTCCTATTCTTTTACCCAAGTATAAGCAGAGTAATAGGTGTTCTCGGTGAGTCCGAGGTCGAACATAGGGATTATATTGATTTAGTTTTTAATTGGATTTCATGCGTTACAGGGGTAACCAATATATATTTGAAAGTTGTTTTGTTGAACCTAAAGAAAGCGATTACGTACACTAGACTAAAAATTGTGGAATATGGAAAGCATGCGACACAGCAAGTTCAGCTAAAGATGTGTGTGAATGGATAAAGAAAGGGTTTGGGTTGATTAACATCTAACGTCGGAAACGCACAGTAGTATTCTATTCATACTTGCTTCTCCCGATTGTCAGCCGCTATGCGTTATATGTCTATAACGCATAGGAGAATGTTAAGAACCAAGGTTATCCCCATAGACAGGTAACACTACTTGGTCCTTGTCAATTGAGTTCCACAATCACTTACCCTCTCGAGCAGTCTGATTATTACTACTTATATCGATTTGTCAGATGGACATAAGCATTGGATTAAGCTCGCAATTGACAAGATAAAATAGTTACACTATGGTTCCTAGTTAGATGCTAACGCAACCCTAGACCCTTGAGTGATTAGTTACTCATGGTTTGAAAGTAAAAATCGGAAAGTTTATAGAAGTGAGTAGACAGGGAAGATAATTCTATTGATGAAATGAGATACAATTTTCGATCCGTTCAATTCCTTGATACAAATCTAAAATTAAGATAGAAAATGAGAAAGAAAGCAGGAAAGGCGTCAATGTCTTGAGTCGCCTGGATGGAAGCGTGATGATCTGCTATGAAGTGGTGCAGCGGAGGGAAGACTCTTCTCTCTCGAGCTATTTGTCTCCAGCTGAAGTCTGAGAGAACTCTGCATTCACTTATGGAGTTCTTCCGAGAATCAACAACCTTTCTCATCTCGCAGAGCTTCCCTTTTATAGATGATGAAATTGCAGTTAATGGCAGATCTGCTTGATTGGTGGCGAGATTGATACTGCGTCCATCTCGCCTGATTGCGTGATTCTCGGGCCAATTAAGATCCACCATTTTAGCCGCAAATCATGTTCGTCAATCATCCGTTTCTCTCAAGATTCTGATCTGATTCTCAGCGCTTTGCCATAACGATTGTCTACGCGTCCATGCATAGTTTGGCTGATGTCAACGCGTGGTAGGTTGCTAATGCATAGTTATGCGTTGAGTTGTTAACGCATCGTTAAGTTGTTTGCGTTCCGTTCAGATCATGCGTCCATGAAGAACAGATTGCTAATGCGTCGTCCTGCGTTAAGAAGTCATCAACGCATCATCTGCATTCCTGCGTCAAAACATGCGTTTTAGGCTCAAAAAGTGGTAAAATCATTATCTTCATAAAAATACAAGAGTATAACGCAAAGGAAGATTTATTAATGGAATTTAACATAAACTACCGCATGCTTCTCTATTTAAACTCTATTTATCTATGAAAAAGGTTATAATAACTTTTATTTCTACAAGTTATCACACCCCCAAACTTAGATAAATGCTTGTCCTCATGCATAACTTCTATCTAAGAAACTTCAATTATCTAAACATTTTCTCAACGCATTGACTAGTCTCTCAGAATGCTATACTCAATCAGCTACCCGTTAGTTATATTATTTCTCTACCTCTATATTCTTTTCTTTAGGACGGGTCTTGTCACACCCCCCTCCCGGATTACCTACCTATCCTGAAGGGAATGTGAAGACAATAAACATCACCCTTCTTGTGACGCATATTGTCCCATCTTACATAACTTCCTGTGCACACATTTCATACATAAACATACATAGAACTCAGTCATACTACGCATGCTATTAATTTGATACCATTCCCCGTATAGGGTACGCTTTTATTACATAGCATAATTTCACTTCCATATCCATAATACAATATACACAACTCCACCAACAATCCCCACTCAAAACTATATGATCTACATGCCATTTACATAAAACATGTGCAACGTACAACTCTTAGACTTGACTGTATCTTGAGAACTCGAGACTTAGGCAGGGTGAGCTGAAGTAGGCTAAGCACCAGGAACGTCCTTGCTACCTGGGGAGAGAAAAGGAAAACATTGGAAAACATAAGCTAACAGCCTAGTGAGTGACAAATCTTTGTAAAACGAGCATTTATTGAAAACAGGCATGCTGCGTATAACGTATAAGCAAGAGTTTAACATTTGTTTAACTAAACAGGCTTTCCATAAAATCCATTAATCTCATAAATCAATTCTTAAATCATACAAGAGTGTTTTCCAAAGAATTTATCAATATCAATTTAGTTTTTCAAACTTTTCCCTTAGTTGAGGCGGAGCAATGCTTCTACGTGCTCAACGTCGAAAATCACATTAGTTGGGGTGGAGCAAAGCTCAACACTCCCAACGTCGAAAACATCCCTGGCTAAATGCGGAGCAAACTCGACGCACCAGCCAAATCAACCTCTATGTGCACATAGGAATATGACGGGTTGCCCATGTACCTTCTCATGTCCTTGAGTACTGGGTCCCGGGGAAACTCACGTGCCTTCTCGTGTCCTTGAGCACTGAGCCTCCTCTAAAACGTTTTAGTGTTTCATTCACATAATAGTTCATATGAAAATCCTTTCATAGAAATCATATAAAACTTTATTCAATAACATTTCACATAAATGTTTTCTATCAACTTTAGAAATATGTAGCATGCCTTTTAAGAAGTGCAATCAACATTTTTCATATTAAACAGTTCATTGAAAATCATGCTTCATAAGAACATTTTCAATAAAATAGGATTGAAGAATAAAATAGTCACTCACAACTCTTTCTAGGCTTTACGTGGGTTATACACTTTTCCTATTTCTTCTTGGCCTGCAGAAGACATGTACCTTGCGTGAATTAACATAAATTTTCTTCCTTTTCTTTACTGACTTATAAGTGAGAATCCCAGCGATACCAGCCGATAACGACTGTTACTAGCGATACTCGATGGAACAAAACTAGCGTTACTTACCTTAGTAGCGATACTTAGTGTTATCTAGCGAGATTTGTGAGACGGAAGACTCCTTTGCGTTTTAGCGACACCCGTCTCGCTATCAATACCTAGACAGTGTGCCGATACTTGCTACTCAGCGGCAGTCTGCTCCGTTATTCCTTCCTTTCTTCTTGTTCTTACTTCAATCTATTGCAAGCCACATTTCCATACGGATTCAAGACTTCCTATCTTCTACAAACTTATAGGAAATTAAGTTCTATAGCTTACCTCAAAGTTTCAAGGCTTAACTCCTCCTCATTCTCACGATATTCCGGAATCACCTCCTGTTGTTCCGGAGTGTGAGATAATCTTGTAAACTCTGTTTTTCCAAAGGATTCACATAGTAAATCTTCAGTTTCGGCATCACCATCCTTTACAAAAGTTGTTAGGAATTATGTCCACTTACTAACCTCAAATTTTCAACTCTTAACTCGGCTTCCTCTTCACGTTCTACTCCGATTATCAAGCACTGCTCAACCAAACCAAGTGACTTCAGTCATTCTTCTGTTCCAGCTTCGTTTTCAGCATCAATATGAATCGAATTTCGTCCAAAACCCTCAAGAACACATTCCTCAATCTTCTTCTGAAGTTTGTCTGAAATATGGAACCGACTTAAGCTCCCGAAATGTCTTAAAAATGATTAAACATTTAATTAATCCAGCTATATATACTACCGACTTAGCCTTTGCAAACACTAGGATTTATGTTGCTAACTTACCCTTCACCCGCAGACTAGCGCAGGGTTCTTATCTCAACACAAGGTATTCATGTTAGCTTCTCCTCCAACGCCTCCAATGATAACTTGTAGAAATACAAGTAATTATAGCCTTTTTCATAGATAAATAGAGTTTAAATAGAGAAGCATGCGGTAGTTGATGATAAATTCTATTAATAAATCTTCCTTTGCGTTATACTCTTGTATTTTGATAAAGATAATGATTTTACCACTTGTTGAACCTAAAACGCATGTCTTAACGCAGGAATGCAGACGATGCGTTGATGACTTCTTAACGTAGGACAACATGTTAGCAATCTGTTCTTCATGGACGCATGGTCTGAACGGAACGCAAACAACCTGACGACGCGTTAACAACAACTCAACGCATAACTATGCGTTAGCAACCTACAACGCGTTGACATCGGCCAAACTATGCATGGACGCATAGACAACCGTTACAGCAAGGCGCTGAGAATCAGATCGGAATCTTGAGAGATTGACGGATGATTGACAGACATGATTTGCGGCTTAAGTGGTGGATCTTAATTGGCCCGAGAATCACGCAATCAGGCGAGATGACGCAGTGTCAATCTCGCCACCAATCAAGCAGATTTGCCATTAACTGCGATTTCATCATCTATAAAAGGGCAGCTCTGCGAGAGGAGAAAGGTTGTTGATTCTCGGAAGAACTCCATAAGTGACAGCAGAGTTCTCTCAGACTTCAACCGGAGACGAATAGCTCGAGAGAGAAGAGTCTTCCCTCCGCCGTACCACTTCACAGCAAAACCTCACGCTTCCATCCGGGCGACTCGAGACATTGACGCCTTCCTTTCTTTCTTGCTTAGTTTTTTCTTCTTGATTTTAGATTTGTATCAAGGAATTGAGCTTATCTAAAGTTGTATCCATTTCATCAATATATTCATCTTCCATGTCTACTTACTTTTCTCAACTGTCCACTTTATACTTTCAAATCATTAGTAATTAATTGCTCAAAGGTCTAGGGTTGCGTTAGCATCTAACTAGGGACCACAGTGTAACTATTTTATCTTGTCCATTGCGAGCTTAATCCGATGCTTATGTCCATCTGACAAATCGATATAAGTAGTAATAATCAAACTGCTCGAGAGGGTAAGTGATTGTGGAACTCAATTTACAAGGATCAAGAAGTGTTACCTGTCTATGGGGATAACCTTGGTTCTTAACACTCTCCTATGCGTTATATGTCTATAACGCATAGCCGCTGACAACCGGGAGAAGAGTCGCAAGCATGAATAGAATACTACTATGCGTTTCCGACGTTAGACGTTAACCAACTCGAACCCTTTTGATAACTTGTAGAAATACAAGTTATTATAGCCTTTTTCATAGATAAATAGAGATTAAATAGAGAAACATGCGGCAAGTTATGTTTATTTTGACTAATAAATCTTCCTTTGCGTTATACTAATGTATTTTTAGGAAGATAAATGATTTTACCACTTTTTAAGCCCAAAACGCATGTTTTAACGCAGGAATGCAGACGATGCGTTGATGACTTCTTAACGTAGGACGACGCATTAGCAATCTGTTCTTCGTGGACGCATGATCTGAACGAAACGCAAAGAACCTGACGATGCGTTAACAACAACTCAACGCATAACTACGCGTTAGTAACCTACGACGCGTTGACATCGGCCAGACTATTCATGGACGCATAGACGACCATTAATGCAAGGCGCTGAGAATCAAATCAGAATCTTGAGAGATTGACAGATGATTGACGAACATGAATTGTGGCTAAAGTGGTGGATCTTAATTGACCCGAGAATCACGCAATCAGGCCAGATGGACGCATAGTATCAATCAAGCAGATCTGCCATTAATTGCGGACGCATCATCTATAAAAGGACAGCTCTATGAGATGAGAAAGGTTGTTGATTCTCGGAAGGACTCCATAAGTGACAGTAGAGTTCTTTCAGACTTCAACCGGAGACGAATAGCTCGAGAGAGAAGAATCTTCCCTCGCCGCACCACTTCACAGCAGAACCTCACGCTTCCATCTGGGCGACTCAAGACATTGACGCCTTCCTTTCTTTCTTGCTTAGTTTTTCTTCTTGATTTTAGATTTGTATCAAGGAATTGAACTTATCTTAAGTTGTATCCGTTTCATCAATATATTCATCTTCCATGTCTACTTACTTTTCTCAACTGTCCGCTTGATACTTTCAAACCATGAGTAACTAATCACTCAAGGGTCTAGAGTTGCGTTAGCATCTAACTAGGAACCATAGTGTAACTATTTTATCTTGTCCATTGCAAGCTTAATCCGATGCTTATGTCCATCTAACAAATTGATATAAGTAGTAATAATCAAACTGCTCGAGAGGGTAAGTGATTGTGGAACTCAATTGACAAGGATCAAGAAGTGTTACCTGTCTATGGGGATAACCTTGGTTCTTAACACTCTCCGATGCGTTATAGACATATAACGCATAGCGGCTGACAACCGAGAGAAGAGTCGCAAGCATGAATAGAATACTAATATGCGTTTCCGACGTTAAATGTTAACCAACCCGAACCCTTTCTTTATCCATTCACACACATCTTTAGCTGAACTTGCTGTGTCGCATGTGTCACACCCCCTCCCAAATTACCCACCTAACCTAAGGGGAAGTGTGAAGACAATAAACATCACCCCTCTTGTGACGCATATTGTCCCATCTTTACATTCCTTTACTGTACATACATTTACTCATATACAAACATAGAACACAGTCATACATCATATGCTTATAACTTGATACAATTCCCTGTATAGGGTACACCTTTAATACATAGCATAAATTCATATCCATATCCATAAAACAATATACACAACTCTACCAACAGTCCCCACTCAAAACGATATGTTCTACATGCCATTTACATAATCATATGCAACGTACAACTCTCAGACTTGACTGTATCTTGATAACTCGAGACTCAGGCAGGGTGAGCTGAAGTAGGCTAAGCACCGGGAACGTCCTTGCTACCTGGGGAGAGAAAAGGAAGACATTGGAAAATATAAGCTAACAGCCTAGTGAGTGACAATCTTTGTAAAACGACATTCATATAAACAGGCAAGTTTTGTATAACAAATAAATAAGAGTTTAGCATTTGTTCAAATGTAACATGCTTTTCATGAAATCCATCATTCTCATAAATCAGTATTAAAATCATACAAAAGTGTTTTCCAAGGAATTTATCGATATTAACTAGTTTTCAAACTTTTCCCTTAGTTGAGGCGGAGCAATGCTTCTACGCACTCAACGTCGAAAATCACCTTAGTTGGGGTGGAGCAAGGCTCAACACACCCAACGTCGAAATCATCCCTGGCTTCAAGCAGAGCAAGCTCGATGCACTAGCCAACTTAATCTCTATGTGCACATAGGAATATGACGGGTTGCCCATGTACCTTCTCATGTCCTTGAGTATTGGGTCCCGGGGAAACTCACATGCCTTCTCGTGTCCTTGAGCACTGAGCCTCCTCTAAAACGTTTCAGAATTTCGTTCACATAGTAGTTCATATGAAAATCTTTCATGAAAATCAATATATTACGATAAACAATATTTCAAAACATGCCATTGAACATCTTATAGAAACGTATAAAACATGCCTTGTGAACAACATCATCAAACATCATGCTTTTAAGAAAACAGTTCATCTCAAAGCCATAACTCATAAGAAAAACCAAACTAAACATTTTTAATAAATTTCGTTTCAAGAAAGAAAAGTGTCACTCACAACTCTTTCTAGGCTTTACGTGGGTTATATACTTTTCCTATCTCTTCTTGGCCTGCAAAAGAAGTATGCCTTGCGTTAATCAACATTGAATCGCTTTCCTTTTCTCTACTGTCTTATAAACGAGAACCTCAGCGATACCCGCCGAATAAGACTGTTACTAGCGATACTCGATGGAACAGCATCAGCGTTACATACCTTAGCAGCAATACTCAGCGTTATCTAGCGAGATTTGTGAGACGAAAGGTCCCTTTGCGTCTCAGCGATACCCGTCTCGCTACCAATTCCCAGACAATGTGCCGATACTTGATTTTCCAACGGCACTTTGCACTGTAATTCCTTCCTTTCTTCTCGTTCTTACTTCAACCTATTAAAAGTCACATTTCCATACGGATTCAGGACTTCTTCTCTTCTGCAAACTTATAGGAAATCACGTTCTATAGCTTGCCTTAAAATTTCAGGGTGTAGCTTCTCCTCGTTGTTACGATATTCTGGAGTTACCTCCCGCTGTTCCGGATTGCGAGTTGATCTTGCAAACTCTGGTTTCCTAAGGATTCACATAGTAAATCTTCAGTTTCGGCATCACCATCCTTTACAAAAGTTGTTAGGAATTATGTCAACTTACTAACCTTAAATTTTCAGCTCTGAACTCGGCTTCTTCCTCACGTTCGACTCCGAATATCAGTCACTGCTCAACCCAACCAAGTAACTTCAGTCATTCCCCTGTTCCAGCTTCGTTTTCAGCATCGATATGAGTCAAACTTCGTCCAAAATCCTCAAGAATACCTTCCTCAATCTTCTTCTGAAGTTTATCTGAAGAATAGAACCGACTTAAGCTCTCGAAATGTCCTTAAAAATGATTAAACATTTAATTAATCCAGCTATATATACTATCGACTTAACCTTCACATACACCAGAACTTATGCTACTAATTTACCTTTCATCCGCAGACTAGCGCAGGGTTCTCCTCTCAACGCACGGCACTCAAGCTAACTTCTCTTCCAACGCATGGTGGGCGTCCCCACACGCCTCCTATTTTGAACGCATATCTTTCCATCTTGCGATTCTACTTTCGTTGCGTCTAGACCATCCTGTCTTCAGCACAGGTGCTTCCAACACATGTCTGTTTTCGACGCATCGACTTCAACGCGCAACTATCCTCAACGCAGAATGACTTGAACCTCCGTGAATTAAGCTCACCAACCTCCGTGAATTAACCACAAACGCATGGACTTAGTCAATACTTAGCAAAAATTTACTTTCCAGAAATTCTCATTCTCGCTCTCGGCCACTTCTCCATCAGGATTACTTATCTATCAGCGCGGGTGGCTAATTCAGCTCACCAACCTCCGTGAATTAACCACAAACGCATGGACTTAGTCAATACTTAGCCAAAATTTACTTTCTAGAAATTCTTATTCTCGCTCTAGGCCACTTCTCCCTTTGAGACGCATAGCCACAACCGCATGGCTACACCTCAATGCTTGGCAACGCAAATCAGTGCTTACAGCATGCTTTCCATCTTCCACAATTTTAATCTAGTGTACATATTATCGCTTTCCTTAGATTAGAAACAAACTCATTCTCTCAACTATTTCTTGGTTACCACTGCAACGCATGAAATCCAACTAAATAATAAATCAATATAATCCCTGTGTTCGACCTCAGACTCACCGAGAAAACCTATTCCTTTGCTTATACTTGGGTAGAGGATAGGAAAACTTGACTAGATCACCAACGCATAGTGTAGGACGCATGGCATGTTCAACGCATGACATGTTGAACGCATAATCACATCATTTAGCACCTTGCGTTAGGCTAATTCACACATACAATATTCACACAACAAGTTTTTGTCTTTATCCATTCACACACATCTTTAGCTGACTTTGCTGTGTCGCATGCTTTCCATCTTCCACAACTGTTAGTTTAGTGTACATATTATCGCTTTCCTTAGATTAGAAACAAATTCATTCCCAACTTATTTCTTGGTTACCACTGCAACGCATGAAATCCACGTAAATACTAAATCAATATAATCCCTGTGTTCGACCTCGGACTCACCGAGAAAACCTATTCCTTTGCTTATACTTGGGTGGAGGATAGGAAAACTTGACTAGATCACCAACACATAGTGTAGGATGCATGGCATGTTAAACGCATGACATGTTGAATGCATAATCACATTATTTAGCACTTTGCGTTAGGCTAATTCACAATACAATATTTCCACAACAGCAACTGATCACACCCGACGCATAGTGTCATCCTCAACGTCTCCTATTTTTGACGCATACTCTTCCTTCATTCAATACTACTTTCGTCGTGTCAAGACCATTTTGTCTTCAACGTGGGGTGACTCCAACACATGTCTGTCTTCAACGCATCGACTTGAGCGCATGGCTGTCCTCAGCGCAGAGTGAATTCAGTACATGACTGTCCTCAACGCAGAATGGCTTTAGCGCATGGTTCAAGCACGTTTCTTTCCCTCGCCAGAATTACTTATCCTTCAACACGGTTAGCTACTTCAGCTTACCAACCTCCGTGAATCAACCACAAATGCAAAGACTCAGTCAATACTTAGCCACAATTTTACTTCCCAACATTTCTTACTCTCGCCCCCGGCCACTTCTTCCTTTGAAACGCATAGTCATAAACGCATGGCTGCACCCCAACGCTTGGCAACGCAAATCAGTGCTTACAGGTCTAATTTGTATGCGGCAAGCTTTCTTCTCCAAAACTCTTTAACTCATTATTCACAAAATTTTTGTTTCTTCTTTTAACACTAAGTCTGAAAAGATGAAGATACAAAGTTCCTTTTTCTTTCATTGGTTTTATTATATGGTTATTAAGCATGCGTCGAGTAGGGTTACCCACCTTGGTTCTGACATACCAACGATGGGGTGCATGGAGGCAGCCTACTACGAGCAAGTGCCCTTCTCGACTAAACTCTTATCTAAGCTCGGTTTCCTCACTAGACATTGGAGTTTGTTATTTATCTTTGCGTCGTTGATTACGATTACCCACCTTCGTTTTGACACACCAACTATGGGGTGCATGGAGGTGGCCAACTACGAGCAGGTGTCATTTTCAGCTAAACTCTTAACAAGATACATATATTAGTCTTGCCAGCGGAGTTTTGCGTTTCAAAGAATAAAATTTTTATTTATATATATATATTTTATTATTATTATTATTATTATTATTTTTTAACATGATTGAAATAAGTTCCTCATATTTTTATCTTTAACAGTTCAAACCTCTTCCACCCCCAAACTTGAGAGTAGCAAGGTTCTCATTGCTTAAATCGTAAACAAGGATTAAGTTGCAAAATTTTGTAAAAGAGATTTGAATTGGCCGCTTGCATACATTCAAAGTAGGTTTGCGTTTCTAAGGAATAGTATGCAGATGCATTGAAAGTAATCAAACTTAAAGAGTGCACAAAAAGTGTAAGCATGATTATCATCACAGTGACCAACTTTTCAACGCAAAGATAAAAATTAAGACTAATTAAATGTACTTAGAATAAATTTACAACAAGGGACAACGCAAAGAGGAAGTTAAAGATCCATGGATGAAGAAATGGTCATTCTATTAATTTTATTTTCACCAACGCATACAATTGAATATGAAGATACAAAATTGCAAGAAAAATTACAACTCTTGACTACACCCCTAAAATTTTTTTAACCATCAGTCTTTTCTTCCTCATGTTTGCGTTGCTGCTCAGACGCAGGGCGCTGCGGCACTGGGAAGACAAGGGGCTGTTGGAGGCGTTCTGGAATGTCAGGGGGTGGAATTTCCGGTCAGATCGAGAACAGCTGATGAACGTAATTCAATGTGAATTGGAACTGCTCCGTCTGCCAGCGTGCTAACATATTCAATGAGTGCATCACAGGACGCAAGATTGATTGCTGCAAATATGTTTGCACTGTCTCCCACTCGAGGTCAAGTTGGCCTTCTTGGGATTGTGGTTGCGTTGGTGGGGTAGGCGGGTTTTGTTGAGGTGGGGGAGTGGATGGAGTTTTGTCAAACGCAGGGGATGATGGACGAATAAAAGTCGCGCCAAGATCCCTAAAGTGTGAGTCATCAACTCTTATTGAGGAGGAGGGTTTTGTGGAAGGTCGAGGTTTTGGATGTTTGGGGCGATGCGTTTTAGGAGGAGGTGGAGGTGGCTTAGGGCGCTGCATCTCAGGAGGAGGTGGAGGTGGAGTTGGTTCCCTTCTGGTTGTTGGAAGTGGTGATGAAGGGCTTGAGATTGGGGAAGGTCTAATGGTGGCATTAGGACTTGCCACGCCCTTCAACTTGCACGGTTTCCCCTTCTTCTGCGGTTGTGGCATTGGAGGCGGGATGTGTTGATGTGGTCTTTTGGTGGCCTTGGCAGGCTCTGGCAGATATTGTGATCCTCTCATCAACCGACGCAAAGTCTTGTGGGCGATTACGCCACTAACTTCAATCATCTTCTCTGCGTCTAACACTTTCGCTGGCCCTCCGATGGAAGCATTGGCGTATAAGTTCATGATAAGAGTGGGGAAAAAGAGTTGGCCCCTTGGCTTGTTGAACACCCCTCTTATCTGCGCCGCAATTATGCGTCCAACATCAAGGGTGATGCGACGCATAATGCAATATGCTGCCATCACCCGATCCCTTGATACAGTCTTGTCATGCGTTGTAGGGATCAGCCGCTTTTTCACCAAGTACACCCATAGGTTTGCCTCTGGTTGTAGGCTGCTAGCTGATAGCGTTTTGATACCTGTGGGTGACACATCCCACTTAGCCCCTGGCTTCGCCAATACCCGGATTGCGTCCTCTATTAACTCCGTTGGAGTTGATTCTATAATCTTGTTTCCTTCCGCATCTGGGTTGTCCCTTAACTCATATATTGCATTGATTTCCCTTGCGTTGAATGTGACTTCAGTTTCATTCACCACCACCACGTCTTCCTCTTCGTCTATGCGTCCATTATAGAAATTTCGGACTATGTCAGGTTGGATCCAAGAGGTATTGGAACAGAAGTTTCTCCAGTCGTGGTGGTCAATTATTTCGGTGATGTATGGCGACACTGGGGCTTCTTCAGGGAAAAATCCCACCTCAATCATCAAGTCAAGGAACGCCCTGCGTCTCCCTTTTCCTTCCTTCTGTTGTGGCGATGCATCAGCCACCTTCTCTTTTCCTTTGGCCTTAGCTTGAATCTCATGCACAGTTCTTTTCTTCCTCTTGGCCACTTTAACTGATGCTTTAGTCACCGTTTCCTTCCCTTTGCGTTTCTCATTATGCGTGCTTGGGAGTTTGGTGACTGACACCTCCTTTTCTTTCTTCTTCTTCTTCTCCAAGGTGCTCACACCTTGTTCGTCCCTCGCATCCTCCCGATGTGTTCCTTCCTACTTTTCTTTTTCTTTTTCTTCTTGCCCTCCCCTTCTTCTTGGGCTTTTATTCTAGCAGCCAGCTCTTCATCTTCTTCAATTTGTAGCTCTCTTTCAAGCTCCTCGGCTGCTTTTTCTATTCTTTTTTCTTCCCTCATTTCCTCTTCAAATGCCAATGCGGCTTCTTCTATTTGAGGATCAGGAAGGCCTTGCGTCTCCCCCTCTTCTTGAGGCCGCACTTCCCTGCGCGCCTTCTTGCAGGACAATGCGTCCTTGGCAATTTTCTCCACTCCTTGTCTTAGGGCCCTGAGCTCTTTTCTCAACTTGGCCCTCTTCTTCTTCTCTTTCTCTGCCAGCCTATCAAAGGATGTGGCCGCAATTGGGGACTCAGGTCTGTCTCCTTGCTCTGTGCTTTTGGGCTCTTCATCCTCGGCAGTTTCTGGTGATACCCTTCGTTTCTTCCTCAACAGGGGTACCACTTCCTCTTCCTCTTCTCTTTTTCTCTTGGCCTCTGCGGCCATCGCAACTTTTCTTATTGGTCACTCATTGGAGTCCAGTGTCATCTCCTCAGGACTGATAGACGCAGGGACAGACCCTTGCGTTTCACATGGCTCGCCTACGTCCCCCTTGTTGTAGGCTGCCTCTCCTTCCTTATCTCCTCCACTTTGTTCACCCTCCTGAGTCTCCTTCAACTGACTCTGGACCTCTTTTACCGGCGAGGGTGATTCCCTTCTGGCGTCTGAGACAGTTGCGTCCATCGAGTCACGCAGTCCGCTCAGAATTTCGGCTATCCACTCGTCTGGGGATTTTGCGAAGTTTACTTCCCCCACTGTGACAACCACCTCTTCTTCTTCTCCTCTTCCAGTTTCTTCCGTCCCTCTCGTGCTGGGTGGACGTGACAGAGGCAAGGGCTGGTTGACCTCCCCGTCATCCTCCCTACCCTTCGCCTCCCTTTCCTCTTGGGCTATTCGCTCCAAAATGTGCCGAATACATCTCTTTCTTCTTTTCGGCGTACCTCACTGCTTCCGTGCAGTGTGCTAGCTTCATCGCGAACCATTCCAGGAACCGGTTGCTCCGCCTCGGAGTTTTTCGTGCTTAACCGTTGGCTTCCGACATTGAAGTTCGCGGCGGAAAACTCCCTCATGTTTTTCATTCTGGGCCGTGAGATGCAAGATTTGACCCGGCTTTTGGGTTTTGGGGTAGGTATTGGGTTGATTTGGCTCAAGGGGCGGATATTAAGAACTTCCACACAGTCGTCGGAGTCGTCGACTACTGGTGGACGGGTTGGGTTCTGGCGAATGGCCAGAAGAATGGGTATATGGGTGGTCTTTGGGCAGTGGCCCGGATTCTAGATGCAGAGAAGTTTGGGATAAATGGTGGGTTAGGATTTGGAAATCTAGGTCGAACCAGAGAAGCAAAAGGCCTCACGGGTCTGGTCGGACGAAATGTTGGTCAAGAGAAAAATGGAGATCGAGGGTTAAGAAATACCTCAGGAACTGGTGTAGAAGATGAAGAAGGTCTTGAGGAAATGTTGCCGGCGAGGTGTTCTTGATTTTGTGGGTTTGACTGGTTAGACATATGAGTTCTGCTAGACACAAATCGCCGGAGGTTTAAGAGAGATGAAAGGTTTCAAAAATGGAAAATGGGAAATCGGATCGTGTTTATAAAGGGCTAATTTAGCCGTCGGTAATTAATGCGGATTCGCGATATCCGGAATCCCACTGATCAAGGCAAACTTTATTGAGCCGCACACCCATCAAGTGTGATGGGCGGCTAATTCACGCACACAGAGCACTTGAGTGTTTTGGCACTTGAGTGTTTTTCTGGGAAAGACGCGTAGACTGAGAAGACATCTACGTTTCACCTAGTGCTCTATCTAAACGCAGTGAACTAATGATAAACGCATACTGATGAATGTCTGGTTCTCAGGTTAGATTATGCGTTTTAAGTTAAGTATTATGCGTTTGAAAAAATATGTACAGCTCTAACCTTTCCTCTAACCTTAATTCGATAAACACAGAAATCGTTTATCGATGAACGCATAATTTACTTATGCGTTGGACGCATGCATGAATAATAGATTATGCGATGAAATCAGATTGTTTAAAAACTCGACGCCTACTTTCATGCTTATCTCATTTACATTATTGAACTGAACTTAAAGAAATCAATACATGCTAAAAACAAAATACAAACAGAAGAAAGAAAGCAAAATAAAATAAAAATAAAAATTAATACTATAACAAGTTCAAATGAAAATAAAGCAAGGGTAAAAGAAAGCGTCCCTGGAAATGTAAGCATTCGGCAACGCAGGGACCTTTCGATGCAAGGTCAGTTATTACACTTGCCAGCCTTTATCGCGATCAGGGTTCAACGCAGAGGTGACAATGAAGTACATTATGACCTCCCTCAAGCGTGCACAGTTGAGATGCGTTGGTCTGGTTTGTAGCTCATGCGTTGAAGGCTCTTTTAATAGCGGCTCGATCTTTGCCGCGAATCTGTTGCTCCATTCTGATTTCTCTAATTGTCGATCGGAGAATAAATTAATTTCATCATCTTCACCATCTTCACCGTCCTTGAGGATTTCATTTCTCAACGCCGCGTTCACAGTTTTTGTCTTTTCATTGATATCTGCGTTCATTTGACAAAATTGAAAATGATCAGTATCGTTCAATGCGTTAATCACATTAAATTTTACCTGATCACGCACGCGGGGCGTTGAGATTTCTTCTTGGACGTCAATCAGGACGCGTTCAGAAGTGGTAGCTTCATATATAGATGCAGGTTCTGCCTGCGTTGCTTTTTCTCTCCGCTCTATATTTTCCTCATCCTCTGATTCGGTGGATGACGATGGATGCTGAACAATATGCATGGTATTCTCCATTGGTTGACTTGTTGGAACATTTAAGGATTGCAAGTTTCCTTGCGTCCCCTCATTATGCGCTGTGAGATTGATTTTCCCACTTAACAATGTCTCACCTTGACATTGTTCTTCTAAGTTCCCTCGTGGAACTTCGGTTGTACTTAGCAATGCTTCTTGCTTTTCATTTTCGAGCTCCGCTGCAATTTGATTCATTTGAATTTCTAAATTGCGAATTGCAGTGGCTTCGTTCTGGAGCATCGCTTCGTACAACTGGCGCGTTGCTTCAATTTTACTGTTTTCTTCTCGTAAAAGACATTCCATGGGAGACAATGAGGATGATTCGTCCGCCTGCGGATCCCTCGAATACTGATGAAACTGGCCTTGATTCCATTGGTTGAAACCAGGAGGGTTGCCTCTCTGTGGCTGCTGCTCAGTCCTCTGCGTTTGTTGTTGATTCCCACCCCATCCGAAGTTAAGGTGGTTCCTCCAACCCGAATTGTACGTCTCACCGTAGGGGTTGTTTGAACACTGCAGATACACTGGTGGTTGTAGGGACACATGTCATACAAGTGTCCCCCACCACACTGCGGGCAGTCTACAGATGCTGTCGAGTTTATCGCATGCACTGCGTTCAATTCAGCAAATGGTCTACCTTGATTTCTCAAGACTAGTGTTTGTAGCATGGATGTCATATTGGCGAGTTGCGCTGCAAGATTGTTGGCAACATCAGCTTCAAGCATTCCAGCTTGCGTTTGCCTTCTATTGGTGGGACGAAATTCATATCCGTCGTCAACCCACTCATTGGTGTCCCATGGAGTTCTGTCGAAAAGATTTCTGGCATATGAGTAAGTCATCTTCAATACTTCGTCTACTGACGTAGGCAATTTTCCTCACTAGCCGTTTGAATTAGGTCCAAGCAATTGGCCCCTCTTCAATTCTACCTTGTCCTTCGGGTGAAGGACCTCTCAATCTCTAGGTCAATATCGAGCTATGGATTGCTCCCATCACTCAGATTCTGTTAGAAGCTTCTGGCAAAGAAGAAACTTACTATACTCCTTCGACTGAGGAATCCTGCAACACATTAATCCAAAGAAAAATAATTAAACCAATGAAATAATCCCCGGCAACGGCGCCAAAAACTTGTTGATTGTATTTTGTATGTGTAAATTAGCCTAACGCAAAGTGTTAAAGGATGTGTTTATGCGTTCAACATGTCATGCTTTGAACATGCTATGCGTTCTATCACTATGCGTTGGTGGTCTTGTCAAGTTTTCCTATTCTTTTATCCAAGTATAAGCAAAGTAATAGGTGTTCTCGGTGAGTCCGAGGTCGAACACAGGGATTATATTGATTTAGTTTTTAATTGGATTTCATGCATTACAGGGGTAACCAATATATATTTGAAAGTTGTTTTGTTTAACCTAAAGAAAGCGATTGTTTGTACACTAGACAAAAAATTGTGGAATATGGAAAGCATGCGACACAGCAAGTTCAGCTAAAGATGTGTGTGAATGGATAAAGAAAGAGTTCGGGTTGATTAACATCTAACGTCGGAAACACACAGTAGTATTCTATTCATACTTGCTTCTCCCGGTTGTCAGCCGCTATGCGTTATATGTTTATAACGCATAGGAGAGTGTTAAGAACCAAGGTTATCCCCATAGACAGGTAACACTGCTTGGTCCTTGTCAATTGAGTTCCACAATCACTTACCCTCTTGAGCAGTCTGATTATTACTACTTATATCGATTTGTCAGATGGACATAAGCATTGGATTAAGCTCACAATTGACAAGATAAAATAGTTACACTATGGTTCCTAGTTAGATGCTAACGCAACCCTAGACCCTTGAGTGATTAGTTACTCATGGTTTGAAAGTAAAAAGCGGAAAGTTTATAGAAGTGAGTAGACATGGAAGATAATTCTATTGATGAAATGAGATACAATTTTCGATCCGTTCAATTCCTTGATACAAATCTAAAATTAAGATAGAAAATGAGAAAGAAAGCAGGGAAGGCGTCAATGTCTTGAGTCGCCTGGATGGAAGCGTGATGATCTGCTGTAAAGTGATGCAGCAGAGGGAAGACTCTTCTCTCTCGAGCTATTTGTCTCTGGCTGAAATCTGAGAGAACTCTGCTGTCACTTATGGAGTTCTTCCGAGAATCAACAACCTTTCTCATCTCGCAGAGCTGCCCTTTTATTGATGATGAAATCGTAGTTAATGGCAGATCTGCTTGATTGGTGGCGAGATTGATACTGCGTCCATCTCGCCTGATTGCGTGATTCTCGGGCCAATTAAGATCCACCACTTTAGCCGCAAATCATGTTCGTCAATCATCTGTTTCTCTCAAGATTCCGATCTTATTCTCAGCGCCTTGCCATAACGGTTGTCTACGTGTCCATGCATAGTTTGGCCGATGTCAACGCGTCATAGGTTGCTAATGCATAGTTATGCGTTGAGTTGTTAACGCGTCGTCAAGTTGTTTGCGTTTCGTTCAGATCATGCGTCCATGAAGAACAGATTGCTAATATGTCGTCCTACATTAAGAAGTCATCAACGCATCGTCTGCATTCCTGCGTCAAAACATGCTTTTTAGGCTCAAAAAGTGGTAAAATCATTATCTTCATAAAAATACAAGAGTATAACGCAAAGGAAGATTTATTAATCGAATTTAACATAAACTACCCCATGCTTCTCTATTTAAACTCTATTTATCTATGAAAAAGGTTATAATAACTTGTATTTCTACAAGTTATCACTATTCCCATCTGGTAATCGCCTCAGTTTTCTGAGGATCCACACACACTCCTGCAACAAAAACAATATGTCCCAAAAACATCACCTGTTCCATCCAAAACTAGCATTTGCTAAACTTTGAATATAGTCTCCTTTCTCTCAAGGTCTGCAAAACAGTTCTAAGATGTTTTTCATGTTCTTCCTTGCTTCTAGAATATACTAGAATATCATCAATAAATACAATTACAAACTGATCTAGGTAAGGATGGAAAATCCTATTCATCAAGTCCATGAACACCGCTGGGGCATTAGTCAGACCAAAAGGCATCACGAGGAATTTATAATGTCCGTACCTCGTTCTAAAAGCCGTTTTCGGTACATTTGTCTCCCTGACCTTCAACTGATGATATCTAGATCTTAGGTCTATCTTTGAGAATACTGATGCCCCTCTAAGTTGATCAAACAAGTCGTCAATACGAGGCAAAGGATATTTGTTGCGTATAGTTACCTTATTTAGTTGGCGATAATCAATGCACAATCTCATAGTACCGTCTTTTTTCTTCACGAACAACACCGGTGCACCCCACGGAGACACACTTGGTCTAATGTACCCCTTATCCACTAGCTCCTGTAACAGAAACTAAGTCAGAGAAGTTGAAACCAGAGGATGTACCAGTAGTTGATTGGGATTTGTTTTTGCTTTCAACGCCTATTGGCCATCAATGCCTAGTGGCCTTCCTTCACATTTGCGTCCACGCCGAACTACCCTCGTCAACGCATAGCCCCACCAACGCATGGCCAACACTTAGCCATTTTTTTTTTGCTCCCACACAACTCGGCCAACTTTTCCTACTTTACGCCCATCTCTTAGTCTCTTCTTAACTTGCCTTCTCACAATGTCAAGTACGGGGCTTACACCTGAAGACCAAAATGTGGTTGAACCTCTTGAAAGAATTCCTAAGTGACAGCAGACTTCTCTCCAGACGACAACCGGAGACAAATAGCTCGAAATAGAAGAGTCTTCCCTCTGCCTGACCACTTCACAATAGAACTCACGCTACCATCCCGGTGAGCTCAAGACATTGAGAAGCCATTCCATGCTTTCTATCTCTTTTCTTACTTATGTTTTAGTCTATTAGCAAGAAATTGTATTTTCTAAAATAGTTATTCCGTTCATCAATCTATACATCTTCCATGACTATTCATTTCTCATTACTTTCCATTTGCTTTTTATCGTCCATGAGTAACTAACTCTCTCAAGGGTCACGGGTTGGGTTATCATCTAAATAAGAACTGTAGAAGACTATTTCATCTTGTCAAATGTATTTTTAATCAAATGCTTATGTCCATCTAGCTAATCGATATAAGTAGTAATAATCAGACTACTCGGGAGAGTAAGTGATTGTGGAACTCATTGACAAGGCTAAGAAGTATTACCTAGACATAGGAATAACCTTGCTACTTAACACTCTCCTATGCGTTATAGACATATGATGCATAGCGGCTGACAACTGGGAGAAGAATCGCGGGTATGAAATAGATCTCACTATGCGTTTCCGAATTTAGATGATAACCAACCCCAGCCCTACGTTTTACCGTTCACATAACTCAATTAGCTGACTTTGTTGTGTCGCATACCTCTCCATCAAACCACTTTAGCTTAGGCTTACTGCTTTCTAGTTAGTTAAACGCATCACTTCTCATCACCTTCTTTAGACGCATGACTCAAATAATCCAACCAATTATAGAATCTGCGTAGTCTCTGTGTTCGACCTCGGACTCATCGAGAAAACCTCATTCTTTGCTTATAATTGAGTGAAGGATAGGAAAACTTGACAGATTCGTAACACACAGTATTAAGCATGTTAAACACATAATAATCAGCTTAATAAAGATCAACAATGGAGGGCCTTTGTAAATGTATCAGCAATGTTGTGCTCCGACACAATCTGCTTGACGATTACGTCACCTCTTTACACAATTTCTTTGATGAGATGATGTGTTTGTTCAATGTGTTTAATACTCTGATAACTTGTAGAAATACAAGTTATTATAGCCTTTTCCATAGATAAATAGAGTTTAAATAAGAGAAGCATGCGGTAGTTAATGATAAATTCCATTAATAAATCTTCCTTTGCGTTATACTCTTGAATTTTGATGAAGATATTTATTTTACCACTTGTTAAACCTAAAACGCATGTTTTCACGCAGGAATGCAAGCAATGCATTGATGACTTCTTAACGCAGGACGATACGTTAGCAATTTGTTCTTCATGGACACATGATCTGAACGGAACGCAAACTACCTGACGACGCGTTAACAACACTTCAACGCATGACTACGCGTTAGCAACTTACGCTGCGTTGACATCAATCAAACTATGCATGGACGCATAGACAACCGTTACGGCAAGGCGCTGAGGATCAGATCGGAATCTTAAGAGATTGACAGATGATTGACAGACATGATTTGCGGCTCAAGTGGTGGATCTTAATTGGCCCATGAATCACGCAATCAGGCGAGATGAACGCAATGTCAATCTCGCCACCAATCAAGCAGATCTGCCATTAACTGCGATTTCATCATCTATAAAAGGGCAGCTCTGCGAGAGGAGAAAGGTTGTTGATTCTCGGAAGGACTCCATAAGTGACAGCAGAGTTCTCTCAGACTTCAACCGGAGACAAATAGCTCGAGAGAGAAGAGTCTTCTTTTCCGCCGCACCACTTCACAGAAAATCATCACGCTTCCACCCAAGCGACTCAAGACATTGACGCCTTGCCTTGCATTCTTTCTTACTTTTCTTACTTGAATTTTAGATTTGTATCAAGAAATTGACTTATCAAAATTTGTATCTCATTTTCATCAATACAATTATCTTCCATGTCTATTCACTCTTCTCATCTGTTCACTTTATATTTTCAAGCCATGAGTAACTAATCAATCGGGGGTCTAGGGTTGCGTTAGCATCTGACTAGGGACCGCAGTGTAACTATTCTAACTTGTCACTTGCGAGCTTAATCCGATGCTTATATCCATCTGACAAATCGATATAAGTAGTAATCATCAGACTGCTCGAGAGGGTAAGTGATTGTGGAACTCAATTGACAAGGGCCAAGTAATGTTACCTGATTACGGGGACAACCTTGGTTCTTAACACTCTCCTATGCGTTATAGACATATAACGCATAGCGGCTGACAACCGGGAGAAGAGTCGCTAGTATGAATAGGGTACTACTGTGCGTTTCCGATGTTAGATGTTAATCAACCCGAACTCTTTCTTTATCCATTCACACACATCTTTAGCTGAACTTGCTGTGTCGCATGCTTTCCATATTCCACAACTGTTAGTCTAGTGTACAAAAATCTGCTTTCCCTTAGATTAGAAACACAACTTTCTCAAAATTGTTGGTTACCTCTGTAACGCATCCAATCCAATTAAAACTAAATCAATATAATCCCTGTGTTCGACCTCAGACTCACCGAGAACACCTATTACTTTACTTATACTTGGGTAGAGGAATAGGAAAACTTGACAAAACCAACGCATAATAATAGAACGCATTGCATGATCAACGCATGCCATGTTAAACGCATAACCATATACTTTAGTACCTTGCGTTAGGTTAATTCACACAATAATATTTCCACAACAAGTTTTTGGCGCCGTTGTCGGGGATTATTCATTGATTTAATCATTTTCTTTGGATTATTGTGTTGCAGAATTCCTCAGTTGACGGAGTATAGAAAGCTTCTCTTCTGTCAGAGGCTTCTAACAGTATATGAGTGAAGGGGATAACCCGATATTTGATATTGACCCTGAGATTGAGAGGACCTTCAGAAGAAGGATAAGACAGAATAAGCAAAGAAGGAGCAATCAGTCTACTGAAGAGGCCATGGATGCTCACAACAATCAACCTCAAGCTCCTCAAGCTGAGGTCAGGCAGAACGCAAATGCGCAAGAGCACGCAAATTATGACACAAATCCGATCCTCTTGGCGCATGATAGAAATCGCCCGATGAGGGAGTATGCGTCGCCTAATTTATATAATTTCGCACCGAGAATTCTACAACCAACCTTCGAGGGTAATGGAAGGTTCGAAATGAAGCCAGTAATGTTGCAAATGCTGCAAGCCGCAGGGCAGTTTGGGGGTGCAACGGGTGAAGATCCACATGCACACCTGAAGAGTTTCTTGGAAATTTGTAGTGCATTTTCGATGGCTGGAGTACCGCAAGATAGCATCAGACTGACGCTATTCCCATTTTCTCTCAGAGATGAGGCAAGACAGTGGGCGTACTCATTTGAACCTGGTGAGATTACAACGTGGGGTAAAATGGTTGAAAATTTCATGCAGAAATACTTTCCTCCGACGGTAAGTGCAAAGAGGCGACGAGACATTGTCACCTTCGAGCAAAAGGACTCGGAGACGCTTAGTGAGGCATGGGCCCAGTTTAAAAGGCTGGTAAGAAATTGTCCCCATAACGGTATCCCTGATTGTGTACAGATGGAGATTTTCTATGGAGGACTGAACAAAACATCACAATCAGTGGCAGACGCCTCTGCAGCAGGAGGTTTGATGGACAAGACTTACACGCAAGCCAAAGAGATCCTCGACAGAATTTCGAGGAATACTGATGAATGGGTGGATGATGGATATGGATCCAGGTATATGGATAAAAGACGATCGCAAGCTGGAATGATTGAAACGGATGCGACTAGTAACCTTTCAGCTCAGATCGCCAACATGACATCCTTGCTGCAAACCATTGCGTTGAACAACCAAGGTGGAACCGTTGCATTAATGGACGCAATGAACACGGTAAATGCAACAGCGTCTGTAAGCTGTGTGCAATGTAGTGAGGGCCACTTGTATGATATGTGTCCCTACAACCCACAGTCTGTTTGTTATGTTCAGAACAACCCGTACTCCAAGACTTATAATCCGGGTTGGAGGAACCATCCTAACTTTGGATGGGGAGGAAACCAATCACAGACGCAGGGTGTTAGACAACAAGCACAGAGAAATAATAATCCCGTGTATAACCAAGGTGTTCAAGGGCATCAAGCGCAAAGAAATCAGTCAGCAAATTCATCATCATCATCCTTGGAAGCACTTATGCGTCAAACGATTACTCAAAATGAAGAAACGCGTAAGTCGCTTGAAGCGATGCTCCAAAATCAGATGGAAGAAATAAAAAGCCATGCCATTGCAATCAGAAATCTGGAACTACAAGTGGGGCAAATGGCAAGTGAGCGAAATACCAGACCCCAAGGAGCATTACCTAGTAATACCGAAGCCCCACGAGGTAATGGTAAGGAACAATGTCAAGCTGTGACATTGAGGAGTGGGAAAGTTCTTCCCACTGAACTGCAAGAACAGAGGATGCAAGGAAATCTGCAGCCTCAAATCACTCCACTACCAACTCCCGCAACATCTATCCATGAACCGCAATCTTCATCCACAACCACGACCGTTAGAGAACAAGAAAATGGAAAGGGGAGAGAAAAAGCAACGCAGGCAAACCCTGCGTCGGTATCTCAGAATACCAATCCCCTTATGCGTTCGCCCTTTCCTCAACGCCTAAAGAAGAAGAATGACGAGGGTCAATTCAGAAAATTCCTGGACGTTCTCAAACAACTTCACATCAACATTCCGTTGGTGGAAGCTCTGGAACAAATGCCGAGCTATGTCAAATTTCTGAAAGACATATTATCTAAGAAAAGGAGGCTCGGAAAGTTTGAGACAGTCGCATTGACGCGGGAATGTAGCGCATTGTTTAAAAGCAATATCCCCGCTAAAATGAAAGATCCAGGGAGTTTCACATTGCCCTGTTCTATAGGAGGAATGGACGTCGGTCAGGCACTATGCGACTTAGGGGCCAGCATTAATTTAATGCCACTATCTATATTCAAGAAGTTGGGTATAGGGGAAGCACGGCCAACCACAGTCACACTTCAGCTTGCTTACCGTTCCATTAAACATCCAGAAGGGAAAATCGAGGATGTTCTTGTAAAGGTGGACAAATTTATCTTCCCGGCTGACTTCATAATTTTGGATTATGAAGCTGACAGAGAGGTGCCCATCATCTTGGGAAGACCTTTCTTAGCTATTTGTACGCGCCCTGATAGACGTCCAGGAAGGGGAGTTAACTATTCGAGTGGATGACCAGCAGGTAAAATTTAATGTTTTTAATGCGTTGAAGTATCCTGATGATTTTCATTCTTGCCAGATGATCGAAGAAATAACTGAAGAAAAGGCAAGCATCATCGACGCATGTGCCGAAAATGAAATACTGCTGGATGAACTGGATGAAGAAAGAGAGGCGGAAATAAATATAATCTCCAACGCAAACTTTGAATGCTTGGACTTAGGCAACAAAACAATGAAAAAAACAAAGCCGTCCTTAGAAGAGCCACCAACCCTTGAGCTTAAGACACTGCCAACGCATCTGAAGTATGCATATCTGGGGGAAGAAAGCATGCTACCGGTCATCATATCCTTTGCATTGACGACAGAATGTGAAAAGGCTTTGCTGGATATCCTGAAAAACCATATCAAAGCCATAGGATGGACCTTAGTAGATATCAGAGGAATAAGCCCTTCATACTGCATGCACAAAATTCGGTTGGAAGAGGGTAAGGATGGTTCAGTTGAGAGGCAACGCAGGCTCAACCCCGCAATGAAGGAGGTTGTGAAGAAAGATTTCATCAAATGGCTCGACGCAGGGGTCATTTATCCAATCTCCGACAGCAACTGGGTGAGCCCAGTTCAGTGTGTACCAAAGAAAGGGGGAATGACAGTGATCATGAACAGCAAGAATGAACTGATACCAACAAGAACGGTCACTGGCTGGCGCATCTGTATGGACTACCGCAAGCTGAATGCGGCAACAAAGAAGGATTACTTTCCACTGCCATTCATCGACCAGATGCTAGATAGGCTGGCAGGTAATGAATTTTTCTGCTTCCTGGACGGATATTCTGGCTATAACCAGATCATGATAGCTCTGGAAGATCAAGAGAAGACGACGTTCACATATCCGTATGGGACCTTTGCGTTCAGACGCATGCCATTCGGGCTATGTAACGCACTAGGGACGTTCCAAAGATGTATGATGGCAATATTCTCTGACTATTTGGAATAGTCCGTAGAGGTGTTTATGGACGACTTCTCAGTATTTGGGAAATCTTATGATGAATGCTTGACCAACCTAGAACGAGTGCTCAAACGATGCGAAGACACAAATCTAGTCCTTAACTGGGAAAAATGCCATTTTATGGTGGCTGAGGGTATTGTGTTGGGGCATAAAATCTCAAAGGTTGGATTGGAAGTGGATCAGGCAAAGATAGATGCGATAGCAAAACTCCCAGCCCCCACAAATGTTAAGACTTTGCGAAGTTTCCTAGGCCATGCGGGCTTCTATAGAAGATTCATTAAGGGATTCTCGCAAGTAGCAAAACCATTGAGCGAGTTGCTAGAAGTCAACAGGGAATTCAATTTCGACGGTAAATGCTTAAACGCATTTGAGTGTCTAAGGCAAGCTCTGATTTCAGCACCTATTTTAGTTGCACCGGACTGGTCTCTCCCGTTTGAACTAATGTGCGACGCAAGTAACCATGCGGTGGGAGCAGTATTGGGGCAGAGAAAAGAGAAAATTATGCACCCCATCTATTATGCTAGTAAAACACTGAATTCATCTCAGGAGAATTACACTACTACTGAGAAGGAAATGTTAGCCATAGTCTTTGCGGTTGACAAATTTAGAGCATACTTGATAGGGTCAAAGGTGACCATCTATAGTGATCATTCTGCGATCAAGTATTTGATGGCGAAAAAGGACGCAAAGCCTAGACTTATCCGTTGGGTCCTGCTGTTGCAAGAATTCGATTTGGAGATTAAAGACAGAAAGGGAACCGAGAATCAGGTTGCGGACCACCTATCTCGGTTGGAAAATAAAGAGGTCCAGGAGAGTTGGAGTGATATAGAGGAACAATTCCCAGACGAGCATGTAATGAACGCAGAGAGTCAGGAACCGTGGTACGCACACATAGTCAACTATCTGGTTTGTAACCAATGGCCTGAAGAATTTAACGCTCAACAAAGGAAAAAGCTCCAACATGAAAGTAAGTTCTATTGTTGGGATGAGCCATATCTATACAGACTTGGCCCTGACCACATACTGCGTCGATGCGTTCCAGAATATGAAACACATAGCATCCTGAGAAGCTGTCATGAAGCACCTTACGGAGGACATTTTGGAGGGCAGAGAACAGCTGCAAAGGTGTTGCAAAGTGGGTATTTCTGGCCCACATTATTTAAAGACGCAAGGGCATATGCGGTAGCTTGCGATCGTTGTCAGAGAACAGGCAACATTCCCAACCGGAATGAGATGCCTCTGAATTCAATGCTAGAAGTTGAGTTGTTCGACGTATGGGGAATCGACTTCATGGGACCATTCCCTCCTTCTTGCGGCAATCAATATATCTTAGTAGCGATCAACTACGTATCTAAGTGGGTAGAAGCAGCAGCCTGTGCAAAGAATGACGCAAACGCAGTGTCCAAGTTCTTAAAGAAAAAAATCTTCTCTCGATTTGGGACACCAAGAGCAATAATTAGTGATGAAGGTACGCATTTTATAAATCGCATAATCACTAATTTACTGACTAAGTTTAATGTCTCGCACAGGGTAGCAACTGCCTATCACCCGCAGACAAACGGCCAAGCTGAAATAACAAACAGGGAGATCAAATCCATACTGGAAAAGGTCGTGAGCACATCAAGGAAAGATTGGACAGAGATATTAGATGAAGCTCTATGGGCCTACAGAACGACATTCAAAACACCGATAGGCATGTCACCCTATGCGTTGGTGTTTGGTAAAGCATGCCATCTCCCACTTGAGCTGGAGCACAAGGCCATCTGGGCCATGAAGAAGCTCAATTTAGACCAGGAGGCAAGCGGAGAAGCCAAAAAGCTTCAACTAAACGAACTCCTGGAGTGGAGACATTCAGCTTATGAAAACGCAAAGATGTACAAAGAAAGGACCAAGAAATGGCATGACAAGAATATTAGTAAGAAAACTCTATACGTCGGTCAGAAGGTCCTGTTATTTAACTCAAGGTTGCCTTTGTTTCCAGGTAAGCTAAAGTCTCGATGGTCGGGTCCATTCATAATCAAGGAAGTGTTCCCACATGGTGCGGTCATGCTGACAAATGAAAATGGAACCACCTCCTTCAAGGTCAATGGACAAAGGGTTAAGCCCTACTACAGTGGAGAGTTCGAAATTAACAAGACATCCATTGACCTACGCGAGTGTAATGACTGAGCTTGCGTCGAAAGATCCCTGCGTTGCCGAATGCCTACATTACCAGGGACGCTTTCTTTTACCCTTGCTTTATTTTATTTAAATTTGTTATAGTATTTAATTTCATGTTATTATATTGTGCTTTATTACTTTCATTTGTATTATTGTTTTTAGCATATATTGATTTTTTTTATTTATTCAGTTTATAGATGTAAATGAGATAAGCATGAAAGTAGGAGCCAAATTTGTGAATGATCTTTTATTCATGCATGCGTCCAACGCATAAAGTAAACTATGCGTCAATCGATAAACGATTTCTGTGTTTATCGAACTAAGGTTAGAGGAAAGGTAGAGCCGTACATATTTTGGAAAATGCATCACATTTAACTTACAACGCATAAACTGACCTGAGAACCAAGCGTTCATCAGTATGCGTTTATCATTAGTTTTCTGCGTTTTAGAAGAGTACTAGGAGAAAAGCAGATGTCTTCTCAGACTACGCGTCTTTCCTAGAAAAACACTCAAGTGCTCTGTGTGCGTCACAAAGCCGCCCATTACACGTGATGGGTGTGCGGCTCAAGGAAAGTTGCCTTGATCAGTGGGATTTTGATATCGCGTATCCGCATTAATTACCGACGGCTAAATTAAGCCTTTATAAGCGCGATCCGATTTCCCATTTTCCATTTTCGAAACCTTTCTTCTCCCTTAAACCTCCGGCGATTTGTATTCTCGCTGAATTCTTATGTCTAACCAGACCAACCCAGAAAATCAAGAAAACTTCGCTGGAACCAGTTCCCCAAGACCATTTTCATCTCGATTTCCATTCTTTTCTCCACCTCCATTTTACCATTCCAGACCTGTGAGGCCTTTTGCTTCACCGGTCAGACCAAGAAATCCAAACCCACCGTTTATCCCTAACTTCTCCGCGTCTAGAATCAGGGCAACTGCCCAGCGACCACCCATCTACCTATTTTTCCGCCCATTCGCCAGAACCCCTACCCGTCCACCAATAGTCGACGACTCCGACGACTGTGTGGAAGTCCTCAATATCCGACCCTTGAGCCGAATCGACCCAATCCCTACCTCAAAACCCAAAAGCCGGCGAAGGATGAAGAATATGAAGGAATTCTCTGCCGCAAACTACAATGTCGAAAGCCAGAGGGTAAGCGCAGAGAACTCCGTGGCTGAGCAACCTGTTCCTGGAACGGTGCGCGATGAGGCCAGTGCACTGCACGGTAGCAGTGAGGTGCGTCAAAGGGAAGAGAGGGATGTTTTCGACGACATCTTAGAAAGAATAGCTCAAGAGGAGTGGGAGGCAAAAGGTCAAGAGGAAGGGGAGGTAAACCAACCCTTGCCCCTATCCCGTCCACCAAGCACTAGAGGGACGGAGGAGATGGGAAGAATAGAAGAAGAAGAGGTGGCTGTCACTGTCGGGGAAGTGAACTCAGCAAAATCCCCAGACGAGTGGATAGCCCAGATTCTGAGCGGGCTGCAAGACCCAAGGGACGCATCCGTCTCAGAGTCAGTTGAAGGTCCAGAGTCAGTTGAAGGAGACTCGGGAGGGTGAATACAGTAGGAGAGATAAGGAGGGAGAGGCTGCCTACAGCAAGGAGGAAGTAGGCGAGCAAAGAGAAATGCAAGGGTTTGTCCCTGCGTCGATGAGTCCTGAGGAGATGACATTGGACTCCAGTGAAGGACCGATAGGAAATGTTGTGATGGCCGCAGAAGCCAAGAGAAAAAGAGTTGAAGAAGAGGAGGAGGTACCCCTACTCACGAAGAAACGAAGGGTATCACCGGAGATTGCGAGGATGAAGAGCCAAAAAACACAGACCAAGGAGACAGACCTGAGTCTCCAGTTGCGGCCACATCCTTTGATCGGCTGGCAGAGAAAGAGAGGAAGAAGAGGGCCAAGTTGAGAAAGGAGCTCAGGGCCCTGAGAAAAGGAGTGGAGAAAATAGCTAAAGACGCATTGGCTAGAACAAAGGCGCGCAAGGAAGTGCGGCCACAAGAAGGTGGAGAGACGCAAGACCTTCCTGATCCTCGAATAGAAGCTGCCGCATTGGCATTTGTAGAGGAAATGAAAGAAGAAGAAAGAATAGAAAAAGCAGCCAAAGAGCTTGAAAGAGGGCTGCAAATTGAAGAAGATGCAGAGCTGGCTGCTCGATTAAACGCCCAGGAGGAAGGGGAGGGCAAGAAGAAAAAGAAGAAGAAGAGTAGGAAGGAGCGCATCGGGGAGGATGCAGGGGAAGAACAAGGTGTAAGCACCTTGGAGAAGAAGAAGAGGAAAGAAAAGGAGGTGGCGGTCACCAAACTCCCTAGCACACATAATGAGAAACGCAAGGGAAAGGAGAAGGTGACCGAAGAACCAATCAAAATGGCCGAGGGCAATAAGAGAACCATAAATGCGATTCCAGCTAAGGCCAAGGGAAAAGAGAAAGTGGCCGATGCGTCGCCACAACAAAAGGAAGGAAAAGGGAGACGCAGAGCGTTCCCTGACCTGATGATCGAGGTGGGATTTTTCCCTGAAGACGCTCCAGTGCCGCCATACATCACCGAAATAATTGACCACCACGGCTGGAGAAACTTCTGTACCAGCACTCCTTGGGTCCAACCTGAAGTTGTCCGAGATTTCTATAACGGACGCATAGATGAGGAGGAAGACGTGGTGGTGGTGGATGAAATTGAAGTCCCATTCAACGCAAGGGAAATCAACGCAATATATAAGTTGAGGGACAACCCAGAGGCGGAAGAAAATAAGATCATAGAATCAACTCCAACGGAGTTATTGGAGGATGCACTCCGGGTAATGGCGAAGCCAGGGGCAAAGTGGGATGTTTCACCCACAGGTATAAAGACGCTTTCAGCCAGCAGCCTAACTCCAGAGGCAAACCTGTGGGTGTATTTGGTGAAGAAGCGGCTGATCCCGACAACGCATGACAAGACAGTGTCAAGGGATCGAGTGATGGCAGCATACTGCATTATGCGTCGCATTACCCTTGATGTTGGACACATAATTGTGGCACAGATAAGAGGGGTGTTCAGCAAGCCCAGGGGCCAACTCTTTTCCCCTCTCTTATCTTTAATTTATACGCCAATGCTTCCATCGGAGGGTCAACGGAAGTGTTAGACGCAGACAAGATGATTGTAGTTAATGGCGTAATCGCCAACAAGACTCTGTGTCGGTTGATAAGAGGATCGCAATATCTGCCAGAGCCTACCAAGGCCACCAAAAGACCTCATCAACCCATTCCGCCTCCAAAGCCGCAACCGCAGAAGAAGGGGAAGCCGTCCAAGTTGAAGGTCGTGGCAAGTCCTGATGCCACCATCCAACCTTCCCCAACCTCAAGCCCTTCACCCCCACTTCCAAAAACCAGAAGGGAACCAACTCCACCTCCACCTCCTCAGAAAACGCATCGCCCCAAACATCCAAAACCCCGACCTTCCACAAAACCCTCTGCCCCAATAAGAGTTGATGACTCACACTTAGAAGATTTTGGCGCGACTTTTATGCGTCCATCATCCCCTGCGTTTGACGAAACTCCACCCACTCCCCCACCTCAACCAAACCCACCTACCCCACCAACGCAACCTCAACAGCAAGAAGGCCCACTTGACCTTGAATGGGAGACAGTGCAAACATACTTGCAGCAAGCGATATTGCGTCCTGTGATGCATTCATTGAATATGTTAGCACGCCGGAAGACGGAGCAGTTCCAATTCACACTGAATTATGTTCACCAACTGTTCTCCATCCGTCCGGAAATCCCGCCCCCTAATTTTCCAGAACGCCTCCAACAGCCTCTTGTCTTCCCAGTGCCGCAACGTCTTGCGTCTGAGCAGCAACGCAGACCTGATGAAGACGTGCCTGATGGTTGAAAAGTTTAGAGGTGTAGTCAAGACTTGTATTTTTCTTGCAAATTTTGTATCTTCACATTCAATTGTATGCGTTGGTGAAATTCACATTAATAGAATGAATATTTTCTTCATCGCATGGAGCTTTAATTTCCTCTTTGCGTTGTCCCTTGTTATAAATTTATTCTAAGTACATTTAATTAGTCTTAACTTTTATCTTTGCGTTGAAAAGTTGCTCTCTGTGATGATAATCATGCTTACACTTTTTGTAAACTCTTTAAGTTAGATTACTTTCAATGCGTCTGCATACTATTCCTTAGAAACGCAAACCTACTTTGAATGTATGCAAGCAGCCAATTCAAACCTCTTTTACAAAATTTTGCAACTTAGTCTTTGTTTATAATTTAAGCAATGAGGACCTTGCTACTCTCAAGTTTGGGGGTGGAAGAGGTTTGAACTGTCAAAGACAAAAATATGAGGAACTTAGTTCAATCATATAAAAAAATTAAAAAAAAAATTTATTCTTTGAAACGCAAAACTCCGCTGGCAAGACTAATATATTTATCTTGTTAAGAGTTTAGCTGAAAATGACACCTGCTCGTAGTTGGCCACCTCCATGCACCCCATAGTTGGTGTGTCAAAACGAAGGTGGGTAATTGTATTCAGCGACGCATAGTTAAATAAAAACCTCCAATGTCTAGTGAGGAAACCGAACTTAGATAAGAGTTTAGTCGAGAAGGGCACTTGCTCGTAGTTGGCTGCCTTCATGCACCCCATCGTTGGTATGTCAGAACGAAGGTGGGTAACCCTACTCCACGCATACTTAATAAACATATAATAAAACCAATGAATGAAAAAGGAACTTTATATCTTCATCTTTCAGACTCAATGTTCAAAAGAAAAAACAGAAATTTTGTGAATAATGAGTTTAAGAATTTTGAAAAGAAAGCTTGCCGTATACAAATTAGACCCGTCCTAAAGAAAAGAATATAGAGGTAGAGAAATAATATAACTAACGGGTAGCTGATCGAGTATAGCATTCTGACAGACTAGTCAATGCGTTGATAAAATGTTTAGAATGATTGAAGTTTCTTAGATAGCAGTTATGCTTGAGGACAAGCATTTATCTAAGTTTGGGGGTGTGATAACTTGTAGAAATACAAGTTATTATAACCTTTTTCATAGATAAATAGAATTTAAATAAGAGAAGCATGCGGTAGTTAATGATAAATTCCATTAATAAATCTTCCTTTGCGTTATACTCTTGAATTTTGATGAAGATATTTATTTTACCACTTGTTAAGCCTAAAACGCATGTTTTCACGCAGGAATGCAAGCAATGCGTTGATGACTTCTTAAAGCAGGACGATACGTTAGCAATTTGTTCTTTATGGATGCATGATCTGAACGGAACGCAAACTACCTGACGATGCGTTAACAACACTTCAACGCATGACTACGCGTTAGCAACTTACGCTGCATTGACATCAATCAAACTATGCATGGACGCATAGACAACCGTTACGGCAAGGCGCTGAGGATCAGATCGGAATCTTGAGAGATTGACGGATGATTGACAGACATGATTTGCGGCTCAAGTGGTGGATCTTAATTGGCCCGAGAATCACGCAATCAGACGAGATGGACGCAATGTCAATCTCGCCACCAATCAAGCAGATCTGCCATTAACTGCGATTTCATCATCTATAAAAGGGCAGCTCTGCGAGAGGAGAAAGGTTGTTGATTCTCGGAAGGACTCCATAAGTGACAGCAGAGTTCTCTCAGACTTCAACTGGAGACAAATAGCTCGAGAAAGAAGAGTCTTCCTTTCCGCCGCACCACTTCACATAAAATCATCACGCTTCCACTCGGGCGACTCAAGACATTGACGCCTTGCCTTGCTTTCTTTCTTACTTGAATTTTAGATTTGTATCAAGAAATTGACTTATCAAAATTTGTATCTCATTTTCATCAATACAATTATCTTCCATGTCTATTCACTCTTCTCATCTGTTCACTTTATATTTTCAAGCCATGAGTAACTAATCACTGGGGGGTCTAGGGTTGCGTTAGCATCTGACTAGGGACCGCAGTGTAACTATTCTAACTTGTCACTTGCGAGCTTAATCCGATGCTTATATCCATCTGACAAATCGATATAAGTAGTAATCATCAGACTGCTCGAGAGGGTAAGTGATTGTGGAACTCAATTGACAAGGGCCAAGTAATGTTACCTGATTACGGGGACAACCTTGGCTCTTAACACTCTCCTATGCGTTATAGACATATAATGCATAGCGGCTGACAACCGAGAGAAGAGTCGCTAGTATGAATAGGGTACTACTGTGCGTTTCCGATGTTAGATGTTAACCAACCCGAACCCTTTTCTTTATCCATTCATACACATCTTAGCTGAACTTGCTATGTCGCATGCTTTCCATATTCCGTTAGTCTAGTGTACAAACATCTGCTTTCCCTTAGATTAGAAACACAACTTTCTCAAAATTGTTGGTTACCTCTGTAACGCATACAATCCAATTAAAACTAAATCAATATAATCCCTGTGTTCGACCTCGGACTCACCGAGAACACCTATTACTTTACTTATACTTGGGTAGAGGAATAGGAAACTTGACAAAACCAACGCATAATAATAGAACGCATTGCATGATCAACGCATGCCATGTTAAACGCATAACCATATACTTTAGTACCTTGCGTTAGGTTAATTCACACAATAATTTTTCCACAACATACTCCTCTATACTATTGATCCTCCGTTTAGAGTGACTACTGATCCCGATGTAAATTTATTTGAATCTATGACTGTCAGAAAATCAGAGTTAGTGTATCTAGTAAGGATCGAATCCTTAGCACCATACATGAGCATATAGTCCCTCGGGTAAGGGTTGAAATCCCTAACGCAGCGAAACAGTACAAAACCAAACTCAAAATTGATTGGTATTTTGAAATATCCATCAACTAGGAAAAAAAAATACAAAAAACCTATTGTATTAAAAGGTTAAGCATGCATTGAGAGTTAAAAGCCTTACATTTGTTGTCCACTTTGAACACCACCACCACAAACCTCTCTTTTTCTCTGAGTGATTTGATAAAGGATTCTGGATCATTTTCTTGATTTGGGAAAAAATTAGAGAGAAAACAAAAGAGCAATTTTTATATTAAGAAAAAACTTATGCATCTTTGTTTCTTTTGCAAGCCTATAAGGAGGGAGAAATTAGGAGACGTGGGATTAAACCAAGCAAAGTGTAACTCCCACGTATGGGATTTACGTTTTTTTTCGATTAATGAATTTATTTATTTCATTTAACAAATAAATAATAATTAATAATTAATTAAATCTAATTTAGTTAATTATTTCATTTAAATCATATTTAAATGAACATCTCCCATATAACCTATAGTTTTAATTCATTTAATTTAATTAAAATAACAACAAATTAATTCATTCTCCTTAGATACTTGAGGATATTTTTAACGGTAGTCTAATTATCATATCTCGGATTGGATTGATACCTGCTAACAATCCCTACTGCATAGCATATGTTAGGTTGTGTACACAGCATGACATACATCAAACTTCCGACTACTAATGCATAGGTAATACGTGTCATATCTTTAACTTCTTGAGGTGTCTTAGGACATTGTTCCTTTGATAAATGAATTCCATGTCTGAACGGTAATAAACCTGTTTTTGAATTCTGCATCTTATATCTAGACAACATTTTGTCAATATATGATGCCTAAGACATTGCTAACGTCTTGTTCTTACGATTCCGAACTAAAGAATAGTGAGAATGGTAAGTATGTAACTAGGGCATCTATATACCCATTACACATCTCCCACTTGCCCTAGATTACATAATGTAAATATCTCGCAAGCCTCAACTCCCTAGATGACTCTCGAACACTTCAGTCGAGAGAGCCTTTGTAAATGGATCAATGTTATGCTCCAAAGTGATCTTTGTGACGATCACGTCTCCTCGAACACAATCTCCCATATCAAGTGATACTTCCTCTCAATATGCTTTCCTTGTTTGTGGCTACGAGGCTCTTTAGAGTTGGCTACTACCCCACTGTGGTCACAGTATAACGTGATAGGCAATTCCATGTTTGAAACAATTTCCAAATCATTCAGGAACTTTCTAAGCCAAACTGCTTCCTTTGCTATTTCACAAGCAACTACATACTCAGCCTCCATAGTGGAGTCTGCAATTCATTCTTGTTTGATGCTATGCCATACTAAAATCCTTTTCAGTTTGAAATCAGAGTCAATGTATCCCATAAGGATCAAAGCCTTAGCTCCATACACCAGCTTGTAGTCCCTCATTCTCCTAAGGTACTTGAGGATGTTCTTAACTGCAGTCCAATTGTCACACCCCCTCCCAGATTACCCACCCAACCTGAAAGGGAATGCAAAGACAATAAACATCACCCCTCTTGTGACGCATATTGTCCCATTTATATTCCTTCCTGTGCATACATTTACTCAAATACATACATAGAACTCAGTTATACTACACATGCTTATAACATACTATTTTTCCCTGTATAGAGTACACTTTTATTACATAACATAATTTAACTTCCATATTCATCATACAACATACAAAACTCCACTACAATTCCCACTCGAAACTACTAGGTTTATATGCCATCTTCATAAAGTCATATACAACATACAACTCTCAGACTTGACTGTATTTCGAGAACTCGAGGCTTAGGCAAGGTGAGCTGAAGTAGGCTAAGCACCAGGAACGTCCTTGCTACCTGGGGGGAGAAAAGGAAAACATTGGAAAACGTAAGCTAACAGCCCAGTGAGTGACAAATTTGTAAAACGAGCATTCATTGAAAACAGTCATGTTATGTATAACGAATAAGTAAGAGTTTAACATTTTGTTCAAATTAAACATGCTTTCCATAAAATCCATTAATCTCATAAATCAATCTTAAATCATACATGAGTGGTTTCCAAGGAGTTTATTAATATCAATTTAGTTTTTCAAACTTTTCCCTTAGTTGAGGCGGAGCAATGCTTCTACGCACTCAACGTTGAAAACCACCTTAGTTGGGGTGGAGCAAGGCTCAACACTCCCAACGTCGAAATCGTCCCTGGCTCAATGCGGAGCAAACTCGACGCACCAGCCAAATCAACCTCTATGTGCACATAGGAATATGACGGGTTGCCCATGTACCTTCTCATATCCTTCAGTACTGGGTCCTGGGGAAACTCACGTATCTTCCGTGTCCTTGAGCACTGAGCCTCCTCTAAAACGTTTTAGAATTTCGTTCACGTAATAGTTCATATGAAAATTCCCTTTCATAGAAATCATACAAAACTTTATTCAATAACATTTCATAAAAATGCTTTCTATCAACTTTAGAAATATATAACATGCCTTATAAGTAATGCAATCAACATTAAGCATATCAAACAGTTCATTGTAAATCATACTTCATAAGAACATTTTTAACAAAATAGTCACTCACAACTCTTTCTAGGTTTTACGTGGGTTATACGCTTTCCCTATTTCTTCTTGGCCTACAAGAGACATTTACCTTGCGTTATTTAACGTTAAATCTTCTTCCTTTTTAAACTAACATTATAAGTGAGAATCCTAGCGATACCAACCAACAAGAGCCGTTATTAGCGATACTTGATAGAGCGACATTAGCATTACCTTACCTTAGCAGCGATACTCAGCATTATCTAGCAAGATCTGTGAGACGGAAGACTCCTTTGCGTCTCAGCGACACCCGTCTCGCTATCGGTACCCAAACAGTGTGCTGATACTTGATTCTTAGCGGCAGTCTGCACCGTTATTCCTTCCTTTCTTCTTGTTCTTACTTCAATCTATTAAAAGTCACAATTCCATACGAATTTAGGACTTCTTCTCTTCTACAAACTTATAGGAAATTAAGTTCTATAGCTTACCTCAAAGTTTCAAGGCTTAACTCCTCCTCGTTCTCTCGGTATTCTAGAATCACCTCATGCTGTTCCAAATTGCGTATCAATCTTGTAAGCTCTGCTTTCCTAAGGATTCACATAGTAAATCTTCAGTTTCAGCAGTACTGTCCTTCACAAAAGTTGTTAGGAATTATGTTAACTTACTAACCTCCAATTTTCAGCTCTAAACTCGGCTTCCTCTACACGTTCTACTCTGAATATCAATCACTGCTCAAACTGTGCGACTTCAGTCATTCCTCTGTTCCAACTTCATTGTCAACATCAATATGAGTCGAATCTCGCCCAAAATCCGCAAGAACACTTTCCTCAATCTTCTTCTGAAGTTTGTCCGAAATATGGAACCGACTTAAGCTCTCGAAATGTCTTAAAAATGATTAAACATTTAATTAATCCAGCTATATATACTACCGACCTAGCCTTTACAACCCCTAGGACTGATGTTGCCGACTTACCCTTCACCCGCAGACTAGTGCAGGGTTCTTATCTCAACGCGAGGTATTCATGTTAACTTCTCCTCCAACGCCTCCAGCAACTGACCACACCCAACGCATGGTGTCATCCTCAACGCCTCTTATTTTTGACGCATACATTTCCGTCATACAATACTACTTCGTCGCGTCAAGACCATTCTGTCTTCGACGCAGGGTGATTCCAACACATGTCTGTCTTCGACACATCGACTTCAGTGCATAATTGTCCTCAACGCAGATTGACTTAAATGCATGGTTCAAGCACATTTCCTTCCCCGCCAGAATTACTTATCCTTTAACGCGGGTAGCTACTTCAGCTCACTAACCTCCGTGAATCAACCACAACGCATGGACTTGGCCAACACTTGGCCAAGATTTTACTTTCCAAAAATTCTTACTCTCGCTCCCGGCCACTTCTCCCTTTGAAACGCATAGCCACAAACGCATGGCCACACCCCAACGCTTGGTAACGCAAATCAGTGCTTACACCAATGGTCTAACCCTGGATTGGACCAGTACCTACTGACTATTCCCACTGCATAACAAATGTCTGGCCTAGTGTAGAGCATAGCATACATTAAGCTGCCCACAGTTGAGGCATAGGGAATATGTCTCATATCCTGAATTTCTTGAGGTGTCTTAGGACACTATTCCTTACACAAATGAACTTCGTGCCTAAAAGGTAGTAAACCCTTCTTAGAGTTCTGCATCGAATATCGAGTCAACATTTTGTTGATATAAGTTGCTTGAGATAGGGCCAACATTCTGTTCTTGCGATCCCTAATGATTTGGATCCCAAATACATACTATGCCTCTCCCAAATCTTTCATTTAGAATTGGACTAATAGCCAATTTTTAACATCAGTAAGATATCCTACATCATTCCCAATTGAGTACGATGTTGTCCACATAAAGTACTAAGAAAGCTACTTTACTTTTGATGATTTTCTTATATACACAAGGCTCATCAAAATTTGTTCAAAACCAAAAGATTTGATCGCAGTATCAAACCTAATATTTCAAGATCTAGATGTTTGTTTCTGTTGGGTTATATGTCATAAAAACTCGTAGTTTTTGTAAATAAATGAATTTTAGTACATATGAAGTTATTAAAGTGAATTAATTATTTATTAACTCTAAATCCAATTAAACTACGAACCATTGGCTATTATCATGAGTACTTGGACTTTATGTGGACACATAAACAGGATCAAGTTCGAGTAAGTAGCCTAAATAAGTCTATAGTACATGGATCAGGTTGGGTACCTCTTCTTGGAGACACTATTGAATACGGCACACTCCATGATTGTTACAAATGTTGTAAGGTGTCATAAATTAAGTGATCCTGATTTGTTCATGTAGAGACATGTGAGAGGGGGTATTCTACATAATAAGATTGTGTAAGACTGGCCCTGAAATAATCCCTATTACGTATTAACACCGTTTACGATTAACACTAATTAATTTCACTTATCGATGACCTAAATAACTTGATCTGAATCTTGAGCTATTTATGAACTCCTGTTTATTAAGAATTATCCCTTGATCTGCATAGGTGAGAGTAAGCTCAATAGCGCTACTCAACATTCCTTCCATTTTAGGGATAAAACCAAGTAGATAGCTGGAGACATAGAATTTGCGAGACGGAATTCACTCCTACCCAACTTAGGGATAATAGAGAGGTTGTTCTCTTAAGTATTGCTCCCAAGACTTGAACAAGGTGCCCCATCCTCTCACTAGCCCGAGAGGGGATGGATTTAGTTATTAGATCCTAAATCAATTGTTCATTAGAGGAACAATGGTACTTAAGGAGAAAATATGTAACTCCGAGGTAAATCGGTATTTGACCTAGCCAAAGTTATGAATGACCTGTGAAGGATTGACTTATCAATGACAATTATATCAAATGAACACAAATATATCTACAGTGAGGAGAGTGCAGCTACGAGCTTTAGCGGAGTGTCCCGTTAGTTAACGAATGTTGGTTAACTAGGTTAAAGAGTTTTGCCGGTTAATCTTGGATTGTTGGAGCTCATGATCTGTAGATCCATTAGATCTCTCTACTAGCTCATAAATGGACTAAAAACTTAAATAGTGGGGTGAATAAGTTTGAACCGTTCAAATCTTGGCTTAAGGAATGAAAGTCAAATATACGATATATCAACGTTTAATTACGAATTAAACATACAAATAGAGTTAATTATAATATTTAAATATGATTTAAATATTAATCATATGAATAGGGATTCATATCGGTTTTTAGAAAAATCGGGACAAGTGGGAAAAATAATATTATTTTATTATTTAATATTTAATTAATTAAATATTAAATTATTTTTTATTTATTTAACTATTTAATTATCTTTTGAAATTAACAATCAATTTTAATTCCATTTTTGGAAATTCATTGAAAATTGATTTTAAAATTGATTTTTGAAAATTGGATTTTCCCACTAACTAAGCTAGGAGCTTCGTTGTCTTCTTCACAATTAACCAACAAATTAACCATTTTGTGTTGTCAAATTTTGATGCAATTGGACTGCATGTTATTCTTTAATAAATAGAGATGATTTTGACATAAAAATGGTTAAGAATTTTGTGAAATTAAAGGGTTAATTTTGCAAAATTCCATCCATTGTACATCTTCTTTCGAACCTTCATTCCTTCTCAAATTCACCACAAATTTGGACTCCACCATCCAATCTAAGCCTAGAGAATAGTAGAGAAGACTCTTGTGGTGGTCTACAACCAAGTGGTGCTGAAATTCATCAAGATTTGAAGGAGAATTTGGAGCTTCAAGGGTAAGTGTTCTTGAAACGTTGGTTTTTCTTTTTAATTGCATGTTTAATCCTCTAAATTGAGCATCTTAGAGTGAAAATTGATCAAATTAACTTCCACTGCATGCTCATTTATCTATTTGTTTCAACCCATAAATGGATCGATCCAGCTTGCAAACTTTTTGCTCCTGACGTTGAGCTATGAACCCCTCGGGCTAAGACATGAAGATATTCTCTTCAAGATTGCCAATTAGAAAAGTAGTCTTGTAACACCCTATTTCTTGAACCTATGCGTTTAAGAGCTTATAAAGAAAAGAAGACAAGAGAAGTGGTATTGGATAACAAGTTTGTGGTGTTGGCCGAGAAATGTTGCCAAAATAGGAATAAACATGCGTTGAACTTAAAGGAAAGAAAGGTTTGTGCTTAAGAGTTGAGTGAAACACATATTTTGTAAGTAAGAGACCATGTTGGATGCATGGTCAAGACTAAGGAAACGCATGATAAAGGTAACCATTGTGGAAAAGAAAATGGGTAGGTGTTGAATTATTGTAAGGAAACTCAAGAGCTCGGGAGAAAGAGGTGAACGCATAGGAGGTAACCCGAGAGCCCGAGGGAAAGAAATGAACGCAAAGGAGGTTATTAAGGAAGGAAATATAAGTCTCGGAACGAAGGATAAAACGCATTAGGTGGAATCAAGGAAAGATACTATTATAATGTAAGGTAAACGCATGACTTCCATCAAGGAAGATTTTGTTGAGTTTTGGATAATTTATAAGGTTGAAAAGTAAGTCTAAAGAAAGGAAGCCAGAGAAGAACGCATAGAGGGACAATCAAGGGATCCTTAACGATGGAAGAAAGGTCATGGACGCATAACAAAGAAGAGATAAACGCATGAAGTACAAACGTATGAAGGAAGATCTTGAGATGATTTTGGTTAACAGAATAACAAGCATAGTCGGATGGTTGTCACTCAAGAGAGGGGTTTGTAGCTAAGATATGGACATAAGGAAAGAAGTGACAAACACATGGTAATATGCAGTTAAGGCACAGATGCATGGTAATGTATGGGGGAGAAACCTGGTCAAAGGTAGAAAGGTCGGGAGGAAGAAAGAGAATAAAGAAGCTAAACCTTAAAAGAAGAAGTAGATGGACGCATAGGGGCACTAAGTTGTATGTATAGTTTGTATCTCAAGACAAGTTAAACGCATAAGGTAAGTTTATAAAGGTTACGTGGTTTCATTTAGACTTAACACCTTATAAGGAGTAGGTGTCGGGTTGCATGTCGGATGTGTCATGCAGGGTGACAGGTGGCAAACAAATGGCAAAAAGAGAAGAGAAGTTGGATTCATCCTGAAACTATAAATAGGACCTTGAAGGAAAAGGAGCGGGGGTGTAAGCACCTAATTGGTAAGCACGTTCAAAAGCTTTAAGCGAACGAATATTAATAATCTTATTTTGTAGGAAAAAAAAAGAAAAAAAAGGAAGAGGAAACCAAAAGGGAAAGAAGACAAAGAGGGAATTAAAAATAAAAAAAAAAGAAAAGAAAAAGAAGAAAGAGAAGAAAAAGAAAAAAAGAAAAAAAAAAGAAGATAAGAATGGAGAAGTCGGTTATAGTTTTTGTTGAAAGGAAAATGTTGCCGACTTCTTTCTACTCATTTCCAAACTCAATTCTATGCTATTTTTCAGCTGCACGTCGTGGAGAGGTTGAAGAAGAGTCCTAGGGCAATTTCGTGCAAGGTTTTGGACGATTTCATGGTAAAACTGAAGCTGAAACAAAAGCTTCATCTGCTGTCGCACAGCTCGAACCAGGTCTGGTGTTTAGTGAATATCGAGCTGAAGAGATTAAATTTTGGGTTGAAATTTTAAGGTTAGTAAGTTAACTCAATTTCGAACAACGTTTATGAAGGATACTTGAGTTGAAATGGATTGGAAACATGCAAACTTTTAGCTGGAAGTTACTGATACGAATTTTCTGTGCAATCTGAAGTAGCGCGGAGAAAACTTGCAATATCTGATGAACCAGGACGAGTTAAGCCACGAAATTTTGAGGTAAGCTAGACAACATGTTTCTCTACAAGTTTGTAGAAGGAAAGAAGTTCTAAATCTGGCTAAAAATATGACTTTGAATTGACAGAAGTGAGAACAAACAGGAAAGGAGGAAACTCTGCTGTCAGGTGTCGTTTGGAAGCAGGTAACGCTGAGGAATTGGAGCGTGAGTAGCGACACTAGTCTCGCTGGTCGTGCAAAGAAGGTTTTTCTCTCAAAAATCTCGCTGGCTCTCACTCGGTATGCTCCTCAGGTAGTCTCGCTGGTCTCGCTTATGCTAGTGTCGCTAGTGCCGTGACCTGTTGTGTAATTTCGTTAGTAAACTCGCTAGTAAGGTGAAATCTCGTTGGTAATCTCGCTAGTGACAGAGAATCTCGCTTATTATGTGTAATTTAGGAAACAAAGGGAATCTCGGTGGTGAATCATGATTTGAGTTTAAGTATGCACATTTAATGATCATGTAAAGGAAGTTAAGGAAAACGTAACGTGAGGAATGTGTATTTACAGGCCAAGAAGAGCTCGGAAAGGCATATAATCCGCTCAGGGCCTAAGGACAAGTTGTGAGTGACACTTTTCTTTCTTTGAAAACGAAATTTATTGAAAATGTTTAGTTTGGTTTTTCTTATGAGATATGGCTTTGAGATGAATTGTTTTCTTGAAAAGCATGATGTTTGATGATATTGTTCACAAGGCATGTTTTATCCGTTTCTATAAGATGTTGAATGGCATGTTTTGAAATGTTGTTTATCGTGATATATTTGATTTTCATGAAAGATTTTGATGTGATCTATTTACGTATAATACTGGTTTCTAAAATGTTTTAGAGGAGGCTCAATGCTGAAGGACATGAGAAGGCATGTGAGTTTCCCCGGGATCCAGTACTGAAGGACTCGTAGAAGGTACTTGGGCAACCCGCCATATTCCTATGTGCACATAGAGGTTGTGATGTTGGGTGTGTTGAGTCTTGTTCCACCCCAACTAAGGATTGTTATCGACGTTGAGTGCGTTGAGTTTTACTCTGCCTCAGCTAAGGATGTTTTCGACAACGGGTGCGTTGAGTCTTGCTCCGCCCTAACTAAGGGAAAGTTATGAGAACGAAGTGTTTTTCGTATACGATCATTTTGGCATGAACATATGTGATTTGTTTACATTGTTGAAATTATGATTTTACAGAAATGATTATTTGAATCACGTTTACGTTTATGGCATTATTATGATTTTAACATGCCTGTTTTTGAACAAATGATAGTTTTACAAAATTAGTCACTCACGGGGCTTTTAGCTCACGTTTTCGATGTTTTCTTTTCCTCCCAGGTAGCAAGGACGTTCTTGGTGCATTGCCACTCCAACTCGCCCTGCTTAAGCTTCGAGTTTCCAAAAATAGTTTATTTTCTTGTTGTTGTACATGTAAATAACTTAACACTGGTGGCATGTAGATTTAGTTGTTTATAAGTGGGTTATGAGAGAGTATGTTATAAAGGGTACTGGGTACAAGAAGGATTATTATATTATGATCATGCGTTAATATGGCTGAATTCTATGAATGTATCCGTATGAAATGTTTGTGCAGGAAGTTATGTGATGGGGCAATATGCGTCACAAGAGGGGTGATGTATATTGTCTTCACATCTCCTTTCAGGTTAAGTAGGTAATCCGGGAGGGGGTGTGATAAGTTGGTATCAGAGCAAAAAGAGTCTTGGGAATAGGATCATGCATTGTAGTGTAGGAACATGTAAATGTTTAGCCAATTGTAACATTGTGTTGTCATATAGGAAAAACATGCCACCTCGAAGCAGGCGAGTGAGGCAATCAGCTACCGGAACTCCTAAAGCTACTGGAGACCGTGGAGATATGTCAGAGGGTGAATCTAGTCATCCTCAAGTTGGGGTCAATGTCGAGGAGCATATATTTACTAGAATTGCTGAAAGATTGGCTGCAAGCATTGGATCGTGGAAGCAGATCCAGAAAAGAAATACAGTATAGAAAGATTGAAGGCTTTGGGTGCCACTACTTTTGAAGGCACTGTTGATCCTATAGAAGCGGAGGCATGGTTGAATCTACTTGAGAAATGCTATTGTGTGATGAGATGCCCCGATGATAGAAAAGTGGAATTGGCAGTGTTTTTGCTCCAAAAAGGAGCAGAAGATTGGTAGAAGAATTGTAGAGAGCAGGAAAGAGGATACAGGAGAAATAGGCTGGAATGAGTTTAAGAAGGCATTCCAAGAAAAATATTGTAAAAGATCATGCCGAGATGCAAAATGGAATGAGTTTCTGAGGTTAGTACAAGGATCCATGTCAGTGGCGGAATATGAAAAGAAATATACAGAATTGTCTAAGTATGCCATGACAATTGTTGCAGATGAGATTGACAGGTGCAAGCGATTTGAAGAAGGTTTACGGGAGGAGATACGTACTCCTGTGACTGCTAGTGCTGAGTGGACAGATTTCTCCAAACTCGTAGAAGCAATTATGCGAGTTGAAAGGAGTTTAATGGAAAGGAGGACGGAACGAGAATCAGCTGGAGGTAGACGGACAATCCACACCTCTAGTACTACTCATGGACAATCAGGTAGGAGATTTGTACCAGGTGTATTTAGTGGAGGAAATTTCAAGACCAGATCGAGTGGACAGGGTACTTCCAAGGGAGGTACTGGAGGGGGTACACGGAAGCAAGAACCAAGGAGTTCTACTGGTCCAGCTCAAACAGTGGAAGGTTCTTGAAGTGGACAACCTAGAGAGTCCACAACTAGTTTCGCAAGGAAACCATTATGTCCCAGCTGTGGGAAGTATCATTGGGGATAGTGTAAGGGTAATGTATGTTATCATTGCGGACAAGCGGGTCACTATATGTAACACCCCCATCCTAGATATTATATATACTTCTATATCTTTACCTAGGAGTGAGTGTTACCTAATCTGTATTCTGTTAACCCTGTTATATATGCATTTCTATATCATAACTAGCTGGTGAAATGCTTAGCCTTTACAACAGTTATGCAAAATTTTCTTAATAAGATAACATCATAAGTAGATTTAAAAGACTATGTTTAGAGTTTACAAATATGTCTGGTGAACCTCACAAATGCCCCTCAAAATAAGTTCAACTACTACAAAGGGATGGGGTTTACAAGTTCCCAATTACAAAAATTCTAATTTGGCTCAGACGAATCTTGATGGTAGGCTAGGCACCCCGAACACGCTTGCTTCCTGGAAAGAAAACATCAGAGAAACAAAAATCTATGAGTTACAATGCTCAGTGAGTGACTGAAATATAAGCTCAATAAAAATATAACTACAATCTTTGGTATAAATTGCTCGATCATGCCTCATATCACGCTTCATAAACTTGTAAATGACTATAACTTGTAAATCACTATCATTACGTAAATGGTTGTCTTTTCATTAAACCTTTGTTGAGGCGGAGCAAACTCAACGCACCTAACGTCAATAAGCCTTAGCTGTGTGGAGTAATCTCAACACATCAGCGTCAAATACCTTTTTTATGCTTATAAATCTGTCTGATCTCGGGCTGTCCGTGTACCTTCTCATGTCCTTCGGTACTAGGGTCCCAGGGAAATACTCACTCACCGTCTTTAAATCCTTAGGTGAGAGTTTCATATAAATTAAATACTAGGGCTGCCCATATTGTCACACCCCCTCCCAGGTTACCCACCTAACCTGAAAGGGAATGTGAAGACAATAAACATCACCCCTCTTGTGACGCATATTGTCTCATCTTACATTCCTTCCTGTGCATACATTTACTCATATACATATATAGAACTCAGTCATACTACACATGCTTATAACATAATATTATTCCCTGTATAGAGTACACTTTTATTACATAACATAATTTCACTTCCATATCCATTATACAATGTACAAAACTCCACTACAATCCCCACTCAACAACTACTAGGTCTACATGCCATCTACATAAAGTCATATACAACGTACAACTCTCAGACTTGACTGAATCTTGAGAACTCGAGACTCAGGCAGGGTGAGCTGAAGAAGGCTAAGCATCGGGAACGTCCTTGCTACCTGGGGGGGAGAAAAGGAAAACATTGGAAAACATAAGCTAACAGCCTAGTGAGTGACAAATCTTTGTAAAACAAACATTCATTGAAAACAGGCATGTTATGTATAACGAATAAGTAAGGATTTAACATTTCATTCAATTTAAACATACTTTCCGCAAATCCATTAATCCCATAAATCAAATTTCAAATCATACATGAATGTTTTTCAAGGAGATGAGCAATAAGAATTTAGTTTTTCAAGCTTTTCCCTTAGTTGAGGTAGAGCAACGCTTTTACGCACTCAACGTCGAAAACAACCTTAGTTGGGGTGGAGCAAAGCTCAACACACCCAACGTCGAAATCGTCCTTGGCTCAATGCGGAGCAACCTCAACGCACCAGCCAAATCACCCCCTATGTGCACATAGGAATATGATGGGTTGCCCAAGTACCTTTTCATGTCCTTCAGTACTGGGTCCCAGGGAAACTCACGTGCCTTCTCGTGTCCTTGAGCACTAAGCCTCCTCTAAAACATTTTAGAATCCGTTTACATCAATATTTATAGGAAAAATCCATTCATGGAAAATCATATAGATCCTTATTCAATAATCTTTCATACAAGTAATACTTTCTTTCAACTTTAGAAAACATATAACATGCCTTGTAAGTAATGCCCAATCAAACACTATGCATTTAAAATAGTTCATTGCAAAATCATATTCCATAAGAATATTTTTAATAAAAATCAATTTGAAGAGTAAAATAGTCACTCACAACTCTTTCTAGGCTTTGCGTGGGTTATACGCCTTCCCTATCTCTTCCTGGCCTGCAATAAACATTTATCTTGTGTTACTTAACATTAAACCTTCCTTCTTTTCTAAACTAACATTATAAGCGAGAATCCTAGCGATACTACCCAACAGAAGCTGTTACTAGCGATACTTGATTGAGCGACGCTAGCGTTACCTTACCTTAGCAGCGACACTCAGTGATATTTAGCGAGATTTGTGAGACGGAAGACTCCTTTGCGTCTCAGCGACACCCATCTCACTATCAGTACCCAGACAGTATGCCGATACTTGATTCTTAGCGGCACTCTGCACTGTAACTTCTTCCTTTTCTCTTGTTCTTACTTCAATCTATTAAAAGTTATAATTTCAGACGGATTTAGAACTTCTTCTCTTCTACAAACTTATAGAGAATTGAGTTTTATAGCTTACCTAAAAGTTTCAAGGCTTAACTCTTCCTCGTTCTCCCGGTATTCTGAAATCACCTCATGCTGTTCCGGATTGCTTATCAATCTTGTAAGTGCTGCTTTTCCTAAAGATTCACATAGCTAATCTTCAATTTCAGCTTTATCATCCTTCACAAAATTTGTTAGGAATTATGTTAACTTACTAACCTCCAAATTTCAGCTTTAAACTCAGCTTCCTCTATACGTTCTACTCTGAATATCAATCATTGCTCAGACTGTGCGACTTTAATCAATCCTCTATTCCAGCTCCGTTTTCAACATCAATATGAGTCGAATTTCGTCCAAAATCCGCAAGAACACCTTCCTCAATCTTCTTCTGAAGTTGGTCTGAAATATGGAACCGACTTAAGCTCTCGAAATGTCTTAAAAATGATTAAACATTTAATTAATCCAACTATATATACTACCGACTTAGCCTTTACAAACACCAGGATTTATGTTGCCGACTTACCCTTCACCCGCAGGCTAGCGCAGGATTCCCACCTCAATGCGAGGCACTCATGTTAACTTCTCCTCCAACGCCTTCAGCAACTGACCACACCCAACGCATGGTGTCGTCCTCAACGCCTCCTATTTTTTACGCATACATTCCTGTCATACACCACTATTTCCGTCGCGTCAAGACCACTCTGTCTTCAACGCAGAGTGACTTCAACGCATGTCTGTCTTCAACGCATCGACTTCAGCGCATAACTGTCCTCAACGCAGAGTAACTTAAACGCATGGTTCAAGCACATTTCTTCCCCCGCCAAAATTACTTATCCTTCGATGCGGGCAGCTACTTCAGCTCACTACCCTCCGTGAGTCAATTAACAACGCATGGACTTAGCCAACACTTAGCCAAAATTTTTCTTTCCAAAATTCTTGCTCTCACTCACGACCACTTCTCCCTTTGCAACGCATGGCTACAATCGCATTGCCACACCCCAACGCTTGGTAACGCAAGTCAGTGCTTACACATATGCCTTCACATGTCCTTCAGCATTGGGTCCCCGATAGGATCTTTCTAGAGCACTAACTTGCACATGCACATCACAATCATAATATCTCAGACTTCATAAAATACTAGGGCTGCCCATATGCCTTCACCTGTCCTTCAGCATTGGGTCCCATTCGAATCTTTCTAGTGCATAGGCATGCATAATACATTTGTCATAAATTAAATATAATTATGATATCTCAGACTGCTTTGAACATTCATCTAGCAACTAGCTTGGTAAAACTTAGAACCTTATTTGATACATTATCAAGCTCTATCTCACATATAAGATATGTGCTAGTTTCATATACAAAAGTACACTTCAACTCATGCTTTAAAGATATTATTAAACATATAGAAAATAGTACTGAAGTTAAGCTTATCTCAAATCATAAAGTCACTCACGACTTATTCCGGGCTCCAAGCGGGTTATACGCTTTCCCTAGCTCCTCTTGACCTATAAACATACCTTTTTCGTGTTAGACATTTCTAACATTCCTCTTTATATTCTTTACGTTTGCTTAAATATCTTAAATATGGATTTTCATCAATAGTTTTTCTCTTGTTTACAACTTACAATAATGAGCGAGATTTTTAGACTAAACTACTTCTTAACCATATGGCATCAACGATACCTAGCTTCGCGAGACTAGCGATATTACCTTAACAAGCGATACTCAGTGAGAGTCAGCGAGAGTTGTGAGACGCAAGGCCCCTTTGCGTTACCAGCGACACTTGTCTCGCTGATCACCCTCCAATTCTTTAGCGATACTCCTATCCTAGCGACCCCCGATGGTAAGTACTCTTTTTCTTTCTTCTCTAACCTGTTCTCAAACTGCTAAACATCGAAATCCAGCTAAAATCAGATCTTTCTTTCTTCTACAAACTTGTAAAGAAGTGAGCTTTCTAACTTACCTCGAGATTTCAAACCCTATCTTTTCTTCGTTGGGGAAATTATCCTTGAATAACTCCAACTGCTTCGAATTAGCTAACAGCTCTTACAGTAGCACAATTCCGAATGTTTCTTCCTAAAATTTAACGTACTCTTGTTCAAATTTGGCTTAAATATCCTTTACAGGAGTTGCTAAGGATTAACTCACTCACCTTTAAAACTTCGCTGTAGCTTCGACTTCCCAGCTCACTCTTCTTCAAACACCATATGATGTCTAGATTATCATCAACCGTCAAGCTTTTGGTTCCAGCTTCAATTTCGCCATGTGAATGATCTGGTTCCTACTTAACTCCGAGATAAACAGTTTCTTCGACCTCTCCTTGTTGTTCTTCTGTGAAAGGGGTAAATCTGGGTTCGAAATATGTCTAAAAGTGTTGATTGAGTCGGCGTACTTACTTATATATATATATATCACCGACTCACCAGTACGACCATCACCTCCTTACTTAGGTTGGCCGACGCAACCTTCCGTGCAAAGCTTCAGCAACGCATAGCTTACACTTGCTGTTTTTACAATTGTTCAATCCCAGTCGCCGGATAGCCAATTAACGCATGATCCTCTCGGCCACTCTTCTAATGTACCAATACATACCAACCTTCAACGCATAGTGACTTCCAACGCCTTGTGGCCTTCAACGGCTCATGGTCGTCAACGCCTAGTGGCCTTCAACATATTCTCAACGTATAGCTCCACTAACGCATGACCAACACTTAGCCACTTTTGCTTCATACTATTTAGCCCACTTTTCTAACCACTACCCATTTCATAATTTCTTCTCAACTTGTCAACTTCCCAAATGTCAGGTAGGGCTTACCGCGTTTCTCTACCACATACTACCTGGCCTTGACGTCTCAAATGCATACTTCTATGCGTTTGTTTCTTACCGCATAATACCATACATCTGCCTTAATTACATGCCGTCAAGCGTTTCTACCATGCGCCCAACATGGTTTTCCACTAAGTATGCGTCCAACTTCACTTACCTCTCAGCTATTCTTTTAACCCTGCCCATCACTTGATGAGGTTTCCTTTCTTCCAGAGGTCTTACTTCTAAGCTTAAAATCATGGTTGCGTTCCCTTATCTGTTTATCCTACACAGTATAATTCTCAACTTCAAGAATTACTTTGTTTTCAAGATTCAAAATTCGTTCAACTCAACCTTTCTATCAAATCCTTCTAATTCAAATTCCATCTACGCCCTACGTAAACTAACACTTGAGCACAACCGCTCTTGTCCTACTTCTTTCCTTTATAAGCTCTTCCACGAATTAGTCTGAGATATCATAATTATAGTTAATTTATGACAAATGTATTATGCATGTCTATGCACTAGAAAGATTCGAATGGGACCCAATGCTGAAGGACAGGTGAAGGCATATGAGCAGCCCTAGTATTTTATAAAGTCTGAGATATTATGATTGTGATGTGCATGTGCAAGTTAGTGCTCTAGAAAGATCCTATCGGGGACCCAATGCTGAAGGACATGTGAAGGCATATGGGCAGCCCTAGTATTTAATTTATATGAAACTCTCACCTAAGGATTTAAAGACGGTGAGTGAGTATTTCCCTGGGACCCTGGTACCGAAGGACATGAGAAGGTACACGGGCAGCCCGAGATCAGACAGATTTATAAGCATAATAAAAGGTATTTGACGCTGATGTGTTGAGATTACTCCACACAGCTAAGGCTTATTGACGTTGGGTGCGTTGAGTTTGCTCCGCCTCAACAAAGGTTTAATGAAAAGACAACCATTTACGTAATGATAGTGATTTACAAGTTATAGTCATTTACAAGTTTATGAAGCGTGATATAAGGCATGTGTTGTGTTTTTATTATTGTGTGAATTAACCTAACGCAAGGTACTAAAGTATATGGTTATGCGTTTAACATGGCATGCGTTGATCATGCAATGCGTTCTATTATTATGCGTTGGTTTTGTCAAGTTTTCCTATTCCTCTACCCAAGTATAAGTAAAGTAATAGGTGTTCTCGGTGAGTCCGAGGTCGAACACAGGGATTATATTGATTTAGTTTTAATTGGATTGTATGCGTTACAGAGGTAACCAATAATTTTGAGAAATTGGTGTTTCTAATCTAAAGGAAAGCAGATGTTTGTACACTAGACTAACAGTTGTGGAATATGGAAAGCATGCGACACAGCAAGTTCAGCTAAGATGTGTGTGAATGGATAAAGAAAAGGGTTCGGGTTGGTTAACATCTAACATCGGAAACGCACAGTAGTACCCTATTCATACTAGCGACTCTTCTCCCGGTTGTCAGCCGCTATGCGTTATATGTCTATAACGCATAGGAGAGTGTTAAGAACCAAGGTTGTCCCCGTAGACAGGTAAAACTACTTGGCCCTTGTCAATTGAGTTCCACAATCACTTACCCTCTCGAGCAGTCTGATTATTACTACTTCTATCGATTTGTCAGATGGATATAAGCATCGGATGAAGTTCGCAATTGACAAGTTAGAATAGTTACACTGCGGTCCCTAGTTAGATGCTAACGCAACCCTAGACCCCCGAGTGATTAGTTACTCATGGCTTGAAAATATAAAGTGAACAGATGAGAAGAGTGAATAGACATGGAAGATAATTGTATTGATGAAAATGAGATACAAATTTTGATAAGTCAATTTCTTGATACAAATCTAAAATTCAAGTAAGAAAAGTAAGAAAGAAAGCAAGGCAAGGCGTCAATGTCTTGAGTCGCCCGGATGGAAGCGTGATGATTTGCTGTGAAGTGGTGCTGCGGAAAGGAAGACTCTTCTCTCTCGAGCTATTTGTCTCCGGTTGAAGTCTGAGAGAACTCTGCTGTCACTTATGGAGTCCTTCTGAGAATCAACAACCTTTCTCCTCTCGCAGAGCTGCCCTTTTATAGATGATGAAATCGCAGTTAATGGCAGATCTGCTTGATTGGTGGCGAGATTGACATTGCGTCCATCTCGCCTGATTGCGTGATTCTCGGGCCAATCAAGATCCACCACTTGAGCTGCAAATCATGTCTGTCAATCATCCGTCAATCTGTCAAGATTTCGATCTGATCCTTAGCGCCTTGCCGTAACGGTTGTCTATGCGTCCATGCATAGTTTGATTGATGTCAACACAGCGTAAGTTGCTAGCGCGTAGTCATGCGTTGAAGTATTGTTAACGCGTCGTCAGGTAGTTTGCGTTCCGTTCAGATCATGCGTCCATGAAGAACAAATTGCTAACGTATCGTCCTGTGTTAAGAAGTCATCAACGCTTTGCTTGCATTCCTACATGAAAACATGCGTTTTAGGCTTAATAAGTGGTAAAATAAATATCTTCATCAAAATTCAAGAGTATAACGCAAAGGAAGATTTATTAATGGATTTTATCATTAACTACCGCATGCTTCTCTTATTTAAACTCTATTTATCTATGAAAAAGGCTATGATAACTTGTATTTCTACAAGTTATCAGCATGATCGAGCAATTTATACCAAAGATTGTAGTTATATTTTTATAGAGCTTATATTTCAATTAGTCACTCATTAAGCATTGTAGCTCATAGATTTTTGTTTCTCTGATGTTTTCTTTCCAGGTAGCAAGCGTGTTCGGGGTGCCTAGCCTACCATCAAGATTCGTCTGAGCCAAATAATTTTTGTAATTGGGAACTTGTAAACCCCATCCCTTTGTAGTAGTTGAACTTATTTTGAGTGGCATTTGTGAGGTTCACCAGGCATATTTGTAAACTCTAAACATAGTCTTTTAAATCTACTTATGATGCTATCTTATTAAGAAAATTTTCCATAACTATTGTAAAGGCTAAGCATTTCACCAGCTAGTTATGATATAGAAATGCATATATAACAGGGTTAACAGAATACAGATTAGGTAACACTCACTCCTAGATAAAGATATAGAAGTATATATAATATCTAGGATGGGGGTGTTACAACATCAGACCGAGTGTATCTCCGTGGGGTGCACCAGTGTTATTTGTGAAGAAAAAGGACGGTACTCTGAGACTGTGTGTTGTTTATCGTCAGTTAAATAAGGTCACTATACGCAACAAATATCCCTTGCCTCGTATTGATGATTTGTTGGATCAGCTTAGAGGGGCATCAGTATTTTCAAAGATAGACTTAAGATCGGGATATCATCAGTTAAAGGTCAGAGAGACAGATGTACCGAAGACAGCTTTTAGAACGAGGTATGGACACTATGAATTCCTCGTGATGCCTTTTGGTCTGACAAATGCTCCAGCAATGTTTATGGACTTGATGTGTAAGCCCCGTTCTTAATTTTGTGAGAACGCAAGGTAAGAAGGGGCCGAGAGATGGATGATTGGGTAAGAGTAGTTGGCTGGACTGTGATTGGGGCGGAAAAATGACTAAGTATCAGCTATGCGTTGATGGCAACATGTTTTGATGGAAACAGTTTTGGTGTAAACGCAAAGGTGAGGGAACACTGTTATGCGTTGAAACCACAACGCGTTGAGGACATAAGGCGTGGAGAACCACCTTGTACCGAAGTTTATCTTGCAGCAACCGCATAGTAGGCAGCGTGGCGTTGGAAGTTAATGGCCATGAAGAGTTGAGAACTGATTTGCGATGAGGCCATTATGTAGTGAACGCTACCATGCGTCGAAAAGTGGGTATGCGTTGGACAAAGAAGGTTGGCCGAGAGAGAGTAATGTGTTTGCTAATCATTTGGCGGGAGAGTTTTGAAAAGAAACATCATCAGAGGCTGTGTGTGTTGCTGAAGCTGAACATAGAAGGTATGCGTTGACAGATTATAGTATAGTGTTGAAATGGAGAATAAGTCGGTGGTATATATTTAAGTGGATCGAGAATTCAATTGTTCTGATTGCATTTCAGAGCTCGAGTTGGGTCCATACTAAAGCTGAACATCGGAAGGAGGTAGAAGAAGATGTTCATGCTGATTTGGAGTAGAAATCTCATCGTAACCGTGAAGAAACTTGAGTTGGGCAGAGAACTCAGCTGGTGTTACTCCCTCAGAGTGACGCTCGGTTTTGGAGGAAGAACAAATTGGAGAAACGGTAGTTAGGCTGAAAGTTTTGAGGTTAGTAAGTTAACTCGATTTTTAGCAAGTTTCATGAAGGATGCTTGAGCAGAAATTGTATAAATGTGTGTCAAACTCAGGAAGAAGAGATTAGAGCTGAATTGCTGGACGATTAGGGGTAACTCGGAGTTGTTGAAGGGTATATCCTAAACGGAGAGGGTGTTCTTCATGAAATTTGGAGGTAAGATGAAGGACTTATACCTTAACAAGTTTGTAGAAGGAAGAAAGTTCTGAAATTGACCAAAACGTAATGTTTAGCAGGTTGAAGAAGGAAGAAGAAAGGAAGAAGAAATTGGTTCTGCTGCAGCGGTAGTATCGCTGAGAGAGTGAGAGACAGGGCAGCGAAGCAAGTATCGCTATAACGCAAGAGAGGCTTTGCATCTCACGATTCTCGCTAGAGTATCGCTGGGTGTCGCTCCTCAGGTAGTCTCGCTGGTTACATCCAACTCAGTGTCGCTAGTACAGTAGTATGTGATGAATAACGCTGGCAGCTTTTAATTGTCTAAAGAATAACGCTATAATTGTGTGTTAAAGGAAAATGGAGATTATGAAAACTAAACATGAGGAATATGTGTTTTCAGGTCAGGAAGAGCTCGGGGAGGCTTATAAACCACTTAGAGTCGAGACCAATCGTGAGTGACTATTTGTTATATCTTTTGATAAATTTAGTATGTTTATTTGATGAGGAAATGTGATCCTTTGTAGTATTCATTATGAATGTGATGTGTTAGCAAGTTAAATGGGTACTAATGCTAATGTCTACATATAATAGTGGCTGAGGGACTTTATGGTGAAAGCTTATATGTAGGTGAGCATAAAGTTAAGTGCTGAGGGACTTGTGAAGGCACTTGAATAGCTATGAGGAATGGATTACAATGCTCAGGGACTATGAGTGAAAGCATGTAGTAATCCATCACATACTAGCTCGTGCTGAGGGACCATGAGTGAAGGCTCTTGAGCGAAGATAGAATTAGTTACTAGTGCTGAGGGATTTCATGTGAAGGCATATGGTAATGTTAATATAATCTAACAAGTGCTGAGGGACAGAATGTGAATGCACTAGATAGTTGCAAGTTTGTGAGACATGAGAACTAGACATTTATATGTGTAATTTGGAAAGAAAACCTTAGTAACTCTCTGGGGTGTGATACGTAATGGTTACTAATAGACAAACTGACTCATATTTGTTAGGGATAGTTGAATAGATTTAGTCACTCACTGAGCTTTCTGCTCATTCAGTTTGTTGTTGTTTGTCGTTTTAGGTAGCGAGCGTGTCTGGGACGCCCAGCCTACAGAAGAATCTCGTCTGGGCCTATCTGGAAGTGAACCTCTGGGATAGTTGTAAATATTTAGTTTGTACATATGTCTTGTAATGTGCATGTTTCTTAGAAGTGAAAGGGGGATGTGTTGTACCTTATATATGCAGAAAATACTTGTTGAGAGGTTGCATCTTTTTCTAATATTTCAATAGAAATGTTGTTTTGAATTGAGATTTATCTGGTATCTATTCTTAAATATGTACGTAGGAGGAACAGTATCACGCTCGATCCTAGGTATAGAGTGTATCTGGGATGGGGTGTGACATGATGAATAAGATTTTCCATCCTACTTGGATCAGTTTGTGATTGTATTTATTGATGATATTCTAGTGTATTCTAGAAGTAAGGAAGAACATGCAGGACATCTTAGAATTGTATTACAGACTTTGAGAGAAAAGAGATTGTATGCAAAATTCAGCAAATGCAAGTTTTGGCTGGAACGAGTAATGTTTCTGGGACATATTGTTACTGTTGCATGAGTTGGAGTAGATCCTCAAAAGACCAAGGCAATTACCAGATGGGAACAGCCAAGGACAGTAACGGAGGTTCATAGTTTTCTGGGACTCGCAGGCTATTATCGACAATTTGTACAGGGTTTTTCCAAGATAGCATTACCATTGACTCGTTTGACTAAGAAGGGAACTAAATTTGAATGGAACAAAGAATGTGAGCAAAGTTTCCAAGAATTAAAGAAGAGACTTGTGACAGCACCTATTTTAGCACTTCTAGAGACAGGGAAGGAGTTCAAGGTGTATTGTGATGCCTCTAGTCAAGGGTTAGGTTGTGTACTGATGCAAGAAGGTAAAGTTATAGCTTATGCCTCTAGACAGTTGAGGCCACATGAAATTAATTACCCTACACATGACTTGGAACTGGCAGCGGTGGTGTTGGCATTAAAGATGTGGCGGCATTATTTGTTTGGAGAGAAGTGTCATATCTATACGGATCACAAAAGTTTGAAATACATCTTTGATCAGAAAGAACTCAACATGAGACAACAGAGATGGTTGGAGTTGATCAAGGATTATGATTGCACTATAAATTATCATCCAGGAAAAGCAAATGTTGTAGCTGACGCGTTGAGTATGAAGTCGAGACAAGCCAAGACTTCATTAAATACTATTAGTGCGGAATTGACAAAGGAGTTAAAAAGTTCAAATGCATCTTTATCGGTAGACAAGTTGGGAGGTTTGCTTGCACACTTCCAGGTAAGACCTACTTTGATGAGTGAGATTGTTAGCAAACAAATGGAAGACTTTATACTCAAGAAAATAATAGAAGAGGTGAATCTAAACCAAAGAACAGATTTTGAAATAAGAAGTGATGGAGCTTTAATGAAACAAGGAAGATTGTGTGTCCCAAATGATTTGACATTGAAAAATACTATTCTAGAAGAAGCTCATAGTTCTGCATATGCGATGCATCCAGGTAGTACAAAGATGTCAAGGACTTTGAGGGAATATTATTGGTGGCCAGGAATGAAACGGGAAATTGCTGAATATGTAGCAAGATGTTTGATATGTTAGCAAGTAAAGCCTGAAAGACAAAGTCCTGGTGGACTTTTAAAACCACTCCCCGTACCTGAGTGGAAATGGGAACATATCACTATGGACTTCTTATTTGGTCTTCCTAAAACTCCAAATGGGTATGATGGAATATGGGTGATAGTTCATAGATTTACTAAAACTGCCCGATTCTTACCAGTTAAAGTGACTTTTACTTTAGATAAACTGGCCAAATTGTATGTTGATAAGATAATAAGTCAATATAGAGCTCCTGTGTCTATTATTTCTGATAGAGATCCGAGATTCACATCTAAGTTCTGGCCGAGTTTACAGCAAGCCTTGGGAACTAAACTTAAGTTTAGTACAGTCTTTCATCCTCAAACTGATGGACAATCAGAAAGAACGATTCAGACTCTAGAGGATATGTTGCGTGCTTGTGTATTGCAATTTAAAGGAAGCTAGGATACTCATCTATCTTTGATGGAGTTTGCGTATAATAATAGTTACCATTCTAGTATTGGAATGGCACCCTATGAGGCATTGTATGGCAGACGTTGCAGAACTCCTATATGTTGGGGGGAAGTAAGAGAAAGGTTGAAGATGGCACAGGATCGACAGAAAAGCTACACTGATAAGAGGCGTTGAGATTTAGAATTTGAAGTCGGTGATAAGGTCTTCTTGAAGTTATCTCCATGGAAAGGAATTTTGAGATTTGGAAGGAAAGGGAAGTTGAGTCCGAGATACATTGGGCCTTATGAGATTCTGGAAAGCACAGGACAGTCGGCTTATCGGTTGGCGTTACCCATGGAATTGTCTAAAATACATGATGTATTTCATGTTTCTCTACTAAGGAAGTATATTCCAGATCTTACACATGTTTTGGAAGCTCAACCTATTCAGGTAAATGAAGATTTATCTTATGAAGAGGAACCTGTGCAAATTCTTGATCGAAAGGAACAAGTTCTGAGAATAAAAACGATACCGCTTGTTAAAGTTTTGTGGAGAAATCACAAAGCGGAAGAGGTAACGTGGGAAAGTGAAGATCAAATGAAAATCAAATACCCTCATCTCTTTACCGAGTGACTTAACCTGAATTTCGAGGACAAAATTCTCAAAAGGGGGTAATGAATTGTAAGCACCTAATTGGTAAGCACGTTCAAAAGCTTTAAGCGAATCAATATTAATAATCTTATTTTGTAGGAAAAAAAAAAGAAAAAAAAAGGAAGAGGAAACCAAAAGGGAAAGAAGACAAAGAGGAAATAAAAAAAAAAAAGAAGAAGAAGAAAGAGAAGAAAAAGAAAAAAAGAAAAAAAAAAAAAAGAAGATAAGGTTGCAGAAGTCGGTTATAGTTTTTGTTGAAAGGAAAATGTTGCCGACTTCTTTCTACTCATTTCCAAACTCAATTCTATGCTATTTTTCAGCTGCACGTCGTGGAGAGGTTGAAGAAGAGTTCTAGGGCAATTTCGTGCAAGGTTTTGGACGATTTCATGGTAAAACTGAAGCTGAAACAGAAGCTTCATCTGCTGTCGCACAGCTCGAACCAGGTCTGGTGTTTGGTGAATATTGAGTTGAAGAGATTAAATTTTGGGTTGCAATTTAAAGGTTAGTAAGTTAACTCAATTTCGAACAACTTTTATGAAGGATACTTGAGTTGAAATGGATTGAAAACATGCAAACTTTTAGCTGGAATTTACTGATACGAATTTTTTGTGCAATCTGGAGTAGCGCGAAGAAAACTTGCAATATCTGATGAACCAGGACGAGTTAAGCCACGAAATTTTGAGGTCAGCTAGACAACATGTTTCTCTACAAGTTTGTAGAAGGAAAGAAGTTCTAAATCTGGCTAAAAATATGACTTTGAATTGACAGAAGTGAGAATAAACAGGAAAGGAGGAAACTCTGCTGTCGGGTGTCGTTTGGAAGTAGGTAACGCTGAGGAATTGGAGCGTGAGTAGCGACACTAGTCTCGCTGGTCGTGCAAAGAAGGTTTTTCTCTCAAAAATCTCGCTGGCTCTCACTCGATATCGCTCCTCAGGTAGTCTCGCTGGTCTCGCTTATGCTAGTGTCGCTAGTGTCGTGACCTGTTGTGTAATTTCATTAGTAAACTCGCTAGTAAGGTGAAATCTCGTTGCTAATCTCGCTAGTGACAGAGAATCTCGCTTATTATGTGTACTTTAGGAAAGAAAGGGAGTCTCGGTGGTGAATCATGATTTGAGTTCAAGTATGCACATTTAATGATCATGTAAAGGAAGTTAAGGAAAACGTAACGTGAGGAATGTGTATTTACAGGCCAAGAAGAGCTCGGAAAGGCATATAATCCGCTCAGGGCCTAAGGACAAGTTGTGAGTGACACTTTTCTTTCTTTGAAAATGAAATTTATTGAAAATGTTTAATTTGGTTTTTCTTATGAGATATGGCTTTGAGATGAACTGTTTTCTTGAAAAGCATGATGTTTGATGATATTATTAACAAGGCATGTTTTATCCGTTTCTATAAGATGTTGAATGGTATGTTTTGAAATGTTGTTTATCGTGATATATTTGATTTTCATGAAAGATTTCTCAATGCTGAAGGACATGAGAAGGCATGTGAGTTTCCCTGAGACCCAGTACTGAATGACTCGTAGAATCTTAGGCAACCCGCCATATTCCTATGTGCACATAGAGGTTGTGATGTTGGGTGTGTTGAGTCTTGCTCCACCCCAACTAAGGATTGTTATCGACGTTAAGTGCGTTGAGTTTTATTCCGCTTCAGCTAAGGATGTTTTCGACATCGGGTGCGTTGAGTCTTGCTCCGCCCTGACTAAGGGAAAGTTATGAGAACGAAGTGTTTTTCGTATACGATCATTTTGGCATGAACATATGTGATTTGTTTACATTGTTGAAATTATGATTTTACAGAAATGATTATTTGAATCATGTTTACGTTTATGGCGTTATTATGATTTTAACATGCCTGTTTTTGAACAAATGATAGTTTTACAAAATTAGTCACTCACGGGGCTTTTAGCTCACGTTTTCGATGTTTTCTTTTCCTCCCAGGTAGCAAGGACGTTCCTGGTGCATTGCCTACTCCAACTCGCCCTGCTTAAGCTTCGAGTTTCCAAAAATAGTTTATTTTCTTGTTGTTGTACATTTAAATAACTTAACACTGGTGGCATGTAGATTTAGTTGTTTATAAGTGGGTAATGAGAGAGTATGTTATAAAGGGTACTGGGTGTAAGCACTGATTTGCGTTGCCAAGCATTGAGGTGTAGCCATGCGGTTGTGGCTATACGTCTCAAAGGGAGAAGTGGCCGAGAGCGAGAATAAGAATTTTTGGAAAGTAAATTTTGGCTAAGTATTGACTAAGTCCATGCGTTTGTGGTTAATTCATGGAGGTTGGTGAGCTGAATTAGCCACCCGCGCTGATAGATAAGTAATCCTGATGAAGGAAGAAACACACTTAAACCATGCGTTCAAGTCACTCTGCTTTGAGGATAGTTGCCCGTTGAAGTCGATGCGTCGAAAAAAGACATGTGTTGGAAGCACCTGTGCTGAAGACAGGATGGTCTGGATGCAATGAAAGTAGAATCGCAAGATGGAAAGATATGAGTTCAAAATAGGAGGCATGTGGGGACGCCCACCATGCGCTGGGAGAGAAGTTAGCTTGAGTGTCGTGCATTGAGAGGAGAACCCTGCGCTAGTCTGCAGATGAAAGGTAAGTTAGCAGCATAAGTTCTAGTGTATGTGAAGGTTAAGTCGGTAGTATATATAGCTGGATTAATTAAATGTTTAATCATTTTTAAGGACATTTCGAGAGCTTAAGTCGGTTCTATTCTTCAGATAAACTTCAGAAGAAGATTGAGGAAGGTGTTCTTGAGGATTTTGGATGAAGTTTGACTCATATCGATGCTGAAAACGAAGCTGGAACAGGGGAATGACTAAAGTTACTTGGTTGGGTTGAGCAGTGACTGATATTCAGAGTAGAACGTGAGGAAGAAGCCGAGTTCAGAGCTAAAAATTTAAGGTTAGTAAGTTGACATAATTCCTAACAACTTTTGTAAAGGATAGTGATGCCGAAATTGAAGATTTACTATGTGAATCCTTAGGAAACCAGAGTTTGCAAGATCAACTCGCAATCCGGAACAGCGGGAGGTAAATTTGAAATATCGTAAGAACGAGGAGGGGAGGAGCTACACCCTGAAATTTTAAGGTAAGCTATAGAACGTGATTTCCTATAAGTTTGCAGAAGAGAAGAAGTCCTGAATCCATATTGAAATGTGACTTTTAATAGGTTGAAGTAAGAACGAGAAGAAAGGAAGGGATTACAGTGCAGAGTGCCATTGGAAAATCAAGTATCGGCACATTGTCTGGTAATTGGTAGCGAGACGGGTATCGCTGAGACGCAAAGGGACCTTTCGTCTCACAAATCTCGCTAGATAACGCTGAGTATCGCTGCTAAGGTATGTAACGCTGATGCTGTTCCATCGAGTATCGCTAGTAACAGTCTTATTCGGCGGGTATCACTGAGGTTCTCGTTTATAAGACAGTAGAGAAAAGGAAAGGGATTCAATGTTGATTAACACAAGGCATACTTCTTTTGCAGGCCAAGAAGAGATAGGAAAAGTATATAACCCACATAAAGCCTAGAAAGAGTTGTGAGTGATACTTTTCTTTCTTGAAACGAAATTTATAAAAAATGTTTAGTTTGGTTTTTCTTATGAGTTATGGCTTTGAGATGAAATGTTTTCTTAAAAGCATGATGTTTGATGATGTTGTTCACAAGGCATGTTTTATACGTTTCTATAAGATGTTCAATGGCATGTTTTGAAATATTGTTTATCGTAATATATTGATTTTCATGAAAGATTTTCATATGAACTACTATGTGAACGAAATTCTGAAACGTTTTAGAGGAGGCTCAGTGCTCAAGGACACGAGAAGGCACGTGAGTTTCCCCGGGACCCAGTACTCAAGGACATGAGAAGGTACATGGGCAACCCATCATATTCCTATGTGCACATAGAGATTAAGCTGGCTAGTGCATCGAGCTTGCTTTGCTTGAAGCCAGGGATGATTTCAACGTTGGGTGTGTTGAGCCTTGCTTCACCCCAACTAAGGTGATTTTCGATGTTCAGTGCGTAAAAGCATTGCTCCGCCTCAACTAAGGGAAAAGTTTGAAAACTAGTTGATATCGATAAATTCCTTGGAAAACACTTTTGTATGATTTTAATACTGATTTATGAGAATGATAGATTTCATGAAAAGCATGTTACATTTGAACAAATGCTAAACTCTTATTTATTTGTTATACGAAACTTGCCTGTTTATATGAATGTCGTTTTACAAAGATTGTCACTCACTAGGCTGTTAGCTTATATTTTCCAATGTCTTCCTTTTCTCTCCCCAGGTAGCAAGGACGTTCCCGGTGCTTAGCCTACTTCAGCTCACCCTGCCTGAGTCTCGAGTTATCAAGATACAGTCAAGTCTGAGAGTTGTACGTTGCATATGATTATGTAAATGGCATGTAGAACATATCGTTTTGAGTGGGGACTGTTGGTAGAGTTGTGTATATTGTTTTATGATATGGATATGAATTTATGCTATGTATTAAAGGTGTACCCTATACAGGGAATTGTATCAAGTTATAAGCATATGATGTATGACTGTGTTCTATGTTTGTATATGAGTAAATGTATGTACAGTAAATGAATGTAAAGATGGGACAATATGCGTCACAAGAGGAGTGATGTTTATTGTCTTCACACATCCCCTTAGGTTAGGTGGGTAATCTGGGAGGGGGTGTGACACTGGGTACAGGAAGGATTATTATATTATGATCATGCGTTAATATGGCTGAATTCTATGAATGTATCCGTATGAAATGTTTGTGCAGGAAGTTATGTAAGATGGGGCAATATGCGTCACAAGAGGGGTGATGTATATTGTCTTCACATCTTTTTTCAGGTTAAGTAGATAATCCGGGAGGGGGCGTGACAGGGGGGATGATTATTAAGTCTGAGTTCTGGAGAGAAAGGAGAGAGTAAGCAGAAAAGAGGAATCCTTGCGTCCGTAGTGGAAGTCTGCGACCAAGAGATAAGATGTTATTAACAACTTAGCTACCTTGCGTTCAACAGGTTATCTTGCGTTTAAGGGATCAACCTTGCGTTCAAGGTGAACGTTGCGTTCAAGATAGACCTTGCGTTCAAGGAGATCTGTGCTTCCAAGGGGTGAAGTCAGAAGAGTTGTTGGAAAGCTGCACCTTGCGTTCAAGTTACCAACCTTGCGTTCAAGGTGCAGGGTTGCGTTTAACCGAGCTGACAGAAGGAAAAATCAATTGCCTTGCGTTTCAAACTTCATAACTCTGCGTCTAAGCAGCTCGGGAAAGAGAATTAGAAGGAAGAAAAGGGAACTTCCCTTGAGCAAGGATTATGTGAGTAACACCTTTCTTTCTTCAAAAACGATTTTATTGAAAAATGTTTAGTTCGGATTTCTGATTAAATGTGGCACTGTGACGAACTGTTTTTGGAAAACATGATGTTTGATTTTATTGATCACAAGGCATATGTTTCCTATAAGATGTCGAAAAGCATGATTGTGAAATGTTATTGATGGAAAGATCTGTTTGGTTTTCTATGGAAGATTTTCACATGAACTATTTAAATAAATTACTGGTTTCTAAATGTTTTAGAGGAGGCTCAGTGCTGAAGGACGTGAGAAGGCATGTAAGTTTCCCTGGGACTCAGTATTGAGGGACTCGGAGAAGGTACTTGGGCAACCTGTGATATTCCTATGTCCACATAGAGGTTGTGACGTTAGGTGTGTTGAGTCTTGCTCCACCCCAACTAAGGTTGTTTTAAACGTTGAGAACGTTGAGTTTTGCTCCGCCTCAACTAAGGTTGTTTTCGACGTTGGGTGCGTTGAGTCTTGCTCCGCCCTGACTAAGGAAAATTTTAAAACAAAAGAAGACTTGATGCATTGTAGACTGTTTTATTGAATATGATTGGAATCGATGTTTTGAATGTTTTGTTGAAAATTATAATCGGTTTTATAGTTAAAGTTAAATGTTTCCAAAACTATTACTCACTGGCTATTTAGCTCATCCTTTCCTATGTTTTCCCATTTTTCAAGTAGCATGACAGTTCTCATTGCCGGTCGAAGTCGAGGTTTGTCAAGAATTGAAGGTATCATCGTCCTAGGAAGTGTCGCTAAATGGGAAGTGAAGAAAGTTCGTGTCACACCCCTTCTCAGATTATCCTCCATAACCCGAGAGGAGATGTGAAGACAGCAACCTTGACTCCTCTGTAAGGTTCAATGTCCAACCACTATCACCAAAGACAACCCAGACGAGGTTCTTGCATAGGTAAAGCATCCCAAACTCGCTCGCTACCTGGAAAAATAGGAAAACATGGGAAAGCGTGAGCTAAAGCTCCGTAAGTGACTAGTTTTATAAAACTAACTTTATTCGAAAGCAGGCATGTTAAATCTGTTACGCATAAAACAAGGATTGAATACATCAATTCAGCAGAAGCATATTTTCCGATAACTCTATCAAATCACATAAATCCATTCCAAATCGTATAAAATCGTTTTAGAAAAATTATACAGAAAACCCGTTTAGTTTCTCAATCATTTCCTTTAGTTGAGGCGGAGCAAAACTCAACGCTGTCAACGTCGAAAACAAATTTTTACGTTAGTTGAGGCGGAGCAAAACTCAACGCTCTCAACGTCGAAAACAACCTTAGTTGGGGTGGAGCAAGACTCAACACACCCAACATTGAAATTAATCCTGGCTCGATGCAGAGCAAAACTCGACGCACCAGCAATATCAACTCATATTGTCTTTAAGCATTGAGCCTCCTCTAAAACACTTAAGAAACCAGTTTTCTCATAATCAACTCATATTGAAATCTTTCTTAAATAATATCTCACAAATATGTATACCGAGTATTTCAACCTTTTAATGAAAACAGATAACATGCCTCGTAAATAATATAAACATTCATCATGCTTTTCGAATACACTTTATCATCAAATCACAGCTCATAAGAAAACCATAACAACATTTCTAATAAACCATTTTCAAAGAAAAGAAAGTATCACTCACAAAACGCTTAAGGAATTTCCTCTTTTTCCTTCAAATTCTGCTTTCCCGAGCTCCTTGAACGCAAGGCTTGAGGCTCTAAACTGCAAGGTAGCTATTCCCCCTTTCTGGCAGCTCAGTTGGATGCCATCTTGCTCCTTAAACGCAAGGTTTAGTAGTTGACGCAGAGTGTAGCCTAACTAATAACTCTTCTGGCTTTCCTTTTTGATGCATCGACCTCTCTTGGACGCAAGGTCCAACTTGAACGCAGTGTTCACCTTGAACGCAAAGAGATAGCTTCTCCTTTTTCTACTCCGAAGCTCCCACTTTTTGGAACCTTCCCTTTTGCTCCTCTTCCCTCAAGGTCCTATTTATAGCTTTGGAATAAAATGTTTTCCATCTCACTTCTCTTCTCTTTTTGCCATTTATTTGCCACCTGTCACATTGCATGACATATCCAACATGCAATCTTGACACCTCCTCCTTATGAGGTGTTAAGTCCAAATGAACCTATGCAACCTTTACCAACTCATCTTATGCGTCCAACTTACTCCATTATACAACTATTCATCCAACATAGTGTTCCCTATGTGTTCATATAATCCTCTTCTAGGTTTTAGATTCTTTACTCCCTTTTCTTACTCTCAGCCTTACTACCTTTGACCCCGTTTCTCCATTGCATACTACTAGGTGTTGATGTCTCAAACGTACACTACTATGCGTTTGTACCTTACCACATAATACCATGCGTCCAACTCTTCTTTCCTTATGTCCAATCTTAGCTACAAGTCCTTCTCTTGTGTGATAACACATCCGACGATGTGGTTTACCCTTGATAACCCAAATCCAACTCAAGACCTTCCTTTATGCATTTACACTTTTTGTGTTTACCTTCACTTCGTTCTGCGTCCATGACCTTCCTCCTATCCTTGAAGATTCCTTGATTATCCCATTATGCATCCTTGAGTTATATTCCAAGGTTATTCATTTAACATTTTCTTTGTACTTAACTATTTCTCTTATGATAAATTAGTATGCGTCCACCTCCTGCTCCCAGTCTTAAAGCTTGCTTCTCAACCTTCTACTTTATCCATCACTCGAGAACATCCCTCGATAGAAGTCTATGCGTTACTCAGTTTGCGATAGTATTCTTCCCCCGTTTTCTTCTTATGCATTTATCCTTCCTTTCCGAAACTTAGATTTCTTTCCAACACTCCATGACTTAACTTATTCCTTTTTGCTTATATGTCCTACCTTCACCAAAGCTACATTTCCTTCCTTAACTACTTCTTATGCGTTTACCCGAAATCAAGGTTACATTTCCATTTTATCATGGAGTTAAGCTCCTCAACGCATAGCCTTAATCAACCCATGGTAGTCAGCTTCAACCCATAAGCTTCTCAACGCATAGCCTTAACAACCCATGGTAACCACCTTCAACGCATAGCAACCCTTCAATCATAGCTACCCTGAACACTTGATGACCTTATCTACGTTTGCTATGATATACCCGAAGGCTTCTTTACCAACACCATAATCCTTACTAACGCATAATAAACCTTCAACGCATGCTGCTCACGCCTTAAGGTTCTTCGGCTTCTCTTTTCTTTTAGCTTAACATCCTCCAAAACCATTCTCATAACTTGTTAATTTCCAAGACTAAGTGTGAGCCATGCGATTTCCACTTCTTCCAAATTCTCAAGTTCCTTTTCCAACTTCAACATCAAATTCCTTCCAAATTAAAGTATCATGCGTTCACGCTTTACCATGCGTTCACGCTGTACCATCTATGCATCAACCTAATTATGTTCCTGATAACTTGTAGAAATACAAGTTATTATAACCTTTTTCATAGATAAATAGAGTTTAAATAGAGAAGCATGCGGTAGTTTATGTTAAATTCCATTAATAAATCTTCCATTGCGTTATACTCTTGTATTTTTATGAAGATAATGATTTTACCACTTTTTGAGTCCTAAAACGCATGTTTTGACGCAGGAATGCAGACGATGCGTTGATGACTTCATAACGCAGGACAACATGTTAGCAATCTGTTCTTCATGGACGCATGATCTGAAAGGAACGCAAATAACCTGACGACGCGTTAACAACTCAACGCATAACTACGCGTTAACAACCTACGACGCGTTGACATCAGCCAAACTATGCATGGACGCGTAGACAACCGTTACGGCAAGGCGCTGAGAATCAGATCGAAATCTTGAGAGATTGACGGATGATTGACAGACATGATTTGCGGCTTAAGTGGTAGATCTTAATTGGCCCGAGAATCATGCAATCAGGCGAGATGGACGCAGTGTCAATCTCGCCACCAATCAAGCAGATTTGCCATTAACTGCGATTTCATCATCTATAAAAGGGCAACTTTGCGAGATGAGAAAGGTTGTTAATTCTCGGAAGAACTCCATAAGTGACAGCAGAGTTCCTCAGACTTCAGTCGGAGACAAATAGCTTGAGAGAGAAGAGTCTTCCATCCGCCGCACCACTTCACAGCAAATCATCACGCTTCCATCCCGGCGACTCAAGACATTGACGCCTTCCCTGCTTTCTTTCTCATTTTCTATCTTAATTTTAGATTTGTATCAAGGAATTGAACTTATCAAAAATTGTATCTCATCTTCATCAATATAATTGTCTTCCATGTCTACTCACTTTTCTCAACTGTCCGCTTTATACTTTCAGACCATGAGTAACTAATCACTCAAGGGTCTAGGGTTGCGTTAGCATCCAACTAGGAACCACACTGTAACTATTTTATCTTGTCAATTGCGAGCTTAATCCGATGCTTATGTCCATCTGACAAATCGATATAAGTAGTAATAATCAGACTGCTCTAGAGGGTAAGTGATTGTGGAACTCAATTGACAAGGGCCAAGTAGTGTTACCTGTCTACGGGGATAACCTTGGTTCTTAACACTCTCCTATGCGTTATAGACATATAACGCATAGCGGCTGACAACCAGGAGAAGAGTCGCAAGCATGAATAGGATACTACTGTGCGTTTCCGACTTTAGATGTTAATCAACCCGAACCCTTTTCTTTATCCATTCACACACATCTTTAGCTGAACTTGCTGTGTCGCATGCTTTCCATACTCCACAATTGTTAGTCTAGTGTACAAACAATCGCTTTCTTTAGATTAGAAACACAACTTTCAAATATATATTGGTTACCGCTGTAACGCATGAAATCCAATTAAAAACCAAATCAATATAATCCCTGTGTTCGACCTCGGACTCATCGAGAACACCTATTACTTTGCTTATACTTGGGTAAAAGAATAGGAAAACTTGACAAGACCACCAACGCCTAGTTATAGAACGCATAGCATGATCAAAACATGACATGTTGAACGCATAAACACATCCTTTTAACACTTTGCGTTAGGCTAATTCACACATACAATATACATCACAACAGTTCCAAAGATTCATCTATCTTATAACTAATACCCAACTATGCCTTCAATCCTTCATTCTCACTCTTAGTGAAATATCCATTCTTTTCCTAATACTATGTGTCCAACTAGTCTTCTTATCGCATAGTGATATTTCCTAAACATAGTTGACACACTCGAAAGATTTCCTAAGTCCTTAGATCACCTTGTCATTCAAAATCACCTAACCTAATTCTTTCCAAGCTTCTTAATGCCTTCTTCAAAACTCCAGCTTACAATTTACTTTTCCTCCTTCAATTCATCTCAACGCATAGAATTCCTTGGCCAATAATTCAGCAATTCCGCAAACATAACTTTTCTTTCTTAAGAATTTCCTAACTCCACATACTTATAATCTTAGCTCCACTATTCTTGTCTTACTTCTTTTCTTACTAGCCATCTCAAGTACCTAGGTTCTAAGATAGGGTATTACAGTTCGACAGTAGAAGTCAACCAGGACGTCGATGACTGCTGTCCTCACGCTCCGTCTCGGGCTACGGGAGGGTAGTTCAGGATGGGGTGTGACAAGTCTTGACATCCATTTGTCAGATTTCATAGTCATAATATGAGGCTATAGATAAGAGAATTCTTATAGACTTAAGCATAGCAACAGGGGAAAAAGTTTCCTCATAGTCAACCCTTTCCCTTTGGGTGTAATCTTTTGCTACAAGTCTAGCTTTGAAGGTTTCTACCTTCCCAGCTACATCTCTCTTTCATTTATATTTCCCATACTGAATTGAAGTACATAGACTCCATTTTAAGATCCATGGCTTCGATCCATTGGTTCTTGTCTACATCATTCATTGCCTGTTTATAAGACAATGGATCTTCAACACCATCGTCTGGCACGATGACTTAAGTTTTAATTAAACCCATGTAACGATTAGGTTGTGGTACAATTCTCCCACTACGTCGAGGCATTCCCAACGATTAAGAAGGACGAGACTGACAAGAAGTACTAGCTCCTTCATTAACTCTTAATGAAGGACTAGTCTCATCAACAACTCTTGTTGACTCTTCAATAGCTTCATTTAATACCATTTTGCTTCGTGGTTTATGATCTCTCATGTGGTCTTTTTCAAAGAATGTAGCGTTTGTCAATACAAACACTTTGTTTTCTTGTGGGTTAAAGAAGAGACCATCTCCCATTTCCTTAGGGTAACCAACAAATTGGCATAATCTTGAACGAGGTTCCAATTTCTTAGGATTTGTCATTAGCACATGTGCAAAACAACCCAGATTCTGAAGTAGCATAAACTAGGTTTACGCCCCTTCCATAACTCGAAAGGCGTTTCAGAAACATTCTTTGAGAGAACATTGTTTAAGATATAAACTGCAATCTTTACTACATACCCCCAAAACAGCTAGGCAACTAAGCATAGCTCATCATAGAGCGAACCATGTCTAACAAGGTTCTATTTCTTCTTTCTGATACACCATTATGCTGAGGTGTACCAAGTGCTGAGAGTTGAGATTGGATTCCATGTTCTATTAAATAGTCCTTTAATCTTATATCTATATACTCTCCACCTCGATTAGATCGAAGTGTCTTAATTGTTTTACCTAATAGGTTTTCAACTTCAACCTTATACTCCTTGAACTTTTCAAGTGCTTCAAACTTATGTTCCATTAGGTATAAGTAACCATACCTTGAAGAATCATCTATAAAAGAGATGAAGTATTCGTACCCTTTTTGAGCTTTTACATTCATTGGACCACAGAGATTCGAATGTATGAGTTCTAAAGGTTCTTTGGCTCTATAACCTTTTCCACTAAAAGGTTTTTTAGTCATATTACCTTCAAGACAAGATTCACATGGAGGTAATAAATTATCTTCTAACTCATTTAGAAGTCCATTCTTTACCAATCTCCAGATCCTATCGAGATTTATGTGACCTAATCTCAAATGCCAAAGATAAGTACTATTGTTACTTGGAGAAATTCTTTGTCTTTTAGTTTGAGTATTAGCAGTTTTAAACATCTCATGATTTAAAAGTGTTTTTGCTTCAATTGATCTTAACACAGAACAAATACGTTCATCATTTTTCAAAATGAACGCTTCATTAACAGAAAAAGTAACTGAGTATAATTTTTCAATTAAACGGGAAATAGATACTAAGTTCATTTTTATTTTAGGAACTATATATAGATTTTCTAAAAATAAAAATCTATTTCCAAAAAACAACTTTACAACTCCCACTGCACGAGCTGAAATGGCATCTCTCATTCCAACCTTGAGCGTCATTTCACCCTCCTCCAGTTGCTGGAAGGAACTAACCCTATAAAGAAGAACAAACGTGATTAGTGGCACCCGAATCAAGTATCTAGGCATTATGGTCATTTTTCACTAAACAAGTTTCTAAAACAAGTAAATCATATTTACCTTCCTTTTTCTTCTTTTTCTCAACAAGGTACTTAGGACAATTGCATTTCCAATGACCATCCACATTGTAGTGGAAGCACTTGCCTTTGTGATAAGTAACCCTTTACGATTTGGATCTAACAACCTTGTTGACGAACAAGACCTTTAGATCTCAAACTCAAACACCCAAAATCAAGATGATCTTAGCCCCTAAAATGATAAGTAACACTCGAGGATCTGGATTTAACAACCTTGTTGACGAACGAGACCTTTAGATCTCACTCTCAAAAAGCCCAAATCAAGATGATCTCATCCCCTAAGAATGGCTAGACAACGGATTACTTAGACGATCGACAAAACCATGAATCGGACAAAGCTTGAAGCTCCCATCGACCCTTAATCTTCGAACCACTCCACAAGCAAGATCGATCAAGTCAAGCTTGAATGATTCTGATCATGCAACCTAAACACCATAGAATTGCAAAAAAAAAAAAAAACATAGCACAAGGCTAAAGAAAGCTCAAAGGCTCTTTTACCACATTTTCCTAGTCTCTTCCATGTCTCTTTTTTTGAACAATTACATGGGATTATATAGGCCTCAAAATCTAACCCTAGGCATTCAAAGAGTTATAACACTCATAATTAATGACCATTTCAACCATGATCTAAATGTAACATAAAACAAATAAAATGACTTAAAGACTAAAATTACATTTAATTAATACAATATATCCGATTTTTTTTTTTTAATCAGCAACCTATCATTTTGTAACCATCTTTGAGTTATGAACCCCCACTTGAACTCTTTGTTCCATAAATGAAGTTTGATTCTTTATAAATTTCACTTGACTTTACATAATTTTTCTTCTTTGGTTAGTGTAAACTTGGACAGCATAGAAGGCTCTTTCCTGTTGTTCATATTGCATGATTTAGGTTCATCCGTTCATATCATAAATGAATGAAGATTAATTTAATTAAAAGTCTTCCTCATAAAATACACCTCTCTAGAAGAATAATCTCTACGATTACTCGAAAAGTCTTCCTCTAGAAATTCTCTCAATTTTCTTAGAAAAGTTCTAAGAAAATTCTTCTTCTCGTTCCCTCTATTCTTTCAAGAAGCGGTTCCCACAAACTGAATCCTTGCCAAAACCATAGCAACGAAGATCTCTTGGAAAAGAAAGACTACAAGGAGAAAACTATCAGTCCGAGGAGAGATTTTTCTAAAATTATGGATCTGTAAAGGTATGTTATTTAACCTTTTCTTAACTTTTTGTATTTTTAATTATTTCAAGAAATCAAAGAACACAATCACACGCTTCCACCGGGATTCAATTCCCTTCAAGGACTTTGGCAGATTGTCTGGCATAACATCTCGGTACTTCTCTAATATAGACTGAATGATTTTCGGAACTAGGATGGGCTCGTCATGGACGAGGCCCCTCTTGAGCTGGAGGGCTGAGATCATCCATATCCCACTTGGTTGCTTGATGTTGGTCTAAACAACTGTAGGGGTGGACCCAGTGATTACCAGACACTTTGCTAGCGGCATCGGTATCACCTTATGCTCAAGTAAGAATTTCATCCCAAGACTACTTCAAAATCTTCCATCTTGACGATCACAAAATCGGCATGTCTGCTCCACTCTCCCATTTTAAATATGATAAGCACTTGAAAAGTGCTTATTATTCTCTCAAATTAAGGGAGTTTTATATTAGATTTCACTTGTTTGCTACTGATTTTCAGGTTAAAACGAGGAAAATTAGTAGAAACGACTAAAAGATCAAAACCGAGCAAGAATATGGTGAAAAAGAGCTGAAAAACGCATCCTTGTTGAAACGCATGATGCGCCGCGGCGCTGAAGCAGAAACGCATCAGCATGGACGCAAAGTAGCAACGCGGCGCTGGGAAGGCGCTGCCTCGACGCATCCTTGATGAACGCAAAACAGCGTCGCAGCGCTGGGACGGCGCTGCCGCGACGCTAAAACCCAAGAGCAACTTATTTTTGGCCGCAACCCTAGTGCCGCGGCGCTATGCGTCAGCGCCACGGCACCAGCATTAATTAAAACGAAAAGTTTGTATTTTAGGTCAGATTTTGGGCGGCCAAACTCTATAAATTTAGGGGTTTTCAGCAGCCAAAAAAAGGGGGGGAATATCAAGAAAATCAAGAAAGTTGCAGAATAGAAGAAAGATCCAAAAAGGTGAGAATTAAGCTAGAGTTCCAAGAGTGAGTTAGCTGCAAGGAAGTAGAAAAGAATTCGAGATAGTTTTGGTGCCTTTCGAAGTCCGACGCGAGAGCCAAGGAGTTCGTGACGGTGCTGCCTCAATCAAGAACCTCTTTTCAGTAGAGTTTCCCTATTCTTTACACTCTTTCTTTGATTCTTTTTGCAATATGTTGCTTTACGCTATGAGTGGCTAAACTCTTTAGTTTTAGGGTTTTTGATGAATTGTTTGTGAATTCATGATAACTTTGTAGACTCATGGTTTTGTTCAAATAAATATGCTTTTCATTGTTATTGTGTTTAATTCTTGAAGATTGGCCACCTTCACATGTTAGGTTAGATGTATGATCGAGAGATTATATGTTTAATTTGATCTATAACAATGAATCGTTGTTAATCTATCACGAGAGTAGTTAGGTTGACAATGAAAGTTGCTAAAGACTAGTTTTAATGCCATGTAATTTTGTATTGGTTTTAAGAGATTAACTATCAATCAAGTTGCATGAGAAAGAGTGGTCTTTGAGAGAAGATAACTTGGAATTAAGTTTCTAGACTTAGGCATAAGAATTAAATCCATGAAATCTATAATTTTGCATGATGAAACAAACAAGGATTCGAGACCCTAGAACTCTCTTTGACTCTTGCAATTCTCCCTTTGATACTTTCTTGGCTTGATTTTTCTTTTTCCAAAAATTGAAATATTGAATTTCAATTCTCAAATAAAATTGATTCAACTCTAGAATAGCTAAATAACTTAAACCTTCCCAATTGGATCTCTAGTGGAAACGATACTCGGACTTAACCGTTTTATATTATAACTTGACCCGAACACTTGCGGTTAACACACAAAAGTGGCACATCAAAATACTGCTCTCTTTACTACTCTCGTGATGGGTAGGGCTACAGAGTTGACAACTTTCATCTTCCCTGCGTCTCTCTCCCATCGAAGATTTAATCGACGCGTTTCCATTTTAGTCATGAAGTTATGGGTGGCCCCAGAGTCGACCATAGTGCTCTTGGTCGATCTTTGGTTAACTCAGGTGTCTACGTACATGAGTCCTCGCTCTATGGGTTCCTTCGTTTCTCCCATCTTCCTTTAAAGGGATGACAGGAATTTCAGCACTCCCATTCGAGAAGTATCCCCCTCCTCTGTCGATGGGGTCTCATTATTTGTCTGATTTGTCTTGTCGTTCGAGTCAGATGCCAAGGCGGCTTGGAAGGCATTGAACGTCGTTTGCATTAAACATTCACTCACCTTGTGTGGTCCTTTGCATATGAAACACTAGAAGGGATGGTAGTGATTCTTCTATTGGTTAGGCCCCCGCCAAGTATTCCCATTCCTTTGTTGAGAGGGTTGGTAGGGCTTTCGATCACCATTCTAGTTCTTGTATCCTCCAACATTTCGAGGAGAGCTTGCGCGACTATTTTTATTCCCTCCGTTCAAGGGGGCTGACTGCCGTCTCCCGTCCTGGGAGTCATTATTGAGATCAAACAGTCGTTTGACTATTGCATAGGCAGACATGAGGTCCTGTACCCTCTGTTCATACAATTAGGACTTCGCCCACAGTTTAAGGCCTTCAACAAAACAAAATACTTTGTCTTTCTCGGATGTATCACATATGTCCAACATTAGTCCTACGAACTGTTTCACATAGTCTCAGATAAGGCCTATGTGTTTCAACTCCCAAAGCTTTCGTCGCACCTGGATCTCGACATTGTCGGGGAAGAACTGAGCACATAATTCTTGTTTTAGTCTATCCTAAGTGTTAATGGTGCAACAACCCTCTTGAACATTTATATAGCGGGACCTCTACCATAACTTGGTGTTGTCTGCCAGGTGCATCGTTGCCTAGGTGATTTTTTACTCTTCAGCAGTTGTGTTCATGGCCCTGAAATACTGTTGTTTTTTGAATTGTGAATTGAAATTGTACTAACGCAATGCGCAAGTTAAGCTACTATTATGCGTTTCACATACCATGCATTGAACATACTATGCGTCTTACTTATGCTTAATGCTATGCGTTTGTGATCTATCAAGTTTTCCTATCCTTTACCCAAGTATAACCAAAGGAGTAGGTTTTCTCGATGAGTCCGAGGTCGAACACAAGGATTATGTTGATTCTATATTTAAGTGGATTATATGCGTTGCAGTGGTAACCAAAAAGAGTTGAGAAAGGTTTGTTTGCGTCTAATTAAGAAAGCGATAATATGTACACTAGACTAAAATGTGGAAGATGGAAAGGCATGCGACATAGCAAAGTCAGCTAATGATTTATTTGAATGGGTAAAAACAAGGTTCGAGTTGGTTAACATCTCGATCAGTCTGATTATTACTACTTATGTCGATTAGCTAGATGGACATAAGCATCGGATTAAGTTTGCAATTGACAAGATGCAATAGTTACACATGGTACTTATTTAGATGCTAACGCAACCCTTAACCCTTGAAAGATTAGTTACTCATAGATTCAAAGTAAAAAGCAGAAAGTATAGAGAAATGAGTAGACATGGAAGAATTATAGATTGATGAATGAAATACAACTTTAGATAGCTCAATGTCTTGACACAAATCTAAAATCAAGCTAGAAAGCAGGAAAAGGCGTTAATGTCTTGAGTCGCCGGAATGGAAGCGTGAGGTTCTGTTGTGAAGTGGTCAGGCGGAGGGAAGACTCTTCTCTCTCGAGCTATTCGCCTCCGGTTGTGTTCTAGAGAGAACTTTGCTGTCACTTAGGAATTCTTCCGAGAATCAACAACACTTTTTCATCTTGCAGGTTTGCCCTTTTATAGAGGTTGCGTTCGCAATCAGTGGCAAATCTGCTTGATTGGCAGCGAAATTGATATCATGCGTCTATCTCGCCTAATTGCGCAATTCTCGGCTCAATTTAGATCCACTTTAGCCACAGATCATGCATGTCAATATTTCGACAATCTCTCAAGATTCTAATCCTTATTTTCCGCTGCCTTGCGTTTATGGTCGTTATGCGTCCATGGAGAATTTGGGTGGATGTCAATGCGTCATATGTTTCTAACGCATAATCCTGCTTTGAGAAGTTGTTAACGCATCTACAGGTTGTTCGCGTTCCGTTCAGATCATGCGTCCATGAAGAACAGATTGCCAACGCATAGTTCTGCGTTAAGAAGTAGTCAACGCATCAATTGCATTCCTGCGTTAAAACATGTGTTTTAGGCTCAAAAAGTAATAAAATTATTATCTTCATAAAAATACAAGAGTTGAACGCATAGGAAGATTTATTAGTAGAATTCAACATAAACTGCTGCATAATTCTCTATTTAATCTCTATTTTCCTAAGAGAGAGGCTATAATAACTTGTATTTCTACAAGTTATCAAATTCTACTCTATGTCAAATATGAAGTTTTCTAGAGCCTTTGTGTCTCGAGCCCCACAGAAGGGCTTGGGCTCCGGCATTTTCACCTTGTTAAACTGGACTGCACGCCTAACTGGGGTTTGGTTTCCCACCGCTCTCATGGTGAGATTCACTCTTGCACTGACATCCGCAATCTCTGTCCTGATGACATCGAGCACGACTCTAAAATCTTCTAACAAGTCGGTTGCCATCTAAACTATCGCCTTCTAAGAGCTATCTAGCTCTTCGACACGCTCCTCCATGTGGGCTACTGAGCTCGACGAGCTGTCACCACGTTCAAAGCTACTAGGTTTTGTAGCTTTCGTCTCTAGGGTCTCAACCCTTAATATCAACTCTTTGATGGGCATTTCGTTTAGGCGACTAGCTACCGCATCAATTCCATTAGCTTTCTCATAAATTTCTTATATCTGCGTTTCCAGGAAACGAGTGGCATCGGGGACTTCCTTCAAGTAGAGCATCTGCTTCTCAATCTCTACCAACCAGTCCACATGGGATGTCACACCCTCTTTCTAAGATTATTTCGTGGAAGAGCTTATTAAGGAAAGAAGTAGGACAAGAATGGTTGTGGTCGCTGAGGGAATTTGAATTAGAAGGATTTGATAGAAAGGCTGAGTTGAACGAATCTTGAATGTTGAAATCAAAGTAATTCTTGAAGTTAAGAATTATTTTAAGTAGGATAAACAGATCAGGAGAACGCAACCATGATTTTAACTTAGAAGTAAGGTCTTTGGAAGAAAGGAAACCTCATCAAGTGATGGGCAGGGTTAAAAAGAGTAGTTGAGAAGTAAGTGAAGTTGGACGCATACCTAGTGAAAAACCATGTTGGACGCATGGTAGAATCGCTTGACGGCATATAATTGAGGCAAACATATGGTATTATGCGGTAGAGAAACGCGGCAAGCCTTATCTGACATTTGGAAAGTTGGCAAGTTGAGAAGAAACTATGAAATGGGCAGTAGTTAGAAAAGTGGCCTAAATAGTATGGAGCAGAAGTGGCTAAGTGTTGGCCATGCGTTAGTGGAGTTATGCGTTGGAAATTTGCTGAAGGTCACTAGGCGTTGACGGCCATGCGGCGTTAAGGGCCACAAGGTGTTGGAAGTCACTATGCGTTGAAGGTGGGTGTGTATTGGTACCTTAGAAGAAGAGCCGAGAGAATTATGCGTTAAGTAGCTACGCGACGACTGGGCCCTGAACAATTGTAAAACAAGTGTAAGCTATGCGTTGCTGAAGCTTTGCACGGAAGGTTGAGTCGGCCAACCTAAGTAAGGAGGTGATGGCCATATTGGTGAGTCGGTGGTATGTATATATATAAGCAAGTACGCCGACTCAATCAACACTTTTAGACATAGTTCAAACCACGATTTACCCCTTTTTCACAGAAGAACGACGAGGAGAGGTCGAAGAAACTGTTTAAGCCGGAGTTAAGTAGGAACGAGACCATTTCCATGGTGAAATTGGAACTGAAACCAGAGGTTTGACGGTTGACGAAAGTTTAGACATCATATGGTGTTCTGAAGAAGAGCAAGCTGGGAAATTGAAGCTGCCACAAAGTTTTAAAGGAAGAAACATTTGGAATTGTGCTACTGTGAAAGCTGTTAGCTGATACGAAGCAATTGAAGTTATTCAAAGATAGTTTCCTTAGCGAAGAAGAGGTAGAGTTGGAAATCTCGTGGTAAGTTAGGAAGCTCACTTCTTTACAAGTTTGTAGAGGAAAGATAGATCTGATTTTTTTGGCTGGAATTCGATGTTTAGCAGTTTGAGAACAGGTTAGAGAAGGAAGAAGAAGAACAATAACCATCGGGGGTTGCTAGGAAAGGAGTATCGTTAAAGAATTGGAGGGTGATCAGCGAGACAAGTGTCGCTGGTAACGCAAGTCTCGCTGATTCTCGCTTAGTATCGCTTATTAAGGTAATATCATTAATCTAGTGAGGCTGAGTATCGCTAATGCCGCATGGTTAGAAGCAGTTAGTCTAAAATCTCGCTCATTATAGGAAGTTGTAATCGAAAGAAAAATTAGTGATAAAAACCCATATCTAAGATATCTAAGTAAACATAAAGAATATAAGGAGGAATGTTAGAAATGTCTAACATGAAAAAGGTATGTTTACAGGTCAAGAGGAGCTAAGGAAAGCGTATAACCCGTTCGGAGCCCGGAATAAGTCGTGAGTGACTTTATGACTTGAGATAAGCTTGTTTTCTATATGTTTAATACAATCTTTAAAGTATGAGTTGAAATGTACTTTTGTATATGAACTAGCACATATCTTATAAAATATGAGATTAAGCTTGAAACGTATCAGATAACGTTCTAAGTTTTATCAAGATAGTTACCAGATGAGTGTTCGAGAATTCTGAGATATCATGATTACAATTAGTTTATGTTAAAGGTATTATACGTGCCTATGCACTAGAGAGAATTGAATGGGACCCAATGCTGAAGGTTAGTTGAAGGCATATGGGCAGCCCTAGTAATTAATTTATATGAAACTCTCACCTAAGGATTTAAAGACGGTGAATAAGTAATTCCCTAGGACCCTGGTACCGAAGGACATGAAAAGGTACACGGGAAGCCCGAGATCAGATAGACTTATGAACATAATAGAAAATACTTGACGCTGATGTGTAGAGATTACTTCACACAGCTAAGGCTTATTGACGTTGGGCGCGTTGAGTTCACTCCGCCTCAACAAAGGTTTAATGAAAAGACAATCATTTACGTAATGACAGTGATTTTACAGGTTATAGTCATTTACAAGTTTATGAAGCGTGATATAAGGCATGTTTGAGCAATTCATACCAAAGATTGTAGTAATGATTTTATTGAGTTTGTATTTTAGTAGTCACTCACTGAGCATTGTAGCTCATGGATTTCTGTTTCTCTGATGTTTCCTTTCCAGGTAGCAAGCGTGTTCGGGGTGCCTAGCCTACCATCAAGATCCGTCTGTGCTATAATAGAATTTTTGTAATTTGGAAATCTGTAAACCCCATCCCTTAGTAGAGGTTGAACTTATTTTAAGTGGCATACGTGAGTTTCACCGGGCATACTTGTAAACTCTAAACATGGTCTTTTAAAACTTACTTATGATGCGATTTTATTAAGAAGTTTTGTATAACTGTTGTAAGGCTGAGCATTTCACTGGCTAGTTATGATAATAAAATAAATATGCTTTTATAACAACGTATAATAAAATATAGGTTAGGTAACACTCACTCCTAGGTATAGATATAGAAGTATATATATTATCTAGGGTGGGGGTGTTACAAGTTAGGTACTTAGGAATGAAAGTACAATTTACAGTAGACATTTGATTTAAATGTTTTAGGTCAGAGTCTTTAGGGGAATTTGCTAAGGATAGTTTGAAATGTTGAGCAATAGGTACGGTGACAAGTCTAGCATTACTCAGATAAAACTCTTTATGACTTCCTAACAGTAACTTAGTTGATTTATGCTAAGGGAGGATTGCACTTTATGAAGGGAATTGAATCCCAGCGAAAGCGTGTGATCGCGTTCTTTGATTTATTGAAAGAATTAATCGATAGTCTTCTCCTTGTAGTCTTCTTTTTCCAAGAGCTCTTCTTTGCTATGACTCTAGTAAGGATCCAGTTTGTGGGAACCACTTCTTGAAAGAATAGAGGGAATAGGAAGAAAAATTTTTTTAGAACTTTTCTAAGAAAATTGGGAGAATTTCTAGAGGGAGTTTTAGAGTAATCGTAAAGATTATTCTTGTAGAGAATGTGTGTTCTATAAGGCTTCCAAGGGCCCTATTTATAGAACTCTATGGGTTACTCCTAATTGTATTAAGATAACCCTCTGCAGAGATTTTAAATTAAATATATAATAATACCCAATATTAATAAATATTTATCCAAATAATATCTCATATTAAATGGTTTAAAATATCTAAATCTTATTAAATATTTATTTTCTGCAGAATCTTTAATTTGAATCACATCAAAATTAAATAATTAATTATTTGAATCCACTTCAAATTAATTAATTAATTCGTCCTCTATTTATTTATATGGATTTCATCCAAATAAAAAATTAATTATTTGAATCATATTTAAATAAATTAATTCTCCATATTATAAAGTTATGGCTTGAATCTTATTCAAATAAACTTTATAATAAATCATGTAATTAATTATATCCAATACAATTAATATTTTCCCTCATAAATTTGAATATTTCAAATTTTTCTTTCAACATAGTTGATCCTTGTTGGTCCGTGGTAAGCTAGCAAGGGGACCTTATGGACCTACAGATTATAAACGCTTTAATTAAATTAACCTTCATTCATTAACTACAGGGCAAACCACTGTAGACCTGTAGTTGAACTCTTAAGCACTGTAGGACAAGTTGTGTCTGTGGATATAATTAGTATAAGCAAGTCGATCCTTCACAAGTTGTTCATAATTACAACTAGGTCAAATGTCCGTTCTACCCCTGTAATTATCTCTTTTCTTTAAGTACCACTGATTTCTCTAATGAACAATTTGTTTATGATCCAACCACAAGCTAAGTCCCTCTCGGGCCAGTGAGAGGGTTTGGCCCCTTGTTCAAGACCCAAAATCAGCACTTGAAGGAACTAATCATCTACTTACCTTATTTGGGAAGGAGTGAATTCCATCTTGTGAAGTTATGTTTCCAGCTACCCATTTAGTCAAATCCCAAAATGGTAGACTTATTGAGTCGGCAACTCAGGTCACTCTCATCCATGCAAATCAAAGAACTGACTTCACAGACATGAGTTCATAAGTCAATTAGGATTAAAATCGAGTCGCACATGATCATCTTATGAAATATTAATCTCATCAAGTAACGTATTTACAAAGAGAGATTTATTTCGTGATCCAGTCTTATACAAACTCTTTGTATAGGATACCCCCACTCACATGTCTCCACATGAACGGTTTGGATCAAACCATTTGTAACTATTACAAAGTGGGTTGTATCTATAGTTTCACTAGGATAAGACACCCAACCTTATCATATAGACCTTTAGGTTATTTCTTGAACATGATCCACCCATATGTCAACTACATATGTGTTCAAGACTTCATGCAATAACCTTGGATTTTTTCGTTAATGGATAAATTAATATTGCATAATTAATAATTAAATTAATTAATTAATCAATTACGAGGTTTTAGGGCACAAATCCCAACACTCTATTCCTTAGAATCTCAATCCCTAGGATTTTGTTTCCCCCATCAATGTCCTTCATGTCAAATTCTCTCTTTCGGAGAATTTTGACATGAGTCAAGTCTTGCTTGGACTTCCTCGCTAATAACATATCATCAAAATATATAAGTAAGAACACTTTATCCTTATAGAAAGTTGTGTTTACACACACACACATATGTCATGAGTGCTTCTGTAAAAACCAATGCTAGAGATATAGTCATTGAATCTTTTGTACCAGCACCTTGGGGACTGTTTAAGTCCATAGATTGATTTATTGAGTAGGCAATAGAGGTCCTCCTTCCTTTTTACTTCAAACCCTCTAGGTTGCACCATGTAGATTGTCTCTTCTAGATGTCCATGAAGGAATAATGTCTTTACATCTAGTTGATATAACTCCAGGTTATCTTGAGCAACCATAGATAGAAGTAGTTTGATAGAGGCCTGCTTAACTATAGGGGAAAATATCTATGAGTAGTCTATCCCTTGCCTTTGTGTTAAGCTTTTTGCTACCAATCTAGCTTTGTATCTAGGCTTTTGCTTACTGTTTACCCCCTCTTTTAGCTTGTAAATCCACTTGGATGCAATTCGTTTGCACCCTTTTGGTAGAGGAGCTAGAGACCAAGTGTCATTTACATTTAGTGAATGCATTTTCTCATTCATAGCTTCAACCCAACTCCTTGCATCTAAACCACTTGTAGCTTTTTGAAAAGTAGTTGGCTCTTGATCTGAAGGAGCCACTATGGCATTGAGCACTAGGTTCATGTAGTTCATTTTTGTGTACCTAGCTGGAGGAACTATAACTCTTCTTTGTCTGTCCCTTGCTAGTGAATACTGACTCAAATCATGCTGAGTGTCAATATTTTCAATTTTCTCCTCTATTTCTTCCTCTTCTTCTTCTAATTTAGTCTGAGGATTAGGTTCTATAGTTGGTGCACTAAGCTTCTCCACCTCAATTCTAGTGGTAAAGGTTTCCTTACTTACATTTGAGCTTACCTCCCTTTGCATATACATTTATTCTTCTTTAAAGGTAACATCTCTGCTCACTATAAACTTCCCTCCAGTAGGGTGCCACATCTCGTAACCTTTCACCCCTTTTGTGAAGCCAACAAACATACATTTGACAGCCTTAGTCTTCAGTTTTCCCAAGCTTTGATGCACAAACCTAATACAACCAAATACCCTTAGGTCATCAAGGTTAGTTGGATGTTTAGTCTAGTTCTCTTCTGGTGTAAGGAAGTATGTGGGCACCTATATAAGGTGTAGACGGTATATGTAGCAACTTTTGCTCAAAATTTCTCACTGAGGATAACATCAGATAGTAAACACCTCACCCTTTCCATGATAGCTTTGTTCAATCTCTCAGCCACTCCATTTTGCTGTGGGGGTATATCTCATAGTTCTATGTCTAGTTATGCCATTCTCACTACAAAACTTGTTAAACTCCTCATTACAGAACACTAAGCCATTATCAGTCCTAAGGTATTTTATCTTTTTATTGGTTTACCTTTCAATTAGGTTTTTCCATTCCGTAAACTTTTTAAATACTTGATCATTAGTTTTTAGGAAATATACCCAACTTTTCCTTAGATAATCATCTGTAAAAGATAGTAAGTACCTTGAGCCACTTAGGCTAGGAGTTGAAGTTGGCCTCCCATAGGCTTGAATGAACATAATCTAGAATTCCTTTTGTGGTGTGTTGAGCCTTTGTAAAGTTGTGCCTTGTTGCCTTGCCAATTACACAGTGTTCATTGATACCCTGTGGTAGAATTCCCTGTCTGGAGAGAGTTTGCATCCCTTTTGAGCTGATATTTGATAGTCTCTTATGCCATTGGTCTACCTCTGTTAAGACAATCTCTGTGATTGTGTAGGCTTCATTTAGCATCTCCACTCGTCTTACTATATATAAGTCATTCACTTTCTTTCCAATTAACACAACTTTGGAATATTGAATTACCTCAAAAACTCCACATTTTCCCTTGTATTCACACCCCATGAAGTCTAACATACCCAAGGAAATTAAATTCCTTTTAAGCAAAGATACATGTCTAACATTTCTGAGAAGCTTCACTGTTCCATCCTTGAGTTTTAATGAGACTAACCCAATTCCTTGGATTTTACATGCTTCGTTATTGCCAATGTAAACTAGTTCTCCATCAATTTCTTTATAGGTGTTGAACTAAGCCTTAAAAGGTGTCATGTGATAGGTACAACCGAAATCTAAGACTCAATCATGCTTCCTTAAGGGACTTACTAGGTTATAGAGATAGGAGCCTTCCACTATAGAAGCCTCAGACTATTTTTCTTTAAAGTCTTTCTCTTTTTCTTGATTTTTTCTTTTTAAACTATAGCAATCTCTCATAAAGTGGTCTTTCTTCTTGCAGTAGTTACACCTTAGCTTGGTCTTAAGCTGGTGTTCCTCATTTGTCTGTTGTTTTCCACATTTAGACTGATTGTGCTTACCCTTGCCCTTTGCAAATAGCCTTCTGCACTAGGTTGTTCTTTCTTGGTGACTTGAAGCTCCAATTCTTTGGTTCTAAGTGCTGAAATAATAACATCTGTGGTGATTGACTCCCTGCCATATTTCACTGCATTTTTCATTTTTTATATGCATCTGGTAGGGAGTTTGTAGAACATATGCTTCATTCTCATCACCCAATTTCTCTCCGAGACTCCTGAATTCAGACACTATCTTCTTAAACTCATCTAGATTTTCTATGAGAGTCTTAGCTGAATCCATCTTGAAAGTAACAAATTTTCTCTCAAAAACATCTTGTTTGGGAGGTCTTTCGTGGCAAAGAGGCCTTTCTGTAATACCCTATCTCCGAAAACTTAAGTATTCACATAACTAGTAAGGATAAAAGGATAAAAGTGTGTGGATTAGCGGAACTTTTAAATGAAAAGTTAAGATTGTGAAACTACTGAATTATGGCCAATAAATTCTGTATGTTGGGATGAAGGGTATTAAGAAAAGAGTAGAAATATTTCTGGAGATAAGGTTGACGCATAGATGGTTAAGCTCAAACGCATGATATTTAATACTAAGGAGTTACCAAGTTGTGAAATTAGGTTCTAATTGTAAGCACTGATTTGCATTACCAAGCGTTGGGGTGTGGTCATGCGTTTGTGGCTATGCGTTTCAAAGGGAGAAGTGGCCGGGAGTGAGAGTAAGAATTTTTGGAAAGTAAAATCTTGGCTAAGTGTTAGCCAAGTCCATGCGTTGTGGTTGATTCATGGAGGTTAGTGAGCTGAAGTAGCTACCTGCGTTAAAGGATAAGTAATTCTGGCGGGGGAGGAAATGTGCTTGAACCATGCGTTTAAGTCACTCTGCATTGAGGACAATTATGCGCTGAAGTCGATGCGTCGAAGATAGACATGTGTTGGAGTCACCCTGCGTCGAAGACAGAATGGTCTTGACGCGACGAAGTAGTATTGTATGACGGAAATGTATGCGTCAAAAATAGGATGCGTTGAGGACGACACTGATAACTTGTAGAAATACAAGTTATTATAGCCTTTTTCATAGATAAATAGAGTTTAAATAAGAGAAGCATGCGGTAGTTAATGATAAATTCCATTAATAAATCTTCCTTTGCGTTATACTCTTGAATTTTGATGAAGATATTTATTTTACCACTTGTTAAGCCTAAAACGCATGTTTTCACGCAGGAATGCAAGCAATGCGTTGATGACTTCTTAACGCAGGACGATACGTTAGCAATTTGTTCTTCATGGACGCATGATCTGAACGGAACGCAAACTACCTGACGACGCGTTAACAACACTTCAACGCATGACTATGCGTTAGCAACTTACGCTGCGTTGACATCAATCAAACTATGCATGGACGCATAGACAACCGTTACGGCAAGGCGCTGAGGATTAGATCGGAATCTTGACAGATTGACGGATGATTGACAGACATGATTTACGGCTCAAGTGGTGGATCTTAATTGGCCCGAGAATCACGCAATCAGGCGAGATGGACGCAATGCCAATCTCGCCACCAATCAAGCAGATCTGCCATTAACTGCGATTTCATCATCTATAAAAGGGCAGCTCTGCGAGAGGAGAAAGGTTGTTGATTCTCGGAAGGACTCCATAAGTGACAGCAGAGTTCTCTCAGACTTCAACCGGAGACAAATAGCTCGAGAGAGAAGAGTCTTCCTTTCCGCCGCACCACTTCACAGCAAATCATCACGCTTCCACCCAGGCGACTCAAGACATTGACGCCTTGCCTTGCTTTCTTTCTTACTTTTCTTACTTGAATTTTAGATTTGTATCAAGAAATTGACTTATCAAAATTTGTATCTCATTTTCATCAATACAATTATCTTCTATGTCTATTCACTCTTCTCATCTGTTCACTTTATATTTTCAAGCCATGAGTAACTAATCACTCGGGGGTCTAGGGTTGCTTTAGCATCTGACTAGGGACCGCAGTGTAACTATTCTAACTTGTCACTTGCGAGCTTAATCCGATGCTTATATCCATCTGACAAATCGATATAAGTAGTAATAATCAGACTGCTCGAGAGGGTAAGTGATTGTGGAACTCAATTGACAAGGGCCAAGTAATGTTACCTGATTACGAGGACAACCTTGGTTCTTAACACTCTCCTATGCGTTATAGACATATAACGCATAGCGGCTGACAACCGGGAGAAGAGTCGCTAGTATGAATAGGGTACTACTGTGCGTTTCCAATGTTAGATGTTAACCAACCCGAACCTTTTTCTTTATCCATTCATACACATCTTAGCTGAACTTGCTGTGTTGCATGCTTTCCATATTCCACAACTGTTAGTCTAGTGTACAAACATCTGCTTTCCCTTAGATTAGAAACACAACTTTCTCAAAATTGTTGGTTACCTCTGTAACCCATACAATCTAGTTAAAACTAAATCAATATAATCCCTGTGTTCGACCTCGGACTCACCGAGAACACCTATTACTTTACTTATACTTGGGTAGAGGAATAGGAAAACTTGACAAAACCAACGCATAATAATAGAACGCATTGCATGATCAACGCATGCCATGTTAAACGCATAACCATATACTTTAGTATCTTGCATTAGGTTAATTCACACAATAATATTTCCACAACAGACACCATGTGTTGGGTGTGGTCAGTTGCTGGAGGCGTTGGAGGAGAAGTTAACATGAATACCTCGCGTTACGATAAGAACCCTGCGCTAGTTTGCGGGTGAAGGGTAAGTCGGCAACATAAGTCCTGGTGGTTGTAAAGGCTAGGTCGGCAGTATATATAGCTGGATTAATTAAATGTTTAATCATTTTTAAGACATTTCGAGAGCTTAAGTCGGTTCCATATTTCAGATAAACTTCAGAAGAAGATTGAGGAAAGTGTTCTTGGGGATTTTGGGCGAGAAACGACTCATATTGATGTTGACAATGAAGCTGGAACAGAGGAATGACTGAAGTCGCACAGTTTGAGCAGTGATTGATATTCAAAGTAGAACGTGTAGAGGAAGCCGAGTTTAGAGCTGAAAATTGGAGGTTAGTAAGTTAACATTAACAACTTTTGTGAAGGACGATACTGCTAAAACTGAAGATTTACTATGTGAATCCTTAGGAAAGCAGAGCTTACAAGATTGATGCACAATCTGGAACAGCATGAGGTGATTCCAAAATATCGAGAGAACGAGGAGGAGTTAAGCCTTGAAACTTTGAGGTAAGCTATAGAACTTAATTTCCTATAAGTTTGTAGAAGAGAAGAAGTCCTGAATCCGTATGGAATTGTGACTTTGAATAGATTAAAGTAAGAACAAGAAGAAAGGAAGGAATTACAGTGCAGAGTGCCGCTGAAAATCAAGTATCGGCACACTGTCTGGGTGCTGATAGTGAGACACAAAGGAGCATTCTGTCTCACAGATCTCGCTAGATAACGCTAAGTATCGCTGCTAAGGTAAGGTAACGCTAGTGTCGCTCCATCAAGTATCGCTAGTAACCGCTCTTGTTGGCTGGTATCGCAAGGATTCTCGCTTATAATATTAGTTTAGAAAAGGAAGAAGAGTTAATGTTAAATAACGCAAGGTAAATGTCTCTTGCAGGCCAAGAAGAAATAGGGAAAGCGTATAACCCACGTAAAGCCTAGAAAGAGTTGTGAGTGACTATTTTGTTCTTCAATCCTACTTCATTAAAAATGTTCTTATGAAGTATGATTTACAATGAACTGTTTAATATGCTTAATGTTGATTGCATTACTTATATTTCTAAAGTTGATAGAAAGCATTCTTATGAAATGTTATTGAATAAAGTTTTGTATGATTTCTATGAAAGGATTTTCATATGAACTATTATGTGAACGAAATTCTGAAACGTTTTAGAGGAGGCTCAGTGCTCAAGGACAAGAGAAGGCACGTGAGTTTCCCCGGGACCCAGTACTCAAGGACATGAGAAGGTACATGGGCAACCCGTCATATTCCTATGTGCACATAGAGGTTGATTTGGCTGGTGCGTCGAGTTTGCTCCGCATTGTGCCAGGGACGATTTCGACGTTGGGAGTGTTGAGCCTTGCTCCACCCCAACTAAGGTGATTTTCGACGTTGAGTGCGTAGAAGCATTGCTTCGCCTCAACTAAGGGAAAAGTTTGAAAAACTAAATTGATATTAATAAACTCCTTGGAAACCATTTACGTATGATTTAAGATTTGATTTATGAGATTAATGGATTTTATGGAAAGCATGTTTAAATTGAACAAAATGTTAAACTCTTACTTATTCGTTATACGTAACATGCCTGTTTTCAATGAATGCTCATTTTACAAATTTGTCACTCACTAGGCTGCTAGCTTACGTTTCCAATGTTTTCCTTTTCTCCCCCCAGGTAGCAAGAATGTTCCCGGTGCTTAGCCTACTTCAGCTCATCTTGCCTAAGTCTCGAGTTCTCAAAATACAGTCAAGTCTGAGAGTTGTACGTTGCATATAGTCATATGTAGATGGCATGTAGACCATGTAGTTTTGAGTGGGGACTGCGGTGGAGTTTTGTACATTGTATGATGGATATGGAAGTGAAATTATGCTATGTAATAAAAGTGTACTCTATACAGGGAATAATATTATATTATAAGCATGTGTTGTATGACTGAGTTCTATGTATGTATGTGAGCAGAATGTATGTAGAGATAGGAATGTAAGATGGGACAATATGCGTCACAAGAGGGGTGATGTTTATTGTCTTCACATTCCCTTCCAGGTTAGGTGGGTAATCCGGGAGGGGGTGTGACACTAATGATGGCAAGTGTATGGGGTGAAGTACCATGTGTCGATGATGCAAAGTATAGAACCATCACGTAGGAAAAATACCTTGCGTTGGAATGGTTGACAACGCGTCGGGGGGTGAAGCGAAGAAAAGTAATGTGTTGAGTGTTGTATAGAGCAATAGTGAATGGAGGTGAAGGAACAAGAATTGAGTATGGATTATGGCTATGCGTTGGTAAGCCTTGTATGGGAAGCTAGTGTAAAGAGAAGAAAGTAGACCGTTGCCATAGCCTTGATAGATGAGTTGTTATTTTGATAGGTATGTCAGGCGTTGAAAGGTGTTATTATGTGTTCGGAGGTAAAGATGGAATCCGACCAAGAGTTGTATTCAACTTACGCTACGTTGAGAAGAATGCCTTGAAGTGGAGAGTAGTTGAATGTGATAGGCTAAGGGTTAATAATAAATTGATAAGTCACAAAGTGGACAATAACTATGCGCTGAAGGTTTACTATAAAAGACCATAGTGCTGATCGGGAAGTTCTTTAGTGCAGCAAGTGCACAAGGGGTCGCTAAGCGTTAAAGTGCTATGAAATGTTAAACGTTAAAGGATTATTATATGCTAGTAGGACTTCAGCGATTAGTAGCGTCTTACCGTTGAGAAAGTTATGTGGTGAGAAAATATTGGTTATTTAGTCATACGCTGAAGAGCTTAATTTCATGATAATGGAAAATGTTATCGCTATCTCAAGTAAACGCATTGGAAGAAGCTAAAAAAGAAAATGGTTAAGGAATAACCTTGGTATAAGATTCAAGGACGCATAGAGGGTAAAATCAAGAGACTTAAAGGAAGGTCATGAACGCAGAATGATGATAAGCACTTGAAAAGTGCTTTATATTCTCTCAAATTAAGGGAGTTTTATGTTAGATTTCACTAGTTTGCTAGTGATTTTCAGGTTAAAACGAGGAAAATTAGAAGAAACGACTAAAAGATGAAAACCGAGCAAGAATACGGCGAAAAAGAGCTGAAAAACGCATCCTTGTTGAAACGCATGATGCGTTGCGGCGCTAAAGCGGCGCTGAAGCATAAACGCATCAGCATGGACGCAGAGTAGCATCGCGGCGCCGAGATGGCGCTGCCTCGACGCATCTTTGGTGAACGCATGACAGCGTCGCGGCGCTGGGACGGCGCTGCCGCAGCGCTAAAACCCGAGAGCAACTTATTTTTGGTCGCAACCCTAGCGCCGCGGCGCTATGCGACAGCACCGCGGCGCCAGCGTTAATTAAACGAAAGTTTTGTATTTTAGGTTAAATTTTAGGCGGCCAAACTCTATAAATTTAGGGGTTTTCAGCAGCCAAAAGGGAGGAGAAATATCAAGAAAAGCAAGAAAGTTGCAGACTGAAAGAAAGATCCAAAAAGGTGAGAATTAAGTGCGAGTTCAAAGAGTGAGTTAGCCGCAAGGAAGAGGAAAAGAGTTTGAGATAGTCTTGGTGCCTTTCGAAGTTCGACGTGAGAGCCAAGGAGTTCGTTGCCTCAATCAAGAACCTCTTTTCAGTAGAGTTTCCCTATTCTTTACACTCTTCCTTTGATTATTTTTGCTCAAACATGTTGGTTCAAGCTATGAGTGGCTAAACTCTTTAGTTTTAGGGTTTTGATGAATTGTTTGTGAATTCATGTTAATTTTGTAGACTCATGGTTTTGTTTAAATAAATTATGCTTTTCATTATTATTGTGTTTAATTCTTGAGGATTGGCCATCTTCATATGTTAGGTTAGATGTATGATTGAGAGATTATATGTTTAATTTGATCTATAACAATGAATCGTTGTTAAGCTATCACGAGAGTAGTTAGGTTGACAATGAAAGTTGCTAAAGACTAGTTTTAATGCCATGTAATTTTGTATTGGTTTTAAGAGATTAACAATCAATCGAGTTGCATGAGAAAGAGTTGTCTTTGAGAGAAAACAACTTGGAATTAAGTTTCTAGACTTAGGCATATGAATTACAATAAAATCCATGAAATCTATAATATTGCATGATGAAATAAACAAGGATTCATTACCCTAGAACTCTCTTTGACTCTTGTGTTTCTCCCTTTGATACTTTCCTTGTTTGATTTTTCTTTTTCCCAAATTTGAAATATTGAATTCCAATCCTCAAATAAAATTGACTCAATTCTAGAATAGCTAAGTAATTTTAACCTTCCCAATTGGATCTTCAGTGTAACGATACTCGAACCTAACCGTTTTATATTATAACTTGACCCGTACACTTGCGGTTAACACTCAAAGTGCGCATCAAATGAAGCAAAGGTAAATGCAGGAGGGTAAACGCAGGAAGGAAGAATGTGAGTTGGATGTGGTAGTCAAAGGTAAACCACATGGTCAGAAGAGTGCAATTGTACAAAGGAGGAAATGTAGCTGTAAACGAATGTAAGAAAGGGAGCTGGACGCATATAATATGCGAAGAAAATTGATGTATGATGTTAAGCTGAAGCACATAGTAGTATGCGTTAGAATTTGTACACCTAAATAAAGGAGAAATGGAATAAAGGTAGTAAAGTCGAGGGTAGTAAAAGGAAGCAAAGGAGTTGAATCTGGAAGATAGTTCCATGAACGCATAGAAGCAAGGAGTTGGTTGTGTAGTTGTGTATTGGAACATAATAAATTCATAAAGTAAGTCTATAGGCCAGGTGGTTACACATGATTGTGACACCTCATTAAGTAGGAGGTGTTAGAAAGCATGATAAACATTTCATGCAAAGTGACACTTGGACTAATGCATGATTAATTAAGCATGCAACATGACATGTGGCAAACAAGTAGCAGCAGAAGAGAAGAGGTAGAATGACAAGTACTCTATAAATAGGACCTTGAGGGAAAAGTAATGACTGATGATTCGGTGATAATAATCCTTGAGAGAAGGAAAAAAAGTGAGCTGAAAGAAGAAAACCTTGCGTCTGATGGAGGAAGTCTGCGGCCAAAGAGGAAGGCAACCTTGACACTTAAGTCATCTGGTGTTAAGAAGTTGGCTTGCGTTGAGAAGGGTGAGCCTTGCGCTTAAACCGAATTCAACATAAATGGTGGACACCACGATGCGATCAAGTTAGACTTTGTATTCAAAGAAGGTCGACGCATCCAAAAGAATAGGGAGAGTTAGTCTGCACTTTGCAGGATTGCGTCCAACTAGACTACCAGAGGGTGAAGGCAGACTAAAGAGTTTAAGCCTTGCGTTTAAGAGCTCGGGAAAGCAGAGATTTAAAAGGGAATCTCTTAAGTTATAGTGAGCGACTCTCTTCTTCTTTCAAACTGAACTTTGTTGAAACATACTTACATGATATGGTTTTGTGATAACTAATTTCATAAAACGCATGATGTTTGATCATATTATCTAAAAGACATGTTTTACCTGATTGTTTTACTACATTGAAAAGCATGTTGCAAGATGTAGGTTTATCAAGAACATCCTGTTTCTTATCAAAGGTTTCATATGAATGACTCAACTGATCGATAAAATGTTTAAGAGGAGGCTCAGTGCTTATCTCCTTGAGAAGGCTCGTGAGTTTCCCCGGGACCCAGTACTCAAGGACATGAGAAGGTACATGGGCAACCCGTCATATTCCTATGTGCACATAGAGGTTAATCTGGCTAGTGCATCGAGCTTGCTCTGCTTTGAGCCAGGGATGATTTCGACGTTGGGTGTGTTGAGCCTTGCTCCACCCCAACTAAGGATGTTTTCGACGTTGAGAGCGTTGAGTCTTACTCCGCCTCAACTAAGGGAAATGATTGAGAAAACAAACGAGTTTTTCATATAAATGTTTCTAAACGACTCTATTGATTTGGAACGATTTGATATAGGTCAAAAGAGATGTTGAAAATACGTTCCTGATGTATTGATGTATTTATCTTGTTTTATATGTATAAATGTAACATGCCCGTTTTTTATTAAAAGATAGTTTTACAAAACCAGTCACTCACGGGGCTTTAGCTCACATTTTCCTATGTTCTCTTTTATTTTCCAGGTAGCAAGCGAGTTCGGGATGCTTTGCCTATGCAAGAACCTCGTCTGGGCCGTCTTTGGTAAAGAAATGGTTGGTCAGTGAACCTGACAGAGGAGTCAAGATTGCTGACTTCACATCTTCTTTCGGGTTATGGAGGATAATCCGGGAGGGGGTGTGACACTTCCAACTTCGTCCATATCTTGTGAGCTGTCTCTTGGTCTATTACCTGCCTTACAGCACTATCACTTAAGTTCAATATTAGAGTTCCATAGGCTTTCAGCTCCATGGCTTCCTTTTTCTTGTTTTGTCATTGTCAGTGGGAGAATTGATGGATCCAAGAGGTCCTTGTGAACCTTCTGTTGTCCATGAATGGCTTTGATTTTGGCTTTTCGTAACCCAAAATTACCCTTACCATCCAACTTTTCTATCTCAAACTTTGCTAATGTCATTTTACTAAAACCTTTGATTCTTAAACCTCCAAAAATTGATTTCTTGATAGTCTTGAAGCTCTGATACCAATTTGTTGGGTTGATTGTATGAATTTTAAGGCTCAATTTATTTTAAGAGCCCGATTAGATGAAGAAAGTGGTATGTGGTAGGTAAATTGAAAGGAGGAGAAAGGGCCATAAATTTTAGCTGAGAGATTAACATGTGTATGTCAATTATTTTGATCAGATTGAGATTGAGCTGATTTCTTTCACTTTACCGAAATCTCTTCTTTCTTTCTTCTCTCTTTGTGATTTCTCCTTATGCTAATACTTCATTTCTTCTTCAATGGCGTCTGAGATTCTTGCAAGGAATTGATGCATGCAGTAAGTAAAAGAAAAGGGCAAGAAGATGAACACACGATGTAACGTGGTTTGACCAAGAAAGTGCCTACATCCACAGAAGGTGCTTCAAGATTTTCAGATTAGTTCTTTACAATTTTTACGCTCTACTTTCCTCTTTTGATTTTGATCTGTATTTATAGTAAAAGAGTCAGTTACAACAAAAAAAAAAAAAAAAAAAAAAAAAAAAATAGAATTAAATTGTAAAGAACTATCGGTGTCAATTTTATTTCAGGGACAATATATATGTAATTAAATATCTAAAAATTATAAGCTAAAATTGAACAGAAAAGTTGATATTGGTTGCAAGACTCAATATGGATGAGCACAAAAAAAATTTGTATGGACAATTTCTTTCTAAAAATATAGTTAAAATACCACTTTAGTTCTTGTAATTTCAATTGTCCAAATTTTTCATTATAATTTTAAGAAATCTTAAATTAAATTCAAATTTTTATGAACGTTAATTTTCATCGAAATTGGTTAATAATAATATTAATTTTAAGGAAAAAACACCCCATGTGAATATATTTTTAAATTTAGGAGAATGGTAATATAGTTTTTTCCTTTTTAAAGAAAAAACAATGATAAACTAACATTACATGTGAGTATACGGACAAATGATATTTTAACCTATTTTAAACCAAAAATATTTAGATTTTTAATGCAAAATATCAGTTTGCTAAAAACAAAATATCAGTTTCTTAAAAACGCAAATAATAATAATAATAATAAATAAATAAATAAATAATAAAAATCACTAAAACTACAATATCAATAAATTTATATGAAAGTCATTAATTAACATGAAAGGATTATTGAGCTGAAGTATAGAAAAATCATAATCATAGCAACTATTGATCTACATAATTTTGCATCTAAGCTAAATCCAATGCATGCATGACAACAAGGATGTTAACATAAGCAAAACAAATGATGAAAGGGTAAGCTTTTAATAAATAATACAAAATTTCATCAAAATCAAACAGCAAATTCCTGTGTGTATGGCCACAAAATGGACACTGAGTTCCTGTTTTGGCTTTGGCCCTTTCCCTGCAGAGTCTTATAGAATTATTAGAAACTTCATCACCCAAATTTTAACTAACATCAGAATTGAGACTGTTTTCAACTCCTAAAGAAAAGGCAACAATTAACTCCATGCTCTTTCCTTTTTGCTTGAGAAAATTGATGGCAGCATTCATCAAGAAACTCCGACCTTGGCTCACTTAGCACACATTTTGATCTTATAACATGAAAGGCTCAGCGGTCCAACTATAACTGTGTATAAATGATATGCCAGATCTAACAGAGGTGACTCGAGAAAAGACATGCTCGTTTACTGTCATATCTTAAAGTTTTGTCAAGCATATGCAAACAGAGTGGATAACATGCAAGCATAAGAGATCGAATTCCTGACCCGACTAACAGAGAAGTAAAACCAGCATTACCCATGTAAAGCTCACACAAACATGCATATGAGAAAATAGAGACATCTCCAAAGGTTCTTGTTCTCCTCAGCATTGATGTCAAATGCAAGCTGCAAATGGATGCTTGGTAAACAATTGTTATAGAACTCAAATGCCACAAAGGGAGAGCTCAGGAGCTGCACTAGAACCAAATAAGATATCCCATAGAAGAACTCGATCATATACCGCCTCAAACAAGTATATAAGCTCATTGAAATGAGCACATTCAGTAGCAGATATCAGAAAATGTGCACAATAAAGTAGCAGAAAAAGATGCCAAAATGACTAGAGTGCAGATAGATCTTAAATGCTTCAATCAGACCTGAGATATCTGTCTCAATGTACAATGTAAAGCTAAAGCTACAAAGTGTTACAATCGTCTTTCGAATTAATGAAAAGGCAACAATGGGATTTTAGGTGTGGACTGATGCAATGACTATTAATATATAGCATAAATACAATTTCTGTTAACTGTTTGAATTAAAAGATCAATGAATGCATTAAGATGCTTACCTAGCCATCGGACCATCAGTAAGTGAACATCCTAAATCATTCCTCCGACAGTAAGTGCACTCGGGCAAGAATAGATTGTAAACCAAAGCAAGCAGTTTGAGATTCAGAACTCAATGTTGTTTATAAGAGGTGAAATGCAAAAAACAAACTAATAGCTCCTTCGATTATGCAGAAGACTGAAAACTTAGGGACTGGGAAATAAATTCTATCTCAAATTTCACAAACCAATTGTTCACCATTCCAGCAAGAACTAGAGAAGAACTGAACAAGTAAAGTTGCCTTACAATATGATCAACACACCTTTTTGAATAGAGAAACAAACAGAAAAAATGTAGTTAAGCTCAAGCCAAGCTGCTTTCAGTTGTATACAATCACACCTGCAAAAGCAAAAAAGAAACAACAATAAATAAGATACAAAAAACATTAAGAAAGAAAGGGAAAAAAGAAAAAAGAAAAAAAAAAGGAAAAAAAAAAAAAAAAAAAAAAAAAAAAAAAAAAAAAAACTTCCATGTTCTATACATCCAAAGATTTTAAAAGCTTTCAAAGAATCAAAAAATAACCTGGGATGTGAAGAAGAGTTTGAAAGATTGCAATTCTCAAGGAGAATGCAAACCAAATACAGATCCCTATAGAATTTCCTCTCAGGCAGGTATCTCTTTTTTTCTTTTTTTCTTTTTTTTTTTTTTTCTTTTTGTTCTCACTTTGAAATTATACAATACAATACAAAAACCCACTAAGAAAAAGGAAAAACCAAAAGGAAAAAAAGAAAGAAAAAACCCTTATAGCCATTTGCCATCCTCTCTCTCAAAGAAAGAAAAAAAAAAAATCCTTATTCTTCCATTTTTCTAGCCTGAATCTTGAGAATCATCCTTAGCAGGAGCCTGCTGGTGGTGGTGTTGATGATGATGCTGCTGATGAACTCTAGGCTGTCCCATCTGTTGGTAAATCTGGTTGAGCGCCTGAGGATTTAGAACCCCAATATGGCCATCTTGGGACAATCCAAGCTCCAAACCAGGTAATTGTTGAGTGTTTGCACCTAAAATAGAGGTGAAACTCATAGGACCCATGTTGGTGGGGGAACAATCAAAAGGTGGGAAACCAAGTTTATGAAAGTAATTTGAAGTTTCATTAGGTAAATTAGTGGCTGATTGAGCAGCAACAGCAGCAGCAGAAGCAGTTGAAGAGTGAAAGCCAAAGCCAGTGACAGATGAGGGCCAAAGCCCTGAGGGTGTGGCGGCCAAATGGGGTCTCCCCAAATTCCCCCAATTGGCCCTACTGGACCCCCCACCTCCTAATTCCTCCAATTTTTGGTGCAATCCGGCCGACAGAGAAGCCCCCTGTTGCGAAACAGAACCTGCCGCCGCCGCTAGAGCAGAAGCTGGAATGGTTCCTGTCCCCGTGGCTGCGATTATAGACGGCTCCGCCTGCTGCAGCAACCACTGGATGGTCTCGCCGTCGGATTTATGACCCAATTCCCTCGTTAATTGAAAAATCCTAGCGGCACATAGAGCTGGCATCCGGATTCTTCGCCCTCTGCCTTCCACTTTCGTGTGACGGTCTTTGTTTGAGCTTCGTTTTGGGGCTAACTGTTTTTTGCCCTCTTCTTTCTCTGCAATTGCTATTTGGAAATCTTTTATTTCACCTGCTTTATTTTCACCCATGATTGATTCTTCGTCTACTTCTTCTAGATGCTCTTCTTCTTCTTCTTCTGGGGGCTTCAAAAAGTTGGCTACCACTTCTTGGGGCTGCTTGGTTGTTGATGAGGTTTTAGTTTTAGGATCCATAGAAGAAGAAGAAGGAGAAGGGCAAAAAAAGAATAAAAAAAAAAAAAAAGAAAAACTTTTTTTTCAAAAATAAATTGTCAAAAAAAAAAAAAAAAAAAAAAAAAAAAAAAAAAAGAGGAAAGAAAGAAAGAAAAAGAAAAGGGTTGTGTTGGGTTGTGTTTGATTGAAGAAGTTGAGCTGAAAAGTCCAAGACTTTCATGGGTTTTCACTGTTTTTGGCAAGGAATGAGAGACAAAATCATAAAATAGTTAAAATCCCAATGTGTCCCATTTGTCATTTTTTTTTTTTTTTTTTTTTTTTTTTTTTAAGTTTCTGGGTTTTCTCTGATATGTCCTTTCTTACCACTTTTCTCACTGTTTTGGGCTTTTGACCAAGCCAGATATGAAAGCAACTTTAACTGCCAAAAAAATTTTCACCTTCCATTCACTCCCTCACTCACTTCCAAATTCAATTCTTCTTGTGTTAATTACATCAGCATTTAGCAAGGAAAAATAATGTCTATTTTAGTAACGTTAAATAATTATTCACAAAATCCTTTTTTTTTTTTTTTTTTTTAAATAAACAGTACTTGAAATTTTCTTCTTTTTCCAATAGCATTTTTCATATCTCCTTTGAGACTCATCTTTCTCATTCCAATTCATAATTTCTCACCTTCTTTTCTTAGTCCTATAATTGCTACAACTCTCTCTTTTTCTCTCATATCATTCCGTCTCTCTTCTAAGTGACTCAAATGTACACGTGGACAGAGTAGATTTCGCCACATGGACAGTCATGATTGGCTTGTGGGGTTGCTTCAAATCCACTCGTTGCTCCATCCATTGTCAATGTTTTTTCCAGAAAGACATGGAGAAGAGAGAGAGAGTACTGTTTTTTGGGTTTTGGCATAAAAAGAAGGGTTTTTTTAGATCAATTTTTTTTTTCTAATTTATTATTATTGTTATTATTTGCCCTTTTTGTTTATATGGAGATTAGAGAAATAGAGGCACTCTCTGCATGGTCTAAGTGGGACCCTTTTTACCCTTTGATCAAATGAAAGCAAATTTAACTTTTTGAAGAAACATAGAAAAACATTGTTTTTGTGTAAGCATCTGATGACAGATTAAAAACTTCCAGAAAATGACAACATATTTGAATTTTTATCCAAACACAAATTAAAACTTTGTCTTTTTTTTTTTTAAGCTAAATCAAAAAAATGGAAAAAAAATAAAAAAAGAAAAAAGTGGATACCCCATTAGTTTTTGGAAGCCTTGATGTCAAAGAAAAATACCATTATATATACATAATAATGAACCATATCCTAACTTTGAGGGGAGAATATATTATTATATATATTTGAGTTTGAGGTAGTCCATGTAAACACCATAATTGGAAGCATAACCCTTCCCCTATAAACACCCATCTTATTTTATCTTCTTTCAAATATAGTTATTTATCAACCACTCTTATTAAAAAAATGTACATATATTCTCCCATTGAGGCACCCATTCTTTAATTTAATTCATTTTCTTTTGTATGTTTATGATTGTTAATTTGTTGCCTTTTCCCATCTGAGATTTTTGTAACTTTACCTACTTTGATCAGAAGTAAGGAACAAGAATAGATCTTTTTTTGTTACTAAAAATCAGTGGCATAGTATTGAAATAACAGGTCTTATATTTGAGACTATTTGCAATGCTATTTTTCCTTTTTATTTGATATCAATAGTTTCTTAAACTAGTTACTAATTTAGTTTCCAAATTTTTAAAGTTGTAATTGTTTAATAAAAATTTCAAAACTTTGAATTTTGTATTGCATGGCTAGTTTTTGAAGTTTAGAAATAATATTGGTAGTGAATCTTTTATTTTGCATCTAATGAGTCTTTTTTTCATATCTAACATTTTTTTAAGAAAAATATTCATGGACTTATTATTAAACCTATAATATTGAAAAGTTATAGTCTTATAACTAAGAAAAAAACAAAATTTGTCTGAGAAACACTGAATTTTACACTTCTAAATTTTAAAGATAATACAAAATTAAAAAATTAAAAAATCTATTACGATATTTTTAAAAATTGAGGGATTTATATCTATTGAAGAGAGGGATGGAGATACCGTTTCTGAGTTTCGTGATAGTTTAAGATTATGGTTTTAGAACTCCAACTTTGTGAAAACTGATGAACCTCTCTCCCTTTAGAACCAAATAATAATAATAATAATAATAATAATAATAATAATAAAAAGAAATAAAAATTAAGTGCTCTTTTTTTTCTGCCCCTAACAATTCAATTTCAACAACTGACTTTATTCATCTCTGTTTGGTCTTTGGCAGGGGCAGGATCTTTGTTTCCTGTACCTTTGCCTTCCCAAAGTACAAATGGGAATATAGTAATGTCAGATATTTTTGTGGTTATCAGTGATACCATGCATGCATGAATATTTGTATTAGAGTGAAAAAAAAAAAAAAAAAAAAAAAAAAACCTACATGTTTCTGTATATATCTATTTACAATAATATTTTTCATTTGAGTTTGTTATTTAACCATTGGAGTTTCAGAAGAAACTAAGTTCAAGGGATTATCATTATCATTTAACCATTAGCTGATGTGACTATCATATATGTTTGATCATCATGATTGTTCTTCGGAGTGTATTATATATTCCTTTCTTTTGTGTTGCAACAATATAAGTGGCAAAGGCACCCACCGATCAAACAACCTCATTGGTTATTTGAAACCATTTAAAAAAAATTCATAAATTAAAATATTCCTTTTGAAACTTTAGAGATCCAACTACATATCAAACTCAACTAATAATATTCATATCAAAGAAATATGCATGGATGGCTATTGATATTATTAGAAGGTGTATGGGAAAATTTGGTTAAGTAATTATAACAGGAACTATGAATTTGCAGAAGCTAAAATGCTTAGCAGAGAGGATGAGTGTGATGACTATATTTGTTGCGTTTTCCTTATTAATCCTTACCACAAAAAAAAAAAAAAAAAAAAAAAAAAAGTTTCAATTACATTTTTAATTTGTGGGAGAAAATTAGAAATTTAATCCTCTAGTTTGATAAAAATTTCCATTTAGTCCCTATATATACATTTTCAGAGGTTCATTATGGTTCTTTTATCTTTTGATATCATAAGCTATATGTGGTTGTCCTAGAAATAAGTCATACAAATTCAAGAAGCATCTCTTAGTTGCAAACCAAATAACAAGATATTTAGTCTTAAAAATGACTTATCAATTAAAATAATGTTGTAAAACTCAATCAAAATTAATTGGCATGTGCCCATTCTATTCACAAGTGAGAGGTTCAATTCAATCGACCATTACATCCAAAACTATCATACTAAGAAAAACTCGATCGAGATTATTTATGTTTTCAACCCTATAACTTCATTAAAATAAAAACGTTATTAACTTTGGTCTATGAACTATATTGTTTTAAAAATAATAAATCTTAAATTATTTTCTATATGTATTTAAGTCTTTAACTTTACACGATGTTTCTACTAAATTTTTTGTTGCCCGAATGTTAATTTTGTTTTGGTCATACATATTTTTATTGATACAACTCGTTTTAGCTAAATGACCCCTCGTTTCTATAATTTTTTCATGTTGATCTTTCCAACCATATTTATAAATTGAGCAAAATTTAAAAGAATATTGAATTTAAATGGCCTTACAACATTTAAACTTAGATATTTTTTATATGTGATGTTTTGGTAATATAAAAAGAAACACATAGGAGAGACCCAAAACTGAGTGAGAAGTGAGAAGTTCTTCATTTAAAACTAAAGGGAAAGAGGGTATTTCACATCTTCAAAAGGTTAAAACAAAACAATTAAAAAAAAAACATGTTTAAAAAAAGAGGTCAATTACATAGAAGTTTTGGTTTTTTGGTTAGTTTGGACAATTTTCCAAAAACTTTTACTACCTCTTTACATTTCTTCATCCTTATTAATTCAATTTAAAATTATGAAATTTTGGAAGAGGTTCAACGAACTAAATGCAGAAGTCACACAACACGTCCTAGCACAATCAGTGACAACAAGAAACTTGCAATCAATAAATCAAGAATAGACACAGAAGAATTGGTGATCAAGTTTGGTGAAGCCACCTACGTCTGAGGGACAATGTGCCCGAGAAAGATAATACACTAATATAAAATAGTTAAAAAATTACAATGTTGTACTTATCTGTGAACAACATCCACCAAAGTGACATACGTAGAGCCTAACTAAGCTAATCACCTAGGCTCTCCCTAGATGTGAGATTCCCTCCCACTCCCTAAGTAAATGAATATTAGTGGTGTAACACTTAGGCTCCCTCTAAGTGAGTAAGACTCGCTCTCACTTGATATTATTTTTCTCCTTCTTGTGAACTTCGAATAATACAGCTCAGGCTCCCCCTAAATGAAGATAACTCCTTCTCGATTAGAACAGTCTTAAGCTCTCCCTAAGACTAAACAAGTTGCATTAATACTGAACAATTGACTAGTACTGTGAAGATTAAGTTTTCACTTAATCTTCTTCTAAGAGCCCAAAGAACAAAGTTTTCTGATATAACCGATTCACAAACACAAAGTAATTGAAGCGACAACCCTAGCAAACAAACTTCTTAGCTTAGATAACACAGTAGAAAGATGAAAAATAATCCCGCACATTCGGCAAATCACCGAGAAAGGAAAATATCCTAGAGAAAATAAAATGCAGAATAAGTTAAATAAGGAAGGAAATGAATTAGCAACTAGAATACAACTTCTAAGACAAGTCCCCTACAAGACATATCCTGAGACAACCACAAAACTGCCCAAGAAGAAGCCCCAAGAATCTTAAACAAATATATATAGCCAATATAACAAACTTAACAAATGGTATAAAATTAGAATATTTTTTATTTTAATTTCTAATAGTCATCAAGTTAAATTTTACTACTTTTAAGATATAAATTATTTTTAAAAATAATCAGTATCGCATATCCAATTTAAAAAAAGTTACTTAATTAATCTAATATTGTGTTCTTTTTTAGTTTGTCTAAAGATTGCGTTGTGTTATAGTTATGTGTATTTAAATGTTAATAGTTTATTAAAATATATATAATGGATTAACTTACTCTAAGCTAAATTTACCAAATAAAATGTTATTATATGTGTTGTTAAATATTCAATAAATTTGCTAAATTGAAGTTTCATTTTGGAAAATTAATAAGAGAGTGTTAATGGTTAAAGGGGAAAAACGCATTTGGTTGAATGTTAAATTAATTACATGTAGTCTCTCACATTGCTTTCAAAATATACCAACAATACTTAATACATCTTTCTCTCTTACTTTCTCTAATTAGCTCTTTTAAGAGCAATTGGTCAAAAGAAGGGTGGTTTAGTTTTGGAGCTTTGAGCTCAACCTTTCAATGTAGAGTGGTTTGAGCTACATAACGTTTAAGTTGGGTGGTTGTATCCTGGATGGGACAAGCCAGAGAATATCGGTTGCACCAATGGTTGATATAAAGAAATTAAATTCAATACACACCATAGAGGGCTTGAATCTCCTCAAAGTGAGCGAGATATCCGCGCTTCAACTTAATTGCTTACGTGTTTGTTTCTCAATTACTCTATTTTCCTCTGTTGTTTGTAATTCCCCCCACCAATTTAAAAGAGATTCATAGATGGAGTCTACTATTGAGAAACCAAATGAGAATTTCGGAGATCTCAACAAGCCATTTCGATTTAAGGGGGCACACTTTAAGAGATGGAAGAGGAAAGTGTTGTTCTACCTTAATCTTCTCAAAGTGACCTATGTCCTCACGGAAAAGAATCTAAAGAATATTGATACTGAAAACATGGACCTTGAAGAGTAGATGAGACACCAAGAGAAAATTGACAAGTATGAGAAAGATGGGTACAATTGTCGGTATTATATTTTAAATTGTCTTGCTGATCGTTTTTATGACTATTATGGTACACTCTCACATCTGCCAAGAAAATATGGAAAGCCTTGCAGAATAAATATGACACTAAAGAAGCAGGTGCAAAAAAGTATGATGCAAATCGCTTCTTTCGCTTTTAAAAGGTGGATGGAAAATCTGTGGTAGAGCAAGCACAAAATTTTTAGATGATAGTGGCTGAAGTAGCATTTGAAGGAATTAAGATTGGAGACAACCTTATTGTTGATGGATCAACTTCCACCCTCATGGAGAGAATTTTTGAAAAATATGCATCATAAGCAAAAAGAAATCTCTCTGAAGTATTAATTACTCGCATTCATGGAGAAGAGAAGCAAGGGGGTAATATGTACTTTAATTCAAGAAGGCAATCAAAACCTCACAAAGTTAAACCTAATCTCTTTTAATGATAATTTATTTAATGGTCAAATTCCTAAAAATAGTCATTGAAAACCAAAGAATAATTATATGAAAAAAAGAGGAAATCTCACTTTTCTAATAATAAGAGATATCCAAACCAAGTGAATAACAACCAAGCACATCTTCAACACTCCAAACCATTTTGTTTCGTTTGTGGCAAAAGTGGGCATATTGCTCGAATTTGCAATTTTGGAAAATGAGAACCTGTTCCTCAGGCTAATGTTAGAAAAGAGGCATTTCTGGCTATGATAACTGATATGTATATGGTTCAAAGTGTTGAAGGATGGTGGGCTAATTTTGGAGCCAATAGACATGTCTGTTATGACAAAAAGTGGTTCAAAGTTTATACTCCTCTTGAGGAGCCTAAAACAATAATGCTCGGTGATTCTCATACCACCCAAAATTTGGGAACTAGAGATGTTGAATTAAAATTCACCTTTGGAAGGGTTACTTTTGAAAGATGTGCTTTACACACCTTCCATGAGGAAGAATTTAATATCAAGTTATCTTCCTAATAAAACTGGCTTTAAATAGACTATGGAATCTGATTAGTATGTGATAACAAAAAAGGAAATTTTCATTGGAAAAGGTTATGCTTGTGATGTAATGTTCAAATTGAACATTCAAAATATCAATAAAGCATCTACCAGTTTGGTTTATATGCTCTCTTCTTTAAATTTTTGGCATGCTTGATTATGTCATATAAATATTAAATATGTGGGGATAATAAGTTGGATTAATTCCTAGTTTAAAAAATAATTTTGAGAAATGTGAAATATGCAGCAAAGCTAAGATTACAAAAGGACCTCGTAAAAGTGTTGAGAGAAATACCAAATTATTAGAATTAATTCATACTGATTTGTTTGAATTTAAAAGAATTTTAACTAGAGGAGGAAATAGATATATTTTATCACTTTTATTGATGATTTTTCAGAATATACTCATGTTTATTTATTAAAAAATAAAAGTGATGCTTTTGAGAATTTTAAAATATTTTTCCTCGAAGTTGAAAATCAATTCGGTAGGAAAATTAAAAGAATTAAAAGTGATACAAGTCGAGAATATGAATTATTTGAGTTCAATTCATATATTGAATCATTAGGAATAATTCATGAGACTACTCTCCTATATTCACCTGCTTCTAATAGAGTAGCAGAAAGTAAAAAACAATATAACCTTAATTGGTTTGACTAACGTCATCTACTGGAATCATGTGCATCTTTTAATCTTTGGGGTGAAGCGGTTTTGACTGCTTTTCATGTACTAAATAGAGTGTCACATAAAAAAACAAAAATTACACATTTTCAATTATGGAAAGGTTATAAGCCAAATTTAGGATATCTAAGAGTTTGGGAATGTTTAGCTTTTATGAGGCTAACAAATCCTAAAAGACCAAAATTAGAGTCTAAAGCTAGCACTTCTGTTTTTCTTGGATATGCAATTAATAGTACAACCTATAGGTTTCTTGATATTGAGCATAATGTGATTTTTGAATCAAGTCATTGCTATTTTTCATGAAGAAAAATTTTGTTGCAATTCAAGAAATAGTTGGGGTCAAAGTAGTGAACAAACTTTTGGTTCCTCTACTCCTAGTGATAATAATCACAACAATTCTCTAGTTGAATAAAGGAGGAGTAAAAGAGTTAAATTGTGAAAGATTTTGATCCTAATTTTTATGTTTATAATGTTCAGGAGACCAATTTCTTTCCAAGAAGCTTTATCATCTCCAGATGCAATTTTCTAGAAAGAGGTTGTAAATGATGATTTAGAATCACTAATTTCTAATAAAATTTGGAAATTAGTTGATTTACCACTAGGTTGTAAAACTATTGGGTGTAAATGGGTCCTGAGGAAAAAGCTCAAACCGAATGGTAATATAAACAAGTATAAAGCTAGACTTGTCGCAAAAGGTTTCTTATAAAAGGAAGATTTAGACTTCTTTGATACCTTTTCCCCGGATATGAGAATCACATCCATTAGATTGTTAATTGCAATTGTTGCAATTTTTAATATGAGTATTCATCAAATGGATGTGAAAATAACTTTTCTAAATGGTGATTAGAAGAAGAAATTTATATGGACCAACCTAAAGGTTTTATAGAGCCTGGACAAGAGAACAAAGTGTGTAAGCTTACTAAATCCCTATATGGCTTAAAACAAGCTCCAAATAGTGGCATGAAAAATTTGATAATTCTTGCATGCTAAATAATTGTTATAAACCAAATGAATGTGATAAATGTATCTATCATAAATCATGTATAGATTCTCATGTTATTATTAGCATGTATGTCAATGATTTACTGTTCTCTGGCTCAAATATATTTGTTATAAATGAAACAAAAAAAATTGTTGAACAATCATTTTGATATGAAAGATCTTGGTGAGACTATAATTTTATTTTGGGTATGAAAATAACAAAAACACCATATGGATTTCTTCTTGACCAATCACATTATATTGAGAAAATACTAAAAAACTACAATTATGTTGATTGTAAACATGTGTCTACTTCATTCGATTCAAGTGTTCACTTATTTCCTATTGAAAATTAAAGTGATGTAATTAATCAAAAGGAGTATGCTAGTGTGATTGGTAGCCTGAGATATGCAACAGATTGTACTAGGCCTGACATTGCATATGCAGTAGGAGTTCTAATTAGGCATACAAGTAAGCCAGGTAAAGAGCATTGACATGTCATCGATTGTGCTATGAAATATTTATTGGGAATGAAAGATCATGACTTTATAAAAAATATCATGCTTTTATTGAAGGATTTTCTGATGCTGACTGGAATACATTGTCAGGTGATTCTCTATCTACTACAGGTTATATTTTTACCTTGGGAGGTGTGCTATTTGATGGAAGTCTAAAAAACAAACGATTATTGTCAACTCTACTACGGAAGCAGAGCTTATTGTTTTAGCTTCAGCCAGTGAGGAAGCAGGTTGACTAAGAGATTTATTATATAAAAATTCAATGTGGGAGAAACCAATACCTCCTGTCTTGATAAGCTATGATAACACTGCCACAATCAATAGAGTAACAAATCGTTTTTATAATGGTAAATCCACACCTATAAGACAAAAACACAATACTATGAGATCTTATTTAAATAATGGGATCATTAATGTGACTTACATTAAATCTTGTGATAATCTTTCAGATCCATTAACAAAGGCCTTAACTAAAGAAAGGGTTTGGAACGAATCGAGAGGGATGTGGTTGAATCCCTTATAATTTTCATGAGTCATTTATAAGGATACCCACCTAGTGATCAGAGATCCTAAGAACTAGGTTCAAAGGAAAAAATGTATTATAAGGTGGTCGAGAAATGCACTATCTTTATATTTTGATCCATCCCTATGATGTGAGTGCATTATCCTATAACAAAATGGAGGGTTGAGTTTTTTAATAAACTCTTAATAAAGTTTGTAGCTCTTATGAGTGGGATAATTATGTTATAGGAGCACCCTTGACAAACTTTACCTATATGAGTATGAGAGTGAGGCTGCTCTCTATGAGAATATGGGGCTTATTCTCAAATATGCTCACGAAATATTGGAATCAACATAAGGCCTTAAAGTGCTAATCAATAAAGCTCATGTCAATACTTGGATAATTATGTGTGGGTAATAAGTTTCCTATTTCCCCTTTAGCATTATAGTTCAAATTAGAGACCACTACTTATAATGGAATAGAGATTATTATTTCACTAGTAAAAGTTCAATGCAGAGTCACACCTTTATGATGCATAATTATCTTTCTTTTGGTTACTTCTATTTTGATGCTTATTTTAAATATTAAAAAATGAGTGGAAGATTGTTGTTACATTTTTAAAATATTTAATAAATTTTCTAAATTGAAGCTTCATTTTGGAGAATTAATAAGAGAGTTTTAATGGTTAAAGAGGAAAAACACATTTGGTTGAACGTTAAATGAATTATATATTAAATTCTAGCTTTATAGTTTTACTATAAATAAGTCTCTCACATTGCTCTCAAATATACCAACAATACTCACCACATATTTCTCTCTTTCTCTCTTACTTTCTATTAAGAGCAATTGGCCAAAAGAATGGTGTTTTAGTTTTGGAGCTTTGAGCCACACAATGTTTCAGTTGAGTTGTTGTATCTTGGAAGGGACAAGTCATAGATAGAATATCGTTGCACTAGTGGTTGATATAAAGAAATTAAATTCAATACACACTGCAAAGGGCTTGAATCATCTTAAAGAGAATGAGATATCCGCGTCTTAACCTAATTGCTTACGTGTTTGTTTCTTAATATTTACTCTATTTCTTTTTGTTATTTGTAATTCCTGACTTTTTCAAAATGAAAATTGTCAATAATTTTTTATTTAATTAACAGTTATTAAGTAATGCATTTCTTGTTGATAATTAATTAATCGTTTCCGGTGCATAATTGGTGAACTAAAGAATTTAATAAGGATAATTAATTAATCGTTTCCGATGCATAATTTGTGAACTAAAGAATTTAATAAGGAAAACATAAATATGATATAATAGTCCAAAAATGAATTACGAGACATAACATATTGCAATTAAGAAATTAGCATATGCACATAATAGTCCAAAAAAGATTCTCTAAATAAACAACTTTTTGAGATTGATAATACAATAGAAAATTATTTTAAATGATAAAATGGTAGAAAATATTTATAAATAAGAGTAAAATATCATAGCCTATCTATAATAGACTATAATAAATTACGATAGACAACTATATTTGTTTATCATAATATATGTAGACATAGATAATAGTCTATCGCAATTTATCATAGATAGATAATAAAATTTTCTTATATTTATAAATGTTTTGATTCATATTCTTATATATAAAAACCTAATACAATGGTAATAATATTATTTGTTTTTGTTATGATTTTGAGGACAAAATCAATGAATATATTTCTTTTTCATAAAAATATATTACTATTATTATAAAAGAAACTAAATACAATATAAAGAGAAAATATGAACTTAACTTCTAAGTATAACTTGCTCTTAACTTCGATTGGTAATATATCATCTTCAAACTTTTTTTTTTTTTTCATATCTTCATGTCTTTTCTTAAATTACAAAGGATCAACATTAAAAGAAAAAAAAAATGAAACTTAGGTTAAGTAATCCAACAAAAACATATGACAGCATAGTAAGACAATCAATAGTAAAGAAGAGAAGAAAATCTCAACCTAAGAGAAAACTCGAATGTTTGTAAAGAAAATGATGACAGATAGCTCTATATATTAGTGTAGAAGATAGATATTACAAACCTTTTAAAATTTTATTATTAAATATATAAGAGCTCTTTTCAAATATAGCAAAATGAATCAAAATATTTACAAATATAGCAAAATTTTACTATCTATATGTGATAGACTGTGTATTTTGCTATTAGTTGTAAATATTTTCAGCAATTTTGCCATTTAAGATAATTTTCCTATAATTAAAGATATAAACTCATAGATTTTAGAAATTAAATTATATGAATAGAGAGAAACAACTTTTTATTCTAACATCCTCAACTCTTAAATATATAAAATTGAACAATCTAAAATAACACATTATATACTACTTATATAGGTATGAGTTATATATGGATAACAACATGAAAATGTGAAAAGAGAATAATTATTAATGTTAATTTTTTTGGAAAAATATTTTAAATGATAAAATTGTTGAAAATGTTTATAAATAAAAACAAAATATCACCGTCTATTTGCGATAGACTGTGATAGATCACGATATGTGTCTATCATGATACAAATAGATCTATTATAATCTATAGCAGATAAACAATAAAATTTTGCTATATTTATAAATATTTTGGTTTAATTTTATATATTTGAAATCAGCCCATTTATTCAACATTTTAAATTAAATATAATATGGAAAAAAAAACACAATAAATCGTACGAATGTGTTGAACTTTTTCTGAATAATCAAATTTATAATTTTAAAACAATATAATATGTATAATTTATGTATTATTTTTTAAACCTAAAAATATATTGTCAAAAAAAAAAAACTTTTCATATTTTTACTTTTAAAATTTTCAAAAATATTATTAATGGCATATTTATTAAATTCAAGATTTGACAAAGAGATAAATTAGTCTAAAATTGATTTTCCATCAAATTCACCTTTTAAAAGTTTAAATTATACAAAATACCTCTAAATTTTATAATTTAGGTCAAAAATACTCTTAAATTTTCAAAAGTTTCGAAAATATTCTAAACTTTCAACATGAATTCAAAAATACCCTTATAGTTTTTTGAATGAAAACGGTTAATGTTTTATAGGGGTGTTAAAAAACCTGATGACCCGAAAAACCTAGTCAACCCAACCCAACCCAACCCGTACGGTTTGAGTTGGATTATCAACTTATTTGGGTTGGGTTGGATTCAAATAAATGAAATGTTATTGGATTGGGTTGATTCATGGGTTCATCTAATATAACTCAAACTAACCCAAACCATCCAAGTTTATTATTGATTTAAAAAAATATATTTTTTTACTTATGATAAAATTATAGATACATATATTTATTTTAATTTTATTTAATTTAATGTGTTTTTGGACAATTTTTTTCTAACAACTCCTAAAAATAATTTTTAGTACTTTGGAACGAAAATTTTCATTAATATAAATTGAAATTGAGGGGTTAATTCTAATTCAATATATAAAAATAATAAAATAAATTTTTTACATATTAACATTTTACTTTTTTTTAAACAAAAATTTTAATAAGTGACACGAGTAACCCGAACCAACCCAACCCAAATGTTTTACAGTTGGGTTGGGTTCATTTTTTTAACAAGGGTTATTTGGGTTGAAGAAATTTATAACCTGAATAATTGGATTGAGTCTAAAAAGTCCAACAACCCAATCCAACTCACGAACACCTTTAATATTTTTAAAAATAACTTTAAACTTTCAAAAATTTTAAAAATAATCTTAAACCTTAAAAAGAGTTTAAAAAAATATCTTTTACTGTTATATATAATAATAAGTGTCAATAACTTGGTATTTCATTGCATCATCGTCTAGAGAAGAATTGTGTAATTTTATTTTATTTTTAAATAAATTTGACCAGAAGAAAGACTGAACCTCGTCTCTTGAAGAAACAAGAATAAATAAACAACAATATTTTAATAATAAGTTTAAACAACCTTATGTTTTTAATAAATTTGAAAAACAACCATATTAACAACAAAAAGAAAATCCTCTTTCCCCCCTCTTTTGTTGCGAAAATCACTCCACTAATTAAGAGGAGTTTAAAAAAAAAAAAAAAAGAAAAGAAAAAAAAAAAAAAAACATCAACTATCAATTTGACTTTCCACAATATTTCCCCCCCTGTTTCTGCATTACATAATTACTTTATAATCCCATCTAGTGATCCATTTTCTTTCTAATTATTATTTCTTTTTCTTTTTTTCCCCCAAAACATTTCGTGTTTTATACTCTCAACTGGATTGTTAAGTAAGTTTACACACTATTATTATTATATATATGTGCACCTCTCTCTCACACAACATGAAATTAGACCATTAAAATTGAAAAGAATTTTAAATTAAAGTTTAAATTTGGTCTCTAAACTTTCACATACATATTTATTTTGATTGAGCTGATTCACCAAAGTCCCACCTTTCTCAAATATTCAATGGCAACTAATGTTAATAAAGGAAAAGCTAAATTAACCAAATATGTCCTTGTTATAGTGTTGCCCTTGAACTCACATATCCCAAGTTCAAGCTTTTTTTCCCTCTCTATCTTTATCTTTTTCTTTTTTCTTTTTTCTTTTTTTTTTTTAAGAAAAATTTATAAAAAATACAAAAGCTAAAATTAGACATTTGAAAGTAATGAACTAAAATTAAATAAACTCCAAAATATAGGGACTACAGTAGTATTTTAATTCTTAACAAAAAAAAAATGTGTAGACTCCAATATTTATCAACCATTCTTGGTCTAAAAACTAAAGCTATTGATTACAATTGTAATATTCAAGATTGAATTTTGTATGGTAGAATTAAAATAAAAAAAAAAAGACATTATTAGCCTCAAAATCATACTCTTACTAAATTTAGAGTTGAACCAGTCATATGAAGAATTAACACTTTGGATCTATCGTTTCACTACAGTAAATTTAAGCTTCTATGACTATAAAAAATTGTCAGCACATTTTTTGATTTTTTTTTTTTTTTTTAGTCTTTGAATCCACTATCAAAGAAAGTGCATAGATGACACATGAGAAATCAGTCATCATTGGTAGTTTCATGACTTCTAATTATATACAGTCAACAAAGAACATTTATTGGCATTTACTATATGTCATGAAAACTCTTTTTAATGACAATTTTTTGCAATCAATAAATGGTCTAAACATTGACTTTTCCTGTCAATTAAAGCGCTACATTGACATTATAATTAAGTCACCGAACAACTAGGGTTGGCAAAAAAAAAAAAAAAAAACCAGTGGGCCCCCGATCCAATTTGGTCGGGGAATCCCCAGTTTGACTAGGGACGGGGTCAAACTAGGGAGATTCTCCAAGTACCCGTCCGGGGTCGGGGCAGGGATGGGGAGGGTATCCCCCCTGACCCCACCTCGATATATCCCCGATAGTCTCCGTTAATATATATAAAAGATGTCTCACTCTCTCACGTCTTGCTCTCTCTTATAATCTTGCTCTCGCGCCGTCTCGCTGTCTTGCTCTAGAGGAATGGGTCCCTACGGGGACTCGTTATCCTGACGAGAAATCCTCCCCTCCGTCCCCACATACAAATGGCAGGGATGGGGTTAAATTTCCCCACAGGGGCGAGGATGGGGAACCCTCACCTACCTCGCCCTGCCCCTATAGCAAATCCTATGAACAAGTAATGTCATATTGACAGTGTCAATAATACCTTAATTATGACACTTTCCAAACGTCATTGAGTTACGTACATTGTCAATTATTTATAGTCATTGAAGTTTGATTGATGACACTATTCCACTGTTGTATAACTATATCTCATGATTTTTGTCAAATGTCAAACAAAAAATTTTAATGATACATAACTAGTTGTTTCATACATGTTATTACACTTGTGTTTCCTCCAATTTCAACACAAAATATGTAGACAAATATATTTATAAACTTTCATATATAACAATAGAGTTTGTAACGTTAATACAAGGAAACTATATACAACAACACTATAAACCAAACTTTGGGTAAGTCATTTACAAATTTAGTAATTATAACAAAGTGTTGGCATAGTACCAAAAAAAAAAATTTACAACACCTATATAAACATCTTGCTTGGTGGGTTTCCTTGCTTCAATGGGCTTGTCCAAGAACCTAGTAAACAAAAAATTCATTTTCGAATTTAACTCAATACATCAAGGTGAACAATAATAACAATATGTAGGTTATATATATGTTAATCATAATGTACCAATATACATAGGTTCTACAATCTCTATATCATTATGTTAAGTACATTTACACTCAAAACCACACTTTAATCATACAAGTGAGCTTTAAATAACACTTTAAAACAAAAATGATATATAGAGTCATGATATAACCACATAAATAGGCTCAAAATCACATTAAAATCTCCAAATCAACTTTAATAACATAAATAACCTCTAGATTTAATTCATTGCTTAGTTACTACAAAGCTAACAAACTTCTAAAATCGAATCTTAACATAAAAATCATATAAAAAGTATTGTAACTTGTCCAACTTTTTAAGAGTATTACAACTAATGAAATCAAAATATGACAAACAATAAACATCAATTTTGCTGAAAACATATGTTATAACTTACTACTAAAAAGTAGAAATATTCATACATTAGTCTATTAGAAAGAATAAGGGTCCAATGAAAAACTTCTTCATTTGGGGGGAGGGGGGGATCAAGTTGATGGATAAATGATCATGCAGCAGAAGTTAATTTGATCAATTTTCACTCTAAGATGCTCAATTTAGAGGATTAAACATGCAATTAAGAAGAAAAACCAAAGTTTCAAGAACACTTACCCTTGAAGCTCCAAATTCTACTTCAATTCTTGATGAATTTCAGCACCACTTGGTTGTAGACCACCACAAGAGTCTTCTCTACTATTCTCTAGGCTTATATTGGATGGTGAGATCCAAATTTGTGGTGAATTTGAGAAAGAATGAAGGTTGGAAAGAAGATGAATAATGGATAAAATTGTGCAAAATTAACCCTTAATTTCACAAAATTCTTAACCATTTTTATGTCAAAATCATCTCAATTTATTAAAGAGTCAATCCAATTGCATCAAAATTTGACAACACAAAATGGTTAATTTGTTATTAATTGTGAAGAAGACAACCAAGCTCCTAGCTTAGTTAGTGGGAAAATCCAATCTTCAAAAATCAATTTTAAAATGAATTTTCAATGAATTTCCAAAATTGAATTAAAATTGATTTTTAATTTCAAAAAGATAATTAAATAAATAAATAAATAATAATTTAATATTTAATTAATTAAATATTATTTTAATATTATTTTTCCTACTTGTTCCGGTTTTTCTAAAAAAAAACCGATATGAATCCCTATTCATATAATTAATATTTAAATTATATTTAAATATTATAATTAACTCTATTTGTACGTTTAATTCGTAATTAAACGTCGATATATCATATATCTGACTTTCATTCCTTAAGCCAAGATTTGAACGATTCAAACTTATTCACCACATTATCTAATATTTTAGTCCATTTATGAGCTAGTAGAGGGACCTAATAGACCTACAGATCATGAGCTCCAACGATCCGAGATTAACCGGCCAAACTCTTTAACCTAGTTAACCAACATCCGTTAACTAACGGGACACTCCACTAAAGCCCGTAGCTGCACTCTCCTCACTGTAGATATATTTGTGTCCATTTGATATAACCGTCATTGATAAGTCAATCCTTCACAGGTTGTTCATAACTTCAGCGAGGTCAAATACCGATTTACCTCGGAGTTACATCTTTTCTCCTTAAGTACTATTGTCCCTCTAATGAATAATTGATTTAGGATCTAATCACTAAATCCATTCCCTCTCGGGCCAGTGAGAGGATGGGGCCCCTTGTTCAAGTCCTGGGAACAACACTTAAGAGAACAACCTCTCTTCTATCCCTAAGTTGGGTAGGAGTGAATTCCGTTTTGCAAATTCTATATTCCCAACTATCTACCCGGTCTTATCCCTGAAATGGGAGGAATGTTGAGCAGTGCTATTGAGCTTACTCTTACCTATGTAGATCAATGGATAATTCTGAATAAACAGGAGTTCATAGATAGCTCAAGATTCAGATCAAGTTATCTAGGTCATCGATAAGTGAAATTAATCAGTGTTAATCGTAAACGGTGTTAATATGTAACAGTAATTATTTCAAGGTCAGTCTTACACAATCTCATTATGTAGAATACCCTCGCTCACATGTCTCTACATGAGCAAATCAAAATCGTTTCATTTATGACACTTTACAACATTTGTAACAATCATGAAGTGGGCCGTATTCAATAGTGTCTTCAGGAAGAGGTACCCAACCTGATCCATGTACTATAGACTATTGAGGCTACTTACTCGAACTTGATCCTGTTTATGTCTCCACAAAAAGTCCAAGTACTCATGACAGTAGCCAATGGTTCATAGTTTAATTGGATTTAGAGTTGATAAATAATTAATTCACTTGAATAACATCATATCTACTAAAAATCATCTATTTACAAAAACTACGAGTTTTAAGACATACAATCCAACACAAGTGAAATATAATACAAAAAATACTTATCACAAAAAAATATATATATCTTCCTATAACTCAAGTATATTAATCCAATACGAGCAAAACAAGTATATAATTTAAATACTCACATTAGTCTTACTATCTACAACATAGTTCTACCAAAGTAAATCAATGCCAATAACTATTTGAAAAAGATTCTCATAACTATCAGAAGAAATTAAACGTACCAAAATAAACTAATGTCAACCAACATTTGAACTTACCAAAATAAACCAATTCAAAGAAACATGTAATTCTAGGTTATATGATATATCTCTTAGACACCAAAAAATACTACAACTTCAAAACTTCTTCCTTCAACCTAGTCCTTCCACATAACATTGTTCTCAAAATATTCAAAAACGAACTGCAAATAAGATAAATATAAGAGAGTAAGAGTAAACTAAAATTCTAAAATTGAATCACAAAATTTAACATATTACAAATCCAACAATAAAGGCATAAAGAGGAATAAAACTAACACCCCAATTTTACCTCTTTGCTAACAATCATTTTCAAATTTTTTGCATCGCTTCCATGGCAAAGAAGCATTTGTGATGTTACCCAACCATAAACAATATCATGAATCATGTCAACCTTTCCCAAACGAGAAATATAAATTAAACTAGCATGGTTTAACCTATGGTATTAACAACTAAACAAGCTAAACAAATGCGATGGCATGAGACAGCGTAGACGAATAGGACTGTAGAAGATCGATGGAGTGTGGAGCGACCCTAGAAGTGCCTTTTACTCCCAATCTCTCTACTTTTATAATTTCTTAGAAGTCCTCATATATATATATATACCCTCTCACCATTCCTTAATTTTCCAATGTGGGACAAAGGTGGTGAGTCATTCCCAACAAGTTTTTGGAAAAACACTTTTTCTCTAGTCAATCCAAATGTGCCCTCAATTTATCTAACACCATATAGAGTTATATAACTAGTTTTTTTTTTTTTTTTTTCTTTCTTCTTCTTCTGTTTAATGCTCTTTAATGACAATTAATACAAGTCATAGATTGATGACACAAAAAATAGTCATAAAAGTTGAAATATTAAAAAAAATATTAATAACTGTTAAAAATTGTCGTTTTTTATTGACTGTTAATTGTAGTCGTAATTTGGTGACACAAAAAAATGTTAAAACAGTGAAAAACCCAAAATTCCACGTCTTTTCCTGCCAAAATCATGGCTTTTTCGTTTTCTTACATTTAATGTTTGTTTTTTCAGTCATAAATTAACGACACAAAAAAACAGTCATGAATTCAGACAAATCCGAAAAAGTCCAACTTTTTCTGCAAAAAATGCGTGATTTTGGCTTTAATGAATGTGTTTTCTCTTTCTCCTCTATTTCTGCCACTGTTCAAGTGTCAAGAAAGATGGAATTTGTTGTAGTGTTTGCATCTAATCTCTCAAAATTTTTATTTATATGTCTCAACTTTTAAAACAATATATGATACTGTAGGATGGGTATGGCCACCCTAGAGGGGGTGAATAGGGTTTACTAAAACTAATTAAATTTTGTTACTAATGTGGGCCCAATTAAGCAAATTAACAAACTATTGTTAATTATCTTCTTCTATATTCTTTATGGTATCAAAGATAAGGCTCTTCTCTGCTTCTTCTTAATCAATCGATATTGGAGACTGGGAAAACTTCATCCTCTTCTTCTCAACCACAAGTGAAACTCTTGTCCCTTTCATCCCACCCACACCAGCCCTCTTCCTGTTTATACAGAAATTCACCCATGCTCTTTATGCAAATTTTGCCTTAAAAAGGATCTAGGAGACCTATCATTTTCCTTAGGTATTGAAGTTGTTCGCAGAGATAATACTATGCACTTATCTCAGGCTAAGTATGCAGTTGATTTACTTAAGCAAACTCAATTAGTTGATTGCAAACAAGTCGCTACACCAATGGCTATTGGGTTGTCTTTGTTGGCTCATGATAGGATTGTTGGTTTTTATGCCCTAAAACTCGTAGATTGTAAATGTAATTATTTAACCGTAATTAAATCATTAATAAAGAGTTATTGATGTGTTACTTTAATAAGCGTTATTGATTGTTTTTGTTTGTTTTGTCTTAATAACCCTAAATTTAATAAACTAACATCCTAGGTTGTTTTATGAGTCTTGGACTGTATGTGGGGACATATGGAGATCAATGTTCAAGATATAGTCTAAAGTGTCTATAGTATAGAGATAAGGTTGGGTACCTTATCCTGGTGACACTATGGATACGACCACTTTGTATTTGATACAAACGCAATGATCTAACGCGTTCGTGTAGGTGACATGCGAGTGAGGGTATCCTATGCAATGAGTTTGCATAAGACTGGACCACGAAATAGTAATCACTAGATGTAACTTCGTTGACTAGTTAGGTTTCTATTTCAATAGGATGACCTAGCCAACTTAGTCTTAATCCTGAGTATATTATGAACTCTTGTCCACGAGGGATTATCCTTTGATTTGTATGGGTGAGAGTGGTCGTTTGCGACTCAATATGCCTACCATCTTAGGGACAAGACTGAGTGGGGAGTTGAGGACATAATTATACAAGATGAAATTTACTCATTCCCATTTTTAGGGTAAGTAGATAAGTGTTCCCTTAAGTGGTTCTACAGGACTTGAACAAAGGGCCTTACCCTCTTACTAGCCTGAGAGGGGTTTTTGTTTAATGGTTGGACTAACATGTTGTTCATTAGAGAAGCACTGGTACTTAAGGATTTAGAAGTAGTCCAAGGGTAAAACAGTAATTTGACCCAGCTGGTGTTACGAACACTTGTGAAGGACTAATTTCCTATTATTGGTCTATATCCATGGACACAGAAATACATCTGCATTGAGAAGAGTTCAGCTGTGGGTCTTTAGTGGAGTGTACCCATAGTTAACGAATATTGATTAATGTGGTTAATGAGTTTAGCCAATTAATCTCATATCGTTGGAGCTTCTGATCTGTAGGTTCATAAGGTCCCCTTGCTAGCTCACTACGAACTAACAATGATCTGCTATGTTGAAAGAAAATTTTGAAATGTTCAAATTTACAAGGAAAAATATTAATTGTATTGGATACAATTAATTGCATGATTTATAAATTTATTTGAATGTGATTCAAATTATAACTTTATAATATGAAAAATTAATTTGAATATGATTCAAATAATTAATTATTTATTTGGATAAAATCCATATAAATAAATAGAGGGAGAATTAATTAATTAATTCGAATTGGATTCAAATAATTAATTATTTAATTTGAATGAGATCAAAATAAAAGATTCTGCAGAAAATAAATAGAGGAAGAATTAATTAATTAATTATTTAATTTAGATGAGATCTAAATTAAAGATTCTGCAGAAAATAAATATTAAATATTTGATTTAAAATGAGTTCGATAAATAGGGCCCTTGGTAGACTTCCTCTCTAAGAAAATAATCTCTACATTACTCTAAAAATCTTCCAAATTCTTATTCCCATTATTTCAAAGAAGTGTTCGCACAAAGAGACTTATAGATTGACAAATGTATGATGCTTAGTTTTTTTTTTTTTTTTTTTGTATTTTTAATTATTTCACTGAATCAAAGAACGCGATCACATGCTTCCGCTAGGATTCAATTACCTACAAGGATTCTTCTATCCAATCCGACAATGAATCGGAGTATTATTGGTGCCCTGCAGTATTGTACCCTCACACCCTAATCTAAGTTTTGGTGTGAATGAAGTTTGTCAATTTTTGCATTCCTCAACCTCTTCTCATTGGCAGAAAGTTAAGTGTATACTATACTATTTTAAAGCTATTTCTTCCTTGGGTATTTTCTTATCTCATTCAAGTGATTTATCTCTTACGTGCTACACGATGCAGATCGTACAAATTGCCTAGATGATCGATGGAGCACGAGTGGGTACTGTGTTTTCCTTGGAGGTAACTTAATATCTTGATCTTCCTCCAAACAAAAAGTCGTTGTATCTTGATCAAGCCTCAAATCTGAATATAGAGGCATGTCCAATGCTGCTTCTAAGCTAATCTGGGTTCAATCTCTACTATCTGGACTTTAACTCATCTACTCCTCTATTACTTTGTGATAATATGAGTGCAACATATCTGGCTTCGAATCCGGTTTTCACTCTCGAGCGAAGCACATTGAAATCGATCAACACTTTTATTCGTGAAAGAGCTGCTTGCCAACAGCTAATTGTGTGTTTCGTTCCCTCGGAAGACCAGCTTACAGACATTCTGTTGAAGTCTTTACCTTCTCAGTGATTCTGTAATTTGAGGAACAAGCTTTCTGTGTTGCATCCATCAGTTTAGCTTGCGGTGATGATAAGAGTGCTAATTATGTTTATATGTTGATTCGTCTATTTTCTATATTTTCCTCTGCTTTAGTTTGTTATATGGTGTCCAATATGTGATGTACGCATGCCCCTCTCTTTTCCCCTTTATATGCTGGCACTGCTCTCGCCCAATACACACTGAGATAGATTCTCTCTCTTCAATTATCTTCTTCTATATTCTTTAAACATCATTATCAAATCAAAATATTTAATTAACTAAAAATATCCACACAATTATTTTTTTTTAAAAATTGACACCATATATCACCGAAAATATTCAAGGACTAAATAACAATATATATATATATCAATTAAAAACATTGACTCTACCATCACCCTATTAATACCTTTCTAATCACACAATATCCCTTTAATCATATTAATATTGAAATACGTTTGTTGTTATCCAATATCTCTTTCCCATATCTAAGACCAATAATTATTATTATATACTACTATATATAGAGAGAGAAATAAAATATCCAAATATCTCTCTTTCATTTTAAAGTAGATTAATGAAGTAAACAATATATCTAGCTTTATATGTTTCGAAGAAGATGAAAAAGATATGATTTGGTTTTTGTTTTTGTGATGGAAAAAAAAAAAAAAAAAGAAATAATGGAAGGGGAAAGAAGGTATGCGTTTGTTGTTGATTGAGTTGCTAGTCACATGTGCATCCCATCATGGAGACCAAGTAGGGCCCTTTTCAAAGTTAGCTATTGAAAATATCAAAACACACCATATATATATATATGTATTCACACTTAAAATTCAAAAGATTCATTGTCACACCAAAGGGGAAAAAAGAAAAAAGAAATAATTTTCTCTGCTTATCATGGATTTACCTTTTTCTCATACAATTTGGTTGGTTTTCATATATAAGAGATAAGATTGCAAATAATGTTTATATTAAAGCTTTTTATTTATACACAAATTTCTAAGCCTCCCAAGGCTCCAATCTTCTTTTCAAAATTACATAGGAAACCCCTTTTTTGTTTCCAATTGCAATTATGAATGTTTTGTTTTAATTTTACTTCAATTTGGTTGCATTCCGATAAGAGAAGAGAAAAATTCTATTTACTTCTATCTTCTTTGGGTTAAATATTAAGATATATAGGTGGATAGCAATTGTGTTTTGGTTCTCCTTTATTTTCAATTTTTTTCCTATTTGTCTACTTCTTACACTAATTTTCTCATAACAAAATATAAACAAAAATGTTAAGTTAAAACATCAAATCTCGCAAAATCTCATAACAAAATATACACCAAAATTTCAAATTAAAACATACAATTCCACAAAATCTTATAAAATCGTACAAAATTTCAAAATCAAAATCTCATCTTAAAACTTACTAAAAGAATAAATAGTCAAATACAAATCGAACATATTTAGGTATTAACATCCACTCAAGTACTTATGTACAACCTTGTTAAAATATGTAAGCATTCTAAAGTCTCTTGTTATAATCTATATACTTTGACTGGAGGAGGTGGATTTTTTAGAGATAAACAAATGTCAAATATTTAATAAGAAAGGAAGTAAGCGGGGAGAAAAAATTGAGAAAATAGAAAAGTGTTAAGTCTTAAATTGAAGTAGAGGAGAGAGAGGAAATGGAGGAGAGAGGTGATGGAGTGTTGATAAACATTAAGAGCAATTTTAATTTTTTTAAAAGTAAAGATAATACAATTTTTGAAAGTTTAGAGGTGTTTTTACAACATGTATTAATGATTTATGTTCCTATATTAATAGTACAAATATATTTTTAGATTTTCTTTAAATTTAACATATTTTTAAAATTTTTGAAAGTTCAATGTTATTTTTGACCCAACGTACAAAATTCACTGACATTTTTTTAAAATATAATTTAGCCTAAAATTTACTAATTCGAAATAATATATTTATGTATATAAATAAATAATTAATTAGGTTATATTTTTACTGTCATGACCAAAAATGAAAACTAAATATTGGATCAAGGGCTTTTAAGTTCTTAAGGCTCCATTTGGTCCATTTTGCTTTCGGTTTTTAATTTTTGAAAATTACCCCTTGAACCGCTAAATTTTTTAGAAAATTGCCCAAAATAACCTACAAACCCAAAAAATTCTATCACACTAACCTCTTTTTTTAAACTTTTTTTTTTTTTGACCTTTTGAGATATAAAATGCCCAATTTTCCTTAGCTTTAAATGAGCCACCTCGCAATTTCTCTTATATGCATTTCTTATTACATTACCGAAAAAACAAATACAAAAAATGATCCATCAAAATTTAATATTTAAAAGTAAAGTTTCTTTAATATTTTGTTTAATTTACAAGCATGATTGGAAAGGACACAAAAAAGCATATGACAACAAGTAGTTATTAATCTAACATGGTGTTGTATCGACGAAATACGACAAAAACAAAATAACATTCCCACAACAAAAGGTGTGTGATCGTTAAGCTTGATATGCGCAATCATTAAGCTTGAAGTGTGCGATCCCGCAACTCCCACTTTGTGATGTTGTGTTGGTCATATGTCGGTCACTACAATTTTCTAGTTAAATGACCATTCCTTTTCATTTGAAACCCATAAATAAAATCTAAAAAAATCTTTTACTTTAAACATTTGAAAGCCAAATTTATCTAAGTTTAAATGATGTAATAAGGTCATTTAAATTCAATATTCTTTTATGTTTTGCTCTGTTTATAAGCATGATTGGAAGAGAATACAAAAAAATGTATGAAAATGAGTAGCTATTTACCTAAATTGAGTTGTATTGACAGAAATATAATTAAAATAAAATCTATGTTTCCACAACAAAAGGTGCACGATCACTAAGCTTAGCAATCGTGTAGCTCTCGCTTTTTTATTTTGTTTTGGTCATGTCTTTGTTAATAAAACTCCGTGTTTAGGTAAATGACCACCTGTTTTTATACGTTTTTTCATGTTCTTATCAACCATGCTTATAAACAAAGAAACTTTTTAAATGAATCTGGAATGAAATGGCCTTACAACATTTAAGCTTAGATAAATTTGGCTTTCGATGTATTAATGTCACAGATGTTTTAAGTTTTTATTTAGTTTACAAGCATGGTTAGAAAAAATACGAAAAAATTATATGAAAATAAGTGATCATTTAGTTAACACAGAGTTGTATTGACGAAGATATTACCAAAACAAAATCGCAATGCAAGAGATGCACGATCACACACCTCAAGTTTCGCTATTGCACACCTAAGCTTAGCAATCTCGCACACCCAAGCTTAGCAATCTCGCACACTTTTTGTTGCAAGAATGTTGATTTTGTTTTATCATTATCTCCATTGATACAACTTCATTTTAGGTACATGACCACTCTTTTTCACACATTTTTTTTTTTTGTATTCTTTCCGACCATGCTTATAAATAAAGCAAATTGTAAAAGAATCTTGAATTTAAATAGCATTACGATATATTAAAGTCAAATATGTTTTAAGTTTTTGTTCAGTTTCAAGCATAGTTGGAAATAATGCAAAAAAAGTGTATGAAAACGTGTGGTCATTTAGCTAAAACGAAATTATATTGACAGAGATATGACCAAAATAAATTGCAAAGATAGAGCTACGCGATTGCACACCTCAAGCTTAGTGATCACGCACCCAAGCTTAGCAAGCACTTTGGTAGTTCTTTAGTGCAAATGTTGATGTTGTTTTAACCATATATGCACTGATACAACTTCGTTTTAGGTCAATGATCATTATTTTTTATACAATTTTTTACTTTCTTTCCAATCACGTTTATAAATTGAACAAAATGTTAAAACATCTTTATTTTTATATGGCCTCAGTTAGTTTAATTAAGCTCAAAACATTTCTAGTATTTCATGTTTTGGTATTATAAGAAGAAACACAAGGAGAAGAAACAAGTGGTTCATTTAAAATTGAGGAGAAATTAGGTATTTCACATCTCAAAAAGTTAAATAAAATAAAATAAAATAAAAGTCATTGTGCGAAATTGAGAGGAAATAGACTTAAGCTTCGTTTGGGATTAATGTAGCTTTTAAAATAACTGTTGACAACCTTGTTTTAATTAGAAAAATCAGTTGTGAAACGAAGTAAATTAATATTTGGTAAATTTAAGCTTGGAAACTAAAAAAGTAGATACTTGTGTTTAGTATGTAAATTCTAAACTATCTAAAATACATAGTTTTAAAATTATTTTTATCATTATCCCTATTATAGATTTGTTTTAAACATTGATTTGATATTACATCTCATTCTTTTGTTAATTATTCTTACTTTTAAATTTAGAATCATATTATGTTTGTTTTAAATTTGTTTTCATAGGGTTTAATTAGTTCATACCTTCTTGTCTGAATTCACTTAATTACCCTTATATTTCATTAAATTAGGCTATATGAGCATAGTTAACATGCATTAAGTGTCCAATAGTTTTTTCATTGTTCAATAGTTTTTTCATTGTTTTATTGTTCTTATTTTGTTTCCTAACTTGTTAAGGTTAGACTAAGGATTTTTTTCAATGGTAAGTAGGATAAAAATAACCACTATCATGACTTACGATTTTAGGAACTTATCACTCTTAGGAACTTATCATGAGTAAATAGATTTGATTGAACCTTGTACACTATCGGGTTTAAGTCTCAAATGAAGTTTGATGAAGCATTTCTCACTCTCTGATTATTGATTTTGAAGTGAGGGATGGAAATGGATTTTGGCTTTGGAAAGATCAAATGATTGGTGGGTTTCAATTTTGAACTTTGATTAGCATGTGTCCCTATTTCTTGGTGGGTTTTGTGTTGCATAGGGTTTGACATTGGGAAGATGAATTGGATAGTGGTTTTTAGCACACTAAATGTATGTTGGTCTATTTTAATTAAAGCGTATTCAACCATCTTTCTTATTAAGGTAGTGGATTGTGGCTTTAGGAAGATGAAACGATGATTTTCAACTTTGAACTTTGACTAACAGGGTCTCTGTTTCTTTGTGGGTTTCATGGTGAATAGGGTTTGACAGTGGGAAGATGAATTGGTTGGTGGTTTTCGACAAACTAATGGTGTGTCGGTGTTCTAATTAAAGTGTATTTAACAATCTTCTTTAATAAGGTAGTGACATTTTAGTTGAATGATTGAGGGGCACTTTAGACTTTTATAAATTCGTAATTAATTATTTTTTTAATTCATTTTGCTATTTCTACAAGAAGAAAATTGATGTGCTATTTTTCCAAATGGAAAGTTAAAATATGTCGTTTCTCTAGTTAGCCCTACTGAGCATATTTTTAAAAATGATTTTAACAAATTTAATACCAATATCCGTTTTACCAAATACAGAAAACACATCTTTAGTTTTCAAAAATTAAAAACAAAAAATAAATTGATTATCGGCAGGACTAAGATAAAAATATGCTAGATTTTAAAAGTTGAAACTGTGTGAAACTAAAAAAAAATATTATGCCTGAAAATCAATGAAAAACATGCAGACCCTTAAAATAAGTAGCTTGTGTACTACATTATATATATATAATCTCATAGAAGTTTTTCAAACCTGTAAGAAAAACAAAAAGTAAAAAAAAAAAAAAAAAAAAAAAAAAAAAAAAGAGATTATTGCTGTTAAAACTTAATCTGATTTTAGAAGAGTTTTCGAAAATTGAAAAATGCATGAATTAATCCAAATTGAATGAGACCTTAGGGCAATTAATTTTTATATGTTGCTAATTGACATGTATTGCCACTTTTTAGGTTATAGAATGTAAATTATCATTAAGTCATACTCATTAACTAGTAAAAATGATTACCCTCTTCATGTATCATCCAAATTTATATCTATGTTAATTAAATCACTTGAAAATCAGCTAATTTAATCCAACCAAAATTTTCCCATAATAAAATTTTAGTAAAAATTAACCCAAAGATCAGTCTAATTGAAATTGTCTTTACAGGTAAATTCAAATTGAAATAATTTCTTTCATGAGAATAATGTTTATGATTTCTGATATTACTTTCTTCCCCGCATCTTTCAACATATATTAACTATTTTTCTTTTTAAAAAAACATATATGATTCACTGGTGGTTTGAAAATAGCAAATTGTTTTACAAAATGGGTCAAGATTAGTTTGGTCTATATAAGTATTATAAACATGGTATGAGACGATTTAAGCGAGTAGTATCTTCTTTAGACTTGAGAATTATTTTTTTGTTGCATGTAATTTGAAAATAGCAAATTGTTTGAGCATTAGACATCCCCTTGAGAAGAGCTATCTATGAACTATATGCTTGTTGAGAATTTTTGTTTATCTTTGCTTTGAGTACAAGCAAAATCTTAAGTTTAGGGTTTGATAATTCTCATATTTTAGAATTATTTTGTTTTTAATCTTAAGGCTTTTAATGAAAATTGCATATATTTAGTTAGTTTCATAGAAAAATCAAATTTAAAAATAACAAATAATTTATAGATGACATGTTTAATCTTAAATGTGAAAAAGAGTGAATTTGGCAAGATTCTTTTTAATTTTGGTATATTTTTACAGAAAATTTGTTGAAGCCAAAATTGCTATAACATTCTGAAAAAACAGATAGCCATAGTAGAAAAATTATTACAGATTTGATTTCGGGGCTGAATTTAGGGATTCTCTTCTCCAATCTTGCAAATTAGGGCAGCCAGTGACCTCCCATCTTCAGCCGCCACCACTACCTCATAGGATCTATAAAAAGGCTCTAAAAGCTCTCCATTCATCCATCCATTCTTCATCCATCCTTCCTCCAACACATAAAAAAATTATGCACTTTTATTTACTGTTTTTCCTCTCTTTTTCTTGAAGTTTAGAGCTGCTAAGTTTGTATTGATCCAGCTCATTCGAAAGTTTAGAAATGTTACATCTTGATTCATCTTGAAAAAGCTTGAATCAAGGTAGAACTATTTCTTCAAGTTTTAGTTTATTGTCTTTGCTATTTCATTATTTTAATTCCAATTTTAGTTTGAGTTGTAATTTTTTGTTTATGCAAATTTAATTTTTCAGCAACTTAGTATATTTATGTTAATTCCAATTTACTCTAATAAAGTGTTCTTAATTTGAGTTTATTTAGTTCTTCATTGTTCTTCATTGTTCTTTTCCTATTCTTTTAGTTTTAGTAGTTTAATTTTAATTTCTTAATTTCATTTTTCTCTTGCTAATCGATCCAATCCTATTCGAAAGTTAGGTTTGTACTAGCTTGAATTTCCTTGAAAAAGGAAGAGCAAGTAGATCGAAGGAAGCCAAGACGTTGCTTGGGTATTTTTTTTATTTTTTTTAATTTTCGATTAGCTTTTTTCTTTCAGATCTAATTGTTTCTTATTTAGTTTACTATGAATTTCCTTCCATCTAATTGTTTGTTCTTTAATTCTCCAATCATGAGCTAAGCTTTTTGTTTGTGATTCAAATATGTGACTGCCCTAAAGAAAGTAGCAAAAGCCTAATATATAAAATAGTGTAACTTGGCTCAATTTATTGTTTGGTTTGCTTTTATTGATTTTAATTTCAACATTATTAGTCTAGCTTGACCACCTAGATTAATATACTAAAATTGAATCTAATACAGAAATAGTTAGGTGAAATTTAGTTCTCATAAAAGTGATTTAGGAAAAGAGCCAAAAAATAGTACTTTGTTTTTTACCTTAGACATAGGGCAAAACCTTTAGAACCAAAGGATTGTATTTTTAATTATCTAAGTTGACATTAGCCATAGAAATATAGGTTTAATGGCTTAGACTTCTTAAGACATTTCTTAGAAGATCGAATAGATGTTGAATCCGGTTCACCAAAGCAATGAAATTGAGTCAGGTTAAAAGTTTTCATATTAGGCCAAATTACTTTCAAAAGGAGTATGAACATGTTTGAATCCCTACTTTTTCACAGTTGTTTGACAATTTAATTTTTCTACCAAAAATCCCAAATCAAAATTTCCTTGGTTACTATAATTGCAATTTTGAGGAAAATTTTTGTTGTTGTTTAGGATTTTGTTGAAAAACCGTTCCCTTGGGAGACGACTTGGAATACTTCCAATCTTTTTACTACTTGTTGAGTGTGCACTTGCACTAGACTAGAATTCTTTCTTCAAAAAGCTTTTTGATTTAGTCAAAGCAAATTAAGTCGATCAAATGACATGTTAGCATTCTATCTCCTACCATGTTTGTTATACTAAACCACTTCTTAAAGTTTCAAAAATATAAAAATAATTTGAAAAATTCTAAAGAAATTAAGGTTTAATTAAAAGTTTAGTGATTGAACTCTATTTGGTTAATGAATTTTTAAACCATGTTTAATAAGTCATTGAACTTCTAATTTTGTGTTTATTATATATCTGTAAATTTTAAAAATGCTAATAATAAATCTTTTTCGACTTTTAATTTTGTATCCAATAAATCTTTGCAAATTTTAATTTTTTTTTTCAAGAAGAGCTAATTGATATAATAAATATAAATTTAAACTTTATGTCTAATAAATCTCTAAACTTCATTTAAAGGAAACATATATTTAACCGATTTCCTTTTGAAAACACTCACAAGTTATAGTATAACTGAACTAGGGTCTATTTGAATTTTTTGTGAAAAAAATAAGTATTACAAAAATGTCTTCTCTTTTGTTTATCTATTAAACACTCACATGTCACATATTTGGTTACATTTTTTTCAAAAACTATTTTATACACAATGTTTGTTTAGTTTGCTATACCCTCGAAATATTTCTATAAATATCAAATTATTATAAGGAATGATTATTCTACCCATGTTAAATTATTATAAGGAACGACTATTAAATACAATCACATTTATCATTAGGATATATTATGTACGACTAATTATGATCAATAGTTGGCAAAGTGGTCGCTCACAATGAGTGGCAGTCGTTAATAGTGGTGAGTTTGGCAGTGAGGTAGCATTGATCGTCGAAGGGCGGAGACAAAATTTGGTGGTTTCCGATGGTAGTATTCGATGGTCGATAGCAAAGGTCTATGGTGGTTGCAACGATGAGTACATCCATAGGAAGTGAAAGTATACTATGAGGGTATTTTAGTCATTTTATACAATTGGAAGATATTCTCAATTAAACCAAAAGGAAACTTTTTTTTTTTTTTTTTTTTTTTTTCAGAATTTGGATTGATGTGTTTCACTCAAAATGGTTTCTTTCTCAAACTTACTTTAAAAAGTCATTTTAAGTGTTTGTTATACCCTACCAAATTTAATGTACAATAGTGGATCCAAAATTTTTGTTTAGAATAACTAGTTTAAACTTCATACAAAATATGAAAATGAGTCAAAATATATATATACTACAAATTTGGTTAACTTTCAATTTTATGTCTAGATCATTAGACCGTCTAATAAGCTTCAAATTATTTAATTTCATGTCTAATACATTCTTAACATATAAACTTTTTTTTAATTAATAAAATTGGATGTATGTTTAATGAAATTAAACTTTCAATTTTGTGTTTAATAAATCTATGAATTTTTTTAAAAAAATATATCGCGTAGCTAGGGACCTATTACTCTGCTAAACACAAAAATTTTAAATTAAGAAATCTATTAAATACAATATTGGAATTTTAAGACTTGATTAAGAATTGAATTTTAAAAGTTTATGAACCAAATAAAAATAAAATCTAGAATTTAAAGGCTAAACATGTAATTTAATATCAATTATTTTTATTATTATTTTTTTTAATTTACTACATCATATAATTTTCTTTTTATTTACTGCATATTTAAATATATTGTCATGGTCAATATAATATTAAAAAAAAAGTGTCGATTCAAATCAATCTGGACCTATTGAGAGGGGCTAGAACATTTTTCCATTGTGTTAGATAGTCATTTTGGTAACTTAAATGACTTTATTTTATACCAAAGACCCTCAAATTATTGGGGGGTTGAGTCCTTGGGCTTATGATAGATTCGTCCCTATATATATATATTTTTTTAATTTAAAAAAAAAAAAACCCTTCAGTAGGAAATCTGAAACACATCCTTAATTATATAAAAAGAACACTTTTGTCGAAGACTTAACAGAAACACACATGAATAAGAACAAAAGTTTATATCCAAAATTGAAAGACCTAAATTCATAGTTGTACGTAGAAAGTAAAAACGAAATGAAATTTTATCCTGAATTTAGAGATAATTAATTACATGTTTGAAATTTGTGTTACCATAAATCACCGACCATGATTCTCTCTCTCTCGCTGTCTGTCTGAAAATCTGTCATCTTTTTGGAACAACCCAAAGTCTTGCACTTTCATTATCTATTATCTTTAATATTATTCATCTTAATCTAATTTTAACTTTGGATTCTATTTTATAATTATTTTATAACATAATTGTGTACAATGTTACTATCTTTGTTGAGTTCAAACAACGAGTAGAGGTAGAAGTTTCGAACTTGACGCCTCTCGATGGAAGACATATATCTTAACTAGTTGAATTATGTTTATGTTCATATTAGTTAATACTATATAATTTAAGTTAAAGACAGTTTTCCATTAAATAAACTATGTAAGGTGAATGATAACAAGGACATCAGTTAATATCTAAGTTGCGACAGAATGAAATAGAATATTAATTAATTAGAAATAGTTTACTAATGAAAGCAATATTTTAGCCACCAATGAACTACTATCGAAGTTGTTATAATTGCATTCACAAACTTAATGGTGTGGTTGTGATGCAAACCTCAGGATCTGACTTCCTCAGGCTTAAGCCCAAATTGAGAATACGGTGTGGAAGCCAATATGTCTCATAGGGTGAACTTACCGATGCGAAAATGTATTAATGATATCCTTTAATTTTCCCAGCTTTAGCAATATTATTACAAGAGCTCTTTGCTTGTTTTGCAGGAAATTTATGGAAACATGGGCTTCTGGGTGTGATTTCTGGGATTGCTGGCGCTCAGCAGATTGATGGAATGGAGTTATGAAGGAGTTTAAAGGGTTGAATCGGGAGACTGCGGTCATCCTTCTATGGAATGTGTGGAATAATTGATTCTATCTTGTGAGGTCTAGGGCCAAAGTAAGCATTACTTTAAATTTTCCTCTTCGTCATCTCATCCACATAAGCACCTACCAGTCCAATCAACATTATGTCAATTTAAATATAAGTTTAGCGACTGTTTAGAATTGTTTTGCAAATCCTTGAGATTAAAATTTATTTTTTGAAACTTTAATAATCAAATAGACATCAATTCAAGACATGAGGGACCAAAAATACACTTGGCCCCTTTTTATTTTTCAAAGTTTGGTTTGGACTTTGAAATCATTCTCAAAATGAAGATAACAAAATTTTAAAGAAAAAATCATTAAACAGAAAATTAGTATATTTGAACTTAAATTTCAAAAACCAAATATTTATCAAACTAACACCTACACAACCCCAATGAAAATATAAAATATTGAAACTCAAAACTTGAAATTATAATTAGATAATTGAAAACTATAACCCAATAAACATATTTAATTATGTTAGAAACATATTATAACAAATTATTAATAATTGACAAATGGATTTGTTGATACATCAAACTCTAATTTGAATAACTTTAAACTGAAATAGGCAAATATAATATAGAAAAGCTTTAACACTGTATACTATATATTCTTTTGATCATGATGAAAAAGAAAGGAGTTAAAACCCAACATCTGTTTTTCTGTTTGTTAAGATGCCATTTTCTTTGGGCATTTATTTTTAGGGATTAGCCAAAGGAAGAATCAAATTTAGGGGGGCAAAAGTGATGGTAGCTAGTAAGTTCAACTCCACAATAAATAGGAGAAGAGACAAATCCACCAATTGTTGAGGTTGTAATAAAGCTAGAATCTATAACCCAACCACAAGTCCTTTTATGATAAAAATGGACCTCAATATATTATTAATATGCATGTGTGTGTCACATCTTAACATTGAAATATGAGATATTCTCCCTTTTTCTTTTTTGGCCCATTCAACTTCTTTAAGTTTTGTTTCCTTGCTTTCTTATAGCTCTCTTTTTTTCCAATTTCCTCCCTCCTTTGAAACATCAAGTCCTTTTGAGTGTATACGTACTCAAATGAGTTTTAGCTGAGACTCTACAACTTTTATTTCATAAAATAACCCTTTCCTTAAAATTAAGCTAATCAATTTGAGATAATTCAACTAATTAAAACATATATTATTATCAAGAGTTCATAATTAGTTCGAGTTTTTATTCCACTTGCTATTGATATTGAGAAACATAGATTAAAACTGGCTCAAATCCCAATAAATAAATATGCCAATTAACATCTTTCAAACAAGGCATCAAAATCTAGCAAGAAAGAATGCTGAAATCTAACCACAATAACACCCAAATCTAACAAAGGAAGACAAAGAGAATTTAGTTTTCATGTGATGGGGGAAAAGGAATGCCTTGTGAGAAAAACAAAAAAAGAAAAAATCATAGATTAGGTTTTTAAAAACCAAAAAGAAAAAGAAACCTTCTATTGATCACAATATAGATCAAAGAGGGTTTGAAAACACTATCAATGATAATAGAGTAGAAAAATCATTCTAATCTGTTTTGCAATCTCATAAAGCAACGAAAAGAAAAGGCCTCCTTTTGCTTCTTGCACAATCCCTACACTCTTGTACCAAATTCTACACAAATGGTTTATATATAAACCTCTAACGCTTCATTCATCGTCGGTAACGTTCATGTTTCTCTCATTTTTTTCTCGTAAAAAATGTTTCTGAAATTATATAGATATTTTGAAAACACCAAAATCACGTTTCTTTTTTTTTTTTTTTGGATTTTTTCCTTTCCAAAACATAGGTAAAAGAATTATGGTTAAATTATCATTTTGGCCATATACATTGAGACTTGTTCAATTTTAGTCCTTGTATTTTCAATCTTTTTTATTTATTTATTTTTTTTATATAAACAAACATTCATATAAATTAAAGAATTACATCACAAGACACAAGTAAAAAAAAATTATTCAGAGCAAGAGGAGAGAAGCATAAAGGAAACTCGCTCGTTCAAACCCTGTCTCGTAACTATTAAAACTAGTTTCCCTGTCTCGTAACTATTAAAACTAGTTTCACTTGTTAGTTTATTGTTGATTTTTTTTTTAAAATTAGATCTTTATATTTAAGATTTATTGAAAATATATTAACAAAAATAAAATGAAATCAAAAGTAATTAGTTATCTTTATTAGGAAATTATTATAAATTGAAAAAATATCAAACTATTTATAAATATAGAAAAGTTCCACTATATATCAATGATAGGCCATAATAGACTTTCTATCACTTGAGAGATAGAAGTCTAGAAATCTATCGTGGTCTATCACTCAAGCGATAGAAGTTTATTGCAGTCTATTACTGATAGACAATGAAATTTTTCTATATTTGTAAATAGTTTGGCTCATTTTGTTATATTTAAAAATAATCTTACGATAAATATCTAAAAATAGAAATAACATAACAAAAATTTGAATATTTATTTTAAATAAAATATTTTTCATATATATATAATATATATATATATTTACATTCTTCAATTAAAATTTTAGAAAGAGCACAAGGAAAAAAAATAATAAACATGTTTATTTTTTTAAAATAATAAAGAAAGAAGAACTAGAGCCAATTATCAGTTATATTTCTCTTTTATAAGAAGAGAGATGAGAATTTTTTGTTTTTGTTTTTTCTTTTAAATGACGAATATACATTTCCAGTTTTCTGTAAGTGTTCATTCAGAACGTGTTAGGTTAGAATTTGTTTAGAGTATAAAAAGTAGTATAATGAAATTTGTTTTCTTTATGAATCAAATTGAAGTGAAAACTCAAATTGTAGGAACTAAAGTGAGGATTAATTAACCAAATAACAAACCAATAATAAACTTTTAGAGGACCAAAAGGTGTACCATAGAGAGCTATCCCAATTGCTAACTAGAGCTAATATATGTCTATCACTTTATTGAAAGAGAGTAGGAATAGGCAAAGTCATAAGAGGGCTAGTTGATGACAATGATTTTAGATATTGAGGACCCAAAATGGGTGGTGGTTAAAAGCTAATTGAACCAACAAAAAAAGAAAAAGAAAGAAGGAAAAAAAAAAAAAAAAAAAAAAGGAGATTCCAATTTGGAAGATTGATAGTGAATACAAATAGAATAGGTCACTATATATGCCATGTGCTGTGGTTTGGTTGGTAGCTAAAGTTAGTTGAGTATTTGAAATATCCTTAAGGTCAGCAAAGGGATAGATTTTCCATCCCTTTCACAAATAGAATCTTATATTTTGTTTATGTTGGTTTTGGGTTTTATTCTTATTACAAAATCAAACCAAAATATCTTGCTTTTCAATTTGCATCTCCACTTATGAAATTTAGAAAATAAGAGTCCAACCCAAACTTCACTAAGAGACCCAAAAGAATTCACCAAATTGAGCCGATTTGGTTTAGAGTTTCATCGATTTCATTAGATTGTCGATTAATCAAGTTGGACAATCAAACATCAATTTTAGCCAAAGAGGAGACTTGATGTTTACCCAAAGAGGAGACGAAACATGGTGATCCACATGAATTCATTGTGCTCAATTTGATCGATCTATAATTGAATAAATAAGAATCTATGTAACAAATTTACTATGAATAACACATTTAGGGCTAATAATTAAACGTATAAATATATTTTTAAAGAATTACAAATATAACATAATATGTTAGTGATAGATTATGTCGTTGATAAATTCCTATTAGCGACATAATTTATTCTCCAATAGTTGAATTTAAATTTTTCTTTATCTGCAAATTCTTTTGTATTGTGCTATATCTACTAATAATTTAGGTCTAATTACTATATTTGTAACTGCCACATAATAATATGCTATGAAACATGGTCACATATCAGACAGATGGAACCTTAACTATTTGGTATTTTGCCTTAAAAAATGAAATGTTGTGAAGTCTTCTTTAGTACATTAAGGTTGAGTAAATAAAGTCTATCTTAAAATTGAAGGCACAAGGATCTGTATGTACAAAGTAAAACAGAAATGAGTAGCTTGTTTCGTTGTATACAATGTGAGCAAGCTTCCAATCATGTAGCTCAGCTGCTTGTAGGGTTGAATGACATGCATATTGGAGGATTGATCCTGAAAATTGAAAGCACAGCTGATGGAATTGTCCATATTCCATCACCACATATCAAGCCCGAAGCCACTGCACCAGCATAATCCTCTGCATCCTTCCGATTAATCCGCTCCCATATAAAGAGGATAACGGTTCCAACAAACATATCGATAGCAAAGTAAGCTCCGATGTAGAATGGAACAGCCATGGCCATTGGAATCGGGATGAATTGTGCGATTTTCTTTGGAACGACGTCCCTCAAAAGGTTCACTAAGAACGCTGCCACAAAAAACCCACAACACATAGCCAGACAATGCTTAGGGAGCTCTGAAAAGCCCTCAACACCTAGAATGGCCATTTCTCTAAATATTACAGCATAAGGGGCTTTGTATGGACTATCAGGTAATCCGATATCAAAAGCACTCCAAAATAACCAAAATGTTAGGGGAGCAATCACACAGCCCATGGCTGTCCCTACTAGCTGACTTACAAACATAGACTTGGCTGAAGAAAGTGTAAGATAACCCGTCTTGAAGTCTTGCATAAGATCAGCAGCTGTTGAAACAATAGACATCATAACTCCGCAAGCAGCTAATCCAGCAATAACTCCACCATTGTCTCCGACTAAAGAAGCAAATAGAAAAAGACCAAGCTTCCCATAAGTTGATGATAGATTCCAGTCAGTAAGACCGGTGCCGTAGGAGTTGCAGAAAGCAAGGGCAGGTGCAACAACGTAAGCGCCAAGAACCAAATACCACTTCAGGGGTGGGAAGATCATCGGCATTGTTGCTGTCGATATCGCTGCTAAGCCAACATATCCAGATGCTGCGAACCATGTCGGTATTCTATCTTTGAGAAATACCTCATCCTTCCTTCTTTCCTCCGCAAGTAATTTATACCCTTCACTATCTGTCAATTTAGACATCAGGACAGTTCACGACCATTAAATCCAGTTTTGCTGACAAACTATTGTCAATGCAAGTTTCTCAGAGAACCTAAGGATTTGAAGTCAAATAGAAACAATAAAATCCCAAAACAGAATGCCTACAACACCATTTTCCCTCAAGTATGCAAGTGTTATTCTGGCTTCATACCAGTCATATAACTATTTTATAAATCAATTTCAACCAAACTTCCCAAAATAAAAAGACTAAGAATTAAGATCAACCAGTTGTTAAGCCGTGAAACACTTGAGAAATGAGCATCTCAGAAAATCAGTTAAGTGAGCCTACTATTGGACATAAATTCATTAACTAGGAATCTAGATATGTTGTCATTGGATCATTGCCTAATTAACCACGGACATTTTTTCGCTTACAAATTAACGTTCTTCCATTAGAACTTTTCAATGTTGATTGTCGTCATTATTTATTATAACCATTTTAATTGGAAGGCTTATGCAATAAAAACAAGTGAAAGAAATCTAGGAGGAAGTAACATAAAATTAACTTGAACAACTCCAAGGTAAAATACCCACCTGTGGCCTCTTTTACGAGGGGGAGGTTACTATTTGTGGTACTTTTGTTGCAAATTTCTTTGAAAGTAAGGGATATAATTTTTATCAAATTATAAAGACCGTCACCAAGGATGAGGGAAATAGCTATGAAGACCTGCAGAGAAACAGAAAGCATAGCAGTTTGAAGCAGACTACGAAGCATAGTGGTGCAAGAGGTTCACTGAGGAAAAAAAGAACACGAAGAAGACAGAATATAAGGGAATACAAAAAACCAAGCCCACAAAAATAGTTCATTCAAGGAAGGGCTCCAACTATGTAAAATAGTGCCTATAGAATAGTTACAAAAGAAATTGACATCCACAGAGAAACATGAAACCTAACAAGGGACCAAAGGCCACCGGGACCTCTCTCCACACCTCTTAACACTATTAGTTATCTCTCCTTAAAGATACCACAACAAAGCACACACTCCGAAAACATGCAAAAAATATTTCATTTTAACACCCTAAAATTAAAATCAACTGGAGGCATACATACACATAGTCTAGAATGTAGCAAGACAGTGGAAGGCCAACACAAACATTTTCATTTGATAACACATGAATCCAAAAGAATCATTGTAAACCGAAGTCTCGGAGAACGACGCTAATCTAGATTGTTCGAACGTTCAAGTACCTTAGAACTCAAAGACACAGTTGTACAACCTATAGATCATGTTCAAGTAAGATCATAAGTACCTTATATCCATAAAGTCCTTTAAAGTCATTGCTCCCGAGGTCAGCTGGGTACCAGTCCCCAGCATGCTGAGTAACGAATGGCCAAAGAAACCCCCATGATATAATTGCTCCAAGAAGAACAGAGCAGTTTACAATGTGAGGACAAATGAGGCCACAACCCACATAAGTTGGACTAAAGTCGAAATAAAACCTAAAAGAAAATAAGTAATTAATTACACGAATCTACATAGTCTCAGTAGAGTTATAGAACATTTTGTGGAGGCAATATTTGTAACGGTTATTTGTGGAAAATTAAGATGAGTCATATGCATAAAACATCAACTTTTGATGAAACCTATAGATTCAAGAGAAGTTTACTTATACCTCATTTATGCCGATATTTTGGCTTCTAAGAGATGGTGGGGATTGGGGAGGGGAACAAAACTTCTATACGAAACCTTAAAATTTTCGAAGTTCAGCCCAATTCCACAGCTTTTTTTTTTCTCATCACAGCTAGCAAAAATGCCAATTAGAAATTATTATTAGAATGTCCATGGATTCTTGGTGTAATACTGCACTTTCAGGCGTGATTTGATCTCATCAATTGACCATCACTTCGCAGACTTGACTTTCAAAAAAGTGATAAGTTGAGACACAATAATCACTTTGCTTCCCTTGAACTAGAAATAATTTGGATTCTAAGTTTAACAAACTTAGATTCAATTTCTTGCATCTTCTACCTTCTTAGAGTAATTAGAGAAGGAAAAAAGAACAAAAGAAAAAAGAAAAAGGAGTCATGAGTAAATGATGCAATGTTTCTATTGGTGAACATGTCTAGTTTAACACATTTAATTCTCTATTCTTCTCTTCCCTCTTTTTGGAAAGGAGAAAAAGGCTCATGAAAAAAACAAGACTTACGTGTTCTTATATAATGCCAAGCCAAGAGTGGGAAAATTATCAAATCCACATGAATCTCCAACACCACTGAAGAACCACTTAAAACAGCTCCAAACAAAACTTATCCCGAGATATTTTCCAAGACAATGTACCTGTTTTCTGCAAAGAAAGATAAAAGAAAAGAGGTGTGAGCTGCAACGGGGACTATCCACTTAATGGCCACAGCAACTAAAATATTATTGGAAGATTAAAATGGGCTTTTGGCACAACAAAGATCCCACTTATCTTCAGATTCAACAATGCTTACCCTGCAAGCTCAGCTCCCGTGTTTGTATGGAAACTATTTATCAGCATGGCCGTGGCTGTTCCGCTGGGATATGTAAGCTTGTAATCCAAGACCATCACCTGGACTCATCCAACAAGAAATAATAAATTTTTTAATTTAAAAAAAAAAAAAAAAAAAAAAAAAAAAAAAAAAACAAACAAACAGGAAGAAGAAACATAACACTTTTTTTCCTTTTTGTGGACATTTATGAGTGGCTGAATCAATTTACGCACACACTCCAACTAATTTAACAAGACTTGTTAAGACATTAGTAAAATTTCAAAAACCTGAAAATGGGGATTTAAGTTTATTCTTCCACCGTCCTTTTATTTTTTCCCACAGGTCTTAAGCATTAAAATTTCACAAACTTAGGAAAATGGGGATTTAAGTTTATTCTTCCACCGTCCTTTTATTTTTTCCCACAGGCCTTAAGCATTAAAATTGGAAAGAAACATATTAAACTTAACCCAAAAAAGAAGAGAGAGAGTAGGAAGGTTTAAGTTGAACACATTTAATATTAGAATGATTACGTTCAATATCAACAAAAGCCTATAACATTTACCTTACGCAAAGGCACAAGACTAAATAGCCCAAGAAAACTGACAACAAACAGAAAACCAATCATCCATGCCAATCCTGGGTTTATCACATCTTCTGCCCGATTACCAGGATAATCTGTGCCAATTAACTTATATGTTCTCTCATCCATGGCAATTATATAAGAACCAAATCCTCCTGAAATGAAATGAATATTAATGAATTGGATTAAACAGAAAAACATAAGGAACCCACAAGGGTTAAAATTTCCTGCACACAATACGGGTAAGTTAGCGGGAAACTCAATTCAAATCACATTTCTAAATCAAGACGAATGCATTTGTTTTTTTACCAAGTCAACCTGTAGATGCTGACAACTCAAAGTAGACAAAAACATACTGCACCATGAATTCCAAGCAAGAAAAAGATTCTAAAATTGACAGTGATAGAATGTGCAATCCAGTTAGTCTTCAAGAAACCCAAAGAAAAGTTACCAGGGGAAGAAAAAGCATACAGTTCAAACAGGAAAAAAAGAAGAGGAGAAATCAACTAATAAAGATACAAGACACAGATTTACAGCCAGTGTTATTTTATTTTATTTTTTTTAGTTGTATTAATAGGTTTGTAGATGCAATGATCGGTTCCAGGTAGCAATCCACAAAGCCACTTAAATGAAGGCAAAGTTTTGATAGATAACTCCTAAAAGACTAATAAATAGGTTCGTATAAATCAGTAAGTAAACAAACTGGGACACCAAGATATTAGCTTAACTCGAGTCCTTCACTGAATCTTCCCATAGTTTTTCTTTTAGGACAATGTCTTCGCCTATAGTGGTCTTTATTATCCGCCGTTCAATCCTACTTGTGCTATTTTCTAGGCTAAAATGGAATCGATTCTCCAACATTTTAGGATAATCCGCTGCATCAGAGCATTTGTTGTATTTGAGTTTATCTTTTCTAAAAAGGGAATGAGTAGACTTTGGGTCTAGTACCATAAAACGTCAATACTGACTGCTGCACATGAATGCTTAGAAGATTGGTATCAGACTTATCCAGAGTATTGTGATTATTAAAAAGCTTCTCAACAAGGTCAATATAAGTCAAGAACCAAACCCATTGCATCAAAGTGCATCCCCTTTTGAATAGTTTGCCTGAGGAAAATCAAGGCACTGACGTTGACTCACTCCCGATTACACTTTCTACTTTCTAGTTTCAAGGGCAATGAAAGGGTTTGATTTAAAGCCCAAAATTTCTATGGTGAAATTCCAGTCAAAAGTAGAAGACTCCAAGAAAACTAATACTAAAAGGGTACATGGCTGCAGAAATTGAAAACAAACGTACAAAATTTACAAAGAAACAGAAAATCGCTGTATGAGTAATCTCAAGAGCACAAGAAGACAGCTTACATAAAATAAATGGTCAGCGACAAAGAAGAAAAAGGAGAGATTACCACTGAAGGCCAGGCCGTAACAAGCCACAACGCATGTCTGAATGACGGTGTTCTCTTGCTTGGTAAATGGTGCAACTGAGAATCCGATTTTGGACAAAACCCCTGTCCATGATTTGACGAAGAAGAAACCCAATAATCCAGCGGCGACGTTCAAGGATGGGATAATCCCCACTGTTAGATTCAACTTGTGAGTAATGATACAGAACAAAGTTCCTAACAAAGCACTCACAGCCAACCCTCTGATCGTGATTTGCTCTTTCCAATCTGGGATTCTCTCCAAATCATCAGATTCAACGGACCCCCCATGATTCTCAGGCTCCACCAACAACGGTTCAGATATTTCTAAGCGAGTGTTCTCGGTCCCCATTGAGATGATTCTTCTTCAATTTCCTCCCTTTTCCCCCGATGAGATTCAGTGATTCAATCGCCAAATAGACGTATTAGAATTCCCTTTTAATCCTGAACGAATCCTTCGTTCGATGAGTTAATTGGAATGTGTGATCCACAGAGTTGATTGGAAAAGGATTTGATTCGTTGGAATGTGTGCTATGATAATAGCGGAATTGATTGTTTTTTCTTTTTCCAAGTCAGACATTACCGTAATTTTGATTTTTGACCACTAATTAAGAAAGATGTTAAACAGCACATTTCGATTGATTTTTAATTTGTTTGTTTCAAGTTGTAATTAAGAAAAGATTCATAGCTTAATCTTCTAAAACAAACAAAACCTAACAAAATGTAATTTAATATCTTCATCGATTGATGGGTAGTTCTAAAAGTGAAAACTTTACTTTGTTTTTTCTATTGATATAGAAATATTTTATTGGGTTTGCCTTTCCTTTCTCTATTAATCAATTTCTTTGCGTCAATTAACTTCCTTCATTAGAATAACTATCTGGATTCTCATTTGTTTATATCTTAATTGATCCGTTTGTCCTTATTAGTCTAATCAAACTCCTTTATTAGTTTTTAGAGAGGGAGAGGGAGAGGGAGAGGGAGAGAGAGAGAGAGAGAGGACGGCGATAGTATTTTCCATCATATTCTTTTTCCTGTTTGGCTCTGATTTTTCGGGGAAAGTTTCCAAGGTTTCTCTATGATCGGCGATGAGCAGTGAAGGGTTCGTTTCCAACCCTTCGTTCAACGTGAGTTCACTCTCTTCTTCGACATTGAAGAAATTTGATTTTCAAAATTTTCTGGAGATTTCTTCACGAAGGGACCATTGTCAATAGTTCAAACGTCAGTTTATCCAGAATCTGAATAAAAACTGTTTGTGAGGAGAACTGTTGCTATTTACTACTGTACTGTCAGTGTCTACATAAGAATATGAAGATAAAGAGTGTTGATATTAACAAACTTTAGGGTAAAGTTGAAGTAATGAATGTGGAAGTAGAAGGAATAGTGGTGTCCAGAAAAAAGGATTATTTGCTTCAACAGTTGCTTGATTAGGAATCTTTACTTGTAGTTAAAGGATATAGAAAGGAGAGAAAAAAAATGAGGTGAGGAGTCAATTTAGAGTTTAGACAGACATTTAATGAAGGTATTGAGTAATGAAGTATGTAAATGATCAAAGAGAAGTCTGTAATTTGCCCCTTTTCCTGTTTTAAGTTATGGGAATGTATATGATTGTCTGGCTTTACAGAGTTCATAATTTTCATGATATTGGCCTTTCTTTATTTGGTATTTCTTCATAAACAAATTTTGTCCTCTGTCTTTCTAGGTGAATTTGTTCATGTTATAATGAACTCAAGTGGAAGTAAACCCAATACCAATAGCTTTTCTTTTGCCCAGCTGTTTGTAATCTACTCCAACATATACCTACAAACCCCAAAGGGATGGGCAATGGATGAGATTGAGATTGAATTCACTGCCAATGGATATTATCTATCAGCTTCCATTGCTGCCCACTCTAGGCAGCATTCAAGTAGAGATAGGATTTGGGATCTGAAATCTCTGGCCCAGTTCAACCTTCAAGCGCCTTCATGTTGCTTCTACTCATCTTTCCCACAGTATGTCATGTAGTTTTTTTTTTTTTTTTTTTTTTTTTTTTTTTCCTTTTTGTTTACCTGGAATAAACGTGTCCTGCATGTGAGATGCTGATTGTTACCTGTGATGAAATGTAGCATGTTGTATATCACAAACAATCTTCAGACAAGTAGATGTTTTATACAAAGAACCTAGATGCTATATGGTTGATGTGAATAGTAAAGGGATAACAATAAATTTGCAAGGAGGCAAGAAGGACAAGATAAGGTAGTTAACTGTCAGTAAACCTACACCTTTTGTTTCTTCAAGTACAAACCCAAGCAAGAATTTAGGAAGAAAGGAACACTCTAAAGAAAGGATAAGCAATAAGTGATGATAGTTGTTTCAAATGGAGGTTAAGTGTAGAAGCAGGAATTTTCATTTTTTTCTCTATATTTGGCTTCTTGGTTAGACATTTGAAACTCAAACTTCCCATTTGAAATTTAACTTGAATTAAGAGTGAAATAAATATATCTTCAAATCTAAGATAGAAATTTTTTTTGCCCATGACTCTACAATATTTGGCATTGAGAAACTTTTAGTCACTACCCTCTACTGCTGAACGAACTATGACAGTGTTGTCGACATCAGTTTTAATTTGCAATATATTCATATTTATCTTGGTACTTCAAACCATGAACCTGGCTTTACTTGAAAGCTATCACTTAACTTACACCAAATACGATTTCTTCTACAAGCCATAACTCTCTCTTTATTTTTGTATAAAATGAGTCTATGATAACTTATATCTGTTTGATAATGGTTATTTAGTTTTTAGTTTTTTTTTTTTTTTTTAAAATTAAGCTTATAAATACTACTTCTACTTATTGATTTCCTATGAAGTATGGACACTCCATCTTAGGTAGAGAGTGTCCATGTCAGATAGATTCAGACACATGTATGACACACAAATTTTCGTGTCCTATTTTAAATTTCAAACACATAAGGACACGCCTGGCAAATTTTTTTAAATCTTTTATGTTGGACCCAAATTTAAAGTCCAAATCAATTATATGTTACATTAAGATTATAAAAAAAACACATATTTTTAACCAACGATAAAAAAGAAACATAAACATAAAAAACTGAAGTTAGTGTCCGTGTCTGTGTCCGTGTCCGTGCTTCTTAGCCAAGAGTGTAACCCCAACGTATCCATGTCCTAGTTTTTTAAATTGGTGTTTCGTCATGTCGTGATGTGTCCATGTCCATGTCTTGTGTCCGTGCCTGTGTTCATATTTCCAAGTTGATTTTTTTGCTTTATTATCTACTTTTTAAGAGTATTTTAAAAAACCAAGCCAAATTTTGAAAACTAAAAAAAAAAAAAAGTAGTTTTAAACCTTTTTTTTTTTTTTTTGAAATTTAGCTTAGAATACAAATGTTTAGTTAAGATAGATAAAATCCATTTTAAGAAAACAAATACAATTTTCAAAAACAAAAAACTTAAAATCAAATGGTTATCAAACGGAGTCTTAAGAAACAAGTTTGGACCTATGCAACACAGCCAAAATCGTAAATTCAAAGGTACAGTATATTAATAGATTATGTGTTCATCTGCCATTGGGAAATGGGAAATGTGAAATTCCCCAATTTCTAGATTTCCACGTGGAATTCACATGTTCACGCCTGATCATGCATGGATCCAGCTACAGCCATACCCCACCAAATGACTCATATTTTACACAGTTTTGCATTTGTTTTAGAGTGGATACCCTTTCTGCTGCTCTCCAAATGAGGCAACTCATTTTGTTTCATAGTAACTTGTTGCTTAGCTGAAAATAAGGATGCTAACTTACCCACTTAAAGCTCATTGGTAGATTTTGATGGCAGATTGGCAAGCTTGTCAACCCCCATCAATCATAGTTATCACTGATGGTTGGAAAGAACATGTTCACATGTCTTTAATAGTAACTTCTAGGATGAGAAATAAGCTATGCTTTTGTAGGTTGTCATATTTGGAAACCTGCTGAGAATTCACTTTCGACTTTTTAATTCAATGATTTCGAAATGAAAAAAAAAAAAAAAAAAAAAGAAGAAGAAGAATAGCGAATAAAGCCAATGGAATTTAATCATCCAGCTCTCTTACTTCAACTCGAAAAGTCAGGAAAAAAAATGACTGGCATAATTGAGAAAGCTGATAGCTACTAACTTAACTGCTTTTATCAGAATGAAGCTTACTGGTATTAGCTCTAAGTTCTAACTAACATATTGATGAAGTGTTTATTGCACAAGAAAGCACTTCTCACATCTCTTTTTTCTCATCCATGAACAAGAACATATGAAACATATCAGAACCAATCCCGAATAGCAGAAATTCAATCTGAGAAATCCAATTAAACATTTCCAGCTATGAAGCCATTTGGAGGTGATGCGAGCAAATTTCTCACCTAATGGAAGGATTGTACTTCAATTTGAATAATTTACCTTATGTCGACCTGAATATGAGTAAGGTAGACAGAAGGTTGTCCCATCTTGATTTGAGCTTAAGATCATGATGGAGAAAGATAACCTTCAATTATTAAACTGCTATTACGTAATTGATAGGAGAGTTTACATACAAATGCTAAATCTAGGAACTCTAATCTGGAGTTGCTTTCTGATATAAGAAGTAGACCAATCAAAGCCGATTTATGTCATTATCTTAACAAACTATTAAGTGGACTCTTACATGAATATGTTGGCTTCATTGGTAATTTGAAAGGAACGGTGTCCAGTTATTATTGAAAGCTGTAGCTTTTGTTGAACAGCCTGATGTAGATCAGTAGGTTATGCTGTGGATCTGATAATAGCAAGCTGAGTTTAAAGTTCTATTCAGTAAAATTTTCTTGTTTGGAGAATGATCAACAGAGTTGGGAATGAATAGCTCAGCTGATACATCTTCAGCTGTGATATAGTTAAACCTCAAGTGTATAATGTATATGCGGACATTTCGCCAAATTGAGTTTAACTCGGTGGTAATTGACATGATGTTGAGGGTTCAAGTTCCCGACATTTCTATTTTTGTAGATGAAGGAATCTCTGGTAGATAACGGTTGACTCAATCATGCAATGTTTGAAGGATACTACGGCCAAATGTTAGATTAGAATGAATCAGTATTAGCATTTTGCTAATAACATAGTGGAACTGGTGAACCTAACAATCATCATTTTAGTGGGGAGCAAAGAACTAAAAAGTCTGAAAACATACCTATTTGGGGCCCTTAAATATCCATGATCATAACCATTTGTGCTAATCATCTCTGCAGCCAACAATATCAAACAAGCATAACTTCTTTCTCATCTAGAATGACATAGTAGGCTTTCCATATAAAGTATTTTTTGTGATATAAGCAATTCTGAGATTCTGTCAACCATTATAGTTCAAATTTGTTTGAAAAAAGATATGCGTACCTATTATCTCTCTTTAAGTATGTCCACGGAGAAAAACTACACATTCAATTCAATAGTGTATCCTGTGCAACCTAATCTAGGCACGTATGCAAATTCATCACACTATAAGCTTCAACTTGGAGCTCTCAAACAACTCTCCTATTTGTCCACATGATTTGATGTTGAAAAGAATTGCCAACCAAAAGTTTTGTAACTTTCTATATGTTTTATTTGCTCACTTCTTTAAGATCATTCTAGGAATCCACTGAATTCCAACTCATTAACAGTTAAAGGGGACATTAATCTGCATTTTACTTCCCTTCTGGGATATTTAATTGTTAAGCTATATTTTCCTCAAATATCTAAACCTAACAAATGTCGTCTATTTATGCCTCCTATGACAAGCTAAACAACTGAGTATCAAGCCCTTGAAGAGAGCTCAAAAATGAAGGTAAGTGAGAGTCCATACACTTCAAGATTTATACCCTTTATCATCCATCCATTAATGTTGCCTTTCATTGCTGCAGTTATTAGGATGGATGCACAACAAATTTTGGCAAAGTGGAATCGAGTCGGTCAAGGATTTCACAATTGGTATTTTAACAACCTCTTTCCCTCACACTTTTATTTATAATTATAGTACATATCTCAACAAGAAAAATGAACAAATCATAGTACATCCATGATGATTAAGATGTACAATTCAAGTTCAGCTGTCGGGATTTATCCGGTTGGCGTAGTTTGATATTGTTCACCAAGATTTGTTGTATACTGGTTGAAAACTTCTTAAATTAGTGAACAAGTGTGGGTACAAGAACAAAGTTAGAAATGTACAACCTCTAAGGTCACCCTCACACCATTACAGCTATAACCTGTTGCAATTTCTAAACATTTCGTACTGTTGTGCTCAGTCTAGTTGAAGCCTGAAGTCTGGCTGAACATGATGTTTCAAGGAAACATTGCAGTTTCATTCTCTCTTCAGAAGTTGGGGCCACTTGGAAACCTGTAGGAACCTCTCACTCTCAAACCTCTTTCTCTACTGTTGGGAAACTTCTTAGTAACATTACTATTAGATTGGTCCCCTGTGTCTTGCCAGAAGTAGAACGGAAATAAGAAAAGGACATTCAAGTTGCACTATCTCACTAATGAACAAAAGGGAAATTCGTTACTATTTTATTTAAAGAATCATGGTTGCTCCAGAAATGATGAACTCTTTTTTTCTTTGGTTTCAGCGAACCCATGCATGTGCCTGTCATTACAAACACCAGTTGATGATGAGGACATCTATATGAAGCCAGGTTTTAGTTGCAGAACCGTGCAGCCACATAGTCAGGATTATGGACAATCATCTTTTGGAGTTTCAGCGAACAATGTATTGGAAAAATGTGGGGAGTTATCTAATTCATCTGATATCTTCCATGGGTTCCTCACTATTGGAACTCTGGGTTCTGAACCTGCAACACCAACATTCTCCTTGGCTTTTGAAAACATGATTGAGTTGCCAGATGAGGTGACAGAGGATGACCTAAAACTGATAAATTATGAATTAGAAAAGTTTCTTGAAGCTGAAACTAAGGAAGATTGTTGTGATCAATCACCTGGGAGGACAAGTCATGCTAGTATTATCACACTTGCAGGCAAGCATACAGAAGTAACTGAAGATGAAAATGATGGGAAGACTCTAACATGTCCACTTCAGGGATATCTATTTGGATCTACAATTGAACTTCCAGACAAGATGATAGATATGAGGAAGGAAAAACTTTCATCTCCAGAGCTGTTCCAAGGGACTATAACAGCAAATGAGAGTTCCAAATTGAGCATTGAGACAAAGGAGGTATTAGTCAAGCATTCAAATAAATCTGCACTAAGCTTTGTGAAAAAGATGCTTAAGAAACTTCGTACCTCTTCACATGGTTCTAGCACATATGAGTCGGGTGATCCATATTCAACCAAGAAGAAACTCCAAAAGGTTAGTTTCCAATAGCTTTATTATAATTATTACTTATTGAAATTAGTATTCTTGAACGTCCACTGTGATTTCATCAGGCAAACAATGCTCATGTGTATATAGTTCCATGACATAATGAAGAGAAAGATTTTGATACAGACACATATATGTCATGCATGCATAACACTTGATCCCAGGAGTACTTTTAAAGTAAGTGCTTTTAACAAAAATAACTACGTTAGTTACAAGAACCTTAGTAAAAACTGCATGGTAACAAAGTAAATAACAATTCACTTTGACATTTGGTTTAAACTAAAAAACTAATTTTGAAGTGTTTTCTGGTAAAGTACCAAAGAAGGCTCTTACAAAACACTGTAAGGTGCTTGCTTTTGACTTTTTCCGGAAGTTATGTGATCTCCTAACATAATAACTTTAGTGGGAAGTGGGTGGCACTTCAAGCTGCACTGTAGAAATCATTCATAGCACTTGGTGCCTCTGGTACACACTAATTCAACTAAAAATCAGTTTCTTTGTCAAGCTTTTTGAATGTATTATTTTGATATTCAGGTCCTACGTAGGTTCCATAGAAAAATTCACCCTGAAACCTCTACTGTCACAGACGAATGTCAAAAGTCCCAAAAATACATCTTCAAGAATGCTTCTTTTGATAACTTCAACAATGGTCGTGTGATGAACGGAGCGGAAGATCAAATAACTTATTGTCAGGAATTCATTCCAAAAGAGGAAATGTGTTATTGGAAGACCAACTTGGGCTTGCCCCTTTATGGGGTTGAGACCAATGTTTCAAGTGCAAACAGAGGGCACTGGATCAAGACAGATGCAGAGTGTAAGCACTATTTCATATTCATTAGTCTTCATTGTTTAACTATTAGGCTCAACCCTTTGATATATTTAATTATCAATTACTCAGATTAACTGTTCCTGCTCAAGGTGACAACATACTTCTCTCTTTTCTCTATCATGTGCAAGTGCTAGGATAGAAGAGAAAATCAGTCTTCCAAGATTTTAAAAGGAAACATATATGAAATTTTGGACTTACAAACTAAAAGCAAATCCAAAACTATGGAAAGTTTGCATTGTTTTGAAGAATCCATCAGAACTCCCATTCCTTTACTTTTCGTCTCTCTTTAGTTTTCATTTCTCAACTATGCAATTGAAATGCACTTTGATTGAATGATTATTTTGATGTTTTCTTTTCTCTTTTTTAAGGATACACTCATCTGATATAGTTTTGTTGTTTCCATTATTAGACTTGGTGTTGGAGCTTTAGGGGAAGAAGTTGATGTCTACAAATAACAGAGTCCCTCTACTAAGCACAAGGATCAGATGGTATCATATATTATATCATCTAGAATAATCTTTTGCGAGTTTTTAAGCGATGAAGAAATCATCAAATAATGTACATGTTGCTTTGTGTTTAAGTGTGATAGTGAAACTCCAATTTGGTTTGGTCTTTGTTGTAAGCTTTTATAAATGGTATGGACTACTACTAGAGTCCTTTGAATTCCTGTCACAATCATTTTCATCTGTGAAATGTCTAAGTGTTTTGTTTCCTTTACATGTACAGTCTTCATAGATTATAAACATAACTTAATTAAGTGGATTCTTTTGTAAACAAAACCCTTTCGAATATTCAAATCTAGGAACCTCAATGCATATTCTGCAAGATTTTCTCTTCATTTGAAGGATGAGATCAATATTTCTTTGGATTAGGATAAAGATTCACCACCTCTTCCCCTATTTCTTTTTTCCCCACGAAAAAGTCTGAAAATACCTCTACAATCTTGCACTTAAATATGAGGGTCTATTTAGGTGGCAATTCAGATTGTGTTTTATGTTTTTAGATTTGCTGAGTTCAGTGAATATGCGATGGATAAGTAGTCTAGATTTTGTTTTCGGAAACTGTTTTTGGATTTTGTGATCTAAACAATACAAATTCTGGAAACATGTTTATGTTTTTTGTGTATCCATATTTGAAAGTTTAAAATGCAAAATTAAATCATAAAAGATAAAAACAATAACAAATATAGTATTTTGTGTTATAAATTCAATTATTATTCTAAAATTATGATATCACAAAATAGTTATTAAAAGAAAAATAACATAAAACATGTTCATAAATTAATTACTTATAGTTTATATTCAACCTAATATTTAGTGGGTAATTATAATTAGATTTATGGTTTATAAATAGATTATCAAACACATTTTAAAATTGTATTTAAATTAGAATTTAATTTTTTTAATCTTTTCCTAGTACATATATGAAGACATGAAATACAATTTTGTTTTCAGATTGCCTACCAAATAGACCTAGGGTTCGTTTGATAACATTCTCGTTTCTTGTTCCTGTTTCTATTTCTCATTTTTTTAAGAAATAGACTTGTTTGATAAGTGTTCCCGTTTCTAGTTTATTAATTTTAAGACACAACAAAAAGTAGTTTCTCTTGTTTCTGTTCTATTTCTATTTTACCTTTCCCCCAAATAATTATTCTTAGTTTTTGGTGTATTGGTATTAGGCACCCATGGTAACTAACTTCCTTCTTCCAATCATGAATTGAAATCCCAGTAATTTTTTTAGACATTTTTTATTTTTATTTTTATTTTTTGAAAAATCTATTATTTTCATTACATTTTTTTATTTTTATTTTTTCTTTATTAATTTTTGTTATTTACAAAAATAATTCTCCCGTATTTATATAGAAAATTATTATAAATAGAAAAAATATCAAACTATTTACAAATATAGCAAAATTTTACTTTCAATTTGTGATAGACCGGGATAGACAGAGATAAACATCTATCCGTGTCTATCTGGTAAAGTGATAGGTATAGTAGAGTCTAGGTCTATTAGATGACATAGACTTTTGATAATATTTTTTTCGATGTTTAATGTATCACATATCTTTTTTTATATTATATTGTTACAGAAAAAGAAAAAAAGAAACAGTTATCAAACGAATTTCTGTTTTTGTTTCTCTTTCTTTTCATGACAGGAATAGTTATCAAACATAATTTTGTTTCTTGTTCTCAAAAAAGAAGAAACAGGAAACAAGAAATAGGGAATGAAAAATAGGAAACAAGATACGGGAACATTATCAAACAGGCCCTTAATTTTTTCATCCCTTTTTTTTTTTTTTTTTTACTTCACATGCAATAACTTGGGGGCATGTTTTACAACTTCCTTTTTCTTGTAGTGCAACTTTTGTAGGCTGGGTTTCTTTATTGCTTGTGTATTTTTTTATTCTCAATAGAAATAGTTGTTCATAATGAAAACTAATGGGATATGAGTTTACGAGAAAAGTGACAGAATGCCCAAATCTCATGAGTAGACCCTAACTTTCAGGAAGTTTGGGCATTTTGTGACTTTTACCGTAAGGTTTCCAACAATACCTTATAGGAAAAGTAACAGAATGTCCAAATTTCCCAAAAGGTTTGAACCTACCAAGAAATTTGGCTTTTAGTGACTATCATCTTGTTAGTCTCGCTCTCTCTGGTATCATTTCGCTCTATTTGGTATCGTCTTGATAGTCTTGCTATCGCTAGCCTCACTCTTGCTAGTAAAGTGACAGATTCGTTGTTCCTTCCCGATAAATTTGAACTTTTCGAGAAAAGTCACAGAGAGTTTGACTTTTCCCACATGGTGAAATGTTTGTAATACCCCCACTTTATATCCCATCTCACTGTTTTCAAATTGCATTCGATTTGATTGAAGTTATACATTTACCTAATCTACCTAACAAAGTTTTCGGACCTACAACTTTACTTAAACCTTAAACTTTCCATTTTCCATTTTGGTTTCACTCTCACTTTCACGAAAAAGACTTATACTTTTGAGGGTCCCCATTTCAGAGAATTTTTTTTTCCTTCCTTTTTGATACACCAACCAGGTATGTGGGGTAGTAGGGTATGTCGTAGTTTGTTTTATATCTTTTTTGTTCCATGTAGTCAATTTTTGAAAAAAAATGGCAGTTTTTTGTGGGAGGGAGAAGTTTTTGTTCTTGAAATTATCAAAGTTTCCAGTCATCTACAGGAAGAAAGAAGGAAGATGTTATTTCTCCTAAAAAATAAAAAATTGGGATCTGTGATTTTTCTCGTAAAGCTTACAACCTTACGAGAAAAATCACGGATCATTTTTTCTTTTTCTGCTTGTTTGCTTGTTTCTTTCCTTCTTTGTAGATCTTTGGTTGACAATTATTAAATCTACTTGTAGAATGCCTCACATATTTATTTGCTACGATGATACATGGAAGGAGGATGAACAAGATTACATAGGGGGTAATCTTGGGGGTTTGGAAGTAAGAGGTGATATCGAGTATGAGGAATTTTTATTAGAGTTGTATAAACTTAGTGGGATTGACCCGAACCATCATGACCTTATTCTAAGATGTCTATACAATTTTGGATCGAGAGTTCCCACCTACTTGATATGAAATAACCAGGAACTAAGTTACCTTTTAAATGGGGATGACGCATGTAGGCCTCCTATATATTTATCAATGAGCGTCAAGTATAGTGGTGGATTGGGAAGTGACATGAAAAGCCCTAACTACTCATACCATCCAAGCTTTTCATATAACTTAGGGCAACTGATAACTTGTAGAAATACAAGTTATTGTATTTATTACTTGGAGTATTAGAGTAGAATTGATAATAAACGCATGATTTTAGCACTTTAATTGTATGATATGAATAACTCTGCGTTCACTATGTGTACAAAAGAATCTATCCTAGAAATTATGAAACTCTACCTTTTTGAACGCAAGATAGAACCAAAAAGAGCTCAAGTATAAAGGAAAGAATGCTGCCAGAATCATTGAAGGCTAATGCGTCAAGGACCATGCTTTGAAAAGCAAACGTAATACGCGACTTAGTCGACAATTGTCATGTTAATATGCAAGTGGACAACTGATTTTACCAAATCATGACAGATCCAATGAACTGAAGACGCGAAGAAGTCTGCGCAACAAGACATGGAATTAAATGCAAAGTTGTCAGGTCATTAGGATACCGCCTTTTTTTGACGCCTATAAATAGCCCATTGCACTGCATGTTCAAGTAAAGAGAAAATACTCAGTGGTGAAAGCTCTGCGCAAATTCTCACTCAACCTCCATAGCCATCCTCCATTTCAAGCTCTTCTGTGAGAAGATTCTAAGAGTGTTTAGAGTCACCTCTTAGAGAGTAAGAATCCATCCTTATATAAATCATGTATCAGATAGCCACCATCTTAAGTCTCCAAGAAGCAAGGCATTGCCATTAGCAGCTTGACGACTTCCTTTTTTTTCTTTCATTATGAACACCTTTCTTGCTTGTATTTTTTTAATAACTTTCGAGAGATTGGATTATCTACTTAATACAAGTTTGATTGACATTAAACTTCCATCTATTCTCATTTGTAACATATTGCACAATGAATGTTAAATGATTAATAAGTTAAGTATAAGTTGTAGTATTTCCAAATGTGATTAAGTTTGTTTTCATCTTGATTAAATGGGTACTTCAAACTTGCTTAAATCTATTGAACAAATAGGTCTAAGTAAATACATTCATCTGCTTGAGAGAGTCGATGAGTAATTTCTAGCATTTAACAAGAAAATAATAGGCTTTAGAAATAAAGTTTTTCTTTTGCCTGAGAGCTCACCATGTGTCTTAGAGATAAGATTAATGTGGCGTTGAAGCATCGAAAGATGCGTTCTCAATCTTGAGTTTGTAAGCATGAAAAATTATTTATCACTTAGGAAAATGCTAGCTACTTATCTTAATTTACCCTTTTTCATGGTTCCATTCCTTTCACACGTGCTATCTAGACTTGTTTATACTTGACTAACTTCACCCATTATTCATTCTACTTCACCCATTATTCATTCTACATCACCATCCACATGTTCATCCACCAATTTGTTTTTGTATAAAGTTAATTCTTTTTAGTTATTTTAGAAAATAACAACATTTATAAGTATTGTATAGTTCAATGCATCAAATTGAAGAATAATCTTAATGCATAATTGTTACAAATTCTTGTATTCGACCCTGGACTCTCTAGGAAAACTTATTTAAACTTGCACTTGGGTTTTTATAGGAAAACTTGCATCTAAAATATATATCTTTCATGACTCTTAACGGCCATTATGAGCATAACGCATCATACACACTTTGAAACGCAATAGCAACAGTGCCCACCCTCTTATTACCCTGAACCACCTTCCGTTGCACCAGTGTCTGTTGGTTGTTAAGTGTAAACATGATACATGTGGATGGAGGATTAGGGCTCGTAAGCTTAAAGACTCTACATTTTTTAAAATAAGTAGGTATATGAATGTCCATACATATTCTTGCCAACTAATGGACCACGACCACCAACAGGCAAGGAGCAAGGTAGTAGGACATCTGAATAAGTCCAGGTACATGAATATCAGTAGGGTGTATAGAACGAAAGATATAATGCAAGACATTTGTGAAGAGTACGCCGTCAGCGTCCGTTAAAAAAAGTATGGCGGTAAAAGGAAGAGGCCTTAATAATAGTTCGAGGTAGGCCTGAGGAGTCCTTTGGCCACTTACATGCATATGGTGAAGCCCTAAAGATAATGAACCACGAGACCTTATATGCTTTGAAGCTTGATGACGGAAAATACTTCAGGTATGTGTTTATGGCACTAGGTCCTTGTATTAGGGTTTTTTTTTTTATTTATTTTTATTTTTTTTATCTTACATGCGACGTGCTTTGGTAGTCGATGGGACACACTTACGCAGGAAGTTTTAAGGATACCATGCGTAGCGCGAACTCAATTAATTAGAATGGACAAATATACCCAATTGTGTTTTCCATGGTGGACGGTGAGACGAATGATGCATGGACATGGTTTTTTGAGAGGGTGAAGCTGGCAGTCGGAGCCATTATGGAGCTTGTCATTGTATCGGACCGAAAATCTCACATTGGTAAGTCAAACAGGAGAGTATTTCCATCTGCTTTCCATTGCTTTTCCATTCATCACCTAAGCCACAATTTGAACAAGCATTTCAAGAAAGAAGTCGTGTTCCCTGCTTTCTTTCTAGCAGCAAAAGCATTCCGTGAGACCAACTTCCGAGTACATTGGGCCAAGATTCGTTCGATTAAAGGACCTGTGCAATACTTGGAGAAGATCGTCTTTGAGAGGTGGGCGGGACATTTTAGTGTGGCAAACTATTTGATTAGATGATGACAAACGTCGTACTCAAGGATGCTCAGACTTTACCAGTTACGAAGTTCCTTGATCACATACGGGGTTTGTTGCAAGATTCATTTCATTGGCAACGAGAGGATGCTAGGGGTTGACAGACTACACTTTTTGCATACTGATGCGCACTTTTAGTGTTAACCACAAGTGTACGAGTCAAGTTATAATATAAGACGGTGAAGTCCGAATATCGTTCCACTGGAGATCCAATTGTGAAGGTTTAAGTTACTTAGCTATTCTAGAGTTGAATCAATTTTATTTGAGGATTGCAATTGAAGTTGTTAATTATGGAAAATATAAACCAAATAAGGAAAGTATTAAAGTGAGAAACACAAGAGTCAAAGAGAGTTCTAGGATAATTGATAACTTGTAGAAATACAAGTTATTATAGTCACTATTTGAATTAATTAGAGTAACTTTAGAGTTAAGCGCATGATTTTGGTAGTTGAATTATGTAAAATGTATTACCATGCGTTGGCACTATTTATAAAAGAAAATACCTGAAAAATTATGAGTTTTTTTGTTCTTAACGCAGGATTAAGAAGAAAAGAAGCACAAATAACCCAAGTACTAGAGACGAAGTTGCTGCGAGAACAAGTCGAAACTCATGCGTTGAGACTATGCGTTGAGACCATGCGTTGAAAAAAAGTAGATACAGACGCCTGGGCAAAAGCTGTTATGTCATTATGCAAAAGGACAACACATTATCAGATCATGGCAGAACAAATGGGCCGACAATGTGAAAAGTCTACGCAGCAGGGCAGGGAATTTAATGCAAAGGTGTCAGGTCATCATGAGTTTTAACTTTTCAACGCCTATAAATAGCCTAAAGCTTTTCCATTTAGGGAGGGAGGAGAGAAACGAGTTCAAGAGACGAAAGCTCTGCACAAATTCTCCCTCACCATAACCAGCCTCCTTTTCGAGCTCTTCTGAGAGAAGGATTCTGAGAATTTTCAGAGTCGTCTCCTAGTGAGTGAAAACCTTCACCCTATGAAATTTATGTATCAGATAGCAACCATCTTAAGCATCCATGAAGCAAGATGTTGCCAGTGGCGGCTTGACGTCTTCCATTTCTGTTTTATCTCAATTTCCCTCTTTCTTACTTATGTTTTGTTAATGACATTCGAGAGAATGGTTTATTTTCTTAATATGAGTTTGATTGACGATTATCTTCCATCTATTTCCATATTAAATACCTTACACCATGTTGTTTGAATGCTAAATGAGTTAGATGTTAGAGTTAGTTTTTCTTAAGCAATATTAAGTATGTTACATCATTAATGCACATCATTAGCTTGCATAGCTTTGTCTGACAAACAAATATAGTAAGCACGACTGTCTAGCTTGAGAGAGTAGATGGTTAATATTTAGCATTTATCAAGACTAGATGAGGTGCAGAGATGTAGTTCATCTTTTGCCAACGCAAACTTACCATGCGTCTTAGAGATAAGATTAATGTGGCGTCGAAACATCGAGAGATGCATTCACAAACTCAGTTTGTAGGTATGTACTTATACTTGGATATGCTTAAGTAACAACTAGCTCCTGCGTTAACTCTACTTTTATCGCGTGGTTCCATTCATTCTCAACGCATGCTATCTGACACTAAATGACATTTGACTAACCATCGCTGCGTCCACCTCATTGTTAGTTGTAGGAAATTTTATTCATTCTTTATGTATAGTTTTAGATACAACTCATGCACATATTACATGTATAGTTCACCGCATAGTCATGCATCTATTCTCAACGCCTAATTATTACAAATCCCTGCGTTTGAGCCTGGACTCACCAGGAAACTTATAAGAGCTTATTCTTGGGCTTTTTATAGGTAAACTTGCTTAATCATGATCATACTTGAGTAATTCTCGACGCATCCTTGTACGGAAATTATAATATCTATTTTTGTGCAACAAGCTATGAAACTCAATTTAAATCGAAAATAGAAATCCAACAACAATAATGAATCCTTGTTTATTTCATCATGCAATATTATAGATTTCATGGATTTTATTGTAATTCATATGCCTAAGTCTAGAAACTTAATTCCAAGTTATTTTCTCTAAAAAACAACTCTTTCTCATGCAACTCAATTGATTACTAATCTCTTGAAACCAATACAAATTACATGGCATTAAGAATAGTCTTTAGCAACTTTTATTGTCAACCTAACTACTCTCATGATAGATTAACAACAATTCATTGTTATAGATCAAGTTAAACATACAATCTCTCAATCATACATCTAACCTAACATGTGAAGATGGCCAATCCACAAGAATTAAACACAATAACAATGAAAAGCATAATCATTCCAACAAAACCATGAAAGTCTACAATATTAATATAAATTCATAAACAATTCATCAAAACCCTAAAACTAAAGAGTTTAGTCACTCATAGCTTGAAGCCACATGTTTAAACAAAATAAACAAAGAAAGAGTGTAAAGAAAAGGAAACTTTACTGAAAAGAGGCTCTTGATTGAGGTAACACCGTCACGATTTCCTTGGCTCTCACGTCGGAATTCGAATGACACCATGACTATCTCGAACTCTTTTCCTCTTCCTTGCAACTAACTCACTCTTTGAACCCTTTATGAACTCTCACTCAATTTTCTCCTTCTTGTGCCTCATTAAGTCTGTAAATTGATGGTTGATTGATTGATTAAGGCTGCTGGAAACCCCCAAATTTATAGAGTTGGCTGCCTAAAAACTTACCAAAAATAACAAATTTTCATTTCTAGAATACTGGCACTGCGGCGCTAGGGTTGCGTCCAAAATTGTTGCTTTCGGGTTTTAACGCCGCGGCCCTATGATGCGTTCAAAATTGTTGCTCTCGAGCTTTAGCGCCCGATAGCTCCGTCCAAGCGCCCGGTGCTATGATGCGTTCAGAATGTTGCGCTCGAGTTTTAGCGCCACGGTAGCGTCATCCAGGCGCCGCGGCGCTGCCCCAATTTTTGTCATTTTGAGTTCTTCATCTCTTTTTCACCGTATTCTTGCTCGGTTTTGATCTTTTGGTCTTTTCTTCTAATTTTCCTCATTTTAACCTGAAGAGCACTAGCAAAGTGAAATCTAATATAAACTCCCTTAATTTGAGAGGATAGAAAGCACTTTTCAAGTGCTTATCACATATTGAGAGGAAATAATCACTAAGGCAGAATTAAGATCAAGAAGACATGAAATTAAGCCGATTGATCATTACAAATATGAAGTAACCAATGATCACTTTGGGTGGAGTTGCAGATTTGAAAGCGATGACGTGTACATGTAAAGAATTTGATTATTACGAAATTCCTTGCTCACATGCAATTGCAATCGCCTGACATTAAAACATCGATCCATATGCTCCCCTGCATATCATATATAGGCGCTTTACGGGGGATATGTAGAACTCATTTTTTCGGTCAACCCGATGTCAGAGTGGAGGCGGCCAGATGATTTTGAAGATATAACGATCTTAATGCCCATGAGGGTTCCCTAAGTAGGTTGTCGTCAGGAGATTCGAATTCCGTCAGTAGGTGAAATTGTTCAAATTCATAAATGTTCTAGGTGCGAGCAGAGAGACTACAACCAAAAAACTTGCAGACAACCCCTGTATATGACATAGGTGGTGAATTTCCCAAAGTACGTGTACCCCCAAATTAATTTTTGTACCCTATAATCCTTGTACAAAAAATTTGAATTATATATAAAAAAATTTCTTCCATTTCCTGCGTTAAAGGCAAACTTGAAATATGAATGTTACTGCGACTTTGTGAACTAGTGTGGTAACTCTATGAAATTTCCTATGACAATCGAGCTTATGGGAAGTTTCCCATAAGAACTAACTATAATCTACTTTGACATGAAATTTCATAGAATGCCCATCTCCTCTAGTCATCAGCTCCCTTGCAAAGAAAACCATCCGTCGATCTAGAGAGAGTAAGAGCAAGAGCGATACTAGCAAGACCAACGAGAGAGAGAGAGCGAGAGTAACGAGACGATACCAGAGAGAGCGAAACGATACCAAAGACGATACCAGAGAGAGTGAGACTAGCGAGAGCAAGAGCGAGACTAGTGAGAGCGGAAGTGATAGCGAGAGTGAGAGCGATAATAGCGAGACGATCGCAGAAAGGGGCGAAACGATAACAGAGACGACACTATAGAGAGCAAGACTTGCGAGAAAATACCAGAGAGAGTGAGACTAGCGAAACGATACCAAAGACACTTCAAAAGTTAATCCAAACGCATCCTTTACTTTTCTTTAATTTTTTTCGGTAGGTGAATGTTAGTGTGTGACAAAGAGTGAAATTAAAAGAACTTTACATACTAATAAATTGGTTTGTTTTTAAATATTTGTACAAAAAATTGATGTCTAAAAAAAGGAATATTGTCCTGGGTTAGGATAGACAAAGAAGATCCAGTGACAATATACTAAAAAAACTTCACACAAAAAATCCCACAATCCCCACTCCCCATTTGCTGTGGTACGTCTTGTACTCGCTCCATAGTCCATCGTGTCAGTGGGAGGTTTGGCTGAAGAAGATGAATGTCACACTTATGGAGCAACGCTGGAACAACGATTCGTATGACCTCCAAATAGCCCTCCAATTGCAACCGGGTCGTCATTGAGCATATCGAGTCCCAAACTACGAACTTGTCGGCCACCATCTCGATCTTCACCAGAATCCAGTGGAGATCGAGAATGTTGTACGATAGGTAGACGACATCAACAATAGCCCAACGAATGGTGTAGTCCATACCTTCCCCATCACATACTTCAGTACATTGTCGTCTTTCTCCCAATTGTACATGATCACTCATTCTGGTCGTTTTCACTCACGGTACAACTTGGTCAATTTACGAAATAAGTTCTGTTTCCAACAGACCGAAAATATCGTTTAAGTTAGCTTACGGAAAAAGTAATTGAATAATATGATAAGGGAACTGGCAAGATAACTAACTGCCACAACTCTGTTTGTAGTCGTGAAACTATGGGTAAGTTGGACGTGTTCTTTCTCGTACACGAGCTTGTTTCGCAAGAAAACAAACAATAGATCCATCGTCTACATGTCACACAACGCGTTATTCAGATATCGTAAGGAACCCAATTGAAAAATAATAAATAAATGCAAAATGCTTGATTACCTCATTGTCCATGAACTCATGTGGACGGAGGAGCTTCATCCATCGTCCCTTCAACTTTGTCGATAACATAACCCGCTGAAGAGACTTCTCTGGATGGACAAGAGGGTCATCGATCAACTCTCGCATCTACCGCTCGAACAACTTGGAGATGCGAACCATCAAGTTGTATGCCTTACATCGTTTGGGCTTTTTGACACCGAGGTTAGTGTACGGACTACCCAACTTCCAAGTCTGGTGGCACTTTTGCTTCTGAGTGGGTCTAGATGTGGGATATGGGCAAAGCACACCCATTAATGTGGTGGGATTTGGAATAGCCTCCAACTCTTCCTCCTTCTCCATTTCCCACTCACTGCCAACCTTTTCAGTACTCAGGCTTCCTCCAACCTTTTTTCTTTGATTTGATTGTCGGTTGGAGGGTTGTGTAGATGGAAGTACCCGCAGTTGGGCTTTAACCTACATGGACGAAACAATATCAATTAATTACTATAATTAATATTAAATGTGACACTAACCTCAGAGTGATAGGGGGGTCAGCTGAACTAGGATCCGGAGCTCCTACATCAGCTTGCTTACTAGATGAGGCAGCAGGGTCCTCGGTTTCATCGTCACTGATGTGTAATACTGGTGGGGGATGAGAGGCAGTGTATGACACTAATGTCTCTAACTGGGAGGCAGTATCCACATCAGCTCGGACATCAGGTACAATGCTCATCATCCAACCACGTCCATTGGACCAATGCTCGTCGTCTCAACCATGCCCGGGGGGTCGCCTACCTTCAAATCGACGGAGGCTGTAGAAGAACCTTCTCCATCCTCTCGGTTCGACTGCTATGATCCTCGGTATCATTGTCAACATTAGATGTCATGTTGTCACTCCCTCCCCCACCTTTGTCATCCCCATCCCAAGATCCACCAAACCGTGGTGCCTCCACATATTTACCCTGCAGCGTGCACATAACAGTTTAGAAAACTATACTATAAGGCATACCAAAGTAACTTAGATTTAATGGACAATAACGTACCTTCGTCAGCTCCTGCAAATATCCTATAGTCGCAGATAGGTCCTACTGCACATCAGCAAACTTACAACTCATCGTAGCGAGCTCTGACCTCATGGTGGCAAACTCTATCGTCACCTTGGTTTGAAATTGCACTAGACAGATCTCAATCTGTCTAAGTTAGTCACTGAAATGGCAACTGCTACATAGACGCCAGGTATAGTCTCGTTGTCGACATGCTGCTGAATTGGCTCCTCGTGGAATACGTTCTCATGATGAGTGTCCTCCCCACCCTCATCTGCCACGTCGTCATTGTGCATCTCCTGGACAACATCCTCCTCATGAGCGTCCTCCCCACCCTCATCTACTACATCCTTCTCATGATCATCCCTGATAACTTGTAGAAATACAAGTTATTATATATCTTTCTCATAGAAAAATAGAGCTTAAATAGAGGATCATGCGATAATTAGTGCTAAATTCTATTGATAAATCTTCCTATGCGTTCTACTCTTGTAAATTGATGAAGATAATTGTTTTATAGCTTTTTGAATCTAAAACACATGTTTTAATACAGGAACGCGAGCAACCTGTAGATGCGTTGCCAACCTCTTAACGCAGGAGTATGCGTTGGCAACCTGTGAACGCGTTGACAACCCTTCAACGCAGGTTGATGCGTTAGCAACCCATGGATGCGTTGACATACTTGAATGCATAAACCCAAAGTTATCTGTGGACGCATGTCAACAAGGCAACGGAGAATCAGATAATAATCTTGAGAGATTGTCGGGATATTGATATGCTTAATATGCGGCGAGAATGGTGGATAGAAATTAAACCGGAAATCACGCTATTGGCGAGATGGATGCAAGGCAGAAATTCAGCCTCCAATCATGTAGATTTGCCGAAAATTCCAACGCAACATCTATAAAAGGGCAGACCTGAAGGTGAAAATGTTGTTGGATCTCTCGGAAGAATTCCTAAGTGACAGCAGATTTCTCTCCAGACGACAACCAGAGACAAATAGCTCGAAAGAGAAGAGTCTTCCCTCTACTTGACCACTTCACAGCAGAACTCACGCTACCATCTCAATGAGCTCAAGACATTGAGAAGCCATTCCATGCTTTCTATCTCTTTTTTTACTTTTGTTTTAGTCTATTAGCAAGGAATTGTCTTTTCTAAAACAGTTATTTTGTTCATCAATCTATACATCTTCCATGGCTATTCATTTCTCATCACTTTCCATTTACTGTTTATCGTCCATGTGTAACTAACTCTCTCAAGGATAACGGGCTGCGTTATCATCTAAATAAAGAACCGTAGAAGACTATTTCATCTTGTCAAATGTATTTTTAATCAAATGCTTATGTCCATCTAGCTAATCGATATAAGTAGTAATAATCAAACTGCTCGGGAAGGTAAGTGATTGTGGAACTTAGTTGACAAGGCTAAGAAGTGTTACTTAGGGATAGAAATAACCTTGGTACTTAATACTCTCCTATGCATTATAGAAATATAACGCATAGCGGCTGACAACTGGGAGAAGAGTCGCTGGTATGAAATAGAACCCAACTATGCGTCTCTGAATTTAGATGATAACCAACCCCAGCCCTATTTCTTTTACCATTCGTACAATTCAATTAGCTGACTTTGCTATGTCGCATACCTCTCCATCAAACCACTTTAGCTTAGGTTTACTGCTTTCTAGTTAGTTAAACGCATCACTTCTCATCACCTTCTTTAAACGCATGACTCAAATAATCCAATTAATTATAGAATTTGCATAGTCCTTGTGTTTGACCTCGGACTCACCGAGAAAACCTCAATCTTTGCTTATACTTGGGTGAAGAATAGGAAAACTTGACAGATCACTAACACATAATATTAAACATGTTGAATGCATAATATGTTGAACGCATAGTATGCTTAATAAAGATAAATGTAACAAGTGTTTGCAGGCCTTCGAGAAATTAAAAGAGGCAGTCTAGAAGGAACCAGTCATGGTGCTGCCAGATCATACTAAGCCCTTTGAAGTACACACCGATGCCTCTGACTTTGCTATAGGAGAAGTGCTGATGTAAGAAGAACATCCTATTGCCTACAAGAGCCGGAAACTCAGTGACACGGAGACGCGATACACGGTCCAAGAGAAGGAAATGACCACCATCGTCCATTGCTTGCGGACATGGCGCCACTACCTACTCGGAGCAAGTTCGTGGTAATGATTGATAACGTCGCCATTAACTACTTCTAGACACAGAAAAAGTTATCACCTAAGCAGGCATGGTGGCAAGACTTCTTGGTGAAGTTCGACTTTAAACTCGAGTATAAGCCAAGAAGAGTCAATGTCGTGGCTGATGCCCTCCGCCGCAAGGCTGAATTAACGCCTATTTTCACCAGTGCGCCCCAAAGCTCATTTGTCGAACAAATCAAGGAGGGGCTACAATAGGATAAGCTAGCGTTGAACTTGATGAAGCTTGCTAAGGAAGGGAAGACCCGTACTATGTGAGTTCCCATCAAAGAAATTGGGCAGAACTGCTCGACATTGCCTAATTTTCCTATAACCTCCAGAAAGCGAATCCACGGGGAAGAGTCTCTTCGAAATCTTGAACTGGCGACAGCCAAACACACCCACGGAGTTGATCGCTCCCTACTCAGGCCCAAACCCTTCGGCACATAAGATGGCAAAAGAATGGAAGAAAGAACAAGACATAGCAAGAGCATGTCTACACAACACGACCAAAAGGATGAAGAAATGGGCCGACGCCAAGAGACGCCCCAAGGAGTATAAGGAAGAAGAGATGGTGCTAATAAAACTATTAGCCAACCAATTTAAGTCTCTTCGCAAGATGCACAAGGGGCTGGTCAGGAAATACGAAGGCCCATTCCCTATTCTAGAAAGGGTAGGAAAGGCTACCTATAGGGTGCAATTACCACCCAAGCTAAAGATTCACAATGTCTTCCACATGAGCATGCTAAAGCCCTTTCATCAAGACAAGGAAGACCCGAAACGAGGAGTATACAAGAGGACCTCAACAGGAATTGTAACTGAGTATGACAGAAACGTTGAGGCCACTTTGGCTCACCAGAGGGTAAGCCGAAAAGGAGTCCCGAGTCACACTGAGTACCTAGTCAAATGGCAAGGACTCCCCGAGATAGAGACTAGCTAGGAAGGAGAGGAACAGTTGTGGCAATTCCCAGAAATGTTAGAAGAGTATTGGAAGCGTCTATGCAACGAGGGCGTCGCAAGCTTGAGTGGGGGAGGGTGTCACGTGCAAAAAACACCCTCCAAATTTCGTGACAATGAGGCGCAAGTCTCCTTAGTAACACCAAGTCGGGTCCTTAACAGTAGCGACATAAGCCCATCACAAGTGTCCATGTGTGCGCCAAGCCTTGCAGGCACGCATGGCCCCGTGGACGCAATATGATGATGTTGCGTGTGTGCAGGGGATGTACGGTCTAGGCATGCGCCTCGCAGCTAGCACCAAAGCAGTTTTGTACTTTTCTTCTCTTTTTCGCTTGCTTTTGGCTCGCTTTTGATCTTTTGGCTTTCAATTCTAGTTTTCTTTATTTTGACTTGAAAACCATTACCAAACAAGTGAAGTCTACTATAAACTCCTTTAATTTTATCTTTGGAAGATGACTAGCAAGTGGCTTGGTGGGTAGTTGAGAGGGAGGTGGCTGAGAGCCTTTGGCATGGGTGGTGTGTGTGGCCAGCAAGAAGGTGGGCTAGGTTGAAGACCTTCAGTAGTCGAGCCCAAGTGTGGGTATGTGATGCGTTGGCTTGGTGATGCATGTGTCTATGAGGGTGAGCATGGATGAAGGCTTGATGAATTGCTTATTGGGCAAGCCGGCTAGGCGTGCAACAAGCTTTGCGTTGGTTGAGGTTTGTGAGGAGGATGCGTTGGGGAACTTTGTGTCAAAAAGGGCCTATGAGGCTGACGCATGGTGCTATGCGTTAAAGCTAGGCGTCCAAATCAGCCAAGGGAGCTGCGTGCATAGGTAGCCGAGAAAAGCAACCAACAAACCTCAAAAGGATGTGTGGAAGAGGTCTTCCACAAGGATGCATCCACCATTCCTTCTTGTTTAAGCAAAGCCTAGACTTAATTGATAAGCAAGCCAGATTAGGTGTCAAATTGAGGTAAAGTGTGGCATGGGCATGCATGCAAGCATGAGGTGGCAGGCTAGGAGTTTGCATGTAGATTTCTGGAAAGTCTATAAATAAGGGTTTGGTAGAAGAAGTTGGTGTGTGCAAACCACTCAAGCGATTTGAGATTTTCTTTGACTAAATTATCCCAAATTGAGCCTAGTTTCACTGAAAGGACTGCCAAAAAGAAACACTGTGAGCAAGAACTCGAAATTCATAAAAAAACTCAAGCTTGTTCAACTATCGGGTAATCTGGAGCAGATTGGAAAGATTTGAAGATATCTAGCCATAGAAAAAGAATTGAAGCTGAAATTTTAAGGTAAGTTAGCAAAGACATTTATCTACAAGTTTGTAAGAGAAAGAAAACTCCAATTCTTGCAAGAAAGATTACTTTTGACAGCTAGAAGTAAAGGTAGTGTGATTAAGCTGTCAGGTGAGTTTTGGAGTGGTTGTATGTGCAGTTTGGCTTGCGTTGTGGCCTGAAGAAGAACCATTTGAGGTTATTTTGACAAGTTTTGGATGCCCGGGGGGCAGGTTGACACGCCACTGGCAACGCAAGTGTGAGCGAGAGGCGCTGCTGACCATGCTGCAGGGATGTTGGACACACTTAGGGGCAATTTTCACTTTTGGACATTTTTGGCTAAATTTTTCTTGTCGGTGAGCCTTTTTGAGCTAAAATGACTTAAAATATGCCATGAAGTGAATTTTAAGGATATTAACAAAAAGAATTAATTTATTCAAAGCCTGGAAGAGCTACAGGAAGCATATAACCCATTAATAGCCTAGGACAAGTTGTGAGTGACTTAAATTCATTTAAAGTGATTTATTTTCTCGATATTTTTAGAATACTCGGTTTATTCGTAGAATATGAGATTTCTGGCATAAGTTAAATTTAATAAAGCATGTGTTTCTTTATATGATTTTGAACATGCTTTTACATGATTTTGAGCATGATGTTATCTGATACCGAGCTTTGTGAAAAGCATGTAGTTTGAGAAAAACTCTAAAATTCTGAGAAATTGTTTAAATCATGTTTATAAATGATTTAGCATGCTTTATTTTCAAAAGATGATCCCCAATGCCAAAGGATAAGGAGAAGGCATATGGGTAGCCTAAATACAATAAATGGTCCCAAATGTCGAAAGACATAAAGAAGGCATATGGGTAGCTTTAATAATGGGACCCCGATACTGAAGGACTAGAGAAGGTACATGGGCAACCTGGGTTATAATTCCTATGTGCACATAGAGGGAAATTCGACGCTGTTGTGTTGAGACCACTCCACACAGCTAAGGTTATCCGACGTTGGGTATGACGAGATTATTCCATCCCAACTAAGGTTGTTTTCGATGTTAGGCGTATTGAGATTACTTCACCCTGAGTAAGGTTGTATTTTGACATTGAGCAGCATTGAGTTTACTTCGCCTCAACTAAAGAAAATCTTTGAAGCATATACAAATGTTTATAAGCTTTCAAAGCTTTACTATTTGAATTACGAGCATGATTGTCGTTGAGCTTTTAAGCCAAACATAGTTTTATAAACTTGTCACTCACTGGGCAACCTAGCTCATGTTTTTAAATGTTTCCAACTTTCTAGGTAGCGAGTGGAATCGAGGTTCTTAGCCTACTCGTCAAACTCGTTTGATTTTGCTTCTTAGTTTTGAAATTTGTAAATATTTGTACTTAAACCTAGCATTGTACATATTGGGGTCTAAGGAAACTCTGATGTGTTTATTATAAAGTTTCATTTGGTATTATTTATGGTCTGGATGTAAATTATAATTATATTATCAAGTGCTTGGTAAGGAATCGGGGAGAGTTAAATTGACAGTAGATGTCGTAAAGGATCGATGTCTATTGTCATCACGCCTCTTTTCTAGTTAAGAAGATAACTCGAGAGGGGGAGACTAACGAGAGAGAGTGCGAGACTAGTGAGAGGGAAAGTTAAGCGAGACGAGCGAGACTAGCGAGACGATAATCATAGAAAGCCAAATTTCTTGGTAGGTTCAAACTTTTCGGAAAATTTGGGCATTCTGTGGCTTTTCCCCTAAGGTCTTGTTGAAAATTTTATGAGAAAAGTCACAGAATGACCAAATTTTCGGAAAGTTGGCGTGTACTCATGAGATTTGGGCATTATGTCACTTTTCTCGTAACTCATTCAACTTACGGGAAAAATGACAGCAAGCAAAAAATGCATACCAAATTTTTTTTTCTATCCGATTTCAGGCATCTTCTACACATATTAAACCTCCTCTACCAGAAAAATTTATTTTCTTTTTTACCACCAACTATTCGAAAACCTAAATTTCTTTCCATCGTTTCAAACATGTTCTTTGTGGGTTCGTTTGTAGAAATCAGTTCACATAGGATGGGGTTTTACCACAAATTGCAAAAATTAGAGAGTACTATAAAAACAATGGACTCTAAGGAAGAAGATGGTTTGAGCATTTAGGGAAAAAGACGATGGTTTGAGTATTAAGGAAGATGGTATTGGGGGGTATTAATGCAATTTCACCATGTAGGACCCACCTCTGAAACTTTAAAAAGTTGAAAAAAGGGTTAGAAAAAAAAGTTTTTAAAAAAGAGGTTAGTTTTGTCTCATAAAAAACTTCTTGGGTTAGAAATAACAATTCTCACTTCAAGGAATTAATGAGAAGCCAGTGGCAGGAGTATGATGAGGGTGCTACGAATGTGTTAACCTAGTTAAGATATCCTGGTGCAGCTTCTGATCCCCCTAGCTCTAATACATTGTTCAAGAAAAAAAAAGTCCATAACAGGGGCATTTAGACGAGCAAAGTTGGTACATAACCAAACTTTAAAAGACACTTCTCCATACCCATGTGGTTTTACTCCTAAGAAGCAACCAGATTCATCATTGTTAACATTGAGGACTTACCTTACACAAGACTGTAGTGAAGCTCCACAACAAGTGAGCCATTTGAATGACTCAATGTCCAACCTAAACATGTAAGTTGCAAGAAGATTTCTAAAGATGTAGGTAGTGGCGAAAGATTAAAGTTCCTAGAAGAGAGGTTATGTCCAATAGAAGACACTATTATTTACAAAGCATTGAGGCGACATAACTGTGTCTAGTCTCAGACATCATTACTCCACCAAGAGTCAAGGTGCCGAAATTTGAAAGTATAATGGGGCAGCTGACCTAAAAGCCATCTTGTCATGTATTGTTGAAAAATGTCAGTTCGCTCACATGAAGACGAAACATTGATTCATCACTTTCAAGATCGCCTAATTGGCATTATTTTGTGGCAATGAATTTATTCTCTATAAGGTATGGGGTATGAGAAGGCGCTATGAAGGTGTCAACCTAGTTGAGATGTTCTAGTGCGCCTATTGATCCCACCTTTACCTTTAGTTGCATGCTCATAAAATGATAGCCTAATCGACTCAACTGGTTATTGGTATATATGGTTAGATAGCTCTCAAGTGCACAAATATTGAGACAGTACAAACATTATTAATTTGGCCTTAAATCATTTAAATCTCCAATGTATGGAAAAGGAAGCAATACAGACATTCAAGGAATATACTCAAAGATGTAAAAAATGGTCGCTCAGGGGCAACCTCAATTGATAGATAAGGAAACATCATCAATGGTTGTAGGCACTCTAAATGCTTCATACTACAATAAAATGTTTGAAAGTGCAAATGTTTGAAAGTGCCTCAACAAACTTCTTCGACATTATAACAATAAGAGAAAGATTTAAGAGTGTACTGAAAGTGGAAGGTTATAAAATGATGTAGAAGTAGAAGTTAGCACCACCAAAAGCATGATTCCACAAGAAGAGAAGATAAGTGCATGAGATTAGCTTGGGAAGAGCATTATTAGCCATGCATCACTACCATCATTTAACAAGTGAATTACATTCAAAATTCTCAATGAAGAGGAAAAAGTCAACTAAATGCACCACATTAAGTTTATTGTCTCTAGGAGTGCATTTTTGTCTGATGAATTGGTTTATCCATATGCTTGCCAAAATTTGAGTTTCACTACTGAGAAGTCGAAGAGCTATTAAAGATCACTACTGAAAGTCCAAGAGTAATGGTCATTAGCTATTCTTATGGTCATGGCGAAACCTTTGTAACAGGGACACTTTTAATCTTTTGTTGAATTGGATGACATCTCGATTCCTATTTTCGTGATTGATATGGATTGTTGGCTTCCATTTTTTTTTAAAGTATATTCTTGATTATATTTATACCCCTATTTGTCTATCATGGAAGAAAATATGGGATCAATGAGAACGTTAAAAGTGAAATTGACATCAAGGTTGGATACAAAGTTCCATTTCTTAATCCTGAGTAAGGGAGGAAATTAAAATATTTCGTTCTCAAACAAGCTCGAAACCATAACGAGATGATTGAAAAACTACCAGGCGAAAAGAAAACCCTTGGAAGTAGTATGAACCTGCATCTTGTCAACAAAGTATGTTTATTCAATCATCATACCTCCACTATGTGAGTATAAAGGTTCATTAAGTTATACCTAGATTAGATACAAAAATTTGGAGCATCAATTGTTCCTTATTGAAATTTGAGTTGATGTAGTGGAAGCATCCTACAATCAGGGTTAGTGAGAAAAATGATGGTCGTGAGTTGCCATCATTTATTTACGGTTAGTGAGAAAAATGATGGTCGTGAGTTGCCATCATTTATTTACACATCAATTGGGGCAGTCTCCCATAATTTAAAGATTAAGAACCATCTTAGGATACGGAATGTCCGTCATCATTGCTCACAGAAGAGGATCAGTGTGAAAGGATCATCCTATTATATTGAAGACTATCAAAGACAACTATGAACAAACTTGTGCATTTTAAGGGTTTTCTTCAGTTAAGTATTTTATTCCTTTAATTTGAATAGATCAAGGTTTTCAGTTAAGTGCTTGTTTATCCTTGGCCCTTGACACCTTTTGCTATGGTGGTGCTTGTTTATCCCTGACCCTTTACTATTTATTTTTGCTGTGATAGTGCTTGTTTATCCCTAGCCTCCAGCTCATTTTTATGTTGTGATGAGGCGCTTGTTTATCCCTAGCCCTTGATACCTTTTGCTGTGTTGGTACTTGTTTATCCTTGACCCCCAGCCTTTTATTTTTGCTATGATGGCGCTTGTTTATCCCTGGCCTCCAACTTTTTTTATTTGTCATGAGGCGCTTGATCCCTAGCCCTTGAAACTTTTTGTTGTGATGGTGCTTGTTTATCCCTGGCCTCCAGCTCATTTTTATTTTGCCATGAGGCGCTTGTTTATCTCTAGCCCTTGACACTTTTTGCTGTGATGGTGCTTGTTTATCCCTAGCCTCCAGCTCATTTTTATTTTGTTATGAGGTGCTTGTTTATCCATGGCTCTTGACACCCTTTCGCTATGATGGTGCTTGTTTTTCCCTAGCTTTGATAACTTGTAGAAATACAAGTTATTATTGTCTTTCTTTTAGAAAAATAGAGTTTAAACAGAGAATCATGCGGTAGTTTGGGTTAAATTCCATTGATAAATCTCCCTATGCGTTTTACTCTTGTGAATTGATGAAGATAATTGTTTTGAAACTTTTTGAACCTAAAACACATGCTTTAACGCAGGAATGCAAGCAACCTATGGATGCATTATCAATTTGAAATGCAAAGCATTGGGAAATCAATCTGATATGCAAGGCATCGTAAAATTAGACAAGAATCTTGAGAGATTGTCAAGAGATTGATGTGCTTGATCTGCGGTTAAAGTGGTGGATCTAAATTAAACCGAAAATCACACAATTAGGCGAGATAGACGCAAGGAAGCAATTCAGCCTCCAATCACGCAGATTTGCCAACGATTGCAACGCAGTCTCTATAAAAGGGTAGGCCTGATGGCTGAAAATGTTGTTGGATCTCTCGGAAGAATTCTTAAGTGACAGTAGAGTTCTCTCCAGACAACAACCGGATACAAATTGCTTGAAAGAGAAGAGTGACCACTTCACAGCAAAACTCACGCTACCATCCCGGCGAGCTCAAGACATTGAGAAGTCATTTCATGCTTTCTACCTCTTTCTTAACGTGTGTTTTAATTTATTAGCAAGAGATTGTATTTTCTAAAACATTTATTCCGTTCATCAATCTACACATCTTCCATGACTATTCATTTCTTATCACTTTCCATTTGTTGTTTATCATCCATGAGTAATTAACTCTCTCAAGGGTTGCGGGTTGTGTTATCATCTAAATAAGAAACATAGTTTTGACTATTCCATCTTATCACTTGTACTTTTAATCTAATGTTTATGTCCATCTAGCTAATCAATATAAATAGTAATAATCAGACTACTCGAGAGAGTAAGTGATTGTGGAACTCAATTGACAAGGCTAAGAAGTGTTATCTATACATAGAAATAACCTTGACACTTAACACTCTTCTATGCGTTATAGACATATAGGCATAGCGGCTGACAATTGAGAGAAGAGTCATTGGTATGAAATAGATCTCACTATGCGTTTCTGAATTTAGATGATGACCAACCCCAACCCTGTTTTTACCATTCACATAAGCCCATTAGCTGACTTTACTGTGTTGCATACCTCTCCATTCAATCACTTTAGCTTAGTTTTACTGCTTGGTAGTTAGTTAAACGCATCACTTCTCATCACCTTTCTGTAACACATGACTTAAATAATCTAACGAATTCTAGAATCTGCATAATCCCTATGTTCGATCTCTAACTCACCGAGAAAACCTCATCTTTGCTTATACTTGGGTGAAGAATAGGAAAACTTAACAGATTAGTATCACATAATATTAAGCAATTTAGCAAAACAACAAGCCTCCAGCTCATTTTTATTTTTTCATGAGACGTTTGTTTATCTCTGGCCCTAGCACTCTTTTGCCAAGATGGCGCTTGTTTATCCCTGGCCTCCAGCATTTTATTTGCCATGATCGCTTGTTCATCCTTGGCCCTTGACACAATTTGATGCGACGGTAATTGTTTTTCCCTGGCCCCAGGAATTTATCTTAGCTTGATTGGTTCCATTTCTGATTTATAAAAAGGAACCCCTTTTGTACTTGTTAATATGTTTGAAGTATTTTACTTTGACAAAATAGTGGCTACACCTTCGTCCACCTTCTAATGCTACAAGGATGTACGAAAGGGAGCATGCTTTAGCCACCTTCTTTCATCCGACTTCATTTAAATTAATTTATTTTTAGATTGATTTTTATCATAGTTTTTCTAATCTAATTTTGATTGTTATCCACCTTTTTCATGCTAATTTTTACCTCTTTTAACTTTTGTTTTAATTTGGTTAAAGTAACCAATTTAGTTAGGGTAAGAAAAAAAAGGAGGAAAAAACAAAGCAAATATGGAAAAATTTTGAATTTGGTTTTAATTGCCTAAAAGTTGTTCTTATTTTTTTAGCTTAGGCTATGTCTGCCAACATTTTAAAATTAAATTAAAATCCATTAAAAAGGTAATAGGCAATTGTGGAAATGACTTTAGACTTTCTAATCCCCTATTCTCTCCCAAAAACCCTAGGTATCCACCACTTTCATTAGACCTCATTTTTCTCTTTAAAAAAAAACTCTAGCCTCCATACCCATTTTTTCTTTTTGTTCTCATCAAACACCAATTTGTTCTTCCTCAGCAAAAACCTTAGAGAGTCTCCGTCCACAACAACCCCAAAATCCTTATTTTCTCTTCCAAAACAAAAACCTAACAACTATACCCCAAATCTTCTCTTCTTTAAAAACCCTAGAGCCTCCATCCTTAAATACGACAAGGGAGTTTGTTGTTCTTGTTTCTAACTTTGCTTTTTATTATTCTTCTTCTACCTCTTAAAGTAACTTGAAAAAAAAGAAGGGCTAACGGTTTTAGATATTTTGCTACTATTTTTGTTTTTTTTAGTTATTTATTTATTTATTTATTTATTTATTTTATTATTATTATGTAAGTGCCTTTAACTTTTCAATTTATTTTTAATTTGTTTTATTTTACTGCTTGTTGTGTCATTTACCTTCTCATTTTTCTAATTTTATTATGATTTATTTCTATATTTATTCTTCTTCCTCTTCATCATCATCATCATCATCATCATCATTTCTTTTCTCGAGTTTATCCTTTTATATCCTTTATTTAGCATTTTTCTTTGTCTTTATTTGCCTATTTTATCTTAAGTATCGCATTTAATCATTTCATCTTCCAAGCATTTTGTTTTGTCATTATTATAATATGAATATGTTGTGTTATAAATAAGTGATATTAATCTAATGTTCTTAATCTGGGTTTGTTTTTTCTAATTAAAATTTCTCAATGTTTTAAAATCCTTGTAATTTAAATTTCTCTAAGTTTTTTTTTTTAATTTTTTCAGAAGACTCTTTCTAAATCATTTAAATTTCTTTTATTTAAAATTACACTTTTTGTTTTTTCAAACATTCAAAAATTAATTTATGATTTCAAAAGGTTTCCTAGTCAATTATTTTTCTAGCAACCTTTTATTAAGACTGTTTTCCTTATAAAAAAAGAAAAAAATTCCTACGATATAATCTAGGAAATTTGGGAGTCCGATTTCCTAGAATTCGTAAGGTGAGGGATCACATCCTTGGGAGTCTGAGATTTGATCTCAAGAAAAAATGAATTTAATTAATGTTTTTTTAAGAAAAAACTTCCTTTATTTAGAGACTATCCTATGGCGGATTTTGAGAAAATGTAATAATTTCTCACTTTCTTGAGGTGTGAAATTTTTCCTCAATTATAATGTAGACAAATTGATGGAATGTGTCCCACTTATTTTATGGGATCATTGCTTCAAATATTGGAGTAATGAGGGGTAAAATAAGACATTATTTTAAAAAAAAAATTAAAGAAGATTTTCAATTCAAGATTTAAAATTTGACCACCGTTTTGTAAACGGGTGTTATGGGATGCTAACACATTCCCCATTACAAATGATTCTCGAACTCAACTTTATTTTTCACAGACCATTTTTGTTTTTTTAAATTGAAAATTTTTTATTTTACTTCAGTGTCCAATCACACCATAAAAAAAGATTGGTGGTGACTCCCTTTTATTTTCTTTTAAAATTAACACTTTTTGATGACGTCGGTTGCTCCATGTCGTGTCGGCACATGACAACAGTAAGTGTTACAAAAGATTTGATCCAAATCGTTCATATGGAGACATGTGAGTCATGGTATCTTGTATAAAGAGTTTATATAAGACTAGACCTCGAAATGATTAATCTCTCTTTATAACACCATTAATTGAAGAGATTAACTTTTCGTTAAGGATGACTATAGGTAACTCGATCTCAATCTTGAGTGATTTATGGACTCCTGTCTATGAGGACAATCCTTTGATTCGTATGGGTGAGAGTGGCATGTGTTGCTGACTCAATAAGCCTACCTTTTGGGGATTTGTCTGAGTAGGGAGCTAGGAACATAACTACACAAGATGGAGTTCACTCCTTCCCATCTTCGAGGAAAGTAGATAAATTGTTCTCTTAAGTGCTGAATTCATGTCTTGAACAAGGGGCCTCTTCTCTCTCATTGACCAGTTAATGGTGGGACCCTAAACAGGTTGTTCATTAGAGGATTAGTGGGACTTAAGGAGAAAAAAATAATTACAGGAGTAAAACAGTAATTTTGACCTAGTTGTAATTACGAGCAATTTGTGAAGGGTCAACTTATTGATGACTAGTTATATCCATGGACACAAAAATATATCTACAGTGTGAAGAGTGCAGCTATCGGTCTTTGGTGGAGTGGCCCACAATTAATGAATGTTAATTAAGTTAATTAAAGAGTTTAATTAATTTAATTTCGAATCATTAGAGCTTCTAGTCTATAGGTCCATAATATCCTAATTTAATTTCGAATCATTGGAACTTCTAGTCTATAGGCTCATAAGGTCTCCTTGCTAGCTCACCATAGACCAATAAGGATCAACTATGTTGAAAGGAAAATTTTGAAAGATTCAAATTTACGAGGGAAAATATTAGTTTATTAGATACAATTAATTATATGATTTATATAAAGTTTATTGGATAAAGATAATAATTGTTTTTTATGTAGTTTAAAATTTTGATTTATCTTTATTATTAGAATAAAGGAAATTGCATGCTTATCTAATGAGATTAGATTAAAATAAATCTTTTAATTTATTTTTAAATTGTTTAAAATTGGCAAATTTAAAGATTTAAATAATAAAAGGTTGCCTATAAGGGAACTCTGTCGAACGTTCTGTTTAAGTCTAAGGCTAGGGTATTGAAGTTGACGGTAATGGAACACACTACCTAGGAACTGACCTGAGAGTTAAACTATCCAAACATAAGAGTTATGTTTGGACAAACAAAATTAAAACTTGGATAAATGATTTAACCTAAAATTTATGTGAGTAATGAAATCGCTATTCCAAAATACTTAGTGGAAAAATAGATGTATATGATATGTTGCCTTACATTCTCGGGTAATTCACATAGTGATTCATGTTTGTCCTTGAGGCGTCCATAGGAGTGTCCCCTACGGATGGTGTTTGCATGGATCAATATCAAGATGAATTACTGAAAGTATTTATAGTAAGTGGGAGAGGGATGTGTAACATATCTCATGATCTTCATCATTAGTTAACATCGTGAGATTCATGCTTGGTCTCGAGGCGCCCATAGGAGCATCCCCTACAGAAGGTGTTTGCATGGGTCAATATCAAGGTTAACTCTTGAAAAAGATAGGAATATATTTTTTGTTCCCAATATTGTTCTTCCCTACGGTAGTCTTGTCGGGGCAAAATTATGAATTCCAAAATGATGGGTTACATTTACAAGAATGCATTAAGGTGGTTAATGATGTTCTGACCAAAATAATGGTAACTAAGTATTATAGGAATAAGAACTATTCTGGTGTAATATTTGGTTGAGAATGTCTACGAAGGAATAACTGACTGTCCTATGGTGCCTGTTATTCTAAATCATTGAACTATTATTGCATTAGACATGATTTATAGGGTTCATAAAATTTAATGCTAAATTTGAATGGATATTTGATTGCGTGTTGTTAACTAATATATTTTATATATTTCAATGTTGTGTCATTTTCTCTCATGGTTTTAATTTTGAATTACCAATATAAGTCAAAATTTGAGAAAAGTATTACTTGGAAAAGTATCATTGAAACTATTTTAATGATAGTGTAATTTTCAGAATTTGTCTTTAATTGAAAAATGTTCTCAAAGTTTTGTTGCCACTTCATGTATGAGTGGTTGATGAATCACAATTGGAGAGATAGCTTATATTTATCACATTTGATGTCAAGCGTAGAAGATAAAGGACAAGACAACAACATATGAGATGTTGAAGTCAATATAAGCTTAATTTAGATAATTATCTAGATAATCTCGAGAGTAAGTATTATTATCCAAGAAAATAAATCATGTGATTAGAAGTTATATGAGGTGATTATTTCCAAATTAGCTTGAGGAGTCACACAATAAGGTGTTTTAGAAATACCTCAATGGGAAGAAAAATAAAAATGAAAGTAATTTTATTTAGTGGATTCTTGGTGGAGAATTAAGATTCTCACCTGGATAGTTGAATAAGGAGTCACTATAAAAATAAAAAAAAATAAAAAATAAAAAAATAAAAAATTCATTACAATTAGATTGTAATTCTTGGCAAAATACTTAATAATGTAGAATGGTTACAACAAGTTGGCACTAGGAAACTCATCTCAGTTAATGTAGTGGGAGACATGAGATGTTAAATTGTTACTTATGTTGAGCATGGTGGTTTTATCACCATAAGAGAGATTCAAACTCTCAAGTCTTTATTACTAATTAATTCATATGGTATGAATGTTTCATGTAATAAAGTGTATTTTCAAAAATTGTTTTGAAAATATATTCAGCCTTAAAATGTTTAACACATACAAATACTACACTAAGAAATTCAAGATTATTGAATCCAAAATAGAAAGACAAATTATTTTCTCCTACAAGATACTCTCTTTGGCAATTAATATTGATTATCTGTCACACCCCACCCCGAACTACCCTTTCGTAGCCCAAGACGGAGTGTGAGGACAGTAGTTACCGACTACCCTGTCACATAACCCACTGTCAACTTCATCTTATTTTCTTTTAAATTCCTTCTTAGGATGGTAATACCATTAACACGCTCTTGACAAACCTCGACTTCGATCGGCAATGGGAACAGTCATGCTACCTGAAAATGGAAAACATATAAAAAGAGTGAGCTAACAGCTCAGTGAGTAACGGTTTCTGAAAACATTATACTTAAAATGTAAAACTGATTGAACTCGCATAAAATATAACACTTCAAATCATTTTATAACATGATCAAATCATTGTTATATCATGTATACATATCTGTTTGGAATAGATAATAAAAATTTCATTCATTCAGAATACTTTTTCCTTAGTTGAGGCGGAGCATTGCTTCTATGCTTCTCAACGTCAAATTCATTTCTTATCTTTTCCTTAGTTAAGGCGCTAACGCTACTCAACGTCGATTATCCTTAGCTGTGTGGAGTAATCTCAACACATCAGAGTCGTATATATATATTCTTCTATGTGCACATAGATATTATTACTCGGGCTGCCCATATGCCTTCCTTTTATCCTTGAGCATTGGGTCCCATTTCTATTTTCCGGCTACCCATTTGCCTTCCTCTAGTCCTTGAGCATTGGGTACCTTTATAATTCAGGCCGCCCACAATGCCTTCTACGAGTCCTTGAGCATTTGGGTCCCTTTTCAAAGTTTTATAAAACACCATACATATTTTGGAAACATTATATTAATAACTCATAAATTAACCGTTTCCAAATCTCACATCATTAGCATGCTAAATTCAATTTCTAGCTTACATATCAAACAACATGCTTTTCATACAAGTTTATTTTAAATCTTTCTTGAAATCATATAACACCATGCTTTTCAGAAAAATCATGAAAACAAATATCAAATCAATCACCATGCGTTTTATAAACTCATAGTAAGTAACCAGCATACTCAAAGTTTTCAAGTAAAACGCATGCATTATTCATTGAAAACCCATGAAATCAGATTCATAAGGAACTCATTTATATTTTGTAAAACGCAGGTGTTACTCACCTGTACTTGCCAAAGAATACTTCCTCTTCCTTTCCTCTATTTCCTCTTCCCGAGCTTCTTGGACGCAGCGTTCTAATCTTAGAAACGAAAGGCTCCATTTTCCTCTGTCAGTTCGGTTGAACGCAACCCTGCCCTTCAACGCAAGGTTGATAACTACCGCAAACCCTGCCCTTCAACGCAAGGTTGATTACTTCCGCAAAGTGCATCCCAACTCTTCTTACTTCTCTTTTGGATGTGTCGCCCTTTCTTGGACGCAAGGTCCAACTTGAACGCATCACCTAACCTTCGACACCGCGTTCACCTTGAACGTAGTGTTTGTCTTTAATGCAAGGCTGACCCCCTTTTGACACAAGACAACTTCTTTAACATAAAATAGCTAAGTTGTCAAGAATACCTTCTTTCTTGGCCGCAGACTCCTACTATGGCGCAAGAATTCCTTCTTTCTGCCTTCTTTCTTCCCTTTCTCTCCAGAATTCTTCTTTTAGAGTCATCAATCACTCCTTTTCCCCCAAAGTTCTATTCATAAGGAGCTTGCCATCTAACTTCTCTCCTTTTGCCACTTGTTTGCCACATGTCACGCTGCATGCTTAATTAGCCATGCATTAATCCAAGCATCACCTTGCATGAAACACTTAACATGCGTTTTTAACACCTCCTACTTTTAAGGTGTCAAGTCTATATGAAGCCACTTAGCCTTTATAAGCTTATCTTATGCGTCCAACATTTTCCAATAGACAACCATTCATTTAACACAATGTCCCCATGCGTTCGCTGAGTTTCTTTTAAGGTTTGAGCTTCACTACTCACTTTTCTAACTCTCGGCCATACTTCCTTTGAACTCATTTTTCCACCGCATACTACTAGGCGTCAACGTCTCAACGCATACTACTATGTGTTTGTCTTACTGCATAATACCATGCGTCAGCCTGAACCGCATACTATCATGCGTCCATGATCTTCCTCCTTTCCTTGAGGATTCCTTGAGTATCCCTCTATGCGTTCTTGGGCTTATAATTCAAGGTTCTTTAATTAACCTTTTCCTTGTACTAAAATATCTCTGATGATAATTAGTATGCGTCCACCTCTTGCTCCAACCTTTTAGCTTACTTCTCATCCTTCCCCTTTGCTCTATGCGTTACTCAATTTGCTATAGTATTCTACCTTTTCGAGACTTAAATCTCGTTTAACATTTCACAACATAACTTTATTCCTTTCTTGCTTATGCGTCTTACCAACGTCAATGCTTACATCTTCTCCTATGCGTTTCACTTCTTTCCCTTTTCGATCTACTTCCATGCGTTGTCTAGCCCTGACCATGCGTCCAATATGGTCTTTTACTTCTTTTCTTCATACTCTTCAACGCATCGGTTTCTTAAAAGTAGAGTGTGACAATTCCACTCACCTTAGAAAAATTTCGTCCTCGAAATTTAGGTAGTATAATGAGAGATAAAAATGGAAAATACTTCTTTCCACACTTTTCTTCCTCTTAGTTACTTGAGTCTCCCTTGTTTTATGGACAATCTTTGCATTAATGCTCCGGTTGCTCACACATATTGTAAGCCCCGTACTTAATCTTGTGAGAAAGCAAGGTAAGAAGAGACCAAGAGATGGACGCTTTGGTAGGAGTAGTTGGCTAGAATGTGATTGGGGGCAGAAAAAATGACTAAGTACCAGCTATGCTTTGGTGGCAACGCACCTTGATGGAAGGAGTTTTGGCGTGGACGCAAAGGTGAGGGAAGACTGTTAGGCGTTGAGGCCACGACGCGTTGAGGTCACAAGGCGTGGAGAGCCATGATAAGCACTTGAAAAGTGCTTATTATTCTCTCAAATTAAGGGAGTTTTATATTAGATTTCACTTGTTTGCTAGTGATTTTCAGGTTCAAACGAGGAAAATTAGAAGAAACGACTGAAAGATCAAAACCGAGCAAGAATATGGAGAAAAAGTGCTGAAAAACGCATCCTTGCTTGAAACGCATGATGCACCGCGGCGCTAAGACAGCGCTGCCGCGGCGCTAAAACTCGAGAGCAACTTAATTTTGGTCGCAACGCTAGCGCTGCGGCGCTATGCGTCAGCGCCTCGGCGCCAACGTTAATTTAAACGCAAGTTTTGTATTTTAGGTTAAATTTTGGGCAGCCAAACTCTATAAATTTAGGGGTTTTCAGCAGCCAAGAAAGGGAGGAGAATTATCAAGAAGATCAAGAAAGTTGCAGAACAAAAGAAAGATCCAAAAAGGTGAGAATTAAACTAGAGTTCCAAGAGTGAGTTAGCCGCAAGGAAAAGGAAAAGAGTTCGAGATAGTTTTGGTGCCCTTCGAAGTCCGACGCGAGAGCCAAGGAGTTCGTGACGGTGCTGCCTCAATCAAGAACCTCTTTTCAGTAGAGTTTCCCTATTCTTTACACTCTTTCTTTGATTCTTTTTGCTCAATATGTTGCTTCCCGCTATGAGTGGCTAAACTCTTTAGTTTTAGGGTTTTTGATGAATTGGTTGTGAATTTATGATAATTTTGTAGACTCATGGTTTTGTTCAAATAAATATGCTTTTCATTGTTATTGTGTTTAATTCTTGAAGATTGGCCACCTTCACATGTTAGGTTAGATGTATGATCGAGAGATTATATGTTTAATTTGATCTATAACATGAATCATTGTTAATCTATCACGAGAGTAGTTAGGTTGACAATGAAAGTTGCTAAAGACTAGTTTTAATGCCATGTAATCTTTGCATTGGTTTTAAGAGATTAACTATCAATCAAGTTGCATGAGAAAGAGTTGTCTTTGAGAGAAGATAACTTGGAATTAAGTTTCTAAACTTAGGCATAAGAATAAAATCCATGAAATCTATAATTTTGCATGATGAAACAAACAAGGATTTGAAACCCTAGAACTCTCTTTGACTCTTGCAATTCTCCCTTTGATACTTTCTTGGCTTGATTTTTATTTTTCCTAAAAACAAAATTTGAATTCCAATCCTCAAATAAAATTGATTCAATTCTAGAATAGCTAAGTAACTTAAACCTTCCCAATTGGATCTCTAGTGGAAACGATACTCGGACTTAACTGTTTTATATTATAACTTGACCCGTACACTTGCGGTTAACACACAAAGTGGCACATCAAGTTTTTGGCACCGTTGCCGGGGATCCAAAGAACGGTTTTTGTTATTTAATATTCATTAGAATTGATAGATCTATTTGAGGTGCATATTAGTTGATTGTTTATTTTTTTTATTATTTTTATTCTTCTATTTGATTGTTTATTTATTTGGTTTATTTTATATAATTGTTGTTTTTATTTTATTTATTTTTTATAGTCTATACCTTGAGATAATACTAACCTCCTCCCTCTTGATCCCGAGATTGAAAGGACGTGTAGAAGAAACTTAAGGACTCAACTTAATCAAACTACGGAGATGGCGGGGGAGATACCTAAGGCAATTAGAGACTACTTTCAACCTACGTTACCGGCAAGTCAACCCAGAATTATGAATGTGCCTATCAATGTCAACAATTTTGAGTTGAAACTGGGGTTGATCCAAATGGCTAGAGAGCTAGCCTTTAGAGGAAGAATTAATGAAGATCCTCACAAGCACTTGCGATCCTTCTTGGAGATATGCGGAACGGTAAAGATGAATGGTGTTTCTAACGATGCTATTAAACTAAGACTTTTTCCTTTCTCTTTACAGGACCGTGCTAAGGATTGGTTGGAAACCATACCTCCAGATAGCATTACAACATGGGAGATCTTAGCTCAAGCTTTCTTGAACAAATATTTTCCACCGGCTAAATCTCAAAGACTAAGGACGGAGATTGGAACATTCCGCCAATTCGAGGATGAACAATTATATGAGGCTTGGGAAAGGTATAAGGATCTCTTGAGAAGATGCCCTCTACATGGGTATCTGGATTGGTTGCAAATTCAACTTTTCTACAATGGATTAGCAAGCTCCACCAAATCCATCTTAGATGCAACCGCCGGAGGGTCAATTTTTTCAAAGAATGCTCAAGAGGCCTATACCATATTAGAAGACTTGGCCAATACATCTTACAATTGGCCATGTGAACTGTCTTCTCCAAACATCCCAAGAGCCACCGGATTATATGAAGTGGATGAGGTAAATTCTCTCAAAGCTCAAATGGCTTCCCTTACTAATGCTCTTTCTAAATTAACTGTAGGAGGCCAAGCTCAAACAAATCCACCATCTATAGCTTCTCTTGTTGCTTTGGCATCGAAAATGGGCGTTCATGGAGATAATGAGACGGCTAATAATGTTGATAGAGGACATTATAGGAATTACCAACATCAACAACTTCCAACCACTACCATCCCAGTTTGAGGAACCATGAAAATTTTTCTTATGCTAACAAAAGGAATGTTTTGCAAGGTTCTTCTGAATTATCCAATGTAGGTCCATCCCACACTGAAAAGAAGTCCAACTTAGAAGATTTGATGGTAGAATTCATAAAAGAATCAAGAGGAAGGACAACCGCATTGGAAAGCACCATACAAAGTCATGGTAAGGCCATTCAAAACATCGAGGTACAAATAAGCCAAATCGCCACTTCCCTTCAAACAATGCAAAAGGGAAAATTTCCTAGTTGTCCCGAGATAAATCCAAAAGAGGAGTGCAAGGCCATGACTTTGAGGAGTGGGAAAAAGCTGTCCACTCCTTTGATCATTGATGAGGATGAAGAGCAAGAGGTAGATGACACCATCCAAGAGCAAATTTTAGAAGATGAACCAAAGATCCTAGAAAAGGAGGTAAAGGTAAAAGAGTCAACATTTTCAAGTAAGTCATCTAACCCTCTACCTTTTGTACCTAATACTATGCCATATCCTCAATGTTTTAAAAAGAAAGAAATAGACTCGCAATTTGCTAAATTTCTTGAGATATTTAAAAAGCTGCACATTAACATTCCATTTGCTGAGGCTTTAGAGCAAATGCCCAACTATGCGAAATTCATGAAAGATGTCTTATCTAAAAAGAAAAAGTTTGGGCAATATGAGATGATTAGCATGACTGAGGAATGCAGTGCAGTGTTACAAAAGAAGCTACCACAAAAGTTAAAAGATCCAGGGAGTTTTACTATACCTTGCACTATTGGTTCTTTAAATGTTACTAGAGCTCTTTGTGATCTTGGTGCTTCTATTAATTTAATGCCTTTATCTGTTTATAGGAAACTCAACATTGGAGAGGTGCAACCTACCACCATCATCCTGCAACTTGCTGACAGATCATTAGCTTATCCCAAAGGTATTGTTGAAGATGTATTAGTTAAAGTTGACAAATTTATCTTCCCTGCAGATTTTGTAGTATTGGACATGGAGGAGGACTCTGAGATTCCTATCATACTTGGGAGGCCATTCCTAGCAACTGGAAAGGCTATCATAGATGTTCAACAAGGGAAGTTGACTCTAAGGGAATTTGACTTAGAAATCAAAGACAGGAAAGGATTTGAAAATGTGGTTGCAGACCACTTATCTAGAATTGCGAATGAGGATGCTAAATCATGGCCCCCAATTGTTGAGATGTTCCCTGATGCACAACTGTATCAGGTAAAAGATAGTGTGCCCTGGTTTGCTGACATAGTTAATTATCTTGCAGGAGGACATTTGCCACCTGACATGAACTATCAACAAAAGAAAAGATTCCTGCACAATGTTAAGTCTTACCATTGGGAGGACCCACTTCTCTACAAGGTTTGTGCTGACAATATAATAAGAAAGTGTGTGCCTCAAGAGGAAGTGGTAAGTATTTTAAATTCATGTCATTCTTCACCCTATGGAGGTCATTTTGGACCCACCAGAATTGCAGCTAAGGTACTTCAGTCAGGATTCTATTGGCCATCCCTTTTTAAAGACTGTTATACCTTTGTTAAGTCATGTGATAGGTGCCAACGTACTGGCAATATTTCTAGACAACATGAGCTTCCAATGAAACCTATCTTGAAAGTGGAGTTATTTGATGTTTGGGGTATTGACTTTATGGGACCTTTTCCTATTTCTTCTAATGGCTACCTATACATTCTAGTTGCAGTAGATTATGTATCTAAGTGGGTAGAAGCCATAGCTACTAGGACCAATGATGTCACACCCCAACCCGGATTTACTCTATACCTAGGAAGGAGCATGATCCTAATTCCCAACATAAGACTCTATAATACATACATCATAAAAGAATAGCAAATCATACAACATTCTCTTTATCAGATCATAAGAACGTGTAAACCTTTAATTAACATGTTAGAATATACTCATAGTGGGTACAACACGTCCCTCTTTCACTACACTCTCAGTAAAGATGTTTATTACATGACATATGAGCATTCTAAATATTTACAACTATCCCAGAGGTTCGCTTCCAAATAGGCCCAGACGAGATTCTTCAGTAGGCTAGGCGTCCCGGACACGCTCGCTACCTGAAACAGCAAACAACAACAAACTGGATGAGCAAAAGGCTCAGTAGTGACTAAATCTACTAAAACTAATCATATTAACTTTAATCCAGTTTGTAAGATAGTAATCATCGCATAACCCATCCCATCAAATTATCATGATTCACTTTCCACTATGCATGTATATCTATCAATTCCCATGTTTCACAAGTTCCCTATCTATTTAGTGCCTTCACTTTCCGTCCCTCAGCACTTATTCATGTATAACTACAATACCATGTGCCTTCACATGAGATCCCTCAGCACAGGTAATTAACTCTATCTACGCTCAAGTGCCTTCTCACAGAATCCCTCGGCACGAGCTAGTTGTGATAGGATACTACATGCCTTCACTTACAGTCCCTGAGCATTGTAGTCCATTCTCTACTGTTATTCAAGTGCCTTCTCAAATCCCTCGGCACTTAATATCACGCTTACTCACAAGTAGCTTTCACCATAAGGTCCCTCAGCCACTTATGGGTTTAGCCATTTGTAATAGTATTCTTTTAAATTACTAACACACCACATACATGAAGCAAACTACAATGCATCACGTTTCCTCATCACTATGCGTACTAAGTTTAACACAATATATAACAAACAGTCACTCACAATCGGTCCCGGCTCTAAGTGGATTATAAGCCTCCCCGAGCCCTTCTTGGCCTGAAAATACACAATCCTCAAGTTTAGTTTCCATAATCTCCCTTTTCCTTTAACATACAGTAGCATCGTTACTCTATAGAAGTTAGTATACTACCAGCGTTACTCAAAAAGATATTCAAGCTGTACTAGCGACACTGCGTTGATAAAAACCAGCGAAACTACCTTGAGGAGCAATACCCAGCGATACTCTAGCGAGAATTGTGAGATGCAAGCCTATCTTTGCATTGCAGCGTTACTTCCTCTACTACTCAAACTCTCGCTCACTCAGCGATACTCCCGCTGTGACAAAACCGTTTTCTTCTTCCTTTCTTCTTCCTTCTTCAACCTGTCAAACATTTCGTTTCAATAAATTCCAGCACTTTCTGCCTTCTATAAACTTGTTAAAATACAGGTCCTACATCTCACCTCCAAATTTCATGAAGAACCTCCTCTTCGTTTAAGACATAACCTTCGACAACTCCAAGTTGCCTCTAATCACCCGATAGTTCCACTCCCGTCTCTTCTTCCTGAGTTTGACACACAATTAGACAATTTCAGCTCAAACATCCTTCATGAATTCTGCTAAAAATCGAGTTAACTTACTAACCTCAAAGTTTCAGCCCTAACCTTCGTCTCTTCAATTTGTTCTTCCTCCAAAACCGAGCATCACTCTGAAGAGATCACATCAGCCGAAACCTCTGTCAAACCCGAGTTTCTTCCACGAATTCTATGAGATTTCTGCTTCAGATCAGCATGAACATCTTCTTCTACCTCCCTTCGATGTTTTGCCTTAATATGGACCCAACTCGAGCTCTGAAATGCAAGCAGAACAATTGAATTCTCAGTCCACTTATATATATATCACCGACTTGTTCTCCATTCCAACTCTATAGTATAATCCATTCGACGCATACCTCCTCAGCTTCAGCAACGCACACGGCCTCTGACGATAATTCATTTCAAACTCTCCCGCCAAATAGTTAACATACGCGTTACCTTCTATCAGCCAACATTCCTTATCCAACGCATACTCGCCTTCGACGCATGGTAGCGTTCATCGCATAATGGGCTCACCGCAGATCAGCTCCCAAACCCCTCGTGGCCTTTACTTCCAACGGCACATTGCCTTCAATGCGTTTGACGCATAATGATCCTCGATACCAAGTGATCCTCCACGCCTTATGTCCTCAACGCGTCTCAACTTTAGCGCATGATCAGCTTCCCTCACCTTTGCGTTTACACCAAAATTATTTCCTCCACAACAGGTTGCCATCAACGCATAGCTTACACTTAGCCATTTTCCCACTCCAAACGCAAGCCAGCCAACTACTTTTACACATTCACCCATCTCTCGGCCCCTTCTTACTTTGCATTCTCATAAAAATAGATGCAGGGCTTACAAATGATGCTCGCACTGTTTTAAAATTCTTGCATAAAAATATTTTCACATGTTTTGGTACACCTAGAGCTATTATTAGTGATGAGGGCTCTCACTTTTGCAATAAACTGTTTGAATCCATGATGCAAAAATATAATGTTAATCATAAAATTGCTACAGCTTATCATCCTCAAACTAATGGCCTTGCTGAGTTATCTAACAGGGAAATCAAACATGTTTTGGAAAAGACAGTCAAGACCAATAGGAAGGATTGGGCCCTTAAGCTCGATGATGCACTGTGGGCCTACCGCACAGCTTTCAAAACCCCAATTGGTACTTCCCCGTATAGGTTGGTGTTTGGAAAGGCTTGTCACTTACCGGTAGAGCTCGAGCATAGAGCTTATTGGGCCATCAAGAAGCTGAACATGGATTTCGAGAAAGCTGGTGAGAAACGCCTTTTAGAACTCAATGAGATGGAGGAGTTCCGTGCTCAAGCTTATGAGAATGCCTAACTTTACAAAGAGCGCACTGCAAGATGGCATGACAAGAAGATCACATCACGAACCTTCCTTCCAGGACAAAGAGTATTACTTTTTAACTCACGTTTACGCTTGTTTCCAGGAAAGCTTAGGACACGATGGTCGGGACCCTTTATCATTGTCAAGGTATCCCCACACGGAGCCATGGAACTACAAGGTAACAATGGAACAACCTTCAAAGTGAATGGTCAACGATTAAAGCACTACATCGGTGATGAAGAACGTGGACTTGAGAACCTGACTTTCATTGCATGATCCAGTAGTCCCGTCTAGCTACAAGACGTTAAACCAAGCGCTTATTGGGAGGCAACCCAATTTTATTACTTTCTTTAATTTTTTGTATTTATTTATTTATTTTTTTTATAAATCTTGGAGTCACTCATATGCTTTATCTCTCAGGAACGTGGTTCATCACACAAAGTACTCCTTACACCAAGCCTGTTTGGTGGCTTCCCTCTTGCTCCTAGGCTTGCTCTTTCCTTATTAAATGTTCTTATGCATTGGGGACAACGCATGATTCTAAGTTTGGGGTGGGAGGTGTCTTTCGTACTTTTGTGTGTTTTCTTATCTTGCTATGCATGTTAGTGAAGGTTTTAATGATCATATGCATGTCAATTTTTTTGAAACAATTTTTGAAAAAATTTTTTGAAAATTTTGGAGCTTTCAAAGTTAATGGGAATGTTGTTTATGGTTGTGTGCCTTGATGTTGATTGCCCATGATGAGATTCGAATTTGCATGATAGATGACTATTGTGGATATAGAATAGCACTATCTTGAGTTAAATTTATTTAAGTCCCTCTTAAAATCTCTCATATTCTTGAGCACGTAGCCACTTCTATTTAGAATCTTTAACTGAAAAAAGGATTAAGTTGGGTGTATTTAGTTGACACTTCGAAAGGCCCCATCGGTTAGGGAGTGGAAATGCATGATAGCTTGTAATCTTAGACTAAGGAAAAAGAAAAGAGTATACATGCCTTGAGAAAAGAAAGAGTGTACACAAAATATACGAGCTTTATTTGTCTATCTTTTTAAATGTTAAACTTGTAATGAGTATGCATGGATAGGGGTAAAAAGAGCTGCCTTTGCTGTGATCAGTAAGGACGCCTGGGAATTGACTAGGTACGAGTCCCTACAGTGAATGTGTGAAAGCTAGTGCCTCTAGGTAAAAGAATGCAAGATTGGGCCCATGAAGAAAAAAAAATATATATGATTGACAGGCACCTTAGTGGACATATTACACACTTGAATGCATGAAAGCTTGAAGATTGGTGCATGAGCTAGAGTAGGGGGAAAACTAAAGAAACTCTCTTAAGTCCTAATTTGAGTTCTAGTATTTTAAATTGAAGGAGGCTTGCACACACACACATAGGAGATAGCAAGATTTGGCCTTGAATAATTATAACAATATAGATATGCTTGCATGTTTCTACTTAAGCTCTGAATGCTATTCTCTGAGACATGAGTCAATTGCACACTTCTTCATCTAAAACTCCCTATTATTTGATTTTATTATTTGGTCGGGACTAGTAAATCTCTAAGTTTGGGGTGTTGATAAGCACTTGAAAAGTGCTTATTATTCTCTCAAATTAAGGGAGTTTTATATTAGATTTCACTTGTTTGCTAGTGATTTTCAGGTTAAAACGAGGAAAATTAGAAGAAACGACTAAAAGATCAAAACCGAGCAAGAATATGGAGAAAAAGTGCTAAAAAACGCATCCTTGCTTGAAACGCATGATACGCCGCGGCGCTAAGGCAGCACTGCCGCTGCGCTGAGGCAGAAACGCATCATCATGGACACAGAGCAGCGTGCGGCACTGAGACGGCGTTGTCGCGGCGCTAAAACCCGAGAGCAACTTAATTTTGGTCGCAACGCTAGCGCCGCGACACTATGCGTCAGCGCCAGCGTTAATTTAAACGCAAGTTTTGTATTTTAGGTTAAATTTTGGGCGGCTAAACTCTATAAATTTAGGGGTTTTCAGCAGCCAAGAAAGGGAGGAGAATTATCAAGAAGATCAAGAAAGTTGCAGAACAAAAAAAAAGATCCAAAAAGGTGAGAATTAAGCTAGAGTTCCAAGAGTGAGTTAGCCGCAAGGAAGAGGAAAAGAGTTCGAGATAGTTTTGGTGCCCTTCAAAGTCCGACGCGAGAGCCAAGGAGTTCGTGACGGTGCTGCCTTAATCAAGAACCTCTTTTCAGTAGAGTTTCCCTATTCTTTACACTCTTTCTTTGATTCTTTTTGCTCAATATGTTGCTTCACGCTATGAGTGGCTAAACTCTTTAGTTTTAGGGTTTTTGATGAATTGGTTGTGAATTCATGATAATTTTGTAGACTCATGGTTTTGTTCAAATAAATATGCTTTTCATTGTTATTGTGTTTAATTCTTGAAGATTGGCCACCTTCACATGTTAGGTTAGATGTATGATCGAGAGATTATATGTTTAATTTGATCTATAACAATGAATCATTGTTAATCTATCACGAAAGTAGTTAGGTTGACAATGAAAGTTGCTAAAGACTAGTTTTAATGCCATGTAATCTTTGCATTGGTTTTAAGAGATTAACTATCAATCAAGTTGCATGAGAAAGAGTTGTCTTTGAGAGAAGATAACTTGGAATTAAGTTTCTAGACTTAGGCATAAGAATAAAAACCATGAAATCTATAATTTTGCATGATGAAACAAACAAGGATTTGAAACCCTAGAACTCTCTTTGACTCTTGCAATTCTCCCTTTGATACTTTCTTGGCTTGATTTTTCTTTTTCCTAAAAACAAAATTTGAATTCCAATCCTCAAATAAAATTGATTCAATTCTAGAATAGCTAAATAACTTAAATCTTCCCAATTGGATCTCTAGTGGAAACGATACTTGGACTTAACCGTTTTATATTATAACTTGACTCGTACACTTGCGGTTAACACACAAAGTGGCACATCAAGCCACCCTGCATCGAAGGTTATCTTGCGACAAACGCATTGAAGGCTGCAGGGCGTTGGAAGTTGAAGGCCATGAGGCGTTGAGAGCCAATTTGCGATGAGGCCACTATGCGGTGAACGCTACTATTGTAATTTCCATCTAGTTATAGTTTCAATACTATGCGCCTATCCTTTATATTTTACTTGAACGCGTAGTCCGTCAACGCGTTCTTGATTACAAACCTAAGCGCATATTTTAGCTGCTAACTTGAACGCGTCGCATCATGCGTTGACTACAACACACTTCAGTCGCATAATTCAGTTCAACGTAACTTCCTCAATCACCTCCAACGCATAGTTTCTTATTTTAAAACCCCACAAAGCCTTAAACTTTTACTCACGCTTTCCTTCGAAAACGCATAGATGAATATTTAGTATACTAGTATCTTTATCTAATACAACTTAAGTCTTTAGTTTTAAGAGTTCAAAGAAGTTAGACTAAAGTTTAAATCAATTAGGCAAGTTGGACATCATGATCAGATTGTAAAAGTACATAAATCTCAGTACTAAGCCTAATTAATAGAAAATGGGATTATATCCCAACCTTAAGCAATAGACACAATTTGGGTGAAAAAAATGAGAAAGTTGACCTTGTTAGACTTAGTCAAGATTAAATTAATTAAACTCCAATTATTCAAGATTAAATTAATTAAAATCTTTAATTAATTAAATCAACATTTATTAACTGTGAGTCACTCCACTAAAGACCCACCAACTTCACTCTTCACGCTATAGATATATTTTTGTGTCCATGGATATAACTAGTCCTCAATAAGTTGATCCTTCACAAATTGCTTGTAATTACAGTTGGGTCAAAATTATCGTTTTACCATTGTAATTACTTCTTTCTCCTTAAATCTTACTGATCTTCTAATAAACAAAATGTTTATGGTTCTACCATAAACAAATCCCTCTCTGGCTAATGAGAAGGAGGGACCCCATGTTCAAGACCTAGAGTCAGTACTTAAGGGAGCAATTTATCTACTTTCCCTGAAATTGGGAAAGAGTGAACTCCATCTTATGTAGTTATGTTCCCAGCTCCCTACTTAGACAAATCCCCAAAGTGGTAGACATATTGAGTCGAAAACTCGAGCTACTCTCACCCATACAAATCAAAGAACTGTCCTCATAGGCAGGAGTCCATAACTTAAACAGGATTGAAATCGAGTTATCTATGATCATTTTATGAAATGTTAGTCTCTCCAATTATCGGCATTATAAAGGACTAATCATCTCGTGGTTGACCTATACAAACTCTTTGTATAGAATACCCCCACTCACATATCTCCACATGAACGATTTGGATCAAATCATGTGTAATACTTACAACTCTTGTAACAACTACAAAGTGGGTCGTATCTAGAGTGTTACCAAGATAAGATACCCAACCTTATCCATATACTGTAGACCTTTTAAGTTATTACTTGAACACGATCTACTTGTATGTCTACTACATACTGTTCGAATTACATTAAATAACTTAGGATCTTAGTTTATTGGATCGAGTTAATGCGATTTAAATGTCAAATAAAATACTTCTTATTTTATTAAATAAATAAACTGTCATTTACAATATACAAACTATAAGACCCACGAGATTTAGAACACTAATCCCAACAATGTTAATGATGAGTACTTTGTTAGACATGGTCACATCACTAATAAGTTACACATCATTGTTATACTCTAGTTAGGACTAAAAGTGTAGTAAAACTAATTTACAACATTTCAGAATTTGGGTATGTTAAGGTGCATATACAAACCTAAAAAGAAATACCCATGTTCATATATGTCTAAGAGTAGGCAGTCCTTGAGGAGAAAAAGAATGGTTTTTTATGCAATCCTAAATAAAATAAGGTATTTGTATGACAAATATTAATTTTATAAGGAATGTTGAATAAAAAACTATAAACCTTTACTAAGGTTAAATAGCGTTGATACTTTGGTTCAGGTAAATCCACTAAGAATTAATAAGTGTTATTAACCATTTAATTACATTTGAATGTCAAATGAATCCTAGGCAAACATAAAGAGCCTCCATAGTAGTGGGAGAGTTATTGGATAACTCAACCTTTACTATGACTTAGTTGAAGTCAAAATTGTCATATTAGTTGACAAATTAAAGGCTTATCATCCTCAAAGTCATATTGAGGGATGTTGACAAGGATTGCTAGGTCAAAGTCATGAACTCAAGATAAAGATTTTGTACTTCATCTTAGTCTGGATTTGTAGATTTTCTTGGTGGGATAAAATTTATAGGATATGAATAGATCTACAAAAGAGACGTGCATGTGTATATAAGAAGCTATAGATCTTTAAAGTAAGATTCATGGCAAAAGGGTGAAACCTGTTGAGAGAAATTAGACTATGGGTCAATTTTCAAACCCACTACCATAATGGAGTCTTTGAGCATTATTTCATTCATTGTTACATATGAGATATGTAAAATGAATGTTTAGATTCTTTTACGAAAAGAGTTTAAAGAATGCATATCTACACAAACAAATAGAAAAGTTCAACTTTCAAAGATCAAATAAAAAGGGTTTGCATAATTGTATATGTTCATTTGATAAAGGAATTAAACAATTAGATCTTTGAATACGAGGTTTGATAAAAGTTATCATAACCTATGACTTTGAAAAAAGATTAATGATCTAAATAAACAAGAGAGTCAATAATTGACAAGTGGATATTTCTCATGTTTTATGTTAAGGATGTATTACTCATTATGAATGATGTAATATAACATAGCAATTTGACTACCTAATCAATTAAGGATATAATGTTAAGTTTGTCGTAAGCATCTTACATTTGCAAAATGATTGCCAAATATTCGATGCACAACTTCAAAAGAATGATAGTGTCTCATTTAAATGTGAAGTTAAGTCTAAGAAAGAGTATCCTAAGACACCTCAAGTGATGAGGACAAGTGATTAATAATCTTCTCTTAGTATAAGATAATTAATGTATAAATGAGACTTAACATACAATTGGTTATTTATATTGGTTATATCAATGGTGTGACCATTGAGTAGAAAATTAAAAGTTTTCTCAAAGTATCTATGGATAATGAGAAATTTTGTGTATGGTGTTAAGATTTGATTTTTCACAAGATACATTGGGTCTCACAAAAATTTAGAGAAATTAATGGTAACATCAAATTTTATCCTATGTGGTGGAGATTGGTACACAAAACATTTGTTTTTGCTTGTGAAGCAAAACTTTGTGTAGCCATAAAGTATCCTTATAGTTTAAAAGTGTTTCAATTTTGAGTTAATCTGTCACATTTTATGAGATAATAGTGGTGCAAAGGTTAAGACTAATGACATTAGTAAATATCAACTTCTAGGATAAGGCATATTTAGAGACAGTATCATGGTAATGACCAAGATGACTGTGGATGACATATGGTTTGATTTATATAAAAGGACTCTCTTGGTTAAAGTGTTTGAGAGTCATCTAAAATGTCTAGGATCACATGACATATCTTTTCGCTAGGGCAAGTGGGAAATCATGTTTGGGTAGAGTATGCATAGGTTACATGTTTCACCGGCTATGTCTCATCGACTTTAGTGCAAGTGGGAGATTGTTGGGATTTATGCCCTAAAGTTTCATAATTTATTCGTTGATTAATTTGATTATTAATTATACAATATAAATTTATCCATTAATTGAAAAAATCTAAGGTTATTGCATGAAGTCTTGAACATGTATGTAGTTGACATACAGGTGGATCATGTTCATGAAATAATCTAAAGGTCTATAGTATATGACTAAGGTTGGGTGCCTTATCTCGGTGACGCTATGGATACGACCCACTTTGTAATTGTTACAAAAGTTGTAAGTGTTACAAACAATTTGATCCAAATCGTTCATATGGAGACATGTGAGTCAAGATATCCTTTATAAAAAGTTTATATGAGTCTGGACCACGAAATGATTAATCTCGCTTTATAATTGAAGGGAATTGAATCCCGGCAGAAGCGTGTGATCGCGTTCTTTGATTTATTGAAGGAATTAAAAATACAGAAAGTAAAAGAAAAATTAAGCATCATACCTTTGCCAATCTATAATTCTCGAATCGATAGTCTTCTCATTGTAGTCTTCCTTTTCCAAGAGATCTTCCTCGCTATGACTCTGGCAAGGATCTGGTTTGTGGGAACCGCTTCTTTGAAAGAATGGGAAGAAAAATTTTCTTAGAATTTTTCTAAGAAAATTGAGAGAATTAGTAGAGGAAGATTTTTAGAGTAATTGTAGAGATTATTCTTTTGAGAGTGTGTTTTATGAAGGCTCCCAAGGGCCCTATTTATAGAACTCTATGGGTTATTCCTAATCCTATTAGGATAAACCCTCTACAAAGATTTTAAATCAAATATTTAATAATATCCAATATTAATAAAGATTTACCTAAATACTATCTCATATTATATGGTTTAAAATATTTAAATCTTATTTAAATATTTATTTTATGTAAAATCTTTGATTTTGATCTCATCCAGATTAAATAATTAATTATTTGAATCCAATTCAAATCAATTAATTAATTAATTCTCCCTCTCTATTTATTTTCTTCAGAATTTTTAATTTGGATCTCATTCAAATTTAAATAATTATTTGGACCCAATTCAAATTAATTAATTAATTCTTACTCTATTTATTTATATGAATTTTATCCAAATAAATAAATAATTATTTGATTCATATTCAAATAAATTAATTCTCTATATTATAAATTTATAATTTGAATCACATTCAAATAAAATTTATAATAAATCATGCAATTAATTGTATCCAATACAATTAATATTTTCTCTCATATATTTGAATATTTCAAATTTTTCTTTCAACATAGTTGATCCTTGTTGGTCCGTTGTGAGCTAGCAAGGAGACCTTATGGACCTACAGATCAGAAGGTCCATATAAGATTAATCAGTTAAACTCATTAACCACATTAATCAATATTTGTTAACTGTGGGTACATTCCACTAAAGACCCACATCTGCACTCTTCTCACTGTAGATATATTTCTATGTCCATGGATCTAACCAATAATAGCAAATTAGTCCTTCACAAGTGTTCGTAACACCAACTGGGTCAAATTACCATTTTACCCCTGGGTTACTTCTAAATCCTTAAGTACCAGTGCTTCTCTAATGAACAATATGTTTATGGTCCAACCATTAAATAGAAACCCCTCTCGGGCTAGTGAAAGGGTAGGACCCTTTGTTCAAGTCCCGAAGACACCACTTAAGGGAACACTTATCTACTTACCCTAAAAATGAGAATGAGTGAATTTCATCTTATATAATTATGTTCCAGCTCCCCATTCGGTCTTGTCCCCAAGATGGTAGGCATATTGAGTCGGCAAACGGCCACTCTCACTCATACAAATCAAAGGACAATCCCTCGTGGATAGAAGTTCATAATATACTCAGGATTAAGACTAAGTTGCCTAGGTCATCCTATTGAAATAGAAACCTAACTAGTCATCGAAGTTACATCTAGTATTACTATTTGGTGGTTCGGTCTTATACAAACTCATTGCATAGGATACCCCCACTCGCATGTCACCTACACGACCGCATTAGATCATTGCATTTGTATCAAATACAAAGTGGATCCTATCCATGGTGTCACCAAGATAAGGTACCCAACCTTATCCCTATACTATAGACCCTTTAGACTGTATCTTGAACATTGATCTTCATATGTCCCCACTCATAAAACAGCCTAGGATGTTAATTTATTGGATTTAGGGTTATTAAGACAAAACAAACAAAAACAATCAATAACGCTTCTTGAAGTAACACATCAATAACTTTTTATTAATTATTTAATTACGGTCAAATTATTACATTTATAATCTACGAGTTTTAGGGCATAAAACCCAATAATAACATTGTTGAAGAGATTAGCTTTCAATTAAGGATGATCATATGTAACTCGATCTCAATCCTCAGTGAGTTATGGACTCTTGTTTATGAGGAAAATCATTTGATTTGTATGGGTGAGAGTGGCATGTGTCGCTGACTCAATAAGCCTACCATTTTGGGGATTTGTCCGAGTAGGGAGCTGGGAACATAACTACACAAGATGGAGTTCACTCCTTCTCGTCTTCGGGGAAAGTTGATAAATTCCTTTCTTAAGTGCTGAATCCAGATCTTAAACAGGGGGCCCCTTCCCTCTCATTGGCCAAGAGAGATTTGCTTATAAACAGGTTGTTCATTAGAGGATTAGTGGGACTTAAGGAGAAAAAAGTAATTACAGGGGTAAAACAATAACTTTAACCTAGCTGCACTTACGAACAATTTGCGAAGGGTCGACTTATTAATGACTGGTTATATCAATGGACACAGAAATATATCTACAGTGCGAAGAATGTAGCTATGGGTGTTTGGTGGAGTGGCCCACAGATAATAAGTGTTAATTAAGTTAATTAAAAAGTTTAATTAATTTAATTTTGAATCATTGGAGATTCTAGTCTATAGGCCTATAAGGTCCCCTTTCTAGCTCACCTCGGACCAATAAGAATCAACTATGTCGAAATGAAAAATTTAAAAGGTTCAGATTTATGAAGGAAAATAATAGTTGTATTGGATACGATTAATTACATGATTTATTATAAAGTTTATTTGAATAGAATTGAAATTATAATTTTACAATATGCAGAATTGATTTATTTGGATGACATCCATATAAATAAATAGAGGGAGAATTAATCAGGATTGTTTTTAAATATAGCAAAAAGAACCAAAATATTTACACATTTAGTAAAATTTCACTGTCTATTTGCGATAGATCGCAATAGACTACTATCTATGTTACCATAGACACTAATATTTACTATTAGTTGTAAATATTTTCAGCAGTTTTGCCATTTAAAATAATTTTTCAATTAATTAATTAATTTGAATTGGATTCAAATAGTTAATTTTTAATTGGGATGTGAATCAAATTAAAGGTTCTGCAAAAGACAAATATTTAAATATGATTTAAATATTTTAGACCATTTAATATGAGATATTACTTTTGTAGATATGTATTAATATTGGATATTATTAAATATTTAATTAAAAATATTTACAGAGGGTTATCCTAATAAGATTAGGAGTAAAGAGTTCTAAAAATAGGGCCTTTGGGAGCCCTCATAAAACATAATCTCTCTACCATAATAATCTCTACAATTACACTAAAACCCTCCCTCTAGAAAGTCTCTCGATTTCTTAGAAAAGTTATAAAACAATTCTTCTTACCATTCCCGTTATTCTTTCAAGAAACATTTTCTACAAACTAGATCCTTAACAGAGTCTTAGCAAGAAAGATCTCTTGGGAAAAGGAAAACTACAAAGAGAAGACTATCGGTTTGAAGAGAAGATTTTGCTGAAATTATAGATCGACAAAGGTATGTTGCTTAACCTTTTCTTAATTATGTGTATTTTTTAATTCTTTCAAGAAAACAAAGAACGCGATCACACGCTTCCACCAGGATTCAATTCCCATCATCTATTGTTCTTTTTTTACTTTTTTTTTTCTTGATTTTGATGTGAAAGACGTCGACTTTGCCTACAATTCTTTTAAACTTGTTTTTGGTTTGTTATTTTGCTACTTTGTTAAATCTGTGTATATTTTTCCTTTGAATAAGTTTTATGATGAATTTATCCTTTGATCTAATTCCTTACCCAAGGCCTCCTTATGCTCGCTTTGAAAAAGCGATACATTCGTTCAATTTTGCTTGATTTATTGTGTTTGATTGAATTATAGTCTATGTATTCCCTTTTTAAGCATGTTTGTTGTAGTTAGAATTGATCGCACGCGGTGTTCTTTCTCAATAATTCCGCCATCATTGTACCCAGTTTCCGTTATAAGCAAATAAAAAATTCATACCCGAAGCCTATTATTTTGGGCTTCATTTGGTTTCCAACTTTTTTATGTTGTGATCATGGATTGTGTGATGACTTACTTTGATTACAACCAAACTAGTGCCTGGTCAACCTAATTAAAGTACAGATGTTCTATCTTTTGTATTTTGTTATATTTGCAAGTTTTGTTGCCTCATGAATAATGTTCTTATTATTTCATTTTGTGACATTGTAGATTGGGAAGTTTGTGGCATACCACTGGTCTTCACGTGACAAATAATTTATTTGTACTTCTTATGATATATATTTTTAATACTTTTTTGTTTGTTTTTTTTTTCTTTTTTTTAGAATAAACAACACCAAAACAACAACTATAAAATTACATCTCGAGACAAACACAAAATAAACTACTCAAGATAAGGAACCTGAAGAATTATAGAATTTCGATCCTTCAATGCTTTACAAGCAACACAATGAGCCAACTTATTTTGTTGGCAATGAACATATGAGAGTAAGCAAAATACATTTATGTTTAAGGTTCTAATCTATATAATATACATTTTTAGAAATACTTTTTTGACATTATATTTTGATTATTCATGACTTCATACTCTCCCTATAATTATGATTATACATAAATTCTTTGTTTACTAATTAAAAAAAATGGCATTATTAGTTGGATTTTTAGTAAATCAAAATATAACATTACTTGGATTTCTTTTTAGTTATTTGTGTAAATCTCTTGTTTTACATCTTTTAAATTTAGGGTTATTAAAATTGTAATAATAAATGGAAGAGATAAATGCAAAATAGAAAGGTAGTTTATTTAAACAATCCATTTTTAATTTCCCTCTCATTTAAACTAATATTTTTTGAAAATGTAAAACAACAATTTCATTTAAACAACAACTTCATTTAAAAAAAAAAAAAAGTTTATTTGAAAAGAAATTTTAAAAGATAGTAAGTTTGCAAGTTTATTTTTTAAAAATAGCAAGTTATTTTCCACAAAATTCCATTTTTAAAAAACCAGTAAGTTTGCAAGTTCATTAAAAAAAAATTAATAATAATAATAAGTTTTTTTTATTAAAAAAAAAAAAAGAAAAGAAAGAAAAGAGGATATCTTTTATATAAAACAAAACAGTAAGTTTTGTTTTTGTTTGTTTTTTTTTTTTTTTAAATAACAATATCATTTATTAGATTTTTTAAAAAAATTTCAAGGTACTTTTAAAATTCATGAAATTAGAATTTATATGACATAACATAGTTAGGGGTTGTTTGGCGCGCTGAGTTGAGTTCATATTTCTAGAGTTCATATGTTTGTGGAGTTTATATGTCTATGGAGATCATATGTCTATGTTTTGGTGTTTGAGAGGTGCTGAGTTCATATGTCAGGATATTTGGTGCAATTTTTTTTATACACATAAATAATCTGTTTTTATGATGATTATTTTTGTTCAGAAGTTTTTTATTCAATAATTCTACACATGCATATATGTATATTTAGTAAACTATAGATTGCACTTTATTTCATTGTTTTTTAAGCACACATGTATTGTTGGGAGTTTTGGAAAATGGAGTTTCAGGTTTACTTTTGGATCATGCATTTTAATTTTTTTTAATTTAAGCAATCGTTTTACAAATTTGTGCATATGACGTTTCTAGTTAAGTTATTTTTATTTTAACACTTTTGATAAAAATTTTTTAAAATAAAAAAAACTCATGCATCTGACAATTGTTTTTCAAAAGTGTTTTTACATACAAGTTTGTTTGATTTCTTACATGATAAAAGTGATTTTATTAATGTTAAATTATTATAACTATAAAATACTATTACCTAATTAAAAAATCGAAAATTCAACGTATTGATGGAACATACGTACTTTTGTGTCAACAAATATGTTTTTATTGACAATTTTGTGCGTCAACTTAAATCCAAAAATTTATTGATGTTTTATATGCATGTTTTAAATTAATAGTTATTATTAAGCTTTAAATTAAGGTTTTATTGACAATTTTATGTCACAAGCATTAACAAAACAAAAAACTCATGTGGCAACATAGCCCAAATTTGTAGTAGTCATAATTTAAAATAATAGTTCTTGGAGTTTGTGGAGTGGCCACCATTGGAGGTTGTCGGGGTTGGCCGTTAATAGTGGTGGTTGAATGTTGTTGGAGTTGGCCGCAAGCAGTAGTTGCTAGAATTGGTTGTCAGAGTTGGACGTCGAAGGTGGTTGCCAAATTTGGTCGTTAGAAGTGGTCGTCGGAAGTTGCCCATCGGAGTTAGCCATCAAAGATGGTCATCGAAGTCGACCGTTGGAAGTGGTTGCTAAATTTGGTCGTCGGAGGTAGTCACTGAAGTTGGTCATCGGAGTTGGCCATCAAAGATGGTCGCCAAAGTTGGCCAGAGGTGTCGCTGGAGTTGAGCAACGAGACATTTATGGTGATGAGAGCTGAGTGCTCTGTTAGTGGACGTGGTATAAAATATTGGTGACATATGAACAAAGAACGAGTGTAAAGAAAGGGAAACTCTACTGAAAAGAGGCTCTTGATTGAGGTAGCACCGTCACGATCTCCTTGGCTCTCACATCGGAATTCGAATGGCACCACGACTACCTCGAACTCTTTTCCTCTTCCTTACAACTAACTCACTCCTTGAACTCTTTTACGAACTCTCACTCAATTTTCTCCTTCTTGTGCCTCTTTTGGTCTGTAAATTGATGGTTGATTGATGATTAGGGCTGCTAGAAACCCCCAAATTTATAGAGTTGGCCGCCCAAAAACTTACCAAAAATATCAATTTTACATTCATGGAAAACTGGCATCGCGGCGCTAGGGTTGCGTCCAAAATTGTTGCTCTCGGGTTTTAGCGCCGCAGCACTGCCATCCAAGCACTGCGGCGCTATCCCAAATTTTGCCATTTTGAGTTTTTCATCTCTTTTTCGCCGTATTCTTGCTCGGTTTTGATCTTTTGGTCTTTTCTTTTAATTTTCCTCATTTTAACCTGAAAATCACTAGCAAACAAGTGAAATCTAATATAAACTCCCTTAATTTGAGAGAATAGAAAGCACTTTTCAAGTGCTTAAGTGCTTATCACCTAGAGAGAATTCTCTCTACAATTAGAAGACTCTCCAACTCCTGAGCTAAACCACACTTGAAGATTGAAGCTTTTTGAAACACAAACATTCTTCCAAGACTCCAACTTTAAGGATATACATGTGTTCCATTTCCATACATCAAGCGTACGCATTAAACTGAGTGAGAATCAAATGATCAAGTACTAGAGATTGAACCACGTTTGCATTTGAAGCGCACTTTCCGCGTTAACCGTAAGTGTACGGGTCAAGTTATAATATAAGACGATTAAGTTCGAATATCGTTCCACTAAGAATCCAATTATGAAGTTTTAAATCACTTAGCTATTTTAGAATTGAATCAATTTTATTTGAGGATTAGAAATTAAGTTGTGATTTTAGAAAGACTTAAAAAGGAAATCAAGTAAATAAGAATCATAAGAGTCAAAGAGAGTTCTAGGGTAATGAATCATTGTTTACTTCATCATGCAATATTCTAGGGTTCATGGATTTTATTGCAATTCTTATGCTTAAGTCTAGAAACATAAATCCAAGTTAGTTTCTCTAAAAAAACAACCTTTTCTCATGCAACTCAATTGATTACTAATTTCTTAAAATCAATTAATACAAATTACATGACATTAAGAATAGTTTTTAGCAACTTTTATTGTTAACTTGCATTGATTTAGTTTTTTTTTGGATTATTTTTGTTGTAGGAATTCCTCAGTAAAAGGCGTATTGTGATTTTTTCCTCTGCCAGAAGCTCCAAACAGTATCTGAGTGATGGGAGCAATCAAGAACTCTATAGTGACCCTGAGATTGCGAGGATCTTCACCCGAAGGACAAGGTAGAATCGAAGAAGAACCAATCATAACTTGGACCTGATTCACACGGCTAGTGAGGAATTGCCCGCATAAGCAGGAAGATTAATGAATAATACCTACTCGCAAGCCGTAGATATTCTTGACAGAATTTCGTGGAATACCCATGAGTGGGTGGACGACGGATATGGATTTCACTGCACCGATAGAAGGCGAACGCAAGCTGGAATGCTTGAAGCTGATGCTGCCACCAATCTCTCAGCGCAGATGATGACCATGACATCTCTGCTGAAGACAATCTTTAATAATCAAGGTCGATCAGTTGCTGCAATGAACGCGATGAATTCGACAGCGTAAGTTGCCCACAGTGTGGTGCAAGGCACTTATATGACATGTGTCCCTACAACCTCCAGTTAATCTGCGATGTTCAAAACAACTCCTACGGTGAGACGTACAAAGGGTTGAAGGAACCACCTTAACTTCGGATGGGGTGGAAATCAACAGCAAACGCAGGAGGTTGAGCGACAGCTGTAGAGAGGCAACCCTCCTAGTTTCAACCAAGGGAATCAAGGCCAGTATCATCAGTTTCAGAGGGATCTGCAAGCGAACATATCATCTTCATCATCTTCCATGGAATCTCTCTTACAAGAATATATATATATATATATATATATATATATAAGCGATGTGATGCTCTAGAGCCAAGCCACTGCAATTTGCAATTTAGAAGTTCAATTGGGTCAAATTGCAGAGGAGCTCAAGAATGAAACGCAAGGAGCATTGCTAAGTAAACCGAAGTTCCAAGAGGGAACTTAGAAGAACAATGTCAAGATGTGACATTGATACGTGGGGAAAGTACCCAACCCACAGCGCAAAATGAGGGGACGCAAGGAAACTTGCAACCCCTAAATGCTCCAACAACGAGCCAACCGATGGAGAGTACTACACATAAAGTCAACCAACCATCATCTGCCACTAAATCAGAAGAGGAGGAAAATATAGAGAGGAGAGAAAAAGCAACGCAAGCAGAACCTGCGTCTATATATAAAGCAAGAAAGAATATCAATGCCCCGCGTGGGTGATCAGGTAAAATTTGATGTAGTTAACGCATTGAAAGATCCTGGTGACTTTAAATCTTGTCAGATGAACGCAGATACCAATGAGAAGACAAGACTTGTGAATGCAACGTTGAGAGATGAAATCCTCAAAGACGATGAAGATGGTGAAGAGGAAGAAATTAAATTACTCTCTGATTGTATATTTGAAAAATCAGACCGGAGCAACAGATCCACATCAAAGATCAAGCCGTTATTAGAAGAGCCTTCAACGCATGAGCTAGAAACCAGATCAACGCATCCCAAGTACGCGCACTTGAGGGAGGTCATAATGCAATTCATTGTCTCCTCTGCGTTGAACCCTGAACACGATAAAGGCTCCAATGACCCATGCAAGTATAATAACTGAGCTTGCGTCGAAAGGTCCTTGCGCTGCTGAACGCCTATTTTTCCAAGGACGCTCTCTTTTACTCTTGCTTATTTTCTTTTATTCGTACTTTGTTTTTTAGTATTTATTTTTCATTCTTTAAATTCAGTTTTAGGAGTAGTGTAAATTAAATAAGCATGATATTATGTGTCGAGCTTTAATGCAAACTATTTGATTTCACCGCATACTCTGTCATTCATGCCTGTGTCCAACGCATAATTGAACTATGCGTTCATCGATAAACGATCTTTGTGTTTATCAAGTTAAGATTAGGAATGCGGTTAGAGCTGTAATTTTTTTCAAACGCATAATAATGAACTTCCAACGCATACTTTGAACTGAAAACTTTGCAATCATTAGTCATGTATATTCTATGTATGCGTTCATAATCTCTTTGCCGCATTGAATTTCTAATTACCTCTTTGCATGTTCCCTTGTTTTAATTTCATTCCGAGTACATTTAATTATACCCAACTTTTATCTTTGCGTTGAAAAGTTAGTCACTATGATGATAATATCATGCTTACACTTTTTGGATACTCTTAAGTTAGATTACTTTTAATGCGTCTGCATACTATTCCTTAGAAACGCAAACCTACTTTGCATGTATGCAAGCTGCCAATTCAAACCTCTTTTACAATATTTTGCAACATAATCTTTGTTTACAATTTAAGCAATGAGGACCTTGCTACTCTCAAATTTGGGGGTGGAAGAGGTTTGAACTGTCAAAGATAAAATATGAGGAACTTATTTCATGTCTAAAAAAAATAAAATAAAAAAAAAAATCTTTTTAACGCAAAACTCTGCTGACAAGACTAATATATGTATCTTGTTAAGAGTTTAGCTGAAAACGATACCTGCTTGTAGTTGGCCACCTTCATGTAGGTAATCGTAATCAGCGATGCATAAATGAATTAACAAAACTCCAATGTCTAGTGAGGAAACCGATCTTAGATAAGAGTTTAGTCGAGAAGGACACTTGCTCGTAGTTGGCTGCCTCCATGCACCCCATTGTTGGTATGTCAGAACGAAGGTGGGTATATGAATAATGAGTAAAGAATTTTGAAAAGAAAGCTTGTCGCATACAAATTAGACCCGTTCCAAAGAAAAGAATATAGAGGTAGAGAAGTAATGTAACTGACGGGTAGCTGATTGAGTATAGCATTCTGAGAGACTAGTCAATGCGTTGAGAAAATGTTAGGGTTGATTGAAGTTTCTTAGATAGAAGTTATGCTTGAGGACAAGCATTTCTCTAAGTTTGGGGGTGTGATAACTTGTAGAAATACAAGTTATTATAGCCTTTCTCTTAGAAAAATAGAGATTAAATAGAGAATCATTGGTAGTTTATGTTGAATTCTATTAATAAATTTTCCTATGCGTTCTACTCTTGTAAATTGATGAAGATAGTTATTTTATAACTTTTTGAGCCTAAAATGCATGTTTTAACGTAGGAACGCGAGCAACAAGTAGATGCGTTGACAACTTTGTAACGTAGGACTATGCGCTGGCAACTTGTGGACGTGTTGTCCGCTCAACGCAGGATGATGCGTTAGAACATATGGATGCGTCGACAAAAGTGAACGCATGAACCCAAATTCTCCATGGATGCATAACGACCAAAAAAGCAAGGCGTGGAAAATCAGATCAGAATCTTGAGAGATTATCGGAAGATTAACATGCATGATCTGTGGTTAAAGTGGTGGATCTGGTATTTCATTAGTTAAAGATCTATTCTAGAATGGCAAGTCTCAGACAGGCTCATATTGGTTGGGTATGCTCTTTCCATAGGCGACTTTCCAGCTATATTTAGAATAGTGGTTGATCCCTCGGGAGTTATATTCATAACAACATCTTATGTTCACGAGGTGAAATGCTTCATTATCATCTCAATTGCATTTAGTTGGCTGGATTGCACCTTTTCATTTTTTTTTATTTATTCTTACCCTACCCTTAATCTCCCCTTTCGTCATAAGGCGTGGAATTAGACCAAGGGGAATCTCCATAGGAACACCGATAATTACGCAATTAGGTGAGATAGACGCACGATATCAATTTCCTCCAATCACACAGATTTGCCACTGATTACAAATGCAGCGTTTATAAAAGGGCAGACCTGCAAGATGAAAAAGGGTTGTTGATTCTCGGAAGAATTCCTAAGTGACAGCAGAGTTCTCTCCAGACGACAACCAGAGACGAATAGCTCGAGAGAGAAGAGTCTTCCCTCCGCCTGACCACTTCACAGCGGAACCTCACGCTTCCATTCTAGTGACTCAAGACATTGACGCCTTTCCTGCTTTCTATCTCTTTTTCTAGCTTGATTTTAGATTTGTGTCAAGACATTGAGCTTTCTGAAATTTTATTCGTTCATTAATCTACAATTCTTCCATGTCTATTTATTTCTCTACACTTTCCGCTTATTACTTTGAATCCACGAGTAACTAATCTTTCAAGGGTCAAGGGTTGCGTTAGCATCTAAATAAGAACCATAGTGTAATTATTGCATCTTGTCAATTACAATCTTAATCCGATGCTTATGTCCATCTAGCTAATCGATATAAGTAGTAATAATCAGACTACTCGAGAGGGTAAGTGATTGTGGAACTCAATTGACAAGGCCAAGAAGTGTTACCTGTTTATAGGAATAACCTTGGTACTTAACACTCTCCTATGTGTTATAGACATATAACGCATAGCAGCTGACAACTGGGAGAAGAGTCGCAAGTATGAATAGACTATCACCATGGATTTCCGACTTTAGATGTTAACCAACCCGAACCCTGTTTTTACCCATTCACACAATTCAATTAGCTGACTTTGCTGTGTCACATACCTTACCATCTTTCATATTTTAGTCTAATGTACATGTTATCGCTTTCTTTAGGTAGACGCAAACCCCATCTTAAATATTTTTGGTTACCACTGCAAGTCTAAATAATCTAACTAATTACAGAATCAGCATAGTCCTTGTATTCGACCTCGAACTCACCAAGAAAACCTACTTCTTTGCTTATACTTGGGTAAAGGATAGGAAAACTTGACAGATCATAAACGCATAACATTAAGCATGTTCAATGTGTCACACCCCCTCCCTGATTACCTACTTAACCTGAAAAGAGATGTGAAGACAATAAACATCACCCCTCTTGTGACGCATATTGTCCCATCTTACATAACTTTCTGTATAAACATTCCATACATATACATTCATAGAATCCAGTCATACTAACACATGATCATAATATAACAATCCTTCCTGTACAGAGTACACTTTTATAACATACTCTCTCATAACCCACTTGTAAACAACTAAATCTACATGCCACCAGTGTTAAGTTATTTACACGTACAACAACGAGAAAATAAACTATTTTTGGAAACTCGAAGCTTAAGCAGGGCGAGCTGGAGTAGGCTAAGCACCAAGAACATCCTTGCTACCTGGGAGGGAAAGAAAACATTGGAAACATAAGCTAACAGCCCAGTGAGTGACTAATTTAACAAACTATTTTAGTTCGAAAATCATCAGGAATAAAACTAAGTTCAACGTCATGTTTAAAACATGAAATCACTTCATATACATTAATTAAAACATACTTAATTGCCCTTATCAAATCATACATGATTTTCAGCAAATCATAAGAAAACAGTTTAGTTGCAATACTTCTCCTTAGTTGAAGTGGAGCAAAACTCAACACCCCAACGTCGAAAACAAATAAGGCTCGATGCGGAGGAAGACTCAACGCACCAGCATATAACCTCTATGTGCACATAGGAATATGGCGGGTTGCCCAAGTACCTTTTCATGTCCCTCAGTATTGGGTCCCGGGGAAACTCACGTGCCTTCTCAAGTCCATCAGCACTGAGCCTCCTCTTAAACATTTTCCTTTAAAGAAGCAACACTTTATACAAACAAATCGTATGCAAATCATTCATAAGAACACAGGGGAACTATTATATCAATAACATTTCATAAACATACTTTTCAATAACTTCAAGAACATAAAGTATGCTTTATAAATCATTTGATCACAAAATCATATTCCATGGGAAAACCGAACTATCATGTACAAACAAATTGTTTTAAAGTAAGAAAAGTGTCACTCACAACTCTTCCTAGGCCTTGAGTGGATTATTCGCCTTTCCTATCTCCTCTTGGCCTGAAATAAATACTTTTCCTTGTTATACTTCTTTTCAATTCATTTTAACATAAACAACAACTCAACATATGCACAATGCCTATAGTTCATCATGCGGTTAGGCTTCCATTGGTTTATTCTCAAGCCTTAAATACTAAAGCTATTACTACAAGTTGTTCCTTACCCTTCTGTTATACCTTTATTTTAAGAAGAATTGTGTGCAATTCACGCCTTCTGCTACACAAACGTTTTGAGCCCTCTTTCCTCCTTAACAAAGCCGACTGCTGCAGCTTCGTTGCCTCTGATTCATCTCTGCTAAAAACACATTTCTAGTCCAAAATAAGACTTCTTTCCTTCTACAAACTTGTAAAGAATCGAGTTTCACAGCTTACCTCAAAATTTCAAGGCTTAACTCTTTTTCGTTCTCCAGTTATTCCAAAATCACTTCACATTGCTCCAGATTGCATAACAATTCTGTAATCGTTGCTTTTACCTAAAGATTCACATGATTAACTTCAATTTCAGTTTTACCATTCTTCAAAATATTTGTTAAGAATTATGTTAACTTACTAACCTTAAAATTTCAGCCCTAAACTCGGCTTCCTCGATTCGTTCTACTCCAAACATCAACCACTGTTCAGTCTGTGCTACTACAATCAATCTTCTGTTCCAGCTCTGGTTTCAGCACCAAGGTGAGTAGAATTCTGCCCAAAATCTACAAGAACACCTTCCTCTACCTTCTCTTGTTGTTTGTCTGAAAAATGGAACCGACTCAAGCTCTCGAAAGTGTCTAAAAATGATTAAACATTTAATTAATTTACCTATATATACTACCGACTTAACCCTCATCCGTAGGCTAGCGCGGGGTTCTCACTTCGACGCAAGGCAGTCATGTCAAAATTCTCCTCCAACGCCTTCAACAACTATCCACACCCAACGCATGGCGCCCTCAACGCCTCCTACTTTCGACGTATACAACTTAGTCATTCACACCACTATCTTCGTCACATCGAGACCACTCTGTCTTTGACGCAAAGTGACTTCAGCGCGACAAAGTGACATCAGCGCATGGCCTTACCAACGCATGGCCTTACCAACGCATGGTGGTTCAAGCACATTTCTTCCCCACCAATGATCACTTATCCTCCAACGCAGGTAGCTACTTCAGCTCACAATCCTTCATGATTCCATCAGCAACGCATGGCCACTCAAAGAGTTCAACTTTCCTCTTCATTCACTAACGCATAGTCTTGGCCAACACTTAGCCAAAATTTTGCTCTAAAAAATTTTGCTCTCCTTCTCAGCTACTTTTTCTCTAGCAATGCATAGCCACAATCTCACTTGCCTCTTCCCAACACTTGGCATTACAAATCAGTGCTTACACAATGCATAGCATGTTAAACGCATAAGAAGCTTAATAATAACAAATAGACAGAGAGACACAGCAGCGAGTCTTGCGTCTCACCAACATTAACCTAACAATTCTAATGAGAGATTAACAACAATTATTTGTTATAGATCTAGTTAGACATATAATCTTTCAACCAATACATCTAATCTAACATTCACACATGGCCATTCAACAAGAATTTAAGCACACTAACAAAGAAAAGCATAATCATTACAACAAAACCATGAATAGTCTACAATCTACAATATCAACATAATTTCATAAACAATCATCAAAACCCATAAACTAAAGAGTTTAGCCACTCATAGCTTTAAGTAACATATTTATAATAATATAAACAAAGAAAGAGTTTAAAGAAAGGGAAACTCTACTTAAAAGAGGCTCTTGATTGAGGAATCATCGTCAAGATGTCTTGGTCTTCACGTCGGAACTCGAACGGTACCACGACTCTCTCTCGAACTATTTTATCTCTTGCTTGCAGCTATCTCCCATGTGTGTGTGCAAGCCTCATTCAATTTAAAATGCTAAGACTCAAATTGGGACTTAAAAGAGCTTCCTTAGTTTTCCCCTTACTCTAGCTCATGCACCAATCTTCAAGCATCCACACATTTCAAGTGAGTAATATGTTCACTAAGGTGCCATTCAATCATATATTTTTTTTTCATTGGCCCTAAACTTGCATTTTTTTACCTAGGAGCACTAGCTTTCACACATTCACTGTAGGGACTCATACCTAGTCAATTCCCAGGTGTCCTTACTGATCAAAGTAAATGTAACTCTTTTTACCCTCATCCATGCATACTCATTACAAGTTTAACATTTAAAAAGATAGGCATATAAAGCTCATATATTTTTGTGTACACTTCATTTTTCAAAGACATGTATATTCTTTTCTTTTTGCTTAGTCTAGGATTACAAACTATCATGCATTTCCACACTGTAACCAGTGGGGTCTTTCGGAGTGACAACAAAATACACCCAACTGTACATACTATCGCTTTCCTTAGATTAAAAACAAACATTCTCGACTATTTCTTGGTTACCACTGCAACGCATGAAATCCACATAAATACTAAATCAATATAATCCCTGTGTTCAACCTCGGACTCACCGAGAAAACCTACTCCTTTGCTTATACTTGGGTAAAGGATAGGAAAACTTGACAAGATCACCAGCGCATAGTGTAAGACGCATAGCATGTTCAACGCATGATATGTAAGACGCATCATCATATCTTAATCATACCTTGCGTTTGTAAATTTCCATTTCCGCAATTTATTATACAACAAGTTTTTGGCGTCGTTGCTGGGGACTTGTGATCTGTCTAGTGAAAATTTACACAACAAGTTTTTGGCGCCGTTGCCGGGGATTATGGCATTGATTTAATTATTTTATTTTGATTATTGTGTTGTAGGATTCCTCAGTCGAAGGAGTATAGTAAGTTTCTCCTCTGCCAGAAGCTTCTAACAGTATCTGAGTGACGGAAGCAATCCATAGCTCGATATTCACCCAGAGATTGAGAGGACCTTCACCCGAAGGACAAGGTAGAATTGAAGAAGGGCCAATTGCTTGGACCTAATTCACACGGCTAGTGAGGAACATTGCTTATGTAAGCAGGAGAAGTATTGAAGATGACTTACTCATATGTCGAAGATATTTTCGACAGAACTTCATGGAACACCAATGAGTGGGTGGACGACGGATATGACTTTCGCTCCACCAATAGAAGAAAAATGCAAGCTGGAATGCTTGAAATTGATGCGACCACTAGCATGGCAGTGCAGCTCGACAATATAACATCCATACTGCAAACACTAGTCTTGAAAAATCAAGGTAGATCAGTTGCTGCAATGAACGTAGTGCACGCGATGAATTCGACAGCATCTATAGACTGCCCGTAGTGTGGTGCGGGGCACTTGTATGACATGTGTCCCTACAACCTTCAGTCTATCTGCAGTGTTCAAAACAACCCCTACAGTGAGACGTACAATTCGAGTTGGAGGAACCACCTCGACTTCGGATGGGGTGGGAATCAGCAACAACCGCAGAGGGCTGAGCAACAGCCGCAGAGAGGCAACCCTCATGGTTTTAACCAATGGAATCAAGAACAGTATCATCAGTTTTCGAGGGATCCGCTAGCGGACGCATCATCCTCATTGTTTTCCATGGAATCTCTTTTATGAGAATATAACAGTAACATTGTAGCAACGCGCCAGTCGTACAAAGCGATGATTCAAAGCCAAAGGGAGGAAATTAAAAGCCAAGCCACTGCAATTCACAATTTAGAAGTTCAAATGAGTCAAATTGCAGAGGAGCGCAAAAATGAAACGCAAGGAGCATTGCTAAGTACGACCGAAGTTCCAAGAGGGAACTTAGAAGAACAATGTCACAGTGAGACATTGTTAAGTGGGAAAATTAATCCCACAGCGCATAATGAGGGGACGCAAGGAAACTTGCGACCCCTAAACGTTCCAACAAGTCAATCGATGGAGAGCACCGTGCATAATGTCCATCATCCATCATCATTCGCCGAAACAGAAGAAGAGGAAAATATAGAGCGAAGAGAAAAAGCAACGCAGGCAGAACCTGCGTCTGTATATGAAGATACCACTTCTGGACGCGTCCTGATTGATGTCCAAGAAGAAATCTCAACGCCCTTCATGGGTGATCAGGTAAAAGTTAATATAGTTAACGCGTTGAACGATCCTAATCATTTCCAATCTTATCAGGTGAACGCGGTGTTGAGAAATGAAATCCTCAAGGACGGTGAAAATGGTGAAGATGATGCAATTATTTTATTATTCGATCGACAATTAGAGAAATCAGACTAGAGCAACAGATCCGCGGTAAAGATCGAGCCGCTATTGAAAGAGCCTTCAACGCATGAGCTAGAAACCAGACCAACACATCCCAAGTACGTGCACTTGAGGGAGGTCATAATGCACTTCATTGTCTCCTCTGCGTTGAACCCTGAACGCGACAAAGGCTCTAATGACCCATGCAAGCGTAATAACTGAGTTTGCGTCGAAAAGTCTCTACGATTCTGAACGCCTACTTTTCCAGGGACGCTTTCTTTTACTCTTGCCTTCTTGTAAGTTATGCTTAAGGACAAGCATTTATCTAAGTTTGGGGGTGTGATAACTTGTAGAAATACAAGTTATGATAGCCTTTTTCTTAGATAAATAGAGACTAAATAGAGAAGCATGCGACAGTTTATATTGATTTTGACTAATAAATCTTCAAAAACTTGTTGTATAATAAATTGCGGAAATGGAAATTTACAAACATAAGGTATGATTAAGATATGATGATGCATTTTACATATCATGCATTGAACATGCTATGCATCTTACACTATGCGTTGGTGATCTTGTCAAGTTTTTCTATCCTTTACCCAAGTATAAGCAAAGGAGTAGGTTTTCTCGATGAGTCCAAGGTCGAACACAGGGATTATATTGATTTAGTATTTATGTGGATTTCATGCGTTGCAGTGGTAACCAAGAAATAATTGAGAATGTTTGTTTTTAATCTAAGGAAAGCGATAGTATGTACACTAGACTAAAATGTGAGAGATGGAAAGCATGCGACACAGCAAATTCAGCTAATGATGTGAATGAATGGATAAAGAAAGGGTTCGGGTTGGTTAACATCTAACATCGGAAACACATGGTAGTATTCTATTCATACTTGCGACTCTTCTCTTGGTTGTCAGCCGCTATGCGTTATATGTCTATAATGCATAGGAGAGTGTTAAGAACCAAGGTTATCCCCATAGACAGGTAACACTTCTTGGCCTTTGTCAATTGAGTTCCACAATCACTTACCCTCTCGAGCAGTTTGATTATTACTACTTATATCGATTTGTCAGATGGACATAAGAATCAGATTAAGATCGCAATTGACAAGATGAAATAGTTACACTATGGTTGTTGTGATGTAATTGTATGTGTAAATGATGTGATTATGCATTCAACATATCATGCTTTGAACATGCTATGCGTCTTCCTATTATGCGTTGGTAATCTTGTCAAGTTTTCCTATCCTTTACCCAAGTATAAGCAAAAGAGTAGGTTTTCTCGGTGAGTCTGAGGTCGAACACAGGGATTATATTGATTCAGTATTTAGTTGGATTTCATGCATTGCAGTGGTAACCAAGAAATAGTTGAGAGTTGTTTTTAATCTAAAGAAAGCGATTGTTTATACACTAGGCTAAAATTGTGAAAGATGGAAAGCATGCGACACAGCAAATTCAACTAAAGATGTGAGTGAATGGATAAAGAAAGGGTTCGGGTTGATTAACATCTAACGTCAAAAGCGCATAGTAGCATTCTATTCATACTTGCGACTCTTCTCCCGGTTGTCAGCCGCTATGCGTTATATGTCTATAACGTATAGGAGAGTGTTAAGAACCAAGGTTGTCCCCATAGACAGGTAACACTACTTGGCCCTTGTCAATTGAGTTCCACAATCACTTACCCTCTCGAGCAGTTTGCTTATTACTACTTATATCGATTTGTCAGATAGACATAAGCATCAGATTAAGATTGCAATTGACAAGATAAAATAGTTACACTATGGTTCCTAGTTAGATGCTAACGCAACCCTAGACCCTTGAGTGATTAGTTACTCATGGTTTGAAAGTGAAAAGCGGAAAGTTTACAGAAATGAGTAGACATGGAAGATAATTATATTGATGAAATGGATACAATTTTCGATAAGTTCAATGTCTTGATACAAATCTAAAATTAAGATAGAATAATAAGAAAGAAAGTAGGGAAGGCGTCAATGTCTTGAGTCACCCGGATGGAAGCGTGATGTTCTGCTGTGAAGTGGTCTGGCGGAGGGAAGACTCTTCTCTCTCGAGCTATTCGTCTCCAGCTAAAGTCTGAGAGAACTCTGCTGTCACTTATCGAGTTCTTCCGAGAATCAACAACCCTTTCTCATCTCGCAGAGCTGCCCTTTTATAGATGATGCGTTGGCAATTAATGGCAAATCTGCTTGATTGGCGGCGAGATTGATACTATGCGTCCATCTCGCCTGATTGCGTGATTCTCGGGTCAATTAAGATCCACCACTTTAGCCACAAATCATGTTCGTCAATCATCCGTCAATCTTTCAAGATTCTGATTTGATTCTCAGCGCCTTGCATTGATGGTCGTCTATGCGTCCATGAATAGTTTGGCCGATGTCACCGCGTCGTAGGTTACTAACGCATAGTCCTGCGTTGAGTTGTTGTTAACGCATCGTCAGGTTGTTTGCGTTCCGTTCAGATCATGCGTCCACGAAGAACAGATTGCTAACGCGTCGTTCTGCGTTAAGAAGTCATCAACGCATCGTTTTGCATTCCTGGGTCAAAACATGCGTTTTAGGCTCAAAAAGTGGTAAAATCATTATCTTCCCAAAAATAGAAGAGTATAACGTAAAGGAAGATTTATTAGTCAAAATCAATATAAACTGTCGCATGCTTCTCTATTTAATCTCTATTTATCTAAGAAAAAGGCTATCATAACTTGTATTCCTACAAGTTATCACCAACTTAATCCTTTTTTTTTCAGTTTAAGATTCTAAATTAAAGTGGCTACGTGCTCAAGAATATGGGAGATGTTAAGAGGGACTTAAATGAATTTAACTCAAGATAATGCTACTCTATTTCCACAATAAGTCATCTATCATGCAAATTCGAATCTCATCATGGGCAATCAACATCAAAGCACACAACCATAAAAAACATTCTCATTAACTTTGAAAGCTCCAAAATTTTCAAAAAAAATTTGAACATTTCATTAACATGCATATGATCATTAAAACTTTCACAAACATGCATAACAGGATAAGAAAACATACAAAAGTATGAGTTACACCTCCCACCCCAAACTTAGAATCATGCATTGCCTCTAATGCATAAGAGCTTCAAACAAAGAAAGAGCAAGCCTGGGAGCAAGTGGGAAGCCACCAAACAGGCTTAGTGTAAGGAGTACTTTTTTTTGTGATGAACCAAGATCCTGAAAATTAAGAAAGCATATAAATGACTCAAAGATTTAAAAAATAAATAGAAAAAGAAAGAAAGCAATAAAATTGGGTTGTGATAACTTGTAGAAATACAAGTTATGATAGCCTTTTTCTTAGAAAAATAGAGATTAAATAGAGAAGCATGCGGTAGTTTATGCTAAATTCTATTAATAAATCTTCCTTTGCGTTATACTTTTGTATTTTTATGAAGATAATGATTTTACCACTTTTTGAACCTAAAACGCATGTTTTAACGCAGGAATGCAAACGATGTGTTGACAACTTCTTAACGCAGGACTACGCGTTAGCAATCTGTTCTTCATGGACGCATGATCTGAATGGAACGCGAACAACCTAAAGATGCGTTAACGACTTCTCAACGCAAGACTATGCGTTAGCAACCTATGACGTGTTGACATCAACCCAACTCTCCACGACCGCATAATGACCAAAGACGCAAGGCGTAGAGAATCAAATCAGAATCTTGAGAGATTTTCGAAAGATTGACATACATGATCTGTGGCTAAAGTGGTGGATCTAAATTGACCCGAGAATTATGCAATCAGGCAAGATGGACGCATGATATCAATTTCGCCGCCAATCAAGCAGATTTGCCATTAATTGCGAACGCAACATCTATAAAAGGGCAGTCCTGCAAGATGAAAAAGTGTTGTTGATTCTCGGAAGAATTCCTAAGTGACATCAGAGTTCTCTCCAGACCTCAACTGAAGACGAATAGCTCGAGAGAGAAGAGTCTTCCCTCCGCTTGACCACTTCACAGCAGAACCTTACGCTTCCATCCAGGCGACTGAAGACATTGACGCCTTTTCCTGCTTTTCATCTTATTTTTCTATCTTGATTTTAGATTTGTGTCAAGACATTGAGCTATCTAAAGTTGTATTCCGTTCATCAATATATATTTCTTCCATGTCTACTCATTTCTCTATATTTTTCGCTTTTTACTTTGAATCCATGAGTAACTAATCTTTTAGGGTCTAGGGTTGCGTTAGCATCTAACTAAGAACCATAGTGTAACTATTGCATCTTGTCAATTGTAAACTTAATCCGATGCTTATGTCCATCTAGCTAATCGATATAAGTAGTAATAATCAGACTGCCCGAGAGGGTAAGTGATTGTGGAACTCAATTGACAAGGCCAAGAAGTGTTACCTGTCTATAGGAATAACCTTGGTTCTTAACACTCTCCTATGCGTTATAGACATATAACGCATAGCGGCTAACAATCGGGAGAAGAGTCGCAAGTATGAATAGACTATCACCATGCGTTTTCGATGTTAGATGTTAACCAACCCGAACCCTGTTTTTATCCATTCATTAAATTTACCTAGCTGACTTTGCTGTGTCGCATGCTTTCCATTTTCCAGAATTTAGTATAGTGTACATGTTATCGCTTTTTTTAGATTAGACGCAACAAACAACACTTTCAACTATTTCTTGGTTACCACTGCAACGCATATAATTCACTTAAATATTGAATCAACATAATCCCTGTGTTCGACCTCGGACTCACCAAGAAAAACTACTCTTTTGCTTATACTTGGGCAAAGGATAGGAAAACTTGACAGATCACCAACGCATAGCATTAAGCATAAGTGAGATGCAATGCATGTTCAACGCATAGTGTGTGAAACGCATAATCATAGCTTAATCTGCACATTGCGTTAGTACAATTCCAATTCACAATTGCATACACAACAAGTTTTTGGCGCCGTTGCCGGGGACTTGAGATCTGTCTACACAATAGGTTGCCTCTCAATAAGCGCTTGGTTTAAGATCTCTTAGCTAGACCAAACCAATGGACCATTTGATGAAAGTAAGGTTCTCAATTCGGCGTTCTTCATCCCCGATGTAATGCTTCCGACGTTGACCATTTACTTTGAAGATTGTCCCATCATTGCTTTGCAATTCCACAGCTCCATGTGGGAACACCTTGACAATGACAAAGGGTCCCAACCATCATGTCCTAAGACTCTTTATCTAGGAAGAAAGGTCCGTAGGGTGATCTTATCATGCCATCTAGCAGTGCGCTTGTAAGCACTGATTTGCGTTGCCAAGCGTTGGGGTGCGGCCATGCGGTTGTGGCTATGCTTTTCAAAGGGAGAAGCGGTCGTGAATGAGAGCAAAAGTCTTTGGAAAGTAAAATTTTGGCTAAGTGTTGGCTAAGTCCATGCGTTTGTAGTTGATTCACGGAGGTTAGTGAGCTGAAGTAGCTACCCACGTTGAAGGATAAGTAATTCTGGCGGGGGGAAGAAATGTGCTTGAACCATGCGCTAAAGTCACTCTGCGTTGAGGACAGTCATGTGCTGAATTCACTCTGCGTTGAGGACAGCCATGTGCTGAAGTCGATGCATTGAAGACAGGCATGAGTTGAAGTCGCCCCGCGTCGAAGACAGTGGTCTTGACGCGACGAAGATAGTGGTGTATGATTGAGTTGTACGCGTCAAAAGTAGAAGGCGTTGAGGACGACGCCATGCGTTGGGTGAGGCTAGTTGCTGAAGGCGTTGGAGGAGAAATTTAACATGAGCGCCTCGCGTCGATGTAAGAACCCCGCGCCAGTCTGCAGGTGAGGGGTAAGTCGGCAACATTAATCTTGGTGTTTATGAAGGTTAAGTCGGTAGTATATATAGTTGGATTAATTAAATGTTTAATCATTTTTAAGACATTTCGAGAGCTTAAGTAGGTTCCATATTTCAGACAGACTTCAGAAGAAGATTGAGGAAGGTGTTCTTGAGGATTTTGGACAAAATTCGACTCATATTGATGTTGAAAACGAAGCTGGAACAGAAGAATGACTAAAGTCACATGGTTTGAGCAGTGACTGATAATCAGAGTAGAACGTGTGGAGGAAGCCGAGTTTAGTGCTGAAACTTGGAGGTTAGCAAGTTAACATAATTTCTAACAACTTTTGTGAAGGAAGGTAAAGCTGAAATTGAAGATTTGCTATGTGAATCCTTAGGAAAAGTAGAGTTTACAAGATTATCTCGCAATCCGGAACAGCAGGAGGTGATTCCAGAATACAGTGAGAGCGAAGAGGAGTTAAGCCTTGAAACTTTGAGGTAAGTTATACAACTTAATTTCCTATAAGTTTGTAGAAGAGAAGAAGTCTTGAATCCGTATGGAATTGTGACTTTTAATAGATTGAAGTAAGAACGAGAAGAAAGGAGGGAATAACGGTGCAGACTGCTGCTGAGAATCAAGTATCGGCACATTGTCTGGGTATTGTTAGCGAGACGGGTGTCGCTAAGACGCAAAGAAGCCTTCCGTCTCACAGTTCTCGCTAGATAACGCTGAGTATCCCTGCTAAGGTAATGTAACGCTAGTGTCGTTCCAACAAGTATCGCTAGTAACAGCCCTTATTGGTTGGTATCGCTAGGATTCTCGCTTATTAAGTTAATTAGAAAAGGAAGAAGATTTAATATTCAATAACGCAAGGTACATGTCTCTTGCAGGCCAAGAAGAAATAAGGAAAGTGTATAATCCACGTAAAGCCTAGAAAGAGTTGTGAGTGACTATTTTATTCTTAAAGTCTATTTTATTAAAAATGTTCTTATGAAGTATGATTTACAATGAACTGTTTAATATGTATAATGTTGATTGCATTACTTATAAGGCATGTTATATGTTTTTAAAGTGGATAGTAAGCATTCATATGAAATGTTATTGAATATAGTTTTGTATGATTTCTATGGAAGGATTTTCATATGAACTATTATGCGAATGAAATTCTAAAACGTTTTAGAGGAGGCTCAGTGCTCAAGGACACGAGAAGGCACGTGAGTTACCCCGGGACCAAGTACTGAAGGACATGAGAAGGTACTTGGGCAACCCGTCATAGTCCTATGTGCACATAGAGGTTGATTTGGCTGGTGTGTCGAGTTTGCTCCGCATTAAGCTAGGGACGATTTCGACGTTGAGTGCGTAGAAGCGTTGCTCCGCCTCAACTAAGGGAAAAGTTTGAAAAACTAAACTGTGATTGATAAACTCCTTGGAATACACTCTTTTATGATTTAAGATTTGATTTATGAGGTTAATGGATTCTATAGAAAGCATGTTTAATTTGAACAAAATGTTAAACTCTTACTTATTCGTTATACATAACATGCCTGTTTTCAATGAATGTTCGTTTTACAAAGATTTGTCACTCACTGAGCTATTAGCTTATGTTTTCGAATGTTTTCCTTTTCTCCCCCAGGTAAAGGACGTTCCCGGTGCTTAGCCTACTTCAGCTCACCCTGCCTAAGTCTCGAGTTCTCAAAATACAGTCAAGTCTGAGAGTTGTACGTTGCATATGTTTATTTTATGTAAATGGCATGTAGATCATGTAGATTTGAGTGGGGATTGTTGATGGAGTTTTGTACATTGTATGACAGATATGAAAGTGAAATTATGCTATGTAATAAAAGTGTACCCTATGCAGGGAATCATATCAAGTTATAAGCATGTGTAGTATGACTGAGTTCTATGTATGTAAGTGAGTAAATGTATGCACAGGAAGGAATGTAAGATGGGACAATATGCGTCACAAGAGGGGTGATGTTTATTGTCTTCACATTCCCTTTTAGGTTAGGTGGGTAATCTGGAAGGGGGTGTGACAGCGCTCCTTGTAGAGTTTGGCATTTTCATAGGCTTGAGCGCAGAACTCCTCCATCTCATTGAGTTCCAAGAGGCGTTTCTCACCAGCCTTCTCAAAATCCATGTTCAGCTTCTTGATGGCCCAATAAGCTTTATGCTTGAGTTCTATCGGTAAGTGACAAGTTTTTTCAAACACCAACTTGTACGGTGAAGTACCTATTGGGGTTTTGAAAGTTGTACAGTAGGCTCATAGTGCATCATCGAGCTTAAGGGTCCAATCCTTCATATTGGTCTTGACGGTCTTTTCCAAAACCTACTTGATTTCCTATTAAATAACTCAGCAACACCATTAGTTTGAGGATGATAAGCTGTAACAATCTTATGATTAACATTGTATTTTTGCATCATGGATTCAAACAATTTATTGCAAAAGTGAGAACCTTCATTACTAATAATAACTCTAGGTGTACCAAAATTGTGAAGATGTTTTTATGCAAGAATTTTAAAACAGTGTGAGCATCATCAGTCCTAGTAGCTATGACTTCTACCCACTTAGATACATAATCTACTGCAACTAGAATATATTGGTAGCCATCTAATGACAAAGGAAAAGGCCCCATAAAGTCAATACCCTAGACATCAAAGAGCTCCACTTTCAAGATAGATTTCATTGGAAGCTCATGTTGTCTAGAAATATTGCTAGTACGTTGGCACCTATCACATGATTTGACAAAGGTATAACAGTTCTTAAAAAGAGAGGGCCAATAAAAACCTTACTAAAGTACCTTAGATGCAGTTCTAGAGGGTCCAAAGTGACCTCCATAGGGGGAAGCATGGCATGAATTTAAGATACTTACCACTTCTTCTTAGGGCACACACTTCTTTATCATACTATCAGCACAAACCTTGTAGGGAAATGGGTCCTCCCAATGGTAAGACTTAACATTGTGCAAAAATCTCTTCTTTTGTTGAGAGTTTATGTTAGGTGGCAAATGTCCTCCTACAAGATAGTTAACTATGTCAGCAAACCAAGGCAAACTATCTTTTACCTGATACAGTTGTTCATCGGGGAACATCTCAACAATGGGGGATATGAGTTAGCATCCCCATTCTCAATCCTAGATAGGTGGTCTGCAACCACATTTTCATATCCTTTTCTGTCTTTGATTTCTAGATCAAATTCCTGCAATAATAAGATCCACCTCATTAGCCTAGGTTTGGAATCTTTCTTATCAAACAAATACTTAAAAGCAGCATGGGCAGTATGCACTACTATTTTAGAACTAAGCAAGTATGATCTAAATTTATCAAGGGCAAACACAACAGCTAGCAGTTCTTTTTCAGTAGTAGTATATTTCTGTTGAGTACTATCAAGAGTTCTACTAGCATAGTAAATTGCTCTGAACATGTTATCTCTATGTTAGCCTAAAAGAGCTCCTAAAGCATAGTCACTAGCATTACACATGATTTCAACAGACTGACTCCATTCAGGTACAACAATAATAGGTGCAGAGATCAATCTTTCCTTCAAAGTATTAAAAGCTAGTAGACATGCATCATCAAACACAAACTTAGCTTCCTTTTTCTAGCATACTCAAGGGTTTAGCAATTTTAGAAAAATCTTTAATAAATCTCCTGTAAAACCCTGCATGCCCTAGGAAGCTTTTAACTCCCTTCACATTATTGGGAGGTGGCAATTGTTCAATGGCGGCTATTTTAGGCCTATCCACCTCCAATTCTCTTTGTGAGATTTTGTGCCCCAGGACGATGCCCTCCTTGACCATGAAGTGGCACTTCTCCCAATTCAACACAAGGTTAGCATCTTGACACCTTTACAAAACATGAGCAAGATTAGCAAAACAAGAATCAAATGAAAACCCAAATACAGGAAAATTTTCAATGAAAACCTCCATTATGTCTTCAATGAGCCCTTGAGAAATAGACATCATACAATGTTGAAAGGTAGAAGGGGCATTACACAAATCAAATGACATTCTCCTAAAAGCAAAGGTCCCATAGGGACATGTAAATGTGGTCTTTTCTTGATCCTTAGGAGCAATGACAATTTGATTATAACCTGAATATCCGTCAAGGAAGCAATAATGAATAACCTGCAAGTCTATCAAGCATTTGATCTACAAAAGGAAGAGGAAAATGATCTTTTCTAGTAGCCTTATTCAACTTTCTATAATCAATGCATACCTGCCATCCTGTCACAGTTCTAGTGGCTATCATCTCATCTTTTTCATTATTAACCACAGTCATACCACCTTTCTTAGGTACTACTTGAATAGGACTTGCCCATGAACTGTCAGATGTGGCATAAATGATTCCTGCATTCAAAAGTTTGAGTACTTCTTTCGTGACTACCTCCTTCATGGCGGGATTAAGTCTCCTTTGGTGCTCCACTGATGGGTTAAAGGTATCTTCCATCAAGATTCTGTGCATATAGACCAACTGACTAATACCTTTAAGATCCTCAATAGACCAACCAATGGCGGACTTATGATCCCTTAACACTCTTAACAATTTCTCTTATTCCACATAATTTAAATCAGAAGATATGATAACAGGAAAAAAAAATTATCTAAAAATACATATTTCAAGTGAGGAGGCAACACCTTTAATTCAAGAACAGGTTTCTCAACATTTATAGCATGCAAAGGAGCTAGAGGCATAGGTTTATACATTTTAGTGCATATTGGCATGCTATCTAACCACTTAGCATACAAAGCAATTTCATCAAAAAATAGTATCCACATTATCAACATCCATTATGCTTTGTTCTAGATGATCATTAGCCAACATAACCTTTACATGCTCAGAAATAGTATGATCAATTATGTCTAAAGAATGGCAAGTACTACTCTGATCATGATGACTCAATGACTTATAAATATTAAAGACAACATTCTCATTATTTACCTTTAGAGTTAACTTCCCTTGTTGGAAATCTATGATAGCCTTCCCAGTTGCTAGGAATGGGCGCCCAAGAATGATAGGAATCTCATAGTCCTCTTCCATGTCGAAAACTACAAAATCTGCAGGGAAGATAAATTTGTCAACTTTAACTAATACATCCTCAACAATATCTTTAGGATAAGCTAAGGATTTATCAGTTAGTTGCAAGGTGATGGTGGTAGGTTCACTTCTCTAATGTCAAGCTTCCTATAAACAGATAAAGACATTAAATTAATAGAAGCACCAAGATCATAAAGAGCTCTAGTAACCGAATTATTGCCTAAATGACAAGGAATGGAGAAACTTCCTGAATCTTTTAATTTTAGAGGTAATTTTCTTTGTAGTGTTGCCCTACATTCTTCGGTTAGTGCAACCGTTTCGCAGTCTCCATACCTCTTCTTCTTAGACAACACCTTCTTCATGAACTTGGCATACTTAAGCATTTGTTCTAATGCCTCTGCAAAAGGAAGGTTAATTCCGAACTTTTTAAATATGTCTAAGAATTTAGAAAATTGAGCATCAATCTTTTTCTTTTGAAATCTCTAAGGAAAAGATAAAGTGTTAAGCATAAAAGAAGTAGAGTTCGAAGTACTCCCTATGTTGGTCTGTGATTTCTCCTTTTCCTTAGGTGCACTCTCTTTTTGTATTGGCACATCCTCTATGATCGCTTCATCCTCTTCTTGTGGAAGCTCATCATCATCTATCATGATGTGCTAGTTCAACTCCTTGCCACTTCTCAGGGTTATGGCATTGCATTCCTCCTTGGAGTTCTTTTCCAAACAATTTTGGAGTTTACCTTTTTGCATTGTATGGAGAGATGTGGCCATTTGACTAAGTTGAACCTCCAAGCTTTGAATTGCCTTACCTTGGCTTTGAACAGTGCTTGCTATAGCTTGGACCGAATTCTCCAATGTGGTCGTCCTCGATCTTGACTCTTTGACAAAGTCAAGCATTATGTCCTCTAATGATGATGTCTTTGCATTCCCCGCTTCATTAAATCCTTGAGGTGCTTGCAACACATTCTTGTTGTTGGCATATGAGAAATTCTCATGATTTCTCAAGTTGGGATGATAGTGAGTCGGGAGTTGTTGTTGACCTCGGTATTGTCCTATATCCACATAATTGGCCACCTCTAACTCACTTGGCTCTTGTTGATTTGCCATGGCCGCAAGGGAAGCTATGGATGGTGGACTTGCTTCGGTTTGGCTTCTGTTGTTGTTGGGATATTTGTTTGATTTGAGTTTCATAGCTTGTTGCACAAAGTATATTAGATGTTATAATTTCCGTACAAAGATGCGTCGAGAATTACTCAAGTATGATCATTAATAAGCAAGTTTTCCTATAAAGCCCAAGTATAAGCTCTTATAAGTTTCCTGGTGAGTCTAGGGTCGAACGTAGGGATTTGTAATAACTAGGCATTTAGAATAGATACAAGACTATGTGATGACTCTACGGCTATTATGTGCATGAGTTGTATGTACCTAAAACTATACATAAAGAATGAATAAAATTTCCTACAACTAACAATGAGGTGGACATGGCGAGGGTTAGTCAAATGTCATTTAGTGTTAGATAGCATGCGTTGAGAATGATGGTGGAACCATGCGATAAAAATAGAGTTAATGCAGGAGCTAGTTGTTACTTAAGCATATCTAAGTATAATTACATACCTACAAACTTGGAGTTTGTGAATCCATCTCTCGATGTTTCGACGCCACATTAACCTTATCTCTAAGATGCATGGTAAGTTTGCATTAGCAAAAGATAAACTACATCTCTGAACCTCATCTAGTCTTGATAAATGCTAAAGATTAACCATCCACTCTTTCAAACTAGACAGTCGTGCTTGTTACATTTGTTTGTCAGGCAATGCTATGCAAGCTAATGATATGCATTAATCAAGATGTAACATACTTAGTATTGATTAAGATAAAAAAAAAACTAGCTTCTAACATCTAACTCATTTAATATGCAAACACATGGTGTAAAGTATTTAATATGGAAATAAATGGAAGATAATCGTCAATCGAACTTATATTAAGAAAATTAATCATTCTCTTGAATGTCATTAACAAAACATAAGTAAGAATGACGAAAATGGAGATAAAACAGAAATGGAAGATGTCAAGCCGCCACTGGCAACGTCTGCTTCATGGAGGCTTGAGATGATAGCTATCTGATACAAAATGACATAGGGTGAAGGTTCTCACTCACTGGGAGACGACTTTGAAGATTCTCAGAATCCTTCTCACAGAAGCTTAAAATGAAGGCTGGTTTTGGTGAGGGAGAATTTGTGCAGAGCTTTCGCCTCTTGAACTCGTTTCTCTCCTCCTTTTGAATGGAGAAGTTTTGGGCTATTTATAGGCGTCGAAAGTTGAACTCATGATGACTTGACACCTTTACATTAAATTTCATGCCCTGCTGCGCGGACTTTTCACATCGTCGGCCCATTTGTTCTGCCATAATCTGATAACGTGTTATCCTTTTGCATATTGACATGACAGCTTTTGCCCAAGCGTCTATATCTACTTTTTCTCAATGCATGCTCTCAATGCATAGTGTCGATGCATGGGTTTCCACTTGTTCTCGTAGCAACTTCCTCTCTAGTACTTGGGTTATTTGTGCTTCTTTTCTTCTTAATCCTGCGTTAAGAACATAAAAGCTCATAATTTTTCAGGTATTTTCTTTTGTAAATGGTGCCAACGCATGGTAATACATTTTACATAATTTAACTACCAAAATCATGCGTTTAGCTCTAAAGTTACTCTAATTAATTCAAATAGTGACTATAATAACTTGTATTTCTACTAGTTATCAGCTTCCTTAAGACAATTTAGATAAAGCATTAGTGAGAGAAGCCAATTGAGCTTTTAGAAAGCTTACCTCGTTCACCTCATACCGTCCGGTGGCTTTTGGGATGATTGGAGAAGACCGTTCACATGGCCAATTGTAAGATGTAGTGGCCAAGTCTTTTAGTGTGGTATAGGCCTCTTGAGCATTCTTTGAGAAAATTGAGCCTCCGACGGGTTCATCTAGAATGGATTTGGTTGAGCTTGATAATCCATTGTAGAAGAGTTGAATTTATAGCCAATCCGAGTGGCCATGTTGAGGGCACCTCCTGAAAAGATCCTTGTACCTTTCCCAAGCCTCATATAATTGTTCATCCTCAAGTTGGCGAAATGTTCCAATCTCTGTTCTTAGCCTTTGAGATTTAGCCGGTGGAAAATATTTGTTCAAGAAAGCTTGAGGCAAAATATCCCATGTAATTATACTATCTGGAGGTATGGTTTCCTACCAATCCTTTGGTCGGTCTTGTAAAGAGAAAGGAAAAAGTCTTAGTTTGATAGTATCATTAGAAACACCATTCATCTTTATCGTTCCACATATCTCTAAGAAGGAACGTAAGTGCTTGTGAGGATCTTCATTGGTTCTTCCTCTAAAGGCTAGCTCTCTAATATCGGGTTGTTGATATTGATGAGCATATTCATAATATCAGGTTGATTTGCCGATAGTGTCGGTTGAAAGTAGTCCCGAATTGCCTTTGGTATCTCCTCCGCCATCTCCTCTGTGTGATTGTGTTGAGCCCTTAGATTCCTTCTATAGGTCCTACCAATCTCAGGATCAAGAGGGAGGATGTTAGTATTATCACGAGGTATAAACCAACAAAACTATCAACCAAATAATATACACCTCAAATTAAAATCTATCAATTCTAATGAATAATAAGCAATAAAAACCGTTCTTTAGATCCTAGCAACGGTGCCAAAAACTTGATGTGCACTTTACATGTTAACCACAAGTGTACAGGTCAAGTTATAATATAAGACGGTTAAGTCTGAATATCCAATTGTGAAGGTTTAAATTACTTAGCTATTCTGGAATTGAATACACTTTATTTGAGGATTGGAATTTAAGTTGTGATTTTAGAAAGACTTAAAAAGGAAATCAAGTAAATAAGAAACACAAGAGTCAAAGAGAGTTCTAGGGTAATGAATCCTTGTTTACTTCATCATGCAATATTCTAGGGTTCATGGATTTTATTGTAATTCTTATGCTTAAGTCTAGAAACATAAATCCAAGTTATTTTCTCTCAAAAACAACCTTTTTCTCATGCAACTCAATTAATTACTAATACCTTGAAATCAATACAAATCACATGGCATTAAGAATAGTCTTGAGCAACTTTTATTGTTAACCTAACTATTTTCATGAGAGATTAACAACAATTCTTTGTAATAGATCTAGTTAGACAGACAGTCTTTCAACCATACATCTAAACTAACATTCAAACATGGCCATTCAACAAGAATTTAAGCACAATAACAAAGAAAAGCATAATCATTACAACAAAACCATGAATAGTCTACAATAACAACATAACATCATAAACAATTCATCAAAATTATAAAACTAAAGAGTTTAGCCACTCATAGCTTTAAGCAACATATTTATAACAATAATAATAAAAAAAGTGTAAAGAAAGGGAAACTCTACTGAAAAGAGGCTCTTGATTGAGGAATCATCGTCAAGATGTCCTTGGTCTTCACGTCGGAACTCGAATGGTACCATAACTCTCTCTCGAACTCTTTTCTCTCTTCCTTGTAGCTAACTCACTTTTTGGACTCTCTAATGAACTTTCTCTCAATTTTCCTCTTCTTGTGTCTCTTGTGTAGATTGGTGATTAGGGCTGCTGGAAACCCTCCAATTTATAGAGTTGGCCGCCAAAAATTCTTTCCAAAAATATAGATTCTTCAAAATAGGAAAGACGGTGTCGCAGCGCCGTAGAATACTGTTGTTGCGCTGACCTCTTTGAAGGATGGTGTCACTGCGCTGCTGGATGGTGCCACGACTCTGTGCGTCATAATAGCCTACCCTCGGTGCTGCGACAAAGCTGCTGCACTGAAGGCAGAGGCCACTCTAGGGAAAAATGGTTGCGGCAGTTCCGTCCCAATGCCGCGGCGTTGCCTTGTTTTTGGCAGTTTTGTATTTTTCTTCTCTTTTTCACTGGATTTTACCTCAATTTTGATCTTTTGGCTTTCACCTCTAGTTTCCTTTATTTTAACTTGAAAACCACTAGTAAACAAGTGAAATCTAATATAAACTCCCGTAATTTGAGAGAATAGAAAGCACTTTTCAAGTGCTTTTCAGCATTAAATCTACATCAATTATTTAAGTTCAACTCCACGAAACACATTTCTCCAAAAATCTCATGCGAACAAATTGGCACGTCCAATGGGACATCTCTACCTCTCATCTCTCTCTGAACAACCAAATCAAGCAATGGCCTCCAAGAAAGTAGCGTCCAAAACTCCTACTGCAAGCGATGCCTACACGGGACCCATTACCGGCAATCGCTCAAAGGGGATCATGTAGGAGAAGGAACAAGGTTCTGCCATCACAAAGAATATCTGGAGGCAGTTGACGAAATCACCTTAAGGCGAGATTGTCATAAAATAAAATCCTTTGTTTGACAACTTTACTTTTGCTTCTGATCGATCCAAGAAAGAATCACACCGTAATGTGATGTTCTTCATGATGGTTGATAACTTGTAGAAATACAAGTTATTATAGCCTTTTTCTTAGAAAAATAGAGATTAAATAGAGAATCATGCGGTAGTTTATGTTAAATTCTATTGATAAATCTTCCTATGCGTTCTACTATTATAAATTAATGAAGATAATTATTTTATAACTTTTTGAATCTAAAACGCATGTTTTAATGCAGGAACGCGAGCAACCTATAGATGTGTTGGCAACTTCTTAACACAGGACTATGCGTTGGCAACCTGTGGACACGGATAACCGCTCAACGCAAGATGATGCGTTAGTAACATATGGATGTGTCGACATAAGTGAACGCATGAACCAAAGTTCCCCATGGACGCATAACGACCAGAAACGCAAGGCAGCGGAAAATCATATCAGAATCTTGAGAAATTGTCGGAAATATTGACATACATGATCTGTGGCTAAAGTGGTGGATCTAAATATAACCGAAAATTATGCAATTAGGCGAGATAGACACACGACATCAATTGCGCCTAAAATCACGCAGATTTGCTACTGATTACGAAAGCAACCTCTATAAAAGGGTAGACCTGCAAGCTGGAAAAGGGTTGTTGATTCTCGGAAGAATTCCTAAGTGACAACAGAGTTCTCTCCATGAAACAACTGGAGACGAATAGCTCGAGAGAGAAGAGTCTTCCCTCCGCCTGACCACTTCACAACAAAACTTCACGCTTCCATTCCGGCGACTTAAGACATTGAAACGCCTTCATGCTTTCTATCTTTTTCTAGTTTTGATTTTAGATTTGTTATCAAGACATTGTATTGTCTAAAATTGTATTTCGTTCATTAATCTACAATACTTCCATGTCTATTCATTTCTCTACACTTTGTTCTTATTACTTTGGATCTATGAGTAGCTAATCTTTCAAGGGTCACAGGTTGCGTTAGCATCTAAATAAGAACCATAGTGTAACTATTGCATCTTGTCAATTGTAATCTTAATATGATGCTTATGTCCATCTAGCTAATCGATATAAGTAGTAATAATCAGACTGCTCGAGAGAGTAAGTGATTGTGGAACTAAATTGATAAGGCTAAGAAGTGTTACCTAGACGTAGGAATAACCTTGGTACTTAACACTCTCCTATGCGGTATAGACATATAACGCATAGCGGCTGACAACCGAGAGAAGAGTCGCAAGTATGAATAGACTATCACTATGCATTTCTGATTTTAGATGCTAACCAACCCGAACCTTGTTTTTATCCATTCATTTAATCCACTTAGCTGAACTTGCTGTGTCGCATACCTTACCATCCACCACCTTTTAATCTAGTGTAAATGTTATCGCTTTCTTTAGTTAAACGCATAGTCGCTTTCTCTTGTTAAATATTTTTGGTTACCACTCCAACTCAATTAATCCAATTAATTATAGAATCTGCGTAGTCTCTGTGTTCGACCTCGGAATCACCAAGAAAACCTCATTCTTTGCTTATACTTGGGTAAAGGATAGGAAAACTTGACAGAGCACTAACGCATAATATTAAGCATGTTAAATGCATAATATGTTGAACGCATGATAGTAAGCTTAATAATAGATAAACACAACAACAAGTTTTTGGACTTTAGATCTGCAAACGCAGCAAGTTTTTGGCGTCGTTGGCGGGTACTTTAGATATGTTGCACAACAGTGGCTGACGTAACAACAGAGACAATTGTGGCGGAGATGGAGAGAAAAATAGATCTCCTAATGAAAGTTTTCGAGGAGCAAGATCATGAGATCACAACCTTAAGAGAGAATCATGCGGTAGTTTATGCTGAATTTCATTAATAAATCTTCCTTTGCGTTCTACTCTTGTATTTTTATGAAGATAATGATTTTACCACTTTTTGAGCCTAAAACGCATGTTTTAACGCAGGAATGCAAACGATGCGTTGACGACTTCTTAACGCAGGACTATGCGTTAGCAATCTGTTTTTCATGGACGCATGATCTGAATGGAACGCGAACAACGTGAAGATGCTTTAACAACCACTCAACGCAAGACTATGCGTTAGCAACCTATGACGCGTTGACATCAGCCAAATTCTCCATGGACGCACAACGAACATCAACGCAAGGCAGCGGAAAATCAGATCAGAATCTTGAGAGATCGTCGAAAGATTGACATACATAATCTGTGGCTAAAGTGGTGGATCTAAATTGACCCGAGAATTACGCAATCAGGCGAGATGTATGCATGATATCAATTTTGCCACCAATCAAGCAAATTTGCCATTGATTGCGAACGCAACATCTATAAAAGGGCAAACCTGCAAGATGAGAAAATGTTGTTGATTCTCGAAAGAATTCCTAAGTGATAGCAGAGTTCTCTCCAGATCTCAATCGGAGACGAATAGCTCGAGAGAGAAGAGTCTTCCCTTCGCCTGACCACTTCATAGCAGAACTTCACGCTTCCATCCAGGCGACTCAAGATATTGACGCCTTTTCCTGCTTTCCATCTTATTTTTCTATCTTGATTTTAGATTTGTGTCAAGACATTGAGCTATCTAAAGTTGTATTCCGTTCATCAATATATATTTCTTCCATGTCTACTCATTTCTCTGTACTTTCCGCTTTTTACTTTGAATCCATGAGTAACTAATCTATCAAGGGTCTAGGGTTGCGTTAGCATCTAAATAAGAACCATAGTGTAACTATTGCATCTTGTCAATTGCAAACTTAATCCGATGCTTATGTCCATCTAGCTAATCGATATAAGTAGTAATAATCAAACTGCTCGAGAGGGTAAGTGATTGTGGAACTCAATTGACAAGGCCAAGAAGTGTTACCTGTCTATAGGAATAACCTTGGTTCTTAACACTCTCCTATGTGTTATAGACATGTAACGCATAGCAGCTGACAACCGGGAGAAGAGTCGCAAGTATGAATAGGCTATCACCATGCGTTTCCGATGTTAGATGTTAGCCAACCCGAACCTTATTTTTATCCATCCATTTAAATCATTAGCTGACTTTGCTGTGTCGCATGCCTTTCCATCTTCCACAATTTAGTTTAGTGTACATATTATCGCTTTCTTTAGATTAGAAACAAACAACTCTCTCAACTATTTCTTGGTTACCACTGCAATGCATATAATCCACTTAAATATAGAATCAACATAATCCCTGTGTTCGACCTTGGACTCACTGAGAAAACCTACTCCTTGGCTTATACTTGGGTAAGGGATAGGAAAACTTGACAGATCACCAACGCATAGCATTAAGCATAGTAAGGCATTAAGTTAATAGAAGCTCCAAGATCACAAAGTGCTTTAGTAACTTTATTGTTGCCTAAATGACAAAGGATAGAGAAACTCCCTGGATCCTTTAGTTTTGGAGGCAATTTCCTTTGTAGTGTCGTACTACATTCTTCGGTTAGTGCAACCACTTCATAATCTCCATACCTTTTCTTCTTAGACAATACATCCTTCATGAATTTGGCATACTTGGGCATTTGTTCTAATGCCTCTGCAAAAGGAAGGTTAATTTCTAACTTTTTGAATATGTCTAAGAATTTTGAAAATTGAGCATCAATCTTTTTCTTTCGAAATCTTTGAGGAAAAGGTAAAGTATTAGGGATAAAAGAAGTAGAGTTAGAAGTACTCCCTATGTTGGACTTTGATTTCTCCTTTTCCTTAGATGCACTCTTTTTTTGTTGGATATCCTCTATGATGGCTTCATCTTCTTCTTGTGGAAGCTCATCATCTTCATCATTGATTGAGGGAGTGGATAGCTTTTTGCCACTCCTCAAAGTCACGACCTTGCACTCCTCCCTTGGGTTTATCTCGGGACAACTAGGGAACTTACCCTTTTGCATTGTTTTGGAGGGAAGTTGCCATTTGACTAAGTTGAACCTTTAAATTTTGAAGTGCCTTACCTTGGCTTTGAACGGTGCTTGCAATTGCTTGGACCAAATTCTCCAATGTGGTTGTCCTTGATCTTGACTCTTTGACAAAGTCAAGCATTATGTCCTCTAGTGATGATGTCTTTGTATTCACCGCTCCATTGAATCCTTGAGGTGCTTGCAACACATTCTTGTTGTTAGCATATGAAAAATTCTCATGATTCCTCAAGTTGGGATGATAGTGAGTTGGAAGTTGTTGTTGACCTCGGTATTGTCCTCTATCTACATAATTGGCTACCTCCAGCTCACTTGGCTCTTGTTGGCTTGCCATGGCCGCAAGGGAAGCTATGGATGATGAACTTGCTTGCACTTGGCTTCCTTGAGAAAATTTAGATAAAGCATTAGTAAGAGAAGCCAATTGAGCTTTTAGAGAACTTACCTCGTCCATCTCATATCGTCCGGTGGCTTTTGGGATGATTAGAGAAGACCGTTCACATGGCCAATTGTACGATGTAGTGGCCAAGTCTTCCAGTATGGTGTAGGCTTCTTGAGCATTCTTTGAAAAAATTGACCCTCCGGCGGTTGCATCTAAGATGGATTTGTTGAGCTTGCCAATCCATTGTAGAAGAGTTGAATTTGCAACCAATCCGGGTACCCATGTTGAGGGCATCTTCTCAAGAGATCCTTATACCTTTCCCAAGCCTCATATAATTGTTCATCCTCAAGTTGGCGGAATGTTCATTCTCCATCCTTAGTCTTTGAGATTTAGCCGGTGGAAAATATTTGTTCAAGAAAGCTTGAGCTAAGATCTCCCTGTTGTGATGCTATCCGGAGGTATGGTTTCCAACCAATCCTTAGCACGGTCCTGTAAAGAGAAAGGAAAAAGTCTTAGTTTAATAGCATCATTAGAAACGCCATTCATCTTTACCGTTCCGCATATTTCTAAGAAAGATCGTAAGTGCTTGTGAGGATCTTCATTGGTTCTTCCTCTAAAGGCTAGCTCTCTAGCCATTTGGATCAATCCCGGTTTCAACTCAAAATTGTTGACATTGATAGGCACATTCATTATTCCGGGTTGACTTGCCGGTGGCGTGGGTTGGAAGTAGTCTCGAATTGCCTTGGGTATCTCCTCCGCCATCTCCGTGGTTTGATTAAGTAGAGCCCTTAGATTTCTTCTACACATCCTTTCAATCTCGGTATCAAGAGGGAGGAGGTTAGTATTATCGCGAGGCATACACCAACCAAATAATAAAAAATAAAAATAGAGAAAATAAATAAACGATCAAATAATATACACCTCAAATTAAGATCTATCAATTCTAATGAATATTAAATAACAAAAACCGTTCTTTGGATCCCCGGCAACGGCGCCAAAAACTTGATGCGCACTTTGAGTGTTAACCGCAAGTGTACGAGTCAAGTTATAATATAAAACGGTTAAGTTCGAGTATCATTCCACTGGAGATCCAATTGGGAAGGTTAAAATTACTTAGCTATTCTAGAATTAAGTCAATTTTATTTGAGGATTGAAATTCAATATTTCAAATTAGGGAAAAAGAAAAATCAAACGAGGAAAGTATCAAAGGGAGAAACACAAGAGTCAAAGAGAGTTCTAGGGTAATGAATCCTTGTTTATTTCATCATGCTATATTATAGATTTCATGGGTTTTATTGTAATTCATATGCCTAAGTCTAGAAACTTAATTCCAAGTTATTTTCTCTCAAAAACAACCCTTTCTCATGCAACTCGATTGATTATTAATCTCTTAAAACCAATACAAAATTACATGGCATTAGAAATAGTCTTTAGCAACTTTTATTGTCAACCTAACTACTCTCGTGATAGATTAACAATAATTCATTGTTATAGATCAAGTTAAACATACAATCTCTCAATCATACATCTAACCTAACATGTGAAGATGACCAATCCACAAGAATTAAACACAATAACAATGAAAAGCATACTTATTTAAATAAAACCATGAGTCTACAAAATTACCATGAATTCATAAACAATTCGTAAAATACCCTAAAACTAAAGAGCTTAGCCACTCATAGCTTGAAGCAACATGTTGAGCAAAAATAATCAAAGGAAGAGTGTAAAGAAAAGGGAAACTCTACTGAAAAGAGGTTCTTGATTGAGGCAGCACCGTCACGAACTCTTTGGCTCTCACGTCGGACTTCGAAGGCACCAAGACTATCTCGAACTCTTTTCCTCTTCCTTGCAACTAACTCACTCTTTGAACTCTCGCTTAATTCTCTCCTTTTTGTATCTCTTTTTAGGTTTGCAGCTTTCTTGCTTTTTCTTGATTTTCTCCTCCCTTTGACTGCTGAAAACCCCCAAATTTATAGAGTTTGGCCGTAAAAAATTTAACCTAAAATAAAATATTTTTGTTTAAGTAACACTGGCGCCGCGGCGCTAGGATTGCGACCAAAAATAAGTTGCTCTCGGGTTTTAGCACCGCAGCAGCGCCGTCTTAGCCCCACGACGCTGTCATGCGTTCACCAAGGATGCGTCGAGGCAGCGCCATCTCGGCGCCGCGATGCTACCCTGCGTCCATGCTGATGCGTTTATACTTCAGTGCCGCGACAGCGCTGCCTTAGCGCCGCGTCGCTATTATGCGTCCAGACTGTTGCGTTTATGCTTCAGCGCCGCAATGCTGTCATGCGTTCAACGAGGATGCGTTTATGCTTCAGCGCCACATCGCTACCCCAAAATTTGTTCTTTTGAGTTTTTCAGCTCTTTTTCGCCGTATTCTTGCTCGGTTTTTATCTTTTAGTTGTTTCTTCTAATTTTCCTCGTTTTAACCTGAAAATCACTAGCAAACAAGTGAAATTTAACATAAAACTCCCTTAATTTGAGAGAATATAAAGCACTTTTCAAGTGCTTATCAAGTGTACGGCGCCCAACCCTATTTTAACCTCTTTTTGCCGTCATTTGAAGGAGGATTCAACTTAGGATCATTTAAGGTTTTCCACAAAGGCCGAAAGACTGCCGCTCAAACAGATTTTCAGAGCCTAATCAAGGAGTTGATGGAAGTTGGATCAAGAAGAAGATGTTGATGCATTTATCAGTAATGGATTGATCGATGACTAATTCTTTCCTCTTTAACCTCTTTCTTTATATGTCTATACAACATGTTTAGGTTCATATTCTGAACATGAGTGGCTAAATTATTTTTTAGTTCTAGGGTTTGATTGAATTTAGCATTTGTTATGGATAGTGCTTCATTATTTTGATTAATTGATTTTTAAGTATTTTTATTATGTTTTGTGTTTAACCAATCAATTTCTTGATCACCATTTGATTGACTTAGGATCCTTAATTCTACTTGAGAGAGAGATTTATTAACTGAAACTAGCATGATAAACTAATGTTGGATTATACATGTGAATGATAGGAAAACATTAGAGGTTAACACGAAGAGTCTTAATGTGATACCTTTTAGTTTTAATTTCATGATAATGAATTGGCTTTTAGGTATTAGAAAGGGTTGAGCTCGAAAGAGGAGACTCGAATTAAAGACTTCTAGCCCTAAGAGTTTAAGGTAATTAATTAAAAGGAAAATACTTAGAGATCCATAACAGTGTTGGATGAGATTAAAACCTTAGGACGTATTTGCCAAATGAATCTCTAATTAGAACATTTATTTGCTTTCTTTTATTTTGAATATTCGCAATTCATCCTATTTGAATCCCTAAATAAAGTTAAAAGAGTTGCCTGGTTGCTAGTTAAATTGAATAAATAATTACCTAAGGACGATACCCAATCATTGGGATTTTTATTACTTCGAAAGCGTGTGCTTGAGCGCTTATCACTAGTCAAGTAGTTGTTCGACCTTAAAAGAAAACGCTTTTGACTAGTACACCAATCTAGAGCCGAAGGTGATTGACAGTTGGGAGCAACTAGAAAGAGAGTTCCTGAACCGCCTTTACAGTGCTAGACGTATCGTCAACATGATGAAGCTGACAAATGTCAAGCAGCGGAAGGGAGAGCCAGTCACCGGCTATATCAACCAATGGAGAGCTTTGAGTCTTGACTGCAAAGATTGACTCACCGAACTATCTGTGGTGGAGATGTGCACCCAAGGCATGCACTAGGAACTTCTCTACATCTTGCCAGGAATCAAACCCCAAACGTTTGAAGAGTTGCGACTCATGCCCACAATATGGAGCTGAGCATCACAAACAGGGGAACAAAAGATTTCTTGGTCCTTGAGGTGAAGAAAGACAAGAAGGAAACCAAATACACTGAAAATCTTCTTAAGAGTGCCATAAAAGAATCTATGGTCGTTAGTGTGACCCCACTGAAATTTTCCTCCAAAGGAAAAGAAACAAAATCTAAAAGGAAACATGATGGAGACGTCGCCTAACTTTAAAAGAAAGACAGGAAAGAGTTTATCCATTTTCTAACTCTGACGTTATAGACATGCTAGAGCAAACATTAGAAAAACAACTTATTCAACTACTAAAATGCAAGCTGCTAGAGAGTTAGAAAAAATCAATGATCCCAACTACTGCAAATATCACCAAGTCGTTAACCATTCAATTGAAAAGTGTTTTGTATTGAAAGAACTGATTTTATGGTTGGCTCGTGAAAAGAAAATAGAGCTAGATCTTGATGAAGTGGCTCAAGCAAATCATGCTAGTGACAATGACTTCAAATATCCCACCATCGATAATGCATTATGATCAAAGAGAAAGTTTAATCCAATTTGGGACCTTCAAGCCTATAGTTGTTCAGTTCCAACAAGAGATTCTAATGACTAAAGCCCGAAACAAAGATGAGTTTGTTGAAGATGACTACGAAGGATAGATCGTTGTGACTTGTTGAAAGAAGAGAAAGTTGATTTCACCCAAAAGGAGTTGTGCTTCTATTGAGATGACAGAAGAGGAAGTAGAACTCCTAAAAGAAAAGGAAAGAAGAGGGCATGAAAGATAAGTCTGTTAAGGAGTAGGATGAGGATTTTCCTCAACCTCAACAACTAGTGACTCTGATGGAACTCCTCCCAAGAAATTTCCTTGATGATCGTCTAGAGGAAATACTAGAAGTTGTTGTGTGCCATGTTGTCAGCACAACAGAGAGTGAAGATATTCCTGCAAGTCCATTGGAGACGGATAGAACCAAAAGACTTATCATCGTTCAACATAGATGACTTATCATCGCCCTTATTGACGCACTGTTACAATCAAATGTCCCGTGCACATATGCCTCTTGTTGCATGTCCATAGGCTTTTTAGAGGAAGACTTGTTGGGATCAAAGCCTCATAATAGGCCCTTGTTTGTCTCAAGATACATGCGAGAGTAGAGGTTTGATCAGATTCTCATTGATGATGGATCAACTATCAATATAATGCCTAAGTCAACCATGAAACAATTAGGCATCTCAATAGAAGAATTGAAGAATAGCAAGTTGATAAGTCAGGGCTTCAACCAAGGCAGTCAACGAGCGATCGACATGATACACTTGGAACTCATTATTGGTGACATGAAAGCCAACACATTGTTCCATGTCATAGACTTGACGACCACTTACAAGCTGCTACTAGGTTGTTCTTGAATTCATGGAAATAGGGTGATAACTTCTACACTACATCAGTGTTTCAAGTTTTATTAGGAAGGCATTATGAAAGTTGAAGCAGACTCCAATTGATTCTCATAACCTAAGTCTCACTTTGCAAATGCAAAATTTTACTTGAAGAGTGATAATGTCAATGAAGCAATGCCTATAGAAATTCCTCTAATAAAAGGAGGGGATAAATTTAAGTCAAAGCCACAAGTAGAGGCAAAAAAAGAGTCAAGCAAAGGAGCAAATACTTCCAACTCTCAAAAGAGTGAAGCATCCACTAGCCTTGAAAAAACTAAAATTTTCAAAGATGAGAAAGCTTCAAGTTCTCCAATTTTGCGCTATGCTCCTTTGTCAAAAGGCAAGAAGGGTGAGTCACCATTCGCAGAATGCTCAAGGGGCCTGAAAGTCTAAGACGTTGAAATCTTAAAAGAAAGTTTTCTTATGCCGCTTACAAATATAACTAAACAAGAAATTCAGAAACCGAAAGTGGGCCTAACAAAAGTGCATTTACCAAAAAGAGGAACGAAAGATGGGTTCGACCCAAAGGCTTATAAATTGCTGGAAAAAGCAAGCTATGACTTCACAACTTACACTGAGTTCAAGAGCTTGAAAAATATTTAAGAGCAACCTAAGCTTTCTCTATTCCAAAAGAAGCTTTTGAAAGAGGAGTATGTTATAAGTCCCCTGAGCCAATTCGTATAATTGGGAAGGGCAAGACAAAAGTTGTCAACAATAATTATATTACTGCTGAAGAAGTTTGATGATTCAAAGGAAACCAAGCAAAAATTTTTTGTCTTTAATCATATCAAGCCTTTAACTACTTAATCTTTAGTCTTCCAAAGGTTGGGTATGGCCAAGATGAAAGAAGAAGATCGACGTTTAGCATCTACCTCTACTCAAACTTTAGCCTTCAAAAAGCTAAGTATCTCCACATCAAAGAAAGATCGACTCTTAACATCTGCTTTTGATCGTCTCAAAATGACAAGCAATCAACAGGAAAGAAAGATGAAAAACTTGAAGGCAAAATATTTGATGAAGAAAACAACAAGAAGATTCACAATCTTGTCCCTTCACACATGAAGAGGAAGTTGTCTGTTCACATAAATATAGAAGGTTCCTTGATGGTGAAGCCAAAACTCATCATATTTACGAATCCTCTAAATGCAGAGGATGATTGGAGCCATGATGAAATAAAAGCTTCTAAAATTTAACTATAGAAACTCCTTATTGCAAGAGCCTAAATTTCATAGTGTTTCTAGCCCGCATGATTTTAAAAGATGAATGGCAAAAGAAAAAAAAGGTTGAACTACGTAATGATTTGTTCTATGTCTATTTATTGTAAGGGTACGTAGGCAGCTTAAAGGAAACTTTAAGCTCAGTCCAGCGATAAAAAAATTTTCCTCTTAACTACGCTATGACTTGATCCCTCTCTTCAATGATACATAGGCAACTTAAAGAAATTTAAGTTCAATCCAAGAAAAAAGTTGGATGCATGCTTTGCACGAGATGATACAAGTTGGATGCATAGCAAAAGATATTCGCTAAAGAAAACTCGAACTTCTCTTTGTTCATTTAAAGAAAGAAGCTTCAAGTGGGCATTGTTTGGTGCAAGTTCAAGGAATTGCTTGCTTAAAGTTCGACACTCCATCTTCAACTTTGGGGCTTCACTCAGTTGGAATGGCACTTCACTGCTTCCCCTCCAAAAGTTTGGTGTAGCTTCACTTTATCCCCAAAATGTTGGTGCAGCTTTGCTCCTCCTCTAAAATATTAGTGCAGCTTCACTTCTCTTCCAAAATGTTGGTGCAGTTTTACTCCTTCTCCAAAATGTTGGTGCAGCTCCTCCTCCTCTGCAAAATGTTGGTATGGTTTTGCTTCATCTTCAAAATTTTGGTGTAGCTTCGCTCCTCTTCCAAAATGTTGGTGTGGTTTCGCTTCATCTACAAAATGTCGGTGTAATTTCACACCATCTCCAAAATGTTGGTGTGGTTTCACTCCATCTCCAGAATGCTCGTGCAGCTTCACTCCATCTTCAAAATGTTGGTGCAGCCTCACGTCATCTCAAAAATGTTGGTGCTGCTTCGTTTCATCTTTAAACTGTTGGTGCAACTTTGTTCAACTAAAATGCTAGTGCAACTTCACGCCATCAACACAATGTTGGTCCGGTTTCGCTCTATCCCTAAAATGTTGGTGCAACTTCGCTCCATCTCTAAAATATTGGTGCAACTTCGCTCCATCTATAAAATATTGGTGCAACTTCGCTTCATCTCCAAAAATGTTGATGCAGCTCCGTTCCATCTCTAAAATGCTGGTTCAGCTTCGTTCCATTTCCAAAATTTTAGTAGAGCTTCACGCCATCTCCAAAATGTTGGTGCGCTTTGCTCCATCTCCAAAATCCTGATGTAGCTTTACTTCATCCCTAAAATGTTGGTACAACTTTGCTCCATCTCCAAAATACTGGTAAAGATTCGCTCCATCTCCAAAATGATGGTGCAGCTTTGCCTCCACTCCAAAATGTCGATACGATTTCATATCTTCTTCGAAATGTTGGTGTAGCCTCGCTATTCTTCTTAATTATTGAGGCAACTTCGCTCCTTTCCAAAATGCTGGTGCAACTTTGCTTCATCACTAAAAGCTTGTTGCAGCTATACTCCTCTCCAAAATGTAGGTGCATTTTTGCTCCCTCCCCAAAATGTTGGTGCAGCTTTGCTCCTTCTCCAAAATATTAGTGCAACTTGTTATTGGATTTCTATTTTCGATTTGATTTGAGTTTCATAGCTTGTTGCGCATAAATAGATATTATAATTTCCGTATAAAGATGCGTCGAGAATTACTCAAGTATGATCATGAATAAGCAAGTTTTCCTATAAAAGCCCAAGTATAAGCTCTTATAGGTTTTCTGGTGAGTACAAGGTCGAACGGAGGGATTTGTAATAACTAGGCGTTGAGAATAGATGCATAACTATGCGGTGTACTATACATGTAATATGTGCATGAGTTGTATGTACCTAACACTATACATAAAGAATGAATAAAATTTCCTACAACTAACAATGAGGTGGACGCGGCGAAGGTTAGTCAAATGTCATTTAAGTGTCAGATAGCATGCGTTGAGAATGAATGGAACCATGCGATAAAAATAGAGTTAATGCAGGAGCTAGTTGTTACTTAAGCATATCTAAGTATACTTACATACCTACAAACTTTGGGTTTGTGAATCCATCTCTCGATGTTTCGATGCCACATTAATCTTATCTCTAAGACGCATAGTAAGTTTGTGTTGGCAAAAGATGAACTACATCTCTGCACCTCATCTAGTCTTGATGTTGTACAGACAGATCTCAAGTCCCTGGTAACGGCGCCAAAAACTTGTTGAGTATGAATTGTGGAAATGGAAATTTACAAACGCAACGTGCAAGTAAGCTATGATTATGCGTTTTACATGCTATGCGTTGAATGTACCATGCATCTTACTTATGCTTAAATGCTATGCGTTGGTGATCTGTCAAGTTTTCCTCTCCTTTACCCAAGTATAAGCAAAGGAGTAGGTTTTCTCGGTGAGTCCGAGGTCGAACACAGGGATTATGTTGATTCTATATTTATATGGATTATATGCGTTGCAGTGGTAACAAAGAATAATTGAGAGAGGTGTTTGTTTCTAATCTAAAGAAAGTGATAATATGTACACTAGACTAAATGTGGACGATGGAAAGGCATGCGACACAGCAAAGTCAGCTAATGATTTAAATGAATGGATAAAAACAGGGTTCGGGTTGGTTAACATCTAACATTGGAAACACATGGTGATATTCTATTCATACTTGCAACTCTTCTCCCAGTTGTCAGCCGCTATGCGTTATAGATATAACGCATAGGAGAGTGTTAAGAACCAAGGTTATTCCTATAGACAGGTAACACTTCTTGGCCCTTTTCAATTGAGTTCCACAATCACTTACCCTCTCGAGCAATTTGATTATTACTACTTATATCGATTAGCTAGATGGACATAAGCATCAGATTAAGTTTGCAATTGACAAGATGAAATAGTTACACTATGGTTCTTAGTTAGATGCTAACGCAACCCTAGACCCTTGAGAGATTAGTTACTCATGGATTGAAAGTAAAAAACGGAAAGTATAGAGAAATCAATAGACATGGAAGAAATATATATTGATGAACGGAATACAACTTTAGATAAGCTCAATGTCTTGACACAAATCTAAAATCAAGATAGAAAAGTAAGATAGAAAGCAGGAAAAGGCGTCAATGTCTTGAGTCGCCTGGATGGAAGCGTGAAGTTCTGCTGTGAAGTGGTCAGGCGGAGGGAAGACTCTTCTCTCTCGAGCTAATTCGTCTCCGGTTGAGATCTGGAGAGAACTCTACTGTCACTTATGGAATTCTTCCAAGAATCAATAACCCTTTCTCATCTTGCAGGTTTGCTAATAACTTGTAGAAATACAAGTTATTATAGCCTTTTTCATAGATAAATAGAGTTTAAATAGAGAAGCATGCAGTAGTTTATGATAAATTCTATTAATAAATCTTCCTTTGCGTTATACTTTTGTATTTTGGTGAAGATAATGATTTTACCACTTGTTGAGCCTAAAACGCATGTTTTAACGCAGGAATGCAGACGATGCGCTGATGACTTCTTAACGCAGGACGACACGTTAGCAATCTGTTCTTCATGGACGCATGATCTGAAGGGAACGCAAACAACCTGACGATGCGTTAACAACAACTCAACGCATAACTACGCGTTAGCTACCTACGACGCGTTGACATAGGCCAAACTATGCATGGACGCGTAGACAACCGTTACGGCAAGGCGCTGAGAATCAGATCGGAATCTTGAGAGATTGATGGATGATTGACAGACATGATTTGCGGCTAAAGTGGTGGATCTTAATTGGCCCGACAATCACGCAATCAGGCGAGATGGACGCAGTATCAATCTCACCACCAATCAAGCAGATCTGCCATTAACTGCGATTTCATCATCTATAAAAGGGCAGCTCTGCGAGAGGAGAAAGGTTGTTGATTCTTGGAAGAACTCCATAAGTGACAATAGAGTTCTCTCAGACTTTAGCCGGAGACAAATATCTCGAGAGAGAAGAGTCTTCCATCCGCCGCACCACTTCACAGCAAATCATCACGCTTCCATCCGGGCGACTCAAGACATTGACGCCTTCCCTGCATTCTTTCTCATTTTCTATCTTAATTTTAGATTTGTATCAAGAAATTGAACTTATCAAAAATTGTATCTCATCTTCATCAATATAATTGTCTTCCATGTCTACTCACTTTTCTCAACTATCCGCTTTATACTTTCAAACCATGAGTAACTAATCACTCAAGGGTCTAGGGTTGCGTTAGCATCTAACTAGGAACCGCAGTTTAACTATTTTAACTTGTCAATTGCGAGCTTAATCCGATGCTTATGTCCATCTGACAAATCGATATAAGTAGTAATAATCAGACTGCTCGAGAGGGTAAGTGATTGTGGAACTCAATTGATAAGGGCCAAGTAGTGTTACCTGTCTACGGGGATAACCTTGGTTCTTAACACTCTCCTATCCGTTATAGACATATAACGCATAGCGGCTGATAAGCACTTGAAAAGTGCTTTATATTCTCTCAAATTAAGGGAGTTTTATATTAGATTTCACTTGTTTGCTAGTGATTTTCAGGTTAAAACAAGGAAAATTGGAAGAAACGACTAAAAGATCAAAACCAAGCAAGAATACGGCAAAAAAGAGCTGAAAAACTCAAAAGGACAAATTTCGGGATAGCGCCGCGGTGCTGAGACGGCGCTGCCGCGGCACTGAAGCATAAACGCATCAGTCTGGACGCATAGTAGTATCGCGGTGCCGAGATGGCGCTGCCTCGACGCATCCTTGGTGAACGCATGACAACGCCGCGACTCTAAGACGGCGCTGCCGCGGCGCTGAAGCATAAACGCATTAGTCTGGACGCATAGTAGCATCGCGGCGCCAAGATGGCGCTGCCCCGACGCATCCTTGCTGAAATGCATTGTAGCGCTGCGACGCTTAGACGACGCTGCCGCAGCGCTAAAACCCGAGAGCGATATTTCTGAAACGCATTTTAGCGCTGCGACGCTTGGACGGCGCTGCCGCAGCCCTAAAACCCCAGAGCAAATTTCTTCCGGATGCAGCCCTAGCGCTGCAGCGCCAGCTTTCCTTAATTGAAAAATCTGTATTTTTGGAAAATTTTGGGCGGCCAAACTCTATAAATTTGGGGGTTTCCAGCAGTCCAATTCATTCAGAAAACTCAAGGCAAAGCAAGGAAGTTGCAAACCTAAAAGGAGATAAAAAAAGAAGAGAATTAAGCGAGAGTTCAAAGAGTGAGTTAGTTGCAAGGAAGAGGAAAAGAGTTCGAGATAGTCTTGGTGCCTTTCGAAGTCCGACGTAAGAGCCAAGGAGTTCGTGACGGTGCTGCCTCAATCAAGAACCTCTTTTAAGTAGAGTTTCCTTTTTCTTTACACTCTTCCTTTGATTATTTTTGCTCAAACATGTTGCTTCAAGCTATGAGTGGCTAAACTCTTTAGTTTTAGGGTATTTGTTGAATTGTTTATGAATTCATGTTAATTTTGTAGACTCATGATTTTATTTAAATAATTGTGCTTTTCATTGTTATTGTGTTTAATTCTCGAGGATTGGCCATCTTCACATGTTAGGTTAGATGTATGATTGAGAGATTATATGTTTAATTTGATCTATAACAATGAATCGTTGTTAAGCTATCACGAGAGTAGTTAGGTTGACAATGAAAGTTGCTAAAGACTAGTTTTAATGCCATGTAATTTTGTATTGGTTTTAAGAGATTAACAATCAATCGAGTTGCATGAGAAAGAGTTGTTTTTGAGAGAAAACAACTTGGAATTAAGTTTCTAGACTTAGGCATATGAATTACAATAAAACCCATGAAATCTATAATATTGCATGATGAAATAAACAAGGATTCATTACCCTAGAACTCTCTTTGACTCTTGTGTTTCTCCCTTTGATACTTTCCTCGTTTCTAATTTAAAATATTGATATCGTTTTCTTTAGATTAGAAACAAAACTTTCAACTATATATTGGTTACCGCTGTAACGCATGAAATCCAATTAAAAACTAAATCAATATAATCCCTGTGTTCGACCTCGGACTCACTGAGAACACCTATTACTTTGCTTATACTTGGGTAAAAGAATAGGAAAACTTGACAAGACTACCAACGCCTAGTGATAGAACGCATAACATGATCGAAACATGACATGTTGAACGCATAAACACATCCTTTAACACTTTGCGTTAGGCTAATTCACACATACAATATACATCACAACAAGTTTTTGGCGCCGTTGCCGGGGATTATTTCATTGATTTAATTCTTTTATTTGGATTAATGTGTTGCAGGATTCCTTAGTCGAAGGAGTATAGTAAGTTTATCCTCTGCCAGAAGCTTCTAACAGTATCTGAGTGACGGGAGCAATCCATAGCTCGATATTGACCCAGAGATTGAGAGGACCTTCACCCGAAGGACAAGGTAGAATTGAAGAAGGGCCAATTGTTTGGACCTAATTCAAACGGCTAGTGAAGAAAATTGCCTGCGTCAGCAGGAGAAATATTGAAGATGACTTACTCATATGCCGGAAATCTTTTCGACAGAACTCCATGGGACACCAAGGCGTGGGTGGACGACGGATATGAATTTCGTCCCACCAATAGAAGGCAAACGCAAGCTGGAATGCTTGAAGCTGATGTTGCCAACAATCTTGCAGCGCAACTGGCCAATATGACATCCATGCTGCAAACACTAGTCTTGAGAAATGAAGGTAGACCATTTGCTGCAATGAACACAGTGCACGCGATGAACTCGACAGCATCTGTAGACTGCTCGCAGTGTGGTGGGGGGCACTTGTATGACATGTGTCCCTACAACCTCCAGTCTATCTGCAGTGTTCAAAACAACCCCTATGGTGAGACGTACAATTCGGGTTGGAGGAACCACCTTAACTTCGGATGGGGTGGGAATCAACAACAAACGCAGAAGACTGAGTAGCAGCCGCAGAGAGGCAACCCTCTGGTTTCAACCAATGGAATCAAGGCCAGTTTCATCAGTATTCGAGGGATCCGCAGGCGGACGAATCATACTCATGGTCTCCCATGGAATCTCTTTAACGAGAAGAAAACAGTAAAATTGAAGCAACGTGCCAGTTGTACGAAGCGATGCTCCAGAACCAAGCCACTGCAATTCGCAATTTAGAAATTCAAATGAATCAAATTGCAGTGGAGCTCGAAAATGAAAAGCAAGAAGCATTGCTAAGTACAACTAAAGTTCCACGAGGGAACTTAGAAGAACAATGTCAAGGTGAGACATTGTTAAGTGGGAAAATCAATCTCACAGTGCATAATGAGGGGACGCAAGGAAACTTGAAATCCTTAAATGTTCCAACAAGTCAACCAATGGAGAATACCACGCATATTGTTCAGCATCCATCGTCATCCACCGAATCAGAGGATGAGGAAAATATAAAGCGGAGAGAAAAAGCAACACAGGCAGAACCTGCGTCTATATATGAAGCTACCACTTTTGGACGCGTCTTGATTGACGTCCAAGAAGAAATCTCAACGCCCCGCGTGGGTGATCAGGTAAACTTTAATGTGATTAACGCATTGAACAATACTGATCATTTTCAATTTTGTCAAATGAACGCAGATATCAATGAAAAAACAAAAACTGTGAACGTGGCGTTGAGAAATGAAATCCTCAAGGACGGTGAAGATGGTGAAGATGAAATTAATTTATTCTCCGATCAACAATTAGAGAAATCAGAATGGAGCAACAGATTCGCGGCAAAGATCGAGCCGCTATTAAAAGAGCCTTCAACGCATGAGCTACAAACCAGACCAACGTATCTCAACTGTGCACGCTTGAGGGAGGTCATAATGTACTTCATTGTCGCCTCTGCGTTGAACCTTGATCGTGATAAAGGCTGGCAAGTGTAATAACTGACCTTGCATCGAAAGGTCCTTGCGTTGCCGGATGCTTACATTTCCAGGGACGCTTTCTTTTACCCTTGCTTTATTTTCATTTGAACTTGTTATAGTATTTATTTTTATTTTTATTTTATTTTGCTTTCTTTCTTCTGTTTGTATTTTGTTTTTAGCATGTATTTATTTCTTTAAGTTCAGTTCAATAATGTAAATGAGATAAGCATGAAAGTAGGCGTCGAGTTTTTAAACAATCTGATTTCACCGCATAATCTATTATTCATGCATGCATCCAACGCATAAGTAAACTATGCGTTCATCGATAAACGATTTCTGTGTTTATCGAATTAAGGTTAGAGGAAAGGTTAGAGCCATACATATTTTGTCAAACGCATAATACTTAACTTTTTACAACGCATAATCTAACCTGGGAACCAGGCGTTCATCAGTATGCGTTTATCATTAGTTCACTGCATTTAGATAGAGCACTAGGTGAAACGTAGATGTCTTCTCAATCTACGCGTCTTTCCCAGAAAAACACTCAAGTGCCAAAACAGTTAAGTGCTCTGTGTGCGTTAATTAGCCGCCCATCACACTTGATGGGTGTGCGGCTCAATAAAATTTGCCTTGATCAGTGGGATTCCGGATATCGCGAATCTGCATTAATTACCGACAGCTAAATTAGCCCTTTATAAACGTGATCCGATTTCCCATTTTCCATTTTTGAAACCTTTCATCTCTCTTAAACCTCCGACGATTTGTGTTCTAGCAGAATTTATATGTCTAACCAGTCCAACCCACAAGAACACCTTGCCGGCAACATTTCCCCAAGACCTTCTTTATCTTCTACACCAGTCCCCGAGGTATTTCTTAACCCTCGATTTTCATTCTTCTCTCCACCTACATTTCATCCTTCCAGACCTGTGAGGCCTTTTGCTTCTCCGATCAGACCTAGATTTCCAAACCCTAACCCACCGTTTATCCCTAACTTCTCTGCATCCAGAATCAGGGCCACTGCCCAAAGACCACCCATATATCCATTCTTCCGGCCATTCGCCAGAACCCCAACCCGTCCACCAGTAGTCGACGACTCCGATGACTGTGTGGAAGTTTTAAACATCCGCCCCTTGAGCCAAATCAACCCAATACCTACCCCAAAACCCAAAAGCCGTGTCAAATCTTGCATCTCACGGCCCAGAATGAAAAACATGAAGGAGTTTTCTGCCGCGAACTTCAATGTAGGAAGACAACGGTTAAGCGCGGAGAACTCCGAGGCAGAGCAATCGGTTCCTGAAACGGTTCGCGATGAAGCCAGCACACTGCACGGAAGCAGTGAAGTACGCTGAAGAGAAGAAAGAGACGTATTTGGCGACATTTTGGAGCGAATAGCTCAAGAGGAAAGAGAGGCAAAGGGTAGGGAGGATGACGGGGAGGTCAACCAGCCCTTGCCCCTATCACGTCCACCAAGCACGAGATGGACGGAAGAGATGGGAAGAGAAGAAGTAGAAGAAGTGGCTGTCATAGTGGGGGAAGTGAACTCCGCAAAATCCCCAGACGAGTGGATTGCTGAAATTCTGAGCAGACTGTGTGACCCTATGGACGCAACCGTCTCAAACGCAAGAAGGGAATCACCCTCGCCGATAAAAGAGGTCCAGAGTCAGCTGGAAGAGACTCTGGAGGGTGAACAGAGTGGGGGAGATAAGGAAGGAAAGACCGCCTATAGCAAGGAGGACGTAGGCGAGTCACGTGAAACGCAAGGGTTTGTCCCTGCATCTATCAGTCCTGAGGAGATGACACTGGACTCCAATGAAGGACCAATCAAAAAAGTTGTGATGGCTGCAGAGGCCAAGAGAAGAAGAGAAGAGGAAGAGGAAGTGGTACCCCTGTTAAGGAAGAAACGAAGGGTATCAGAAGAATCTGCCGAGGATGAAGAGCCGAAAACCACAGAGCAAGGAGACAGACCTGAGTCCCCAATTGCGGCCACATCATTTGATAGGCTGGCAGAGAAGATGAAGAAGAAGAGGGCCAAGTTGAGAAAAGAGCTCAGGGCCCTAAGAAAAAGAGTTGAGAAAATTGCCAAGGACGCATTGTCCGGCAAGAAGGCGCGCAAGGAAGTGCGGCCTCAAGAAGTAGGGGAGACGCAAGGCCTTCCTGATCCTCAAATAGAAGAAGCCGCATTGGCATTTGAAGAGGAAATGAGGGAAGAAGAAATAATAGAAAAAGCAGCCGAGGAGCTTGAAAGAGAGCTACAAATTGAAGAAGATGAAGAGCTGGCTGCTAGGATAAAAGCCCAAGAAGAAGGGGAGGGCAAGAAGAAAAAGAAGAAGAAAAGTAGGAAGGAACGCATCGGGGAGGATGCGAGGGAAGAACAAGGTGTGAGCACCTTGGAGAAGAAGAAGAAGAAAGAAAAGGAGGTGTCAGTCACCAAACTCCCAAGCACGCATAATGAGAAACGCAAAGGGAAGGAAAAGGTGACTGAAGCACCAGTTAAAGTGGCCGAGAGCAAGAAGAGAACTGTGAATGAGATTCCAGCTAAGGCCAAAGGAAAAGAGAAGGTGGCTGATTCGTCGCCACAAAAGAAGGAAGGAAAAGGGAGACGCAGTGCGTTCTCTGACTTGATGATTGAGGTGGGATTTTTCCCTGAAGAAGCCTCAGTGCCGCATACATCACCGAAATTATTGACCACCACGGTTGGAGAAACTTCTGTTCCAGCACCTCTTGGATCCAACCTGACGTTGTCCGAAGTTTTTACAATGGACGCATAGACGAAGAAGAAGATGTGGTGGTGGTGGATGAAACTGAAGTCCCATTCAACGCAAGGGAAATCAACGCTATATATCAGTTGAGGGACAACCCGGATGCGGAAGGAAACAAGATCATAGAATCAACTCCAACGGAGTTAATAGAGGACGCAATCCGGGTATTGGCGAAGCCAGGGGCTAGGTGGGATGTTTCACCCACAGGTATAAAAACGCTATCCGCTAGCAGCCTAAGACCAGAGGCAAACCTGTGGGTATACTTGGTGAAGAAGCGGCTGATCCCTACAACGCATGACAAGACAGTGTCAAGGGATCGGGTGATGGCAGTATATTGCATTATTCGTCGCATCACCCTTGATGTTGGACGCATAATTGCGGCGCAGATAAGAGGGGTGTTCAACAAGCCAAGGGGCCAACTCTTTTTCCCCACTCTTATCATGAACTTATACGCCAATGCTTCCATCGGAGGGCCAACGGAAGTGTTAGACGCAGAGAAGATGATTGAAGTTAGTGGCGTAATCGCCCACAAGACTCTGCGTCGGTTGATGAGAGGATCACAATATCTGCCAGAGCCTGTCAAGGCCACCAAAAGACCTCATCAACCGGTTCCACCTCCAAAGCTGCAACCGCAGAAGAAGGGGAAGCCGTCTAAGTTGAAGGGCGTGGCAAGTCCTGATGCCACCATTCGACCTTCCACAACCTCAAGCCCTTCACCCCGACTTCCAACAACCAGAAGGGAACCAACTCCACCTCCACCTCCTCCTGAGACGCATCGCCCTAAGCCACCTCCACCTCCTCCTAAAACGCATCGCCCCAAACATCCAAAACCTCAACCTTCCACAAAACCCTCCTCCTCAATAAGAGTTGATGACTCACACTTTGGGGATTTTGGCGTGACTTTTATGCGTCCATCATCCCCTGCGTTTGACGAAACTCCATCAACTCCCCCGCCTCAACCAAACCCGCCTACCCCACCAACGCAACTTCTATTTGGGATTTTTCCCTGAAGAAGCCCCAGTGCCGCCATACATCACCGAAATAATTGACCACCACGGCTGGAGAAACTTCTGTTCCAACACCCCTTGGATCCAACCTGCGTAGTCTGAGATTTTTATAACGGACGCATAGACGAAGAGGAAGACGTGGTGGTGGTGGATGAAACTGAAGTCCCATTCAACGCAAGGGAAATCAACGCTATATATGAGTTGAGGGACAACCCGGATGCGGAAGAAAATAAGATTATAGAATCAACTCCAATGGAGTTAATGGAGGATGCAATCCGGGTAATGGCGAAGTCAGGGGCTAAGTGGGATGTTTCACCCACAGGTATAAAAACACTATCAGCTAGCAACCTAAGACCAGAGGCAAACCTGTGGGTGTATTTGGTAAAGAAGAGGTTGATCCCTACAACGCATGACAAGACAGTATCAAGGGATCGGGTGATGGCAGCATATTGCATTATGCGTCGCATCACCCTTGATGTTGGACGCATAATTGCGACGCAGATAAGAGGGGTGTTCAGCAAGCCAAGGGGCCAACTCTTTTTCCCCTCTCTTATCATGAATTTATACGCCAATGCTTCCATCGGAGGACCAACGGAAGTGTTAGACGCAGAGAAGATGATTGAAATTAGTGGCGTCATCACCCACAAGACTCTGTGTCGGTTGATAAGAAGATCACAACATCTGCCAGAGCCTGCCAAGGCCACCAAAAGACCTCATCAACCGGTTCCGCCTCCAAAGCTGCAACCGCAGAAGAAGGGGAAGTCGTCTAAGTTGAAGGGCGTGGCAAGTCCTGATGCCACCATTCGACCTTTCACAACCTCAAGCCCTTCACCCCCACTTCCAACAACCAGAAGGGAACCAACTCCACCTCCACCTCCTCCTGAGACGCATCGCCCTAAGCCACCTCCACCTCCTCATGCGCATCGCCCTAAACATCCAAAACCTCGACCTTCCACAAAACCCTCTGCCCCAATAAGAGTTGATGGCTCACACTTTGAGGATTTTGGCGCGACTTTTATGCGTCCATCATCCCCTGCGTTTGACAAAACTCCATCCACTCCCCCACCTCAGCCAAACCCACCTACCCCACCAACGCAACCTCAACCGCAAGAAGGCCAACTTGACCTTGAGTGGGAGACAGTGCAAACATATCTGCAGCAAGCGATCTTACGTCCTGTGATGCACTCATTGAATATGTTAGCACGCCGGCAGACGGAGCAGTTCCAATTCACATTAAATTACGTTCACCAACTGCTCTCAATCAGACCAGAAATCCCGCCCCCTGATATTCCAGAACGCCTCCAACAGCCTCTTGTCTTCCCAGTGTCGCAGCGCCCTGCATCTGAGTAGCAACGCAGACCTGATGAAGACGAGACTGATGGTTAAAAAAATCTAGGGGTGTAGTCAAGAGTTGTAATTTTCTTGAAAATTTTGTATCTTCACATTCAATTGTATGCCTTGGTGAAAATTAAATTAATAGAATGAATATTTCTTCATCGCATGGATCTTTAATTTCCTCTTTCGGTTGTCTCTTGTTATAAATTTATTCTAAGTACATTTAATTAGTCTTAACTTTTATCTTTGCATTGAAAAGTTGGTCGCTGTGATGATAATCATGCTTACACTTTTTGTACACTCTTTTAGTTAGATTACTTTCAACGTGTCTGCATACTATTCCTTAGAAATGCAAACCTACTTTGAATGTATGCAAGCAGCCAATTCAAACCTCTTTTACAAAATTTTGCAACTTAATCCTTGTTTACGATTTAAGCAATGAGGACCTTGCTACTCTCAAGTTTGGGGGTGGAAGAGGTTTGAACTGTCAAAGATAAAAATATGAGGAACTTATTTCAATCATGTCTAAAAAAAAAATAAAAAAAAAATAATAATAATAATAAAAAAAAATTATTCTTTGAAACGCAAAACTCCGCTGGCAAGACTAATATATTTATCTTGTTAAGAGTTTAGCTGAAAACGACACCTGCTCATAGTTGGCCACCTCCATGCACCCTATAGTTGGTGTGTCAAAACGAAGGTGGGTAATCGTAATCAACGATGCATAGATAAATAACAAACTCCAATGTCTAGTGAGGAAACCGAGCATAGATAAGAGTTTAGTCGAGAAGGGCACTTGCTCATAGTTGGCTGCCTTCATGCACCCCATCGTTGGTATGTCAGAACGAAGGTGGGTAACCCTACTCGACACATACTTAATAACCATATAATAAAACCAATGAAAGAAAAAGGAATTTTATATCTTCATCTTTTTAGACTCAGTGTTAAAAGAAGAAACAAAAATTTTGTGAATAATGAGTTAAAGAGTTTTGAAAAGAAAGCTTGCCGCATACAAATTAGACCCATCCTAAAGAAAAGAATATAGAAGTAGAGAAATAATATAACTAACGGGTAGCTGATTGAGTACAGCATTCTGAGAGACTAGTCAATGCGTTGAGAAAATGTTTAGGATAATTGAAGTTCCTTAGATAGAAGTTATGCTTGAGGACAAGCATTTATCTAAGTTTGGGGGTGTGATAACTTGTAAAAATACAAGTTATTACAGCCTTTTTCATAGATAAATAGAGTTTAAATAAAGAAGCATGCAGTAGTTGATGATAAATTCTATTAATAATCTTCCTTTGTGTTATACTCTTGTATTTTGATGAAGATAATGATTTTACCACTTGTTGAGCCTAAAACACATGTTTTAACGCAGGAATGCAGACGATGCGCTGATGACTTCTTAACGCAGGACGACACGTTAGCAATCTGTTCTTCATGGACGCATGATCTGAAGGGAACGCAAACAACCTGACGATGCGTTAACAACAACTCAACGCATAACTACGTTGACGCCTTCCCTGCTTTCTTTCTCATTTTCTAAATTAATTTTAGATTTGTGTCAAGGAATTGAACTTATCAAAAATTGTATCTCATCTTCATCAATATAATTGTCTTCCATGTCTACTCACTTTTCTCAACTGTCTGCTTTAAACTTTCAAACCATGAGTAACTAATCACTCAAGGGTCTAGGGTTGCGTTAGCATCTAACTAGGAACCGCAGTTTAACTATTTTAACTTATCAATTGCGAGCTTAATCCGATGCTTATTTCCATCTGACAAATCGATATAAGTAGTAATAATCAGACTGCTCGAGAGGGTAAGTGATTGTGGAACTCAATGGACAAGGGCCAAGTAGTGTTACCTGTCTACGGGGATAACCTTGGTTCTTAACACTCTTCTATGCGTTATAGACATATAACGCATAGCGGCTGACAACCGGGAGAAGAGTCGAAAGCATGAATAGAATATTACTGTGCGTTTCCGACGTTAGATGTTAATCAACCCGAACCCTTTTCTTTATTCATTCACACACATCTTTAGCTGAACCTTGCTGTATCGCATGCTTTCCATATTCCACAATTGTTAGTCTAGTGTACAAACAATCGCTTTCTTTAGATTAGAAACAAAACTTTCAACTATATATTGGTTACCGCTGTAACGCATGAAATCCAATTAAAAACTAAATCAATATAATCCCTGTGTTCGACCTCGGACTCACCGAGAAAACCTATTACTTTGCTTATACTTGGGTAAAAGAATAGGAAAACTTGACAAGATCACCAACGCCTAGTGATAGAACGCATAGCATGATCAAAACATGACATGTTGAATGCATAAACACATCCTTTAACACTTTGCGTTAGGCTAATTCACACGTACAATATACATCACAACAAGTTTTTGGCGCCGTTGCCGGGGATTATTTCATTGATTTAATTCTTTTATTTGGATTAATGTGTTGCAGGATTCCTCAGTCAAAGGAGTATAGTAAGTTTCTCCTTTGCTAGAAGCTTCTAACAGTATCTGAGTGACGGGAGCAATCCATAGCTCGATATTGACCCAGAGATTGAGAGGACCTTCACCCGAAGGACAAGGTAGAATTGAAGAGGGGCCAATTGTTTGGACCTAATTCAAACGGCTAGTGAGGAAAATTGCCTGCGTCAGCAGGAGAAATATTGAAGATGACTTACTCATATGCCGGAAATCTTTTCAACAGAACTCCATGGGACACCAAGGCGTGGGTGGACGACGGATATGAATTTCGTCCCACCAATAGAAGGCAAACGCAAGCTAGAATGCTTGAAGCTAATGTTGCCAACAATCTTGCAGCACAACTCGCCAATATGACATCCATGCTGCAAACACTAGTCTTGAGAAATCAAGGTAGACTATTTGCTGCAATGAACGCAGTGCACGCGATGAACTCTACAGCATCCATGCTACAAACACTAGTCTTGAGAAATCAAGGTAGACCATTTGGCCTTTGTCAACGCGTCATGACTTGCTAACGCATAGTCTTGCGTTGAGTAGTTAACGCATCTACAGGTTCGCGTTCCGTTCAGATCATGCATCCATGAAGAACAGATTGCTAACGCATAGTCCAACGTTAAGAAGTTGTCAATGCATCGTTTGCATTCTTGCGTTAAAACATGCGTTTTAGGCTCAAAAAGTGGTAAAATCATTATCTTCATAAAAATACAAGAGTATAACGCAAAGGAAGATTTATTAATAGAATTTAGCGTAAACTACAGCATGCTTCTCTATTTAATCTCTATTTATCTAAGAAAAAAGTTATCATAACTTGTATTTCTACAAGTTATCACTTGATAAATGCTAAAGATTAACCATCTACTCTCTCAAGCTAGACAGTCGTGTTTGCTACATTTGTTTGTCAAACAAAGCTATGCAAGCTAATTATATGCATTAATCAAGATGTAACATACTTAATATTGCTTAAGAAAAACTAACTTCTAATATCTAACTCATTTAGCATTCAAACAACATGGTGTAAAGTATTTAATATGGAAATAAATGGAAGATAATCGTCAATCAAACTCATATTAAGAAAATAAACCATTCTCTCAAATGTCAATAACAAAACATAAGTAAGAAGAAGGGAAATGAGGATAAAACAAAAATGAAAGACGTCAAGCCACCATTGGCAACGTCTTGCTTCATGGAGGTTTGAGATGGTTGCTACCTGATACATAAATTTCATTGGGTGAAGGTTCTCACTCACTGGGAGACGACTCTGAAAATTCTCAGAATCCTTCTCTTAGAAGAACTCGAAATGGAGCCTGGTTATAGTGAGGGAGAATTTGTGCAGAGCCTTCGCCTCTTGAACTCGTTTCTCTCCTCTTTTTGAATGGAGAAGCTTTGGGCTATTTATAGGCGTCGAAAAGTTGAACTCATGATGACCTGACACTTTTGCATTAAATTCCATGCCCTGCTGCGCAGACTTTTCACATTGTCGGCCCATTGGTTCTGCCATGATCTGATAATGTGTTATCCTTTTGCATATTGACATGACAGCTTTTGCCCAGCGTCTGTATCTACTTTGTCACACCCTCTTTCTAAGATTATTTCGTGGAAGAGCTTATTAAGGAAAGAAGTAGGACAAGAATGGTTGTGGTCACTGAGGGAATTTGAATTAGAAGGATTTGATAGAAAGGCTGAGTTAAACGAATCTTGAATTTTGAAATCAAAGTAATTCTTGAAGTTAGGAATTATTTTAAGTAGGATAAACAGATCAGGAGAACGCAACCATGATTTTAAGCTTAGAAGTAAGGTCTTTGGAAGAAAGTAAACCTCATCAAGTGATGGGCAGGGTTAAAAAGAGTAGTTGAGAAGTAAGTGAAGTTGGACGCATGATAGAATCGCTTGACGGCGTATAATTGAGGCAAACGTATGGTATTATGCGGTAGAGAAACGCGGCAAGCCTTATCTGATATTTGGAAAGTTGGCAAGTTGAGAAGAAACTATGAAATGGGCAGTAATTAGAAAAGTGGCCTAAATGGTATGGAGCAAAAGTGGCTAAGTGTTGGCCATGCGTTAGTGGAGCTATGCGTTGGAAATTTGCTGAAGGTCACTAGGCGTTGACGGCCATGCGGCGTTGACGGCCACAAGGTGTTGGAAGTCACTATGCGTTGAAGGTTGGTATGTATTGGTACCTTAGAAGAAGGGCCGAGAGAATCATGCATTAAGTAGCTATGCGACCACTGGGCGCTGAACAATTGTAAAACAAGTGTAAGCTATGCGCTGCTGAAGCTTTGCACAGAAGATTGAGTCGACCAACCTAAGTAAGAAGGTGATGGCCGTATTGGTGAGTCGGTGGTATGTATATATATAAGTGAGTACGCCGACTCAATCAACACTTTTAAGATATAATTCGAACCCAGATTTACCTCTTTTTACAGAAGAACAACGAGGAGAAGTCGAAGAAACGGTTTATGTCGGAGTTAGTAGGAACCAGAACATTTTCATGGTGAAATTGAAGCTGATACCAGAAGCTTGACGATTGAGGAAAATCTAAACATCATCTGGTGTTCTGAAGACGAATGAGCTGGGAAGTTGAAGCTACCGCGAAGTTTTGAAGGAGGAAACATCCGGAATTTGTGCTACTGTAAAAGCTGTAGCCGATCGAAGCAATTGAAGTTATTCAAAGATAATTTCCTTAGTGAAGAAAATATAGAGATGGAAATCTCATGGTACGTTAGAAACTCACTTCTTTACAAGTTTGTAGAAGGAAGATAGATCTGATTTTGGCTGTATTGTGATGTTTAGCAGTCTGAGAACAGGTTAAAGAAGGAAGAGGAAGAACAATAACCATCGAGGGTCGCTAGAATAAAGGTATCGTTAAAGAATTGGAGGGTGATCAGCGAGACAAGTGTCGCTGGTAACGCAAAGGGGCCTTGCGTCTCACAACTCTCGCTGACTCTCGCTTAGTATCGCTTATTAAGGTAATATCGCTAGTCTATTGAAGCTGAGTATCGCTGATGCCGCATGGTTAGAAGCAGTTAGACTAAAATCTTGCTCATTATAGGAAGTTGTAAACGAGAGAAAAATTAATGATGAAAACCCACATCTAAGATATCTAAGCAAACGTAAAGAATATAAGAAGGAATGCTAGAAATGTTTAACATGAAAAGGGTATGTTTACAGGTCAAGAGGAGCTAGGGAAAGCGTATAACCTGCTCGAAGCCTGGAATAAGTCGTGAGTGACTATACGACTTGAGATAAGCTTAAATTCAGTATCATCTTCTATATGTCTAATGCTATCTTTAAAGTATGAGTTGAAATGTACTTTTGTATATGAACTAGCATATATCTTGTTAGATATGAGATTAAACTTGAGACATATCAGATAACGTTCTGAGTTTTATCAAGATAGTTATCAGATGGATGTTCAAGAATTCTGAGATATCATGATTACAGTTAATTTATGCTAAATGTATTATATGTGCTTTTGTACTAGTGAGAGTCGAGTGGGACCCAATGCTGAAGGTTAGTTGAAGGCATATGGGCAGCCCTAGTAATTAAATTATATGAAACGCTCACCTAAGGATTTAAAGACGGTGAGTGAGTAAATTCCTGGGACCCTGGTACCGAAGGACATGGGAAGGTACACGGGCAGCCCGAGATTAGATAGATTTATGAGCAGAATAGAAGGGATTTGACGCTGATGTGTTGAGATTACTCCACACAGCTAAGGCTTACTGACGTTGGGTGCGTTGAGTTCGCTCCGCCTCAACAAAGGTTTAATGAAAAGAAAATCATTTATGTACTGATAGTGTTTTACAGGTTACAGTCATCTATAAGGTTATGAAGCGTGATGTAAGGCATGATTAAGCAGTTCATATCAAAGATTCTAGTTAATATGTTATTGAGTTTATATTTTAGTAGCCACTCACTGAGCAATGTAGCTCATAGATTTTGTTTCTTTGATGTTTCTTTTCCAGGTAGCAAGCGTGTTCGGGGTACCTAACCTACCATCAAGATCCGTCTGTGCCAGAATAGAATTTTGTAATTTGGAAATCTGTAAACCCCATCCCTTAGTAGAAGTTGAACTTAGTTTGAGTGGCATATGTGAGTTCACCAGACATATTCGTAAACTCTAAACATGGTCTTTTAAAACTTACTTATGATGCGATCTTATTAAAAAAATTTGTATTACTGTTGTAAGGCCGAGCATTTCACTGTCTAGTTATGATGTAAAAATGCATTTATAACAGGGGATAATAGAACACAGATTAGGTAACACTCACTCCTAGGTATAGATATAGAAATATATATATATATTATCTAGGGTGGGGGTGTTACATACTTTTTCTCAACGCAAGGTCTCAACGCATGGTCTCGACGCATAGGTTTCCACTTGTTCTCGCAGCAGCTTCCTCTCTAGTACTTGGGTTATTTGTGCTTCTTTTCTTCTTAATCCTGCATTAAGAATAGAAAAGCTCATAATTTTTCAGGTATTTTTTTTTGTAAATGGTGCCAACGCATGGTAATACATTTTACATAATTCAACTACCAAAATCATGCATTTAGCAAGTTAATCTAATTAATTCAAATAGTGGCTATAATAACTTGTATTTCTACAAGTTATCACAGCTCCACCTCCATCTCCAGAATGTAGGTGCGGCTTTATTTCATTTATCTCCAAAATGCTGATGCAACATCGCCTTTGCTCCAAAATGTTTTTGTGGCTTTGCCTTCTCTCTAAAATGCTCGTACAGTTTTGCCTCTTCTCCAAAATGCTGGTGCAATTTTCCTTCATCTCCAAAATGTTGGTGCGGCTTCCCTCCATCTCCAAAATGTCAGTGCAACTTTGCTGCTCCTCCTCCAAAATGTTGGTGCAACTTTGCTACTCCTCCTAAATGCTAGTGCAGCTCCACTCTATCTCTAAGTTTGACAACTGCGTTACAATTTGGGACAAATTGAAATTGAAAACATAAATTGGAAAATCCCGATGACGTCATATGTTTTCACCATGATCGTTGGATCAAATAAAATAATTTAATATTTGGGCTAAAGTCTAATTGACCCCAAAAAAGTAAGCTTAATTTTGCTGAAAGGCCAACTAAGCCCAAGCCCATAAAAGTCATCTGAGAACTCTATAAATTGAGGAGTTCTCCTCCATTTGAGGGGGTTCAGAAAATTCTACACTAAGAAAATTCTCCTCCATTTCTTGAAACCTCATGTGAACAACTACTTAATATAAATATAGGCTATTTTCAAATATAGTAAAATCAGCCAAACTATTTACAAATATAGAAAAATTTTACTGTCTATCAACAAAAGACGACGATAGACTTCTATACTTAAGCGATAAACTGCGATAGAAGTCTATCGCAATCTATCACTAATAAATAGTGAAATTTTTCTATATTTGTAAATAGTTTGATATTTTTTCAATTTATAATAATTTCCCTATAATGATCATATATCTATGTATTTAAAATTACACTTATATGAAGGTTAAATTACAAATTGGATCTCTAAGTTTTGAAAATTGTGACTATGAATCCTTTAACTTTCAATTTTGACTTTAGTCATTTAAAAATGTCTAATAATTCTATAAATTACTTCAATTTTATATCAACTGGTCTAAATAATATTTAAAATGTTTACAAATTATCCCTTTTAATAGACAAAAGTGTTGTGTCTCATTAAACCTTAAATTTTAAATTTTTTAGTTAATAAATATAGTAATTTTTTAAAAATATCTAATTGAAGCTATTAAGTAAAAAGTTAAATTTAATGTTCAATATAAACTTTAACTTTTAACATGTTTATAAATGTAAGAGACTTATTATATATAAGATTGATATTTTAGGAATCTATTAAACGCAAAAGTAAAAAATTTGAGGACCTATTAGACATTTTTTAAGGTTTATAAACTATACAAACACAAATTGTGACATCCCAAATTTTCAAGTAATTTTTTTTATAAAAATAATTAAAAATTAATTATCTTGAATTATTAGGTTAATTGTTTGAATTTTGAGGCTTAATTGAATTAATGTTGAGAAAATAATCCAATTTAAAGTAATCGTGATAAAAAGACGTAGATTTAATTCAATTAGTGGGAAACTGAATTTTTTTTAGTGGGAACTTTAAAGGTTGGATTTAACTTGAAGATTTGAAATTGGGTGAAATTTAAGAACTTAATTTAAGAAAAAAATGAGGATAAGTTGGAATTGAATTCAAGTTGGGGAATTGATTTGTTAGGAGATATTTTGATTAAATAAATTATTAAGTGGTGGTTGGAAAAGATTTGATTTGATGGGTTGAAAAAAATTATATTAAATAAGTTGTGTTTTGTTTTGAAAAAATGAAAAGGAAAAGGAAAATTTAAATATATATATATAGGGTTTTGGAAAAGGAAAGAGAGAGAATTTAAAGAAGTATATATATATTTAAGCCAATTTTGGATTTGAGTGAGTTTTGGTCTGCCATTTGCAAGCCGCCGCCCAGCCCCTATCTCTCCATTTAGCTTCGCTAACATCATCCATTTTTCATGGGTTACAGGCATTTCAAGATTTGGTTAAATCGATACTGTCTTGGTAAGTACTGTTGATTTTCTTGTAATTTCGTGAATAGCCATTAGTGTTGGTTTTATTTGTTATTAACCATTGGGTTTGAGTTCTCAATTCAAGCTTCAAAGGATTTTGGAAACGGAAGCAAGCTATTCAAGCGAGTTAAAGGGTCTATTTTCGTTGGACCCATTGTTTGAAGTATGTTACCAGAGACCTACGGGTTTCCTACTATGTTTCGAGTGCCGACGGGTGCCCTATTACGTTTGTGAGCCTTCAAGCCACCAAATATGTGTTAGGATGGGTTAAATCACTCACTAAATGACCATCTAGGATTACTTATTTATGCATGCCCACAAGTATGATACACTTATTGGATATAAGTGTTTAGCCTGACCTCGGTAGTGAGGTTACTTAATGAGTATTTTGTACTCATCCTTTTTATCATGTTTTTTTTTAGGTAAGAGGAAGGACACTTTGGCAAATGACGAAAGAAAACCTTCACTGAGCCATTGGGATTAGACTAATGCTTTCGCACAAGTTTTAATGATTTTCCATTCATTTTAGCATTTGTGATTGTCATTGAACTTAAATCATGTTTTCCTTTAATTATTTCTTAATGTCAAAATTCCTATTTTAAATTAGTGTTTAAAGGGTGCCCCAACTAAAAGTTTTTGGTTATGAAACATCGACAAATTTCTTTACTTTATTAATGTTTCCTTGAATTTTGCACGTATTATAAAAAATGTGTCGTTTGAGCTGTATGCATGCATAAGTGACGACCTAGCTTGAGTGCCAAGGAGTTGGGTCGTTATAGTTGGTATCAGAGCCAAGAGCTATTGGTTTTGTAGACTGACTTACTATGTAAGTCCAGACTATCCTTACGACCACTAAGGGGTTCTTCGTCATCGTCGGGTATGCCTTACGAATAAAGTTTTTTTTTTTTTATGAAAAGATGTGCATTAAAATATTTGTTTAGCTTAAATGCACCAGTTATGTTCTAATGCTAGGTCAATGACCCGATGGAAGTTATATAAACTGATTATTCAGTTATAACACTACAAAAAAGAGGAAAAATAATTAAAATCACTTAGTGCTAGTGTATCTCATGGAAGAACTATTAGAAAGGAATATATATACTTTAGTTCAGAGATTTTAAAGATTGATGAAACTATGTAGAGTTATGACAGTTTTAGGAACAAAAGTATATGTATGTTTAAGCCAAGGAATAAAATAGTCTAGACAAGAATTCATCAAGAACTAGTATTATGTTTTGTAATGGGTATTGAGCTTCATGGTAGTACAAGAAATTCTTTTCTGAGGCACGTATTTAGGGACAAGATTAAATTTGTTTTGAAGATAGGAAGAAGAAAGAGAAAGAGATTATAGTTTTACTAAAGGTTGCTAGACGTTGAGCCAAATGTCTTAGGAAGAATTTTGGCTGTTCAGATAACGTGCCTAAAAAGAGAAAAAAAAGGTTTGTATAAGGGATAAGGCATCCCAAGGAACTTCTAACTATTGGAGTTGGTGCCTCTTATATGAAAACTCTAAAGGATTTAATATGACAAGACTACTTGTGGATGATAACTTGTAGAAATACAAGTTATTATAGTGTTTCTTTTAGAAAAATAGAGTTTAAATAAATAATCATGCGGTAGTTGGAGTTAAATTCTATTCATAAATCTTCCAATGCGTTCTACTCTTGTAAATTGATGGAGATAATTGTTTTGAAGCTTTTTGAATCTAAAACGCATGCTTTAACACAGGAACGCAAGCAACCCATGGATGCGTTGGCATACTTGAACGCAGGAACCCAAGTTATCCATAGACGCATATCAACCAGAAACGCAAGGCAGCGGAGAATCAAATAAGAATCTTGAGAGATTGTCGAGAGATTGATATGTTTGATCTGCGGCGAGAGTGGTGGATCTAAATTAAACTGGAAATCATGCGATTAGGCGAGATGGACCCAAGACAGAAATTCAGCCTCCAATCATGCAAATTTGCCAGCGATTGCAACGCAACATCTATAAAAGGGCTGACCTGAAGGCTAAAAGGTTGTTGAATCTCTTGGAAGAATTCCTAAGTGACAGCAGAGTTCTTTCCAGACGACAACCGGAGACAAATAGCTCAAGAGAGAAGAGTCTTCCCTCCACCTGACCACTTCACAGTAGAAATCATGCTTCCACACCGGCGAGCTCAAGACATTGAGAAGCCTTTTCATGCTTTCTATCTATTTCTTACTTGTGTTTTAGTTTATAAACAAGAGATTGTATTATCTGAAACATTTATTCCGTTCATCAATCTATACATCTTTCATGGCTATTCATTTTTTATCCCTTTCCATTTGTTGTTTACCATCCATGAGTAACTAATTCCCTTAAAGGTCATGGGTTGTGTTATCATCTAAATAAGAATCTTAGTTTTTATCTATTTCATCTTGTCAATTGTACTATTAATTTAATGCTTGTGTCAATCTAGCCAATCGATATAAGTAGCAATAATCAGACTACTCAAGAGAGTAAGTGATTGTGGAACTCAATTGACAAGGCTAAGAAGTGTTATCTAGATATAGAAATAACCTTGGCATCTAATACTCTCCTATGCGTTATAGACATATAACGCATAGCAGCTGCCAACCGAGAGAAGAGTTGCTGCTATGAAATAGATTTACCCATACAATTCAATTAGTTGGATTTTGCTGTGTTGCATACCTCTCCATTCAATCACCTTAGGATAGTTTTACTGCTTTGTAGTTAGTCAAACGCATCACCTCTTTTTAATTTTCTTAAACGCATGACTCAAATAATCCACGAATTCTAGAATCTGCATAATCCCTGTGTTCGACCTCGGACTCATCGAGATAACCTCATTCTTTGCTTATACTTGGGTGAAGAATAGGAAAACTTGACAAATTAGTAAACATAAAACCAGTAACAACAAGAATTGTCAACAGTGGACTTTAAGGTTGATGGACTCATGAGGTACTTTGGTTATCCATGTGTAGTACTCGAAAAGTGAAAATGTTCAAGTTGGATAGTGAGCGAGCTTCATGTGAGGAACTCTTCTAAGGAATACCTTGTTTAGTTGGTGTGATATGTGGAAAGAAAGCTAGTTTGAACAAGACTGGGGACTTAGAAAAATTTTTGACTTTTGAACTAAAGAGTTAACTTAAGGGGTACTTCAAGATACTTAATCACCCATGCCCTAATCGAGATGAAAAGAATTTAGTTTAGCTAACAGGATCATGAGATAAACTTTTGGAGTTAAAAAGCAATGACAATTGGTGAAGGAGAATTCTATAACATGAAAAAATTTTAGATGAGAAGGTAAGACTTATAGAGGAGGTAAGTAGAGCTACACCTTGTGTAGTAAGTTTCTATCACACTTGGAAATGGAAGAAGAGCACCTTAAGTGTAGGTCCCAAAGAAAAGTATTAAGGAAGGTGACTACTTTGGAAAGAAAGGAAATTAATGTGTTAAAAACTCCAAGTACTTGAATATTGTTTGAATTGAAGACATGATATGAGTGGTTACTAGGTATTGGTTTTGGTGTAAAAGAAAAACCTCTCGCTACTATTTAGAACTTTGGATCTCACTATATAGTAGTGGAAGAATCGCGTAAAACGTTGGTTGTGAAGCTCAGTTTCGAAATCAAAGTCTTTTTCCAAAATAAAAGGGTAAGATGGATAATCTAAAGCGGAGTTGGTAGTAGCAATTGTTGTATTGAAACTATTGGCATGGAATGTTGAGGCTTTAATAGTCAAAAGGTACTAAGTTAAGGGATTGTGACTTTGGGTACAAGTTATAACTAGAAACCAGTGATCAATGAATTTGGTTTAAATGTGAAAGCAATCTAACTCCAAGTGGAGATCCAGTTGTATGAGAGTTAAGATTGAGTAATTAATCTAGATCATTTGGATGACCACTAGCACAAAAGATGAACTTGGGAATAGAACACTTATGTTCTTAACGCTGCCTACAAAGTAGTTATAGCAGAGTTAAATAGCAAGTCGTAGATACATGAGCTATTTATGGAAGTTTTCAAGAGGCCTTAATATTTTGCCTTTGGGCACGCTGGTTTTGTATGTTTCAAAGAGAGTTGAAATCCACAAATTTGGATTGCGAATCCTAGACTTGGAGCGCCGCATATAGTATATTTCTTCTAGCATGGACAACAAGTTGATCGACTCTATGGAGATGGATATTCTCAAGACAGATCTACAAATTTGAAAGGTTTTTATCTTAAAAACTAGCATAAGGGTTTGGATACAGTTATTTTGAAGTTATAGAGATGTGTTTTACTTTGACTAATGTTCTATTGTGTCCAAGGACTTCATAAACTTTATTATGAAGGAGATTTCCAAACTTGTTCATAGCAAAGTCAAAATAGTAATATGCAATTGTTTTAAGACTAAAGAGTAACAAGAGGTTTGACAAGTAAATTTTATAGCCCTACGTAGTATAAAGCTTCACGCTAGGCATCTAATGAATATGAAATTTAGTTGGACAATGTGGTTTCGCACACACGTAGCTACCCGGATGGGCATCTTAGTTAACGCTTCTAAAGTAGAAGCCGATTCCAGTTGACTAAATTTTCCTTGCTACGCATCTTAGGACTATGTTGTATCGAGTATAGCCAATCGTTTTGACGCACATATGGAGATTTCCCTCTGCCAGCTGGATCAGTTTAGATACATGTTTCTAAAGAGTACGATTTCCTGAGCTCACAAAGGTTCTCAAAGTGAGTAAGTTAAAGTAATGTTGATTTTCAACATTGTAAGTTTCCTAGTTTTATAAGAAAGAGGCCATCACACTTCGTGGGGTACTAATTTCAGTTATGTTAGGTAGAGACCCTCGTTTAGCATCCAATTTTTGGAAGTGTCTCCAGAAAGTGTTAGGTTTTTAGTTGGAGTTCAGTTTAGCTTTTCACCCACAAACTAATGGTTAAGCCAAGCATTGAACCAAACTCTAGAAGACTTTTGCACGCTTGCACATTAAATTCTCCAGAAAGTTGGGACTCCCAGTTGCATTTCATAGAGTTTGCTTATAATAACAATTATCAGATCATTAGTGGCATGGTGCCATTTGAAACCTTGTATAGGAAGAGTTGCAGATCTCTAGTTTATTACGATGAAGTTGGAGAATGAAAATTGTTAGGACCTAAGTGTGCAAACTACAAATGAGGCTACCCAAAAGTTTAGAGCCTGCATGCAAACATCACAGAGTAGACAAAAAAGTTATGCTAACGTGAGATGACAAGAGGGTTTTTGGTGAGCGATAAAGTGTTCTTGAAAGTGACACCTACAAAAGGTGTTCTGAGGTTTCGAATGAAGGGGAAGTTAAGTCTATGTTTCATTGGTCCATTTGGGATTCTAAAGCGGATCGGCCCTATGGCTTATCGATTGACATTTCCGCCGTCTCTTTCTACAGTTCACAATGTTTTTCATGTCTCGATGTTGAGCGAATATGTAATGACCCAACTTCCAAGGACTTGAATTAAGTTGTCACTATATGCATGCAAACATCTCAAACGAAATCAAAAGAAATTTGTACTAAACTAAATATATTTTGCAAAATCCAAATAACTAAAAATCTTTAATTGTGGTACCCCTTGTACAATTTAATAAAACAGAAAACTTGCATAAAACATCTGACCGTGAGAAATTTTTAAGGAAAAATAAAGTTTTGATTTCAAATGACAGAACCAAAATTAGTAAAGATAAAAAAAAAAAAAGAAAATAAATAAAAAAAAAACATGAAATCTCTTGTGCGGAAGCATCTAACTATCCCAATGGCACGATCAAGGTTTTCTTTCATCATTTGCTGAGGTGTCATTTCCTTTACCTAAGAAACAGAACATGAAAAGAATGAGTAGAAAATACTCAGTAAGTAACCCCACTACTGAGGTCAAGCTAAACACTTACATCCAATAAGTGCATCATACTAGTGGGACAAACATAATTTTGCTTTTCACACTTCACTTATTTAAGTGATTGGTTAAACCTGCCTACCATTAGCAAATAGTGTCCACGAGCCTCTAGCGAATCCCTTAGGAGACACTTACCACTGGTGCATCCCGAAGGAACACTTACCTCTGGTGATACCGAAGGAACACAAACCTCTGGTGATCCCGAAGGAACACAAAACCTCTAGTGATCCTAAAGAAACACAAACTTCTAGTAAACACACAACCAACATTGGAGAGTAGCTATCACTAACATGCATAACTAGTAAAATACATAAAAAAACCCACAACATAGATTTATAATGCCTCTCATACAAACATCATCATGCTCATATCTTTACATGCAAACAAAATATCTCATAGATGGCCCAAGCAGCTAACCAAGTAGTCAATTCTCACAAAATCCTTGAATTAAAATCCTAGAACATAAATCCAAATTTAAATTAAATCTTTAGGCCTTATTCCAAATACAATTTACTCAACAATTAAACCACATAATCTTACCCAAAATGCAACTAAGTCATAATCTTCTTCCATACTTCAAACAATTGGTCAAACCAAAATGGACCCTTAAACCTGCTTGGACAGCTTGCTCCTGTTTCCAAAATCCTTCGAAACGTGAATCTAAAACCCAAACCCAATGGGTAAAAACAATTAAAACCAACACCAATGGGTATTCATAAAATTACAAGAAAATCAACGGTACTTACAAAAACAGTCTCGGGCTAACCAAATCTTGAAATCTCGATATAACCCATGAAAAACGAATGATGTCGGCGAAGCAGAGGGAATGAGCGGTTGGGTGGTAGCTTGCAAATGGCAGACCAAAACCCACTAAAATCCATGATTGGTGTAGTGACAGATCTCAAGTCCCCGGCAACGGCGCCAAAAACTTGTAGTTGACAGATCTCAAGTCCCCAGCAATGGCGCCAAAAACTTGTAGACGACAAATATGAAGTTCAAAAACTTGATGTTGCGTTTATCTATTATTATTAAGCTTACTACTATGTGTTTAACATATATGCGTTTAAGATGCTTACTATTATGCGTTTAACATTTATGCATTTAAGATGCTTAATACTATGCGTTTGTGATCTGTCAAGTTTTCCTATCCTTTACCCAAGTATAAGCAAAGAAATAGGTTTTCTTGGTGAGTCCAAGGTCAAACACAGGGACTATGCTGATTCTATAATTACTTGGATTATTAAAGTTGGAGTGGTAACCAAAAATATTTCATAAAGGGATGCGTTTAACTAAAGAAAGAGATAACATGTACACTAAATTAAAAGGTGGTAGATGGTAATGTATGCGACACAGCAAAGTCAGCTAATTGAATTGTATGAATGGATAAAAACAGGGTTCGGGTTGGTTAACATCTAAAATCAGAAAGGCATGGTGATTGTCTATTCATACTTGCGACTCTTCTCCCGGTTGTCAGCCGCTATGCGTTATATGTCTATACCGCATAGGAGAGTGTTAAGTACCAAGGTTATTCCTATAGACAGGTAACGCTTCTTAGCCTTGTCAATTGAGTTCCACAATCACTTACTCTCTCGAGCAGCCTGATCATTATTACTTATATCGATTAGCTAGATGGACATAAGCATCGGATTAAAATTACAATTGAAAAAATGCTATAGTTACACTATGATTCTTATTTAGATGCTAACGCAACCCGTGACCCTTGAAAGATTAGCTACTCATGAACTCAAAGTAATAAGCGAAAAGTGTAGAGAAATGGATAGACATGGAAGAATTGTAGATTAATGAACGAAATACAATTTTAGACAGCTTAATGTCTTGACACAAATCTAAAATCAAAGCTAGAAAAAGAGATAGAAAGCAGAAAGGCGTTCAATGTCTTGAGTCGCTAGAATGGAAGCGTAAGGTTCTGTTGTGAAGTGGTCAGGCGAAGGGAAGACTCTTCTCTCTCGGGCTATTCGTCTCCGATTGTCTTCTAGAGAGAACTCTGTTGTCACTTAAACCAATTCGGGGAATTTCTAGCACAAGCATTCAATTAGTTCGGACTTGTTTATTGTTGAATTGGGACCGAGACAAAAAAAGCTCTTCTCTCGAAGAAGCGCGCGCTTCCTTTGTTGAAGTAACTACAAATGGTCTGGTTCGAAATTTCCTACGAATAGACTTAGGAATTCTTCTGAGAATCAACAACATTTTTTTCAGCTTGCAGGTCTGCCCTTTTATAGAGGCTGCGTTCGTAATCAGTGGCAAATCTGCGTGATTAGAGGAAATTGATGTCGTGCGTCTATCTCGCCTAATTGCGTAATTCTCGGTTCAATTTAGATCCACCACTTTAGCCACAGATCATGCATGTCAATCTTCCAACAATCTCTCAAGATTCTGATCTGATTTTTCGCTGCCTTGCGTTTCTGGTCGTTATGCGTCCATGGAGAATTTGGGTTCATGCGTTCACTCATGTCGACGCATCCATATATTCTAACGCATCATCCTGCGTTAAGCGAATGTCAACGCGTCCACAGGTTGCCAACGCATAGTCCTGCATTAAGAAGTTGCCAACACATCTACAGGTTGCTCCCGTTCCTGCGTCAAAACATGCGTTTTAGATTCAAAAAGTTATAAAATAATTATCTTCATCAATTTACAAGAGTATAATGCATAGGAAGATTTATTAATAGAATTCAACACAAACTACTGCATAATTACCTATTTAATCTCTATTTTTCTAAGAGAAATGTTGTAATAACTTGTATTTCTACAAGTTATCAATTGGCTTAAGTATATATATACGCCTTTAAATGATTTTTCCCTTTCCTTTTCCAAAATCCTAAATATATATATTTAAATTTCTCTTTTCCTTTTCCTTTTCCCAAAACAAAACTTATTTAATATAATTTTCCTCAACCCATCAAATAAAATTTTTTCCAACCACCATTTAATAATTTATTTAACCAAAATATCTCCTAACAAATCAATTTCCCAACTTAAATTAAATTCCAACTTATCGTCATACTTTCTGAAATTAATCAAGTTCTTAAATCTCACCCAATTCCAAATCTTCATGTTAAATCCAACTTTTAAATCTCCCACAAATAAATTCAATTTTCCACTAATTGAATTAAATCCAAATTTTTTATCACGATTACTTTAAATTGGATTATTTTCTCAAACTAATCCAATTAAGCCTCAAAATTCAAACAACTAACCAAATATTTCGAGATAATTAATTTAACATTACATGAAAATTTAGGATGTCACATTCTTTCCTCTTTAAGAAACTTTCGTCCTCGAAAGTTCTAATCCTAGAAAAGCATAGGGTATCTTGACCTCATCTCATCCTCTCGTCCCCATGTCGTTTCCTTGAATTCATGATTTTGCCATAAAACCACTACTAGCGTTCCTTGTGTGCCAAGTCTTCACTTCTCTTGCCAAAATATGATTAGACTTCTCCTCATAACTCAGGTTCTCATTTAATTACAAGGGCTCGTAGTCTACTATATGAGATGGAATGTATTTTCTCAACAGCGAGACATGAAAAACATTGTGACAGCAGCAAGATAAGCTATAAGACCAACCCGCTCTAGAATCCCAAATGTCCCAATGAAACATAGACTTAACTGCCCCTTCCTTCGAAACCTCAGAACACCTTTCATAGGTGCCACTTTCAGGAACACTTTATCCCTCACCACAAACTCAAGGTATGGTCGTCTCACATTAATGTAACCTTTTTGTCTACTCTATGATGTTTGCATGCATACTCTAAACTTCTAGGTAGCCTCGTTCGTAGTCTGCACACTCAGGTCCTTACAATTCTCGTTCTCCAACTTCATCCTAGTAAATTGGAAATCTGCAACTATTCCCACACAAGGCTTCAAATTGCGCCATGCCACTAATGGCCTGGTAATTCTTATTATAAATAAACTCCATGAGATGCAATTGAGAGTCCCAACTTCCTGGAAAATTTAATGCACAAGTGCACAACATGTTCTTTAGAGTTTGGTTCAACGCTCGGCTTGGCCATCCTTTTATGGGTGGAAAGTTGAACTGAACTCCAATTGAAAACCTAACACTTTCTAGAGACACTTCCAAAAATTGGACGTTAAATGAGGGTTTCTAACTGACATAATTGAAACCGGTATCCCACGAAGTGTGATAACCTCTTTCATATAAAAGTAGGAAACTTAAAATGCTGAAAATCAACAATACTTTAACTTACTCACTTCGAGAACCTCTGTGAGCTCAGGAAATCGTACTCTTTTGAAACATGTATCTAAACTAATCGAGCTGGCAGAGAGAAATCTCCATACGTGTGGCAAAACAATTGGCCATACTCGATACAACATAGACCTAAGATGCATAGCAAGAAAAATTTGGTCCATTGGAATCCGCTTCTACTTTAGAAGCGTTAACTGAGATGCCCATTTTGGTAGCTACATGTGTGAGAAACAACATTGTCCAACTAAATCTCATATTCATTAGACGTCTAACATGAAGCTTTATACTACCTAGGGCTATAAAACTTACTTGTCAAACCTCATGTTACTCCTTAGTTTTAAAACAATTGCATATTACTATTTTGACCATGTTACGAACGAGTTTGAAAATCTCTTTCATAATAAGGTTTCTGAAGTTCTTGGACACTATAGAGCATTAGTCAAACTAAAACACATCTCCTTAACCCCAAAATACTGTATCCAAACCCTGATGCTAGTTTTTAAAATAAAAACCTTCCTGATTCGCAAATCTATCTTGAGAATATCCATCTGCATAGAGTCGATCAACTCATCGTCCATGCTAGAAGAAACATACTATATGTGGCGTTCCAAGTCCAAGATTTGGAATTTGGATTCGACGCCTAATGGCTTCAACATTCCCTTGCGACCTAGCTACACTACCATAATCAACTCTTGATATAGTTGATACATAAGCACATGGATTTCAACTCTCTTTTAAACATACGAAACCAATGCCTAAAGGCGAAATATTAAGGGGTTTGGAAAACTTCCATAAATAGCTCATGTATCTACGACTTGCTACGCAATACCCTGCTATAACTACTTTGTAGGCAGTCTTAAGAAAGGAAGTGTTCTATTCTCAAGTCCATCTTTTATTCTAGTGGTCATCCAAAAGATCTAGATTAATTACTCAACCTTAACTCTCGTACAACTGGATCTCTACTTGGAGTTCGATTACTTCCACATTTAAACCAAATCCATTGATCACTAGTTTCTAGTTATAACTTGTACCCTCAATCCTCTAACTTTCATTAATACTTTCAATGGTGTACCTTTTGACCATTAAAGCCTCAAGAGTCCATGTCAATAGTTCCCATACAACCATTGCTACTAACAAATCCACTTTAGATTATCCCTCTTATCCTTTTATTTTGTAAAAGAACCTTGATGTTGAAATTGAGCTTCACAACCAACATTTTACGCGATTCTTCCACCACCGCATAGTGAGGTCCAAAGTTCCAAGTAGTGAGAGATTCTTCTTTTATACCAAAATCAACACCTAGTAACCACTCATAACATGTCTTCAATCCAAACCATATTCAAGTACTTGGAGTTTTGAACACTTCAATTTCCTTTCTTTCCAAAGTAGTCACCTTCCTTAAACATTTTTCTCTAAGACCAACACTTAAGGTGCTCTTATTCCCTTTCCAAATGGGACATAAACTCTCTACACAAGATATAGTTCTACTTACCTCCTCCATAAGTCTTACCTTCTTAACCTAAATTTTCATGTTGTAGAATTCTCCTTCACCAATTGTCATTGCCTTTTAACTCCAAAAGTTTCTCTTGTGGTCTCTTTAGCTTAACTAAATTCTTTTCAACTTGACCATAGTATGGGTAACTAAGTACCTTGAGGTACTTCTTAAGTTTAACTCTTTAGTTCAAAAGCCACATTTTTTTCCTAAGTCTCAAGTCATGTTCAAACTAACCTTCTTTCCACATCACACCAACTAAACAAGGTATTCTTTAGAAAAGTTTCCTAAGATGAAGCTCACTGACTTTCCAACTTGAACATTTTCACTCTTCGAGTACTACATATGAATAACCATAGTACATCATGTAGTCCATCAACCTTAAACCCTTTTTTTCCCCTTTTAGGCACATTATCTGAAGAGTCAAAACACACCTTATTCAAACCACCAATATTCAGTACCACAAATGTGATCATGTCCTAATAACCCTTTCAAAATTCTTCTTGAGACATTTGACTTAATGTCTAGCAGCCTTTAATGAAGCTATAATCTTTCTTTTCTCATCCCTATCTTCAAAACATCCTTAATCTTGTCCTTAAGTATGTGTCTTAGGAAAGGATGGGTTAAATCACTCACTAGATGGCCATCCAGGATTACTTATTTATGCATGTCTCACTAGTATGATGCACTTATTGGATATAAGTGTTTAGCTTAACCCCGATAGTGGGGTTACTCACTAAGTATTTTGTACTCATCCTTTTATCATGTTTTTTTTTAGGTAAGAGGAAGGACACTTTGGCAAACGACGGAAGAAAACCTTGACTAAGCCATTAGGACTAGACTAATGCATTCGCACGAGTTTTCATTATTTTCCATTCATTTTAGCATTTGTGATTGTCATTAAACCTAAATCATGTTTTTCTTTAATTATTTCTGAGTGTCAAAATTCCTATTTTACATTAGTGTTTTAGGGGTGCCCCAACTAAACAATTTTGGTTATCAAACATCAACAAATTTCTTTACTTTATTAATGATTCCTTGATTTTTGCAGTATTATGAAAAATGTGTCGTTTGAGCTGTATACATGCATAAGTGACGACCTATCTTGAGTTCTAAAGAGTTGGATCGTTACACAAATCTAGGAGTTCGTAAGCTAAACTACTAACCTTATATTTAAATGTGCCTCTCACATACACTATTGGATCCGCCACTAACCTCAATATGTTGTTATTCGTGAAGAAGTACAAAAACAAAAATATTTTATTAATTTATATCATATCTTCAATAATGTCTATCAAACTATAATAAATACCTTCTTGCGACCGTAGGACAAAAAGTTTAAATTATTTATTGGCATAGATTAGGTAAAAAATAATTGTCAAAACTTATTGATTGATATTGATTATATTGACGAAAATTTGAAATATATGCATGCAAAAATTAAATAAATGGTTGAACATGTGATATCTAATTGACCCTAATTTAGACACTAATTATCTGATTATAAGTGGAATTTTTACCATTCATGTTTAATATTTACCTATTTTACCCTCAACTTTAATAATTCATTATTAATATTTCATTAACATTTACATTACTAATAATAGAACTTTTATATAATAAGAAATGATTGTTTTTGTTTAAAAAATTCAAATAATTTATTAACATTATTAATGAAGACAACTTTTATAAGTTAACATCTAATTTTTTTTAAATAGTATTATTTTAATAAATAATGACAAAAGTAGGGTTGAGTTGAAAGTATTGACAAAAATAGGGTAGCGAAATTGTGGACGGGGTCCATGATTTCCACATGGCATGTAAATCGTGGACCTGGTCCACGATTTATCCGATGTGGGTTTTCTTTTCTTTTCTTTTTCTCTTCTTCGTGACTCCCTCTCTTTCCCTTTCTTCCTTTCCATTTTTTCTCTTCTTCTCCTGCATCTTCTTCTTCTTCTCCAACTCTTCTTCTTCTGGTCCAAAATCTAACGCTACCAACTCTGGTGCGCGAGAGCGAGAGCGAGAGATGAGACTGGTTGAGTGAGGAAGGAAGTGAGACGAGCGAGAGCGAGACAAGCAAGACGACAAAGGCGAACATGAGAGTGAGAGACGAAAGAGACGAAAGAGAGAGCGAGAGCGAGAGCGAGACGTCTTCTTCTTCTTCTCTTGCTTTTGCCTTCGTCTCACTCGCCTCGCACTTGACAGAGACGAAAAAGAGAGCGAAAGCGAGACGATAGAGATGATCGATCGTCTTTGTCGTCTCGCTCTTGCTCTCTCTCTCGTCTCTTTCATCTCTGTCATCTCGCTCTCACTCATCTCGCTTCTTTACTCACTCACCCGGTCTTATCTCTCGCTCTCGCTCTTGCTCTCGCTCACTGGAGTTCGCATCAGATTTTAGACCAAAAGAAGAAGAAGAAGAAGAAGAAGAAGAAGAAAAGGGGAAAAAAAGGGAAAGAGAGGGAGTCATGAATTAGAGAAAAAAGAAAAAAAATTGGCAAATCGTAGACATCGTGGACCGGGTCCACGGTTTGCATGCCATGTGGAAGTCATGGACCTCATCCACGATTTCGCTGTCCTATTTTTGTCAATACTTTAAACTCAACTTTATTTTTGTCGTTATTTATTAAAATAATATTATTTATCAAAATAACTCGATAACATCATATTTGCAACTTCAAAATTTATTAGTCTATAGAAAAATTTCAACTTTAACTAATTTTGATGATAGGGCTTAATTTTTTAAATTCAATAATTTGTGAATTATTTGTATTAATTAATTTCGTCAAGTGTATTCTCACAGATAAATTATTCTTTATTTTAAATTGTTTATTTTTCCAATCGTGATTTTAATATGCTCAACAACATCAATCTTTCATTAGCCATCTAGTCACAATTTTGTAGAACAATTTTAAAGATGAAGATAGAACGTAGTATATTATTTTTAAAATTTAAAACAATTTCATAGCTTGACCTAAAATTGACTTTATTTTTTAGCAACAAAAAAGATTTGCTAAGATATATTTTAATAGGTTTTATATATTTTAGTTTGTTCAACGACGAAGAAGTAATTAATTAAATTAATCACATATTCAAATAGTGACATTGAAATTTTAGATTATAGAAAAGTTTTTTTTTTTCTTAATTTTAATGTTAGGAATTATGTTTTGATCATCAAGGAAACAACAATGTGGTTTACGTTATTCAAACATAAAGCAGGTTGTTTAGCAAATTCTTTGTCCATGTCCATCACAAAATTAATCTCTACGTTGATATGCTTATAGTTTCGTAAAAAACAACTTAGGGGCTCATTTGGTTTTTGGTTTTTTTGTTTTAGTTTTCTGAAAATAGTTTTGTTTAATTTACAATTCGGTTTTCTATTTTTGTCAATTCTAAAAACCTTTTTAAAATGTTAATAAATTTTGAGGTCCGTTTGGAATGATTTAAAGAAAATATGTTTTTCAAAAATTCATTTTTATTTAAACACTTTTGATTAAAAAAAATCTTTAAAATAAAAATAAATATATGTTTGGATATCTTCCTCAAAGGTGTTTTATATAGAAGTTTGTTTGATTTGTTACATACTAAAAGTGTTTCTGTTGGTGTCAAATTACTATAAAAGAATTTTTCAATGACAATTATTGGAGTTTACTGGTGGTGGCCATCGGAAGTGAGACTTCGCATCTTGTTATGAGTCGAAATCCTAGCACATGACATTGTTTTTCTCTCCTTTTTTACAGGAACAACTTCCATTTTTTAAAAATAATATCAAAATAAAAAGTTAAAATTGTGGAAAAATATTATAAAATTAATTTATTTTTGCAAAATTTTAGAACACCACAACTCTTAATAAGAGGTTTATATATATACCAATTTAAACATTTTGTTAAAAGACACAACTACATACCAACATATGTAACTATTTGAATTGTCATAAATAATCTATAAACTCAACATATGTAACAAAAGTAAAAACTTTTCTAGTTATGTAACTTCCTAGCGCTTAGATAACAAGGTCAGACCGCTACGACATGTATACCTAAACTTTTCTACCATGAGATGAGTTTTGGTCAAAAAATTTTAAAGTAAACATCAAAACTTTTATAGTTAAGTAAAAACTTTACAAAAAGTTTCTTTTATAAAACACCAGGATCCATAAAACGTTAGCGTAGTGGAATAAAATGCATATATGACCAAAACGATGAGTTTGATGGTTGGTCCTCTGACTGACATCCCGTCATGCCTTCTAGCTGTGTCCTCACCTACAAAGTCTATGAAATAGGATGAGTATATAATATACTCAGTAAGTAGCTCCCACATAAGGTAGTGCCCATATGCACAATCACATTGATAACTTGTAGAAATACAAGTTAATATAACCTTTTTCATAGATAAATAGAGCTTAAATAGAGAAGCATGCGATAGTTTATGCTAAATTCTATTAATAAATCTTCCTTTGCGTTATACTCTTGTATTTTTATGAAGATATCATTTTACCACTTTTTTAGCCTAAAACACATGTTTTGACGCAAGAATGCAGACGATGCGTTGACGACTTTTTAACGCAGGACGACGCGTTAGCAATCTGTTCTTCGTGGACGCATGATCTGAACGGAACGCAAACAACCTGACGACGCGTTAACAACAACTCAACGCGTAACTACGCGTTAGCAACCCACGACGCGTTGACATCGGCAAAACTATGCATGGACGCATAGACAACCGTTAAGGCAAGGCGCTGAGAATCAAATCGAAATCTTGAGAGATTGACGGATGATTGACGAACATGATTTGTGGCTAAAGTGGTGGATCTTAATTGGCCTGAGAATCACACAATCAGGCGAGATGGACACAGTATCAATCTCGCCACCAATCAAGCAGATTTGCCATTAACTGTGATTGTATCAGCTATAAAAGGGCAGCTCTGCGAGATGAGAAAGGTTGTTGATTCTCGGAAGAACTCCATAAGTGACAGCAGAGCTCTCTCAGACTTCAACCGGAGACAAATAGCTCGAGAGAGAAGAGTCTTCCCTCCGCCGCGCCACTTCACAGCAGATCATCACGCTTCCATCCGAGCGACTCAAGACATTGACGCCTTCCCTGCTTTCTTTCTCATTTTCTATTTTAATTTTAGATTTGTATCAAGGAATTGAACTTATCGAAAATTGTATCTCATTTCATCAATAGAACTATCTTCCATGTCTACTCATTTCTTTAAACTATCCGCTTTTTACTTTCAAACCATGAGTAACTAATCACTCAAAGGTCTAGGGTTGCGTTAGCATCTAACTAGGAACCATAGTGTAACTATTTTATCTTGTCAATTGCGAGCTTAATTCGATGCTTATGTTCATCTGAAAAATCAATATAAGTAGTAATAATAAAACTGCTCGAGAGGGTAAGTGATTGTGGAACTCAATTGACTAGGACCAAGTACTGTTACCCGTCTATAAAGATAACCTTGGTTCTTAACACTCTCCTATGCGTTATAGACATATAACGCATGGCGACTGACAACCGGGAGAAGAGTCGCAAGTATGAATAGAATACTACTGTGCGTTTCCGACGTTAGATGTTAATCAACCCGAACCCTTTCTTTATCCATTCACACACATCTTTAGCTGAACTTGCTGTGTCGCATGCTTTCCATCTTTCACAATTTTAGTCTAGTGTACAAACAATCGCTTTCCCACTTTCAAATATTTATTGGTTACCACTGTAACGCATGAAATCCAATTAAAATCCGAATCAATATAATCCCTGTGTTCGACCTCGGACTCACCGAGAACACCTATTATTTTGCTTATACTTGGGTAAAAGAATAGGAAAACTTGACAAGACCACCAACGCATAGTATGTTCAAAGCATGATATGTTGAACGCATAAACGCATTATTTAGCACCTTGCGTTAGGTTGATTTACACATACAAAATAATCGCAACAAGTTTTTGGCGTCGTTGCCGGGGAATTATTTCATTGATTTAATTATTTTATTTGGATTATTGTGTTGCAGGATTCCTCAGTCGAAGAAGTATAGTAAGTTTCTCCTCTACCAGAAGCTTCTAACAGTATCTGAGTGACGGGAGCAATCCATAGCTCGATATTGACCTAGAGATTGAGAGGACCTTCACCCGAAGGACAAGGTAGAATTGAAGAAGGTCCAATTGCTTGGACCTAATTCATACAGCTAGAGAGGAAAATTGCCTGCGTCAGCAGGAGGATTATCGAATATGACTTACTCCTACGCCGAAAATATTTTCGACAGAAATTTATGGAACACTAATGAGTGGGTCGACAACGAATATGAATTTCGCTCCACCAATAGAAGGCAAACGCAAGCTGGAAGGCTTGAAACTGATGCGACCACTAGCAGGGCTGAGCAGCAGCCCCTGAGATGCAACCCTCCTGGTTTTGACCAATGGAATCAAAACCAGTATCATCAGTATTCGAGAGACCCGCAAGCGGACGCATCACCCTCATTTTATTCCGTGGAATCTCTTTTACGAGAATGTTTATCTACACGTGATGCGATGTTCCAGAGCCAAATCGCTGCATATCCCAATTTAGAAGTTTATATGATTCAAATGATAGAGGCGCTCGAAAATGAAAGGCAAGGAGCATTGCTAAGTACGACCGAAGTTCCAAGAGGGAACTTAGGAGAACAATGTCAAGGTGAGACATTGTTAAGTGGGAAAATCAACCCCACAATGCATTATGAGGGGACACAAGGAAACTTGCAACCCTTAAACGTTCCAACAAGTCAACCGATGGAGAGTACCGTGCATAATGTCCATCATTCGCCATCATCCTCCGAATTAGAGGAAGAGGAGTATATAGAGCGAAGAGAAAAAACAACGCAGGCAGAACCTGTGTCTATATATGAAGCTACCACTTCTGGACGCATCCTGACTGACGTCCAAGAAGAAATCTCAACACCCCGCGCGGGTGATCAGGTAAAATTTAATGTAGTTAACGCGTTAAACGATCCTGATCAGTTTCAATTTTGTCCAATGAACGCAGATATCAATGAAAAGGCAAGACCCGTGAACGCGGCATTGAGAAGTGAAATCCTCAAGGACGGTGAAGATGGTGAAAATGATGAAATCCAATTACCCTCCGATGGTACAATTAAGAAATCAGACCAGAGCAACAGATCCGCGGCAAAGATCGAGCCGCTATTACAAGAGCCTTCAACGAATGAGCTACAAACTAGACCAACGCATCTCAACTGTGCACGCTTGAGGGAGGTCATAATGTACTTCATTGTCACCTCTGCGTTGAACCCTGATCGCGATAAAGACTCGCAAGTGTAATAACTGACCTTGCATCGAAAGGTCCCTGCGTTGCCGAATGTCTACTTTTCCAGGGACGCTTTCTTTTACCCTTGCTTTATTGTCATCTAAACTTGTTCTAGTAGTTTTTTTTTTTTTATTTTATTGTATTTTGCCTTCTATCTTCTGTTCGTATTTTGTTTTTAGCATTTATTTATTTCTTTAATTTCAGTTTAATAATGTAAATGAGATAAGCATGAAAGTAGGCGTAGAGTTTTTAATCTAAACAATTTGATTTCACCGCATACTCTATTATTCATGCATGCATCCAACGCATAAGTAAACTATGCGTTCATCGATAAACGATTTCTGTGTTTATCGAGTTAAGGTTAGAGGTAAGGTTAGAGCCGTACATATTTTTTCAAACGCATAATACTTAACTTACAACGCATAATCTGACCTGAGAACCAAGAGTTCATCAGCTATACGTTTATCATTAGTTCATTACGTTTTAGATAGAGCAATAGGTGAAACGCAGATGTCCTCTCAGACTACGCGTTTTTCCCAGAAAAAACACTCAAGTGCCAAAACACTCAAGTGGTTTGTGTGCATTAATTAGCCGCCCATCACACTTGATGGGTGTGCAGCTCAATAAAATTTGCCTTGATTAGTGGGATTCTGGATATCGTGTATCCGCATTTATTACCGACGGCTAAATCAGCCCTTTATAAACGCGATCCGATTTCCCATTTTCCATTTTCGAAACCTTTCACCTCTCTATCTTTCGGCGATTTGTGTTCTAGCAGAACTTCATATGTCTAGCCATTCAAACCCACAAAATCAAGAACACCTCGTCGGCAACGTTTCCCCAAGACCTTCATCACCCTCTACACTAGTCCCCGAGGTATTCCTTAACCCTCGATCTCCATTCTTCTCTCCACCTACATTTCATCCTTCCAGACCTGTGAGGCCTTTTGCTTCTCCCGTCAGACCAAGATCTCCAAATCCCAGTCCACCGTTTATCCCAAACTTCTCTGCATCTAGAATCCGGGCCACTGCCCAAAGACCACCCATATACCCATTCTTCCGGCCATTCGCCAGAACCCCAATTGTCCACCAGTAGTCGACGACTCCGACGACTGTGTGGAAGTTCTTAATATCCGTTCCTTGAGCCAAATCGACCCAATACTTACCCCAAAACCCAAAAGCCAGGTCAAATCTTGCATCTCAAGGCCCAGAATGAAAAACATGAGGGAGTTTTCCACTGCGAACTTCAATGTCGGAAGCCAACGGTTAAGCACGAAAAACTCTAAGGCAGAGCAACCGGTTCTTGGAACGGTTCGTGATGAAGCCAGCACACTGCACGGAAGCAGTGAAGTACGCCGAAGAGAAGAAAGAGACGTATTCGGCGACATTTTGGAGCGAATAGCTCAAGAGGAAAGAGAGGCAAAGGATAGGGAGGATGACGAGGAGGTCAACCAGCCCTTGCCCCTATCACGTCCACCAAGCACGAGATGGACGTAAGAGATGAGAAGAGAAGAAGTAGAAGAAGTGGCTGTCATAGTGGGGGAAGTGAACTCCGCAAAATCCCCAGACGAGTGGATAGCCGAAATTCTGAGCAGACTGCGTGACCCTATGGACGCAACCGTCTCAAACGCAAGAAGGGAATCACCCTCGCCGATTAAAGAGGTCCAGAGTCAGCTGGAAGAGACTCGGGAGGGTGAACAGAGTGGGGGAGAAAGGAAGGAAAGACCGCCTACAGCAAGGAGGACGTAGGCGAGCCACGTGAAATGCAAGGGTTTGTCCCTGCGTCTATCAGTCCTGAGGAGATGACACTGGACTCCAATGAAGGACCAATCAAAAGAGTTGTGATGGCTGCAGAGGCCAAGAGAAGAAGAGAAGAGGAAGAGGAAGTGGTACCCCTGTTGAGGAAGAAACGAAGGGTATCACAAGAATCTGCCGAGGATGAAGAGCCGAAAACCACAGAGCAAGGAGACAGACCTGAGTCCCAATTGCAGCCACATCATTTGATAGGCTGGCAGAGAAGATGAAGAAGAAGAGGGCCAAGTTGAGAAAAGACCTCAGGGCCCTAAGAAAAGGAGTTGAGAAAATTGCCAAGGACGCATTGTCCGGCCAGAAGGCACGCAAGGAAGTGCGGCCTCAAGAAGTAGGGGAGACGCAAGGCCTTCCTGATCCTCAAATAGAAGAAGCCGCATTGGCATTTGAAGAGGAAATGAAGGAAGAAGAAATAATAGAAAAAGCAGCCGAGGAGCTTGAAAGAGAGCTACAAATTGAAGAAGATGAAGAGCTGGCTGCTAGGATAAAAGCCCAAGAAGAAGGGGAGGGCAAGAAGAAAAAGAAGAAGAAAAGTAGGAAGGAACGCATCGGGGAGGATGCGAGGGAAGAACAAGGTGTGAGCACCTTGGAGAAGAAGAAGAAGAAAGAAAAGGAGGTGTCAGTCACCAAACTCCCAAGCACGCATAATGAGAAACGCAAAGGGAAGGAAAAGGTGACTGAAGCACCAGTTAAAGTGGCCGAGAGCAAGAAGAGAACTGTGAATGAGATTCCAGCTAAGGCCAAAGGAAAAGAGAAGGTGGCTGATTCGTTGCCACAAAAGAAGGAAGGAAAAGGGGGACGCAGTGCATTCTCTGACTTGATGATTGAGGTGGGATTTTTCCCTGAAGAAGCCCCAGTGCCGCCATACATCACCGAAATTATTGACCACCACGGCTGGAGAAACTTCTGTTCCAGCACCTCTTGGATCCAACCTGACGTTGTCCGAAGTTTTTACAATGGACGCATAGACGAAGAGGAAGATGTGGTGGTGGTGGATGAAACTGAAGTCCCATTCAACGCAAGGGAAATCAACGCTATATATCAGTTGAGGGACAACCCGGATGCGGAAGGAAACAAGATCATAGAATCAACTCCAACGGAGTTAATAGAGGACGCAATCCGGGTATTGGCGAAGCCAAGGGCTAGGTGGGATGTTTCACCCACAGGTATAAAAACGCTATCCGCTAGCAGCCTAAGACCAGAGGCAAACCTGTGGGTATACTTGGTGAAGAAGCGGCTGATCCCTACAACGCATGACAAGACAGTGTCAAGGGATCGGGTGATGGCAGTATATTGCATTATGCGTCGCATCACCCTTGATGTTGGACGCATAATTGCGGCGCAGATAAGAGGGGTGTTCAACAAGCCAAGGGGCCAACTCTTTTTCCCCACTCTTATCATGAACTTATACGCCAATGTTTCCATCGGAGGGCCAACGGAAGTGTTAGACGCAGAGAAGATGATTGAAGTTAGTGGCGTAATCGCCCACAAGACTCTGCGTCGGTTGATGAGAGGATCACAATATCTGCCAGAGCCTGTCAAGGCCACCAAAAGACCTCATCAACCCATTCCGCCTCCAAAGCCGCAACCGCGGAAGAAGGGGAAACCGTCCAAGTTGAAGGCCGTGGCAAGTCCTGATGCCACCATTAGACCTTCCCCAACCTCAAGCCCTTCACCACCACTTCCAACAACCAGAAGGGAACCAACTCCACCTCCACCTCCTCCTAAGACGCAGCGCCCTAAGCCACCTCCACCTCCTCCTAAAACGCATCGCCCCAAACATCCAAAACCTCAACCTTCCACAAAACCCTCCTCCTCAATAAGAGTTGATGACTCACACTTTGGGGATTTTGGCGCGACTTTTATGCGTCCATCATCCCCTGCATTTGACGAAACTCCATCAACTCCCCCGCCTCAACCAAACTCGCCTACCCCACCAACGCAACCACAACCGCAAGAAGGCCAACTTGACCTCGAGTGGGAGACAATGCAAACATATCTGCAGCAATCAATCTTACGTCCAGTGATGCACTCATTGAATATGTTAGCACGTCGGCAGACGGAGTAGTTCCAATTCACATTGAATTACGTTCATCAACTGCTCTCGATCCGACCGGAAATACCGCCCCCTAACATTCCAGAACGCCTCCAACAGCCCTTTGTCTTCCCAGTACCGCTGCGCCCTGCACCTGAGCAGCAACGCAGACCTGATGAAGACAAGACTGATGGTTAAAAAAATATTTTTTTTCTTGCAATTTTGTATCTTCATATTCAATTGTATGCATTGGTGATAATAAAATTAATAGAATGAACATTTCTTCATCGCATGAATCTCTAACTTCCTCTTTGCGTTGTCCCTTGTTGTAAATTTATTCTAAGTACATTTAATTGGTCTTAACTTTTATCTTTGCGTTGAAAAGTTGGTCACTGTGATGATAATCATGCTCACACTTTTCGTACACTCTTTAAGTTAGATTACTTTCAATGCGTCTGCATACTATTCCTTAGAAACGCAAACCTACTTTGAATGTATGCAAGTAGCCAATTCAAACCTCTTTTACAAAATTTTGCAACTTAATCCTTGTTTACAATTTAAGCAATGAGGATCTTGCTACTCTCAAGTTTGGGGGTGGAAGAGGTTTGAACTGTCAAAGATAAAAATATGAGGAACTTATTTCAATCATGTCAAAAAAAAAATTAAAAAAAAAATTATTCTTTGAAACGCAAAACTCCGCTGGCAAGACTAATATATTTATCTTATTAAGAGTTTAGCTGAAAACGACACTTGCTCGTAGTTGGCCACCTCCATGCACCCCATAGTTGGTGTGTCAAAACGAAGGTGGGTAATCGTAATCAACGACGCATAAATAAATAACAAACTCCAATGTCTAGTGAGGAAACCGAGCTTAGATAAGAGTTTAGTAGAGAAGGGCACTTGCTCGTAGTTGGCTGCCTCCATGCACCCCATCGTTGGTATGTCAAAACGAAGGTGGGTCACCCTACTCGACGCATGCTTAATAACCATATAATAAAACCAATGAAAGAAAAAGAAACTTTATATCTTCATCTTTTTAGACTCAGTGTTAAAATAAGAAACAAAAATTTTGTGAATAATGAGTTAAAGAGTTTTGAAAAGAAAGCTTGCCGCATACAAATTAGACTCGTCCTAAAGAAAAGAATATAAAGGTAGAGAAATAATGTAACTAACGGGTAGCTGATTGAGTATAGCATTCTAAGAGACTAGTCAATGCGTTGAGAAAATGTTTAGATAATTGAAGTTTCTTAGATAGAAGTTATGCTTGAGAACAAGCATTTATCTAAGTTTGGGGGTGTGATAACTTGTAGAAATACAAGTTATTATAACCTTTTTCATAGATAAATAGAGCTTAAATAGAGAAGCATGCGGTAGTTTATGCTAAATTCTATTAATAAATCTTCCTTTGCGTTATACTCTTGTATTTTTATAAAGATAATCATTTTACCACTTTTTGAGCCTAAAACGCATGTTTTGACGCAAGAATGCAGACGATGCGTTGATGACTTCTTAACGCAGGACGACGCGTTAGCAATCTGTTCTTCGTGGATGCATGATCTGAACGGAACGCAAACAACCTGACGACGCGTTAACAACAACTCAACGCATAACTACGCGTTGACATCAGCCAAACTATGCATGGACGCATAGACAACCGTTAAGGCAAGGCGCTGAGAATCAAATCGGAATCTTGAGAGATTGACGGATGATTGACGAACATGATTTGTGGCTAAAGTGGTGGATCTTAATTGGCCTGAGACTCACGCAATCAGGCGAGATGGACGCAGTATCAATCTCGCTACCAATCAAGCAGATTTGCCATTAACTGTGATTGTATCAGCTATAAAAGGGCAGCTCTGCGAGATGAGAAAGGTTGTTGATTCTCGGAAGAACTCCATAAGTGACAGCAGAGCTCTCTCAGACTTCAACCGGAGACAAATAGCTCGAGAGAGAAGAGTCTTTCCTTTGCCGCACCACTTCACAACAGATCATCACGCTTCCATCTGAGCGACTCAAGACATTGACGCCTTCCCTGCTTTCTTTCTCATTTTCTATCTTAATTTTAGATTTGTATCAAGGAATTGAACTTATCGAAAATTGTATCTCATTTCATCAATAGAACTATCTTCCATGTCTACTCATTTCTTTAAACTATCCGCTTTTTACTTTCAAACCATGAGTAACTAATCACTCAAAGGTCTAGGGTTGCGTTAGCATCTAACTAGGAACCATAGTGTAACTATTTTATCTTGTCAATTGCGAGCTTAATCCGATGCTTATGTCCATCTGACAAATCGATATAAGTAGTAATAATCAAACTGCTCGAGAGGGTAAGTGATTGTGGAACTCAATTGACAAGGACCAAGTACTGTTACCCGTCTATAGAGATAACCTTGGTTCTTAACACTCTCCTATGCGTTATAGACATATAACGCCATGGCGATTGACAACCGGGAGAAGAGTCGCAAGTATGAATAGAATACTACTGTGCGTTTCCGACATTAGATGTTAATCAACCCGAACCCTTTCTTTATCCATTCACACACATCTTTAGCTGAACTTGCTGTGTCGCATGCTTTCCATCTTTCACAATTTTAGTCTAGTGTACAAACAATCGCTTTCCGTAGATTAAAAGCAACTTTCAAATATTTATTGGTTACCACTGTAAAGCATGAAATCCAATTAAAATCCGAATCAATATAATCCCTGTGTTCGACCTCGGACTCACCGAGAACACCTATTATTTTGCTTATACTTGGGTAAAAGAATAGGAAAACTTGACAAGACAACCAACGCATAGTATGTTCAAAGCATGACATGTTGAACGCATAAACGCATTATTTAGCACCTTGCGTTAGGTTGATTTACACATACAAAATAATCGCAACACACATGCAATATGTCATGAAAACATATGATTGGGACCCAAAACATAAACATGTCATAACATGAGGTAATCGGTTATGCTTCCAACATGAGTTACTCTGCCCTGATAGGAAGATGTGGACTTAAGCGAAACTAACTCATATGATGATTAGCGAGTCATGCAGTCAGTAGAGCTAGAGTCGCATCCAACATCAATCTTTAACATTTCGCCCTATTAGGAAGATGTGGACTTTAAGCAAAACTAACTCATCTGATGATTAGCGAGTCATACAATCAGTAGAGTTAGAGTCGCATCCAATATCAACCTTTAACATTCTGCCCTAATAGAAGATGTGGACTTTAAGCGAAACTAACTCATCTGATGATTAGTAGGTCATATAGTCAGTAGAGTTAGAGCCGCATCCAAAATCAACCTTTAACATAAACATAAGATTGGACTAAAGGGGTGCAACCACACATACCCTACTAGCCCTGTAAGCATAACCTATACCCAAATAAAACTTGATCTCAAGATAATCATGAGCATAAATAATGCATGGGGTCATACAGTCAAGATAATCATGAGCATACATAAATCTTCTAGAACTTTCTAGAGATATCTAGGGGATTCGTGGATATTCTAGAACTTTCTAAAACTTTCTAGATTCTTGTAAAATTTTCTGGAAGCTTGCACATTTTGATGGTCTTGAGCATTGTGGTGTTTTTGGTTTAGGTCATCTCCTCTTGGGTGTCTAAAATTGAGTTAGGTCGGGCCTTATGAACAATTAAATTTAAGAATTCACCACATAATTTCATATAATATTTTCATACAAACTTGGGATGTTACAAGTTGTTTTTTGAAAAAATTAGCCCCATTTCCTCACAATTTCTTAGGTACATTCTCCTCATGGTCCCTTAAAACAATTCAAAACTCTTAGAAAAATTTTAAAAACAATAATAAATTTCTAAAATCTATTTTCTTATGCTCTGTTTGATGAGGATGATTTCGTTCTTAGTCATTTGTTTTTAAAAATTGTGTTCATGGCTTCAGAATTCTTTTACATAGTCATCGTTGTTAAGAAAATATTGGAATTCCTAACCAATATAAAAATAAAAAAAAATTAAAAAAAATAAAAAAATCAAATGTTTAAAAAGTAGTTTTTAAAATGTCAAAACTTAGTTTGGATTTTTCAAATATTTGTGGAAAGTAGATATAACAAATCAAAGAAACTCATAACTAGAGTGATTAAAATCATTTTTTTCAAAATTCTACAACAAAAAATCAAATGGCTTTTAAACTGAGACCTTAATTTTCTAGTTTTGAATAGGGATATAAAAACTTGCATATAAAATAGATAATACCACAAAGTAACATGTAGGTGAAAGTAGTGTTTATATACATAGTTTAATTTTTAGAAATACAAAATTAATAAAAACAAAATGGTTATTAAAGAGAGGTCAAAATAATTATCAAACAAGACCTAGATGATTAAAGTTTTACGAAATTAGATATACTTATTACTTTAATATGAAACTAGATGCTTTTTTTGAATTTTTTTTGAATGGTTGTTTAGATTAAACAATTTGAAGTTGAATGCCAAAGCCATTCATATATATGAGGCTATTATTGCTAAGCATAAGTTGTTTAGTGAAGGACCACATATACTTTTAGTTTGGAGGTTAATTAACACCATTTATTAAATACACATCTCATAATAACATGTGACCTTCTTGGTTTCGCATTTAAAATTATGTTTGGTTTAAAGATTTCACTGGATAATAGATGTTTGAAAAATATTTGTTTTCTCGAAATATGTTTGGTTATACATGAAATGTTATTTGATTTTTTTTAATAAAGAAATGATATTTTTATTTGTTTAATGAGATTAATATATAGATTTTGTGCAATTGTGTGATACATCTAAAAATATGGTTTCATTAACTATAAGTAAGAAAATTGTTGACATTCCCATCTCGTTTGAGTTTTTTGTTTGAATTATTTCGTAATTGATATATATTTATTGGTTCGGTTAGTCAATCCAGAATCTGAGACTCTAACTTTTTCTTCTTTTGAAACTCGCATTTTCACTAAGTACTTTCCGAATTTCCTTGAACTTGGGCTCACTCGTAAGCTTTGCTTTGCTTGGAGTAATCCTCAACATAAATAGTGATGGTTACAAAATTCAAACCATAAATTAATATACCGAATAGAGTGAATTAATTTAAATGGTTAGATTATTCATTAACTAATATTTTCAACAAATATTCTTATAAACTAAAATTAATTAAGTACACATTTTAAACAATCAATCCATTATTATTGATTTATCACAATTTAATTAAATAAATAACTATGTTAATTTAATATATAATTATCAAGTAATATTTGATTATAAATGTAATTTAAACATTAGAAAGTTAAAATAAAATATATGAAATAGAAACCAGATGTAAAAAGAGAGAGAGAGAGAGAGAGAGAGAGGTGAGAGAGAAAGAGACATTAAAGAGGGAAGAGAGAAGAGAGAAGGAGATTTTAAAAACCCTTGCTTAGGCTAATTAAGAATGTAGTAATAGTGATATAATATAATATTAAGTAGAGGGACTAAATTTAAACACTTAAAAAGTCATTAGTATTCTACCTATTATGAAAAAGCTATATAAGATTAAAATTATATTATAATAATAAATAAAAATAAACATTACTCACTAATTATAACTTTTTTTTAATAATATTATTTTTCATTTGACAGATAATGTAGCGATCCATTTTTTTAAAATAAAGTGTTTTATTATTTTAATTTCAATTTTTTAAAGAATATGAAAAAAAATTGCTTAAAATAAATAAATAATATGAAAAAACTGTAAATAGTGTATAATAATTGGAAAAAAAAAAAAAAAAAAAAACTTAATATCATCTATTAAAAAGAAAAGGAAGAAAATGACCTAAATATTAACTTGATAGAGGATTCGTGTATGGGTGGAGAAAAAAAAAACCAACATTCATCCATGACCACTACATCATAATAACATTAGTTTTATATTGTAATGCGTTAAAATGTCACCTAATTGTTTTAGTATTTTTAACCAGTAAAATAATAATTCATTTTCCTGTCTCATCTTTAAAACTTTGTATTAATGTCTACTTGTAATATCACTTTACCATTTTTATGTTCATTCCCATGATCCAAACCACCTCTTAATAAATGGGAAGGAAGTATTGAGAGTTGTTGATTAAAAACAAATAAATAAATAAATCTCCTCCTTTTAGGACATAGAGGAAAATATTAGCAATGAACATTTGAGTCACTAAAAATACATGTTTGATATTTGAGTCTATCTGTCTCACGTTATGATTAATAAATCATAGTAACTAAATTATGAACCATTACCTTTTTATACTATTATTTAATTTTTGCACATCATTAATCTATACAACGATGATAAAGATTATCCAAGTAAAAAAAAAAGAAGAGAGAAAGGAGGGAAAGAAAAGAATGCTATTTAACTTTGTATCTATTAGATTTATACTATTAATTTCATGATTTTAATACTTATGGGACATAACAGTATCAATTAGAGGGCATATGGTTCGATGTGGTAACCAAAATATTTAAATATCTCCCTTTTTTTAATACAACAATTGTGGGAATGAAGACCTTGTTTGGGTTTTATGTCCTAAAACTCATGGTTTGTAAACTTTAAACATATTTTCAATAAAGTTGTTATCAAGGTTTATTCAGCAAATATGTTATTGAATATGTGAATTACGTTTAATATAACCCTAAATCCAATAAACAAAGAACCTCTAACTATAGTTTGAATATTTAAACTTTATGTGTGGATATAAAAATTTGGATCAATGTAATAGCCAAAATGGTCTATAGTATAGAGATAAGACTGGGTACCTTAGCCTGGTGACACTATGGATGCGGTCAGTTTTGTATTTGATACAAACAATGTGATCCTATATCATTCATATAAAGACATGAGAGTGAGAGCATCCTATGTAGTGAGTTTGCATGAGACCGGACCATGAGATAATCACTTTTACTTTATAACATCGTTTACTATTAAGACTGATTAGTTCAAAATGGTGATCTAGGTAACTCAATTTTAATCCTGAGCTAACTATGAATTCCTATTTATTTGAGATTATCCTTTAATCTGCATAGGTGAGAGTGGCTCGAGTTGGCCAACTCAATAAGCTTACCATTTTAAGGATAAAACCAGGTAGATAGCTAGGACATAGTCATGTGAGATGAAATTAACGCCTACCTAATTCAAGGTTAGTAGAGAAGTTGTTCCCTTAAGTACTGACTTTGGGTCTTGGACAAGGGGACTTACCCTCTCATTGGCCCGAGAGGGACTTGGTTGGGTGGTTGGACCACTAACTAATTGTTCATTAGAGGATCAGTGAGACTTTAAGGAACAAGATGTAATTATAGGGGTAAAACAGTAATTCTAACCTAGTTGTAATTACGAACAATTTGTGAAGGATCAACTTACTAATCATGGTTATATCAAGTGGACAGAAATATATCTACAGTGAGGAGAGTACAACTACTGGCTATAGTGGAATGTCTCAATAGTTAACAAATGTTAATTAATTAGGTTAAGGAGTTTAGTTGGTTAATTTTTGTGACAACCCCAAATCATTTAGGTAAATTCTCCTAGTAAATTAATTTAAGTCATTATGCATAAAAAGGAATTATATTTATGTATATGTATTTATGTATTTATTTAGGTTAAGGAGGAAAGTTTTAAAAGTAGCATTTATGGTGGTTGGAGAGTCTTAGGTGGAGTTAAGGAAATTGTTGGGAATTGGTAAAGGATAATTTTATTTTGGGGCAAATAAAATAAAATAAATGAATTTGGTGGGATTGGAGTTGAATAAAGGAGATTTTATTTTATTTGGTTGAAGAAACAAAAAGTGAAAAGTGGAATTAATGGTTTAAGGAGGGGGAGGAATTAGGGTTTAGTTTAAACCCACCCTCCTCGGTTTGCGTGCAATCAAAAAAAAAAAAAAGGAAAAGCCATCCCCCTCTCTCTCTCTCTCCGCCGCCTCTCTCTCCTCCTTTCCTCCCTGTTTTTCGCCGCCGCCACCCTTTCCAGTCTCCCTCTGCCCCCGCCATCTCTCTCTCTCCATTGCCAATCGTTTTCGGAGGTTGCACGTCAGAGTATCGCCAGATTCACGCCCTGAGTGTCGCTGTCGGCTTCTCGCTCTCGCTGACTCTCGGGCTCTCGCTCTCGCTCGACTCTCGTTTTCTTGCTCGGCTCTCGCTCTCGCTCAGAATTTAGTTCTCGACAGTGATTACTTGCTCGCCTGACCAGATCAGTACCCCCCTAAGTGAGTATCACAAACCCGAGTGGGTTAGTTGCATATTTAGGTAAATATTTGGGGAATACGAATTAATTGGTACATCTTAATAGGTGGTCGGCGATTGTTTTAGTCCGTAGGGTCGGAGGAAGCTACGAGTTTGGTCACGTTCGGGTAAGGACTCTCTCGAACAAATTTTTGAGGTTGCTTATGATAGACTAGACTTATGGACTAACTTAAATTAGGGGAATTTTATTCCCAGTTTGTTCAGGAGTTTTGCAAGAGTTGTAGTATGGTTAATTTTATGGATCGATCCTCAGGTAAGTGATCTTACTACCTGAACCGCCTTCGGGCCATGTGTTTAGTTGTCATGATGTAGTAGATTTCTAAAGCCTCTTGTGATATAGCATGCTTGTATGAAAATTCCCATGTCCAAAAGTTGTATGTGCCTGATAGTGCATAAGCCTATGCCATGAAATGTTTATGAACAGTATTATTCGTGTATGAATCCATGGAATGGAATGAGTATGAACTTGATTGTTTATGTATAATAAGTAGAGGCGACTCCCCTACGTTGGTTGGGTGTCCATAGGAGGTTGTGTTCCTTCGGGATCACTAGAGGATGTGTTTCTTCGGGATCACTAGAGGTTGTGTTCCTTCGGGTTCACTAGAGGTTGTGTTCCTTCGGGTTCACCTTGTGCTCCTTCGAGTACATTAGAGGTTTGTGTTCCTTCGGGATCACTAGAGGTAAGAGTTTCCTTTGGGGCTCTAGAGGTTTGTGGACATCCATAACCAACTGCAGGGCGAGTATAACTAGTTCCCTATAAAAGTATGTTAGATATGCATGTCTTATGTTTGACGCACTTAAAGGACTTAGGTGCCTAGCCCGACTCTGGTAGTGGGGTCACTTACTGAGTAATATAATTACTCATCCTTTCATCTTATATGTTTTTTAGGTAAAGAAAAGAATGTGCTGGCGAATGACAAGAAGAATCCTTGATGGCACCACGGGACCCGTAATAGCTTTCGCTTAGTATTGCATGTTTTACAGAGTTTTGTCCAACTGTCCAATTTTTGTTTTGAGACTCGTCTTTTTATTTGATATGTGGATTTCCGTTCATGAAATTTTTATTGATTTTATTAGGGGTACCCCGAACCAAAATTTCCTTTTATTTATTTATGCATTGTTTTTCTTGAATTAATATAAATAGAAATTTCCATGAAAAGCATTGTTTCTTATTTACTATTCAGCATAGTGTCTTTCTTGAATTTTGCATGCATTGAGTAATGGTCCGATTAGATACTGTAAGTCGGGTCGTTACAATTTTAGATCGTTGGAGCTCATGATTTGTAGGTTCATTAAGTTCACTTGTTAGCTCATGGATTAAACCTTAGAACAGTGTAATGAGAGAATTTGAAAATGTTCAAATTCGTTAAGGGAGTAAGTGAAGAGAATTGAATCCCAGCAGAAGCATGTGATCATGTTCTTTGATTTCTTGAAAGAATTAAAAATACAAAAAGTTAAGAATAAGATTAGGCAACATACCTTCGTCGAACTATAATTCTCGAACCGATAGTATTCTCCTTGTAGTCTTCTTTTTAAAAGAGATCTTCCTTGGTATGACTATCCGGTTTGTGGAAACTGCTTCTCGAAAGAATGAGAAGAATTTTCTTAGAAGAAGAGTTTTAGAGTAATCGTAGAGATTATTCTCGTAATGAGTTCTATGAGGGCTTCCAAGGGCCTTTTTTATAGAACTATATGGGTTACTCCTAATCTTATTAGACTAACCCCTCTATAGAGATTTTAAATTAAATATTTAATAATATCCAATATTAATAAATATTTGTCCAAATAATATCTCATATTAAATGGTTTAAAATATTTAAATCTTATTTAAATATTTATTTTCTACATAATCTTTAATTTGAATCTCATCCAAATTAAATAATTAATTATTTGAATCCAATTCAAATTAATTAATTAATTAATTAATTAATTCTCCCTCTATTTATTTATATGGATTTCATCTAAATAAATAATTAATTATTTGGATCATATTCAAATAAATTAATTCTCCATATTATAAAGTTTATTTGAATAATGTAATTAATTGTATCCAATATAATTAATATTATTCCTCATAAATTTGAACATTTCAAAATTTTCTTTCAACATAATTAATTAAACTCTTTAATTAAATTAATCTTCATTCATTAACTACAAGGCAAACCACTATAGACCCATAGTTGAACTCTTATGCACTATAGGACAAGTTGTGTCCATGGATATAATCAGTATAAGTAAGTCGATCCTTCACGAGTTGTTCATAATTACATCTAGATCAAATGTCCATTTCTACCTTTGTAATTACCTCTTATCCTTAAGTACCATTAATATCTCTAATGAATAATTTGTTTATGATCCAACCATAAACTAAGTTCCTCTCGGCCCAATGAGAGGGTGGGGCCCCTTATTCAAGACCAAAATTAGCACTTAAGGGAACTACTCATCTACTTACCCTATCTGGAAATGAGCGAATTCCATCTTGTGAAGTTATATTCCTAGCTCCCTATTTAGTCAAATCCCCAAAATAGTAGGCTTATTGAGTCGGCAACTTGAGCCACTCTCACCCATGCAAATGAAAGGATCGACCTTATAGACAGAAGTTCATAAGTCACTCAGGATTAAGATCGAGTTGCACATGATCATCTTATAAAATATTAATCTCATCAATTAACGAATTTATAAAGAGAGATTAAATATTTCGCGGTTCGGTCTTATACAAACTCTTTGTATAAGATACCTTCACTCACATGTCTCCACATGAACGGTTTGGATCAAACCCTTTGTAACTATTACAAAGTGAGCTGTATCCATAGTGTCACCAGAATAAGGCACCCAACCTTATCCATATACTATAGACCTTTAGGTTATTTCTTGAACATGATCCACCTGTATGTCAACTACATACATGTTCAAGGCTTCATGCAATAACCTTGGATTTGTCCGTAATGGATAAATTAATATTGCATAAAATAATAATCAAATTAATTAACTAATTAATTATAAGGCTTTAGGGCACAAATCCCAACAGTAAGTTTTACGTTTTGTTTGTTTAATTATGAATTAAACAAATATGGAGAGTTGGAAATATTTAAATGTGATTTAAATATTAATCGCATGAATAGAGATTCATCAGATTGGAAAATGTCAAGATAAGTGGAAAAATTATTAATTTAATATTTAATATTAATTTAATATAATTAATTAAATTATTTAATTAATTATTATTTAAATTAATTTTGCATGAAGTAGGAGGTGTGTGTTTTAGAAACATACATAACACTCTTTCAAACACCTCATAATCCACTTGGTTTATCACCAAAATTGGTGTCAATTCATAGCAAATCTGATTTGCATGTTTTCTTCTTTAAATAGAGAACGATTAACTTGAAAATGGATTAATGATTTAGTGAATTTTGCTAATAATTCTCACTAACTCTCAAACTCTCCAAAACTCTCAATAAACTTCATTCTTGCTCCAAATTCATCACAATTTGGATCCCACAATCCGTTCTAAGGTTAGAGAATAACAATGAAGTCTCTTGTGGTGGTCCACGAAGTGTTTGTGATCAAATCTTCAAGGAAAATTGCTTCAATATTGAGCTTCAACAAATAAGTATCAAAACTATGTTTTTTAGTTTTTAGAACAAGCATGTTTAATCCCTAAAATTGATGTTGTTAGAGTGCTTTAGATCTAAATTGTTTCCCATGTGTATTCTTAACTCTTTCAAATCGAATATTTCACCTATAGGGTAGAAGACCAAGTCTATTACCCTTAAGCTAATCTCACTTTGACAGTTAGATATCATGTATCATTAAATTAAAATAAATAATAAATAACTCTTAAAAAATGATAAAAAAAATGTTAGACACGACTCAAATAGTTAAGTTTACTCGTAACCCACTGACTATAAATTAAACATCTCAAATCAACCCAATTCTAAACAAATACAGTTAGGGGGCGTTTGGGGTGCTGGATTGTAATCAGGATTACTGGGAATCTGATTACGATGGGTTTTGTTGTCTGAAATTGGAATGCATTGGAATCTGATTACGGTGTTTGAAGTGTAGGGTTGGATTGGTTGGGTTTCTAATTACAATGTTTGGATTGCAGGGTTGGGTTTGGGTTAGGTTTGACTGTTTTTTTTTTAATATTATTTTGACTGTTTTTTTTTTCTACATCTGTTTTAGCCATCATATATTTTTAACTTTATTTGGTCACACTATATAAAATTAACTATGATGCTCTATTATAATTTTGAATTTTTTTGAATATTATTTTGGCTGTTTTTTTTAAATATTGTGTAGACTGTTTTTTTCTTCTACATTTGTTTTAACTATCATATATTTTGAACTTTATATGATCATACTATACAAAATTAAAATATCATATTATATTATAATTTTAATTTTTTTAATATTATTTTGACTATTTTTTTAATATTAATTTAATATTATTTTGTTATTTTAACGTATCATACTATATTATAATATTGACTTTTTTTTTTAAATATTATTTTGACTGTTTTTTTTTTTTTTTGTCTACATTTCTTTCAACTATCATATTATATTAGAATTTAGAGTAAAATAATTTTAGAATATAATAAAATGTCTACGAAAGAAAATTAAAGTTCGATAAACAATTACTTGAAGTCAAATTACAAAGAAAATCATGGAAAGATAAGGTTCATTAATCATAACATAACTTAGGTTGCAATTGAAGAAGAAATAGTCAAACAAATTCAAGATATAGAGAAAAAAATTCATGGGGCTGGATCCCGTTGTCGCCCAAGAACTTGCATGCAATAGTCGTACTTTCACTGTGGTGGGAAGTCCACGAAGTGGCTTAACAGCATCGGATCTGCAAGCAATGAACGTGCAACAGTCAAGTTATCTTGCACCGACAGACCAGGAATTGATTACAGCTCGACGAACAGTTCTCGGCGACGACGCCTTGCTAGGTCTTTGTTCACGACAGGTCACTATGCAATGTCGTCAATGGACTTCGTCAGAAGTTGGAATCCCTCCCGAACCACGTCGTTGTACTCTCCAATCGAGGAACTTCGGAACCTCCTACTTCTTGATAGCATGCTACTCGCAGATCCTCTACCACTGCGGGTAGTTGGAGTATCCTCTGATATGGTAGAGTTGACAAAAGGTGGATCAGGAATATAGAAGTTCTCAAAGTCCGGGGACTGGTTATTCAAGATGTCCTCGTTCTCCTCATCTACAACAAGTTCAGATCCGACCTCTACAGTGGTGGTTGCACGACTTTCTGTGCCTCTATCTTTGCTGAATATAATGGCCAAGTCGTCATAGAACAGAAATGACTTATGGCGCAATCCTTTTGCACTCGGATGACTGTATTAAAGGTTAAATGTGTTATGACTAAGATATATTTAAAACAAAAAGAAATAAATAAAAGAAATAAGAAAATTACCTTGAGCCACGCGTCAAATATCTCCGCCTCACAGTCAATACATTTGCACTTCGCATTCCAACCAAATCAACTACATCCTGTGCCCAACATTTCAGCGATCGCACTGTATTGTCTCTTCAACGTCCTGACCCTTGACTCCAAATGTGGGCTTACCTGTATGGAACACCCCAGAATCCTCTGCTGCATCATCCGCAGTATGTTCACTAGGAATCTAGGTCGGAAAGTCCCGTTATCAGCTCGCCAGTGCCCGGACTGAACACATTGGACCAAACACTCCACGAGGATTCGGTCCTCCTCATCCATCCAAATATGTTTTGTGGCTCTTGCGTGTGATCTGGATGCTTCCATCTAAAATTAAATAATTTTAACAAAATCAAGCTAGAACATGAAGGTATAGTGTGGTGAGCAAGCATTAACCCATTGAGACTGTATACAACAAGAATCACTTCATTCAAACTATACATTAAAATATAAACATGTGTTATACAAAAAAATATATAAAACGTACACGTCGGGCGTGAACCAAATATTGTATACATAACAAAAAAGACTATACAAAAGTTGGGCCCATTGGCGTCGTTAATTTGCATTTCATTCAGCCCACATCTGATTCGCGAGATCATCCCTCCATGTAGTAAATGCATTGAAGGTCTCCATGAAATCAATATTCTCATTGTCTGTTGGAATTGGTCCCCCCTGACTTCCCTCTCCTTCGTCAAGTAATGAGTTTGGGCCCATTTCTCGAATTATTAGATTGTCGAGTAGACAACATGCATGTATGGTCTTGCAATGCACATCAATAGGGTAGTATGATTTTCCACAGAGGATTGCCCATCGACATTTCAACATCCCGAACGCTCTCTCAATGACATTTCGGGCAGACGAATGTCTCATATTGAAAATCTCCCTAGGGCTTGTTGGCGGGTTCCCTCCCTGCCACTCGGTCAAATGGTATCTTTGTCCCTGATATGGAGCCAGAAAACCCTCGGTGTTTGGATAACCAGCATCGCATAGATAGTAGTATCCTGGAAATTGGGCTAAGTTATCACTTGATGATCGTTCATCCGCATGGAAGGGTATATAGATATTTATAAACTAACCCCTAGGGACTTTCAATCCAGTTGCCCTAGACACTGTATCTCGTAGAACCCTCGAGTCAGCAGCTGATCCTTCCCATCCAGCTAAAACGAATATGAACTCACAGCTTTGATTGCATACAGCAAGGAGTTCGTTGTGATCTCGCCCTTTCTAGTCTTATAGCGTGGTCGATCAGCTGCACTGACATTTACCTTTATGTGGGTTCCGTCAAGTGCACCTAAGCAATTCTGTGATGAATCGTTGTTTCAATGATAAGTTCAAGGTAATTTCAAAACCCCCAAACAATACCATTAAAACAACAAGATGGTTGTACCTAAAACCAGAGCCATCTGTCATCTGTACAATTTTCATTGACTGACTCTAGTCTCCGTAACAAAACTTCGTACAATCTCAATATTGCGTTCAGCAAAATATTGAAGTGGCTGGACACTGTCTCGCAAGACCGTGCAAATTGGCGTCGCATCACTCTATTTTTTACATCGTGTGCGACTATGTGCAGGAAGATAGCCACCATTTCTTCGACGTCTACATATTTCGTTGGCCTTAACCCACCCATTGTCCTAAATAAGTGACACAGAATCGTGAACGTTCTCCTATCCATACGAGTGTTCTCACGACACGTTTGATCATCTTCGTATATCAAACGAAAGAAATTCAACTGTCGAATTTGATGTCTAATAAGTGGAGACGGTTGCTCCCGATTATCCTCCACTTGTAGCAAAATGGTGATAGTATTTACCATTGCAACGGTGGCCGCACATACAGCAGTTAGTATTGCGATTAACTCGTCAGGTTGAATGTCCATATCATCCATTGCTTAACTCAACTAACAATGAACCTGACAAGATAACGGCCATATTTTAGTATTCCTACCATATCGAGGTCCTATCTATTCGACCTTCCTACGTAATCAGTCCTTTCTTCTATCCCACCCAATTTTGTATTTAAAAAGATATTGATTACAAATGAACAAATAATTTATATAAACAAACAAATGAATAAACAAACGAATGCGTAAACAAACAAACATATTTCTATCTCTAACAAGCAAGTGATAATTTTTTTTTTTAATTGTCCCGCTGTTATATACTTTTATAATTTTATAATCTCATTTGGAACACGTTATTTAAAATTGGATTTGAAAACTCAATGTAGTTTAATTGTGAAAATATTTTCCATTCCCTTAATCATAAAGAACCATCATTGATGGGGTAATGTGTTATTTGACTACCATTTATCATAAATTATATTTTCAAAGCCATTTGATAAACTTTTTCTAAAAGTAGGACTTAATGGTAGTTAATTAAAAACAATTTGTGTATCAACTTTCGTGAAGTATCAATGTTGGATTTTAAATATAGAAATGAGTTTGAAAGATTGTATAAGTACCAATTTTAGTAATGTAGGAAACATTGGATTTTAATTATAAAGTAGGAAACTAGTTTTTAATTATAAAACCGTGTTGTGTTCGAGTTGAAATACCAAACTATGATGCAAAGTAGGGAGTTTGTTATTGATTGAAGAACCTTACCAAAATGAGTTGAAATCTTGTTTGTGCATAAATTTTTGTAAATTACAAAACTTTGGATTACACATTTGGATTTTAATTCTAAAGTATACCTTATATTTTGAAACTAAAAATTCATTTTCGTCCCAAACAATTGAATTGTTTTTTTTTTTTTTTCTATTCTTTCTTGTATGCTCTCATGAAATTTTTTTTTGTTGTTATTGACTTGGAACTTTTTTTTGGTTGTTATTGACTGTTTCCTTTCTTATTTTTTTATTTTCACACCTTCAATAAACATATTTGATATTATTCCTAAGATGTGATTGATATAAAGTAAAAAGAAGAGTGTATAATGTAGGTCATAAACTAAACAATACAATTGAAATTATTAATCATTTAAAAACTGTTTTTAGACATATGTGGAACCAAATGAATTATATAAATAAATTATACAAAACCATTTCAAACAAGATAGAAGATACAAGTTCCACATGTAACATGTGTTGAAAAAAAAAAAAAAAAATAGTGCAAATAAGTTACGTGTAATGTATTGAAGATCAGACAGTGTAGGCTACTTAAATGCCAATTTCCACCCCACATTGACAATATATATATATCAGAAGAATACAAGATTTAGAACATATGATTAAAAAACAAAAGAACAAACAAAAATATAGATGGAATCAAGGGGACTCACCAGTGGAGAATAACAACTTGGAGAGGTAAATGATTCTTCAAATGTGTGTGATTGAAATGGGGGAGAATGAGTTGCATATATAAGCATGAAATTAACGAGGTTTAAACAACCCAACCACCCAAATTAAAATGATGAACAATACAATTTTTAAATGGAAGTGATACCAAATTAATAAACCAACAACCAACATAATAACATAATAAAAAAAAAATTGTGATCCAACAAAATCGATTAGAATGGAACCAGATAGTCAACCAACCAATTACAATGATTTTTATTTATTTATAAAAATGGCTTCAGGTGTGGGACAAAAAAATTTTAAGCAATCAATTTTTTTATTTAAAATTTTTTAAAACAGAACTGATCAGTAGGTTAAAATGAAGCATGCTTCAAACAAGTGTTCATTTGAAAAAGTAAGATGAAAATTGTAGAGTTCGAAATGGCAATCAAGAAAAGAAAATTATGAGGCTTTGAATGAAAAAAAGAAAAAGCCCTCATCAGCCAATATGGACATGCAAAAAATGGAAGGAAAAGAGAAACATAATGCAAACCCATCTGAACCTGACCAAAAAAAAAAATGGAACTCATAGATCTGTAAACATGCAACATAATCAGAAGGGAAACAAATGAAACAAGCCTATGAACATGCAACCACAGAAGAGATCCATCCAAACATGAAATATATATGAACAAAAGAGGCGAAAATTAAACAACAGATCTCCGACAGAAAAAAAGAAACACAGATCTACACCCAATCTCGGCCAAATGTAGAAAAAAAAAACAGAAAAAAAAAACAACTCTATGAACATGCAAAACCGAATATGAATATGATAAATATGCGAAACATGAGGAAGAAGATTAGACCATAGATCCATAAATATGCAACAAAATGAGAGGAGGAAAAAATTACAAAACAATAGATCTCAAAAGAAAAAATAAATGGCACACAGATCTGCACCCAATGTCGGCGGAATGTCGAAGAAAACAAAAATCAAACGAATATATGAACATGTAACACTGGAAGACGAAAAAAAAAAATCACATACTCACCTTCGGGAGGAGCCCTCCCCTACCAAAACCCAAATTGGCGTAACGGGACCACCTACCAAGCTCTCGACGGCGACAAGAGCCACCATTCCCATCGTTAGAGCGGCAAGAGAGGGCTTCGACGTCCCATCTCGTCTGCTCTGAAGCATTAATTAACGCTTTAGAACAAAGAGTGCCGAGACATGAGAGAAGAGGAAGATCAGTGGAAATGAAGGAGGGAGAGGAGGCGATAGAAGAGAGAGAGGGAGATCGGTGGAAGTGAATGAGGGAAGAGGATGCGTCAGAAGAGAGAGACGAAACCGGCGGAAATGAATGAGGGAGAAGAGGAGGCGTCAGAAGAGAGAGATGAAACTGGTGGGATAAAACGAGGGATTGGGTTGTATTGGTTTTGAGGTTGGTTTTGTAATCCAAACCAACCCTAAAGCCCATTCCCCAAACATGGGTTTTAAGACCCAATCCAACCCAATCCCATCCTCCAAACACCCCCTTAGATTTTACCCACACATCTTGAAGAGGGTTATTATTCAGTTCAATACACTTCACAACCATTTCTTTTTTAAAATTTTGTTTACAAAATGTGATTGAAAGAACTATTGAACAATTTAGGGACTTAAATAATTGGACAAAACAACTCAAATGAAACTACACTAAAATCAAGAAACCAAAATGTGTTGTTCTAATTACAGAAAAAGAAGTACTCAAACCCACTTTCGATTCAAACCCCCCACAATTTCAATTTTGTCAAGAGTTTTGTCCTGATCTCGAAAAAAAATTACAAAAATCACCCTTAAAGTATAGTGGTGGTTGCAACTATACCCTCAAATTTTCAATTATAAAATTTGAACTCTTAAACTTTAATTGTATAAATTTAAGGGTTCAATTTTTATTATTTGTGTTCAATCTCTATAACTATGGCAAGTTTGATAGTCTAATTTTAAGATTCGTAGAAGTTCAAGAACCCCGCATCTATAATTTAAAGTTTTAGGATATAATTATAATTATCACCATATCGAAGGCCTCGGATATATAAATATATATATATATATATAAATAAATAAAGAGTAAATGACATCCACAATCGCTACCAAATTTTGCTGTTTTTGGAACTGGGTCACTCGGGATTTCCCTTGTATATTTCTCATGAATTGACGGGTTGTTGGATGGCCCGTACGCAATTCATTTTGTACTCGTCAACTGTTGACTACTATGCATAATTGAAGTGAATTTGTTGTTTCAATCTCCAGGATATTTTCCTCTGTTTTTGTTTTTTCTTTATTATCCTACACCAACTCTTCTTATTTGTTCACGAATTGAAGATCCATTTGCTTTCCAAGATGGAGAGAGCGACGAAGAACGTCTTACTTTCTTCTAATGGGGATGAGATCTCCAAGAACCTGGCTATTCATCTTGCCAAAAGGGGTTGCAGGTTCATCATTCAACTTATAACTTGGTGGTTTTATGTGTATGTTTACTGAGGAAATTGAGAGAAATGGAGGGCACTCATCAAACTTTTCGTTATTGGGTTTCTTTCTTCTGTTTTGTTTGCCTCTTTTTTATTCGTACTAGTTAACTCTGTAAGCATCTTTTTCATGGCTATGTTCAGACTGGTTTTGATTGGAAATGAGAATGTTCTTCAGAGCATGAGCAAGGTGATAGCACAGTCACTAAAGGGTGTCCTGCCAATTGAGGTTGTTGGGTTGGACATGGAAGGAGAGAGAGAGGCGGCTTTTGATGAGGCTGTGAACAGGGCATCTAGTATTTTGGGAACTTTGGATGCTTTCGTCCATGCTTATACTTATGAAGGTACCCCCCTCCCCCATCTCTCTCTTTCCTCCATACTTTCTTTTTATAACTTGACTATGATGTAGTGAGATTGTTATATAGTTTTTGGTTTGATTGTTTTAGTATTGGTTAGTTGTTGATTCCTTGGCATGGTTTGATGTTGTGGGGAAGGTTGAATAGAGATTTTCTTTGTGAGTATTTTGGAAAGAGGTTAGGTTCCACCACCCTGACTTTTCTGAATTATCTGCTCATAGTTTTTGGTGAACTCAGTGACTGTTTACAGATATTGGTTTACTTCACTGAGCTTCGAACTGAAGCAAGGAGGGTTTTGCTGAGAGTTATTGGTTTTAGTATGGATGATAATTTCAAAAGGCTTCTGAGGCTTATTTCTTGAGGTTGACTTGGGGTTAGTTTCAAAGCTTACTCCTTCCCTTGTGTTGTAAATATAGCAGGGACAAAGTATTTTGTTGCGCCTTTGAGAGAATGCACTGGGGGCTTTAGGCTTAGAACGTATATGCCTATGTAATAGTTAGAAGAATGATGTTAAGTTGTTCTCTTGAAAAAATTGCAACTTTGTCATATTTATCATTGTGTTCCTTTTTTAAATCGAGGCTTATGCGTCATGCTTATCTGCAGAATTTCTTCCATTTTTTCCTGTGGCATGCTGAATTTTAATTGTTTAGTATCATTGAATGTTTGGAAAAAGTAGTTGACAAATGATCATTAGAAGTCCACCCTGTTCTACTCATGAAAGAAGTTGTACTGAAAGTTAATGGTGAATCACAAAGTGGAACATTGTGAAAGTCTTCTTTCTTCAGGACAAACTTCTGCAGAGCCCTCCCTTTCTCAATGAAGAACCATGGAATTACTGCCCTTTTATCTTCCATAAACTTCTTCAAAATGTCTTTTAAGGTGGCATGCAGCAACTAAGAAAGCTCCAAAATATAATTATTTCTAGCTTGGTTTGAAATGAAATAAACTACATTTACAAGAAATAGTATCTAATCAGTAATTACCATCCTCTCTGTCAAGCCAGTTGAGACAATACATCTTATAGAACCAAGCCAGAATTGAAGGTAAAACAGTTGGCTTTTAAAATCAAGTTCCATGTACAATTGTTTGTTTATTGATCTTTGGTTTACATTTTCTTCAAGATGTTATACTCAGCTCTGCTATTGGATGGTGATAATAAGGATGTAGAACTTCTTTGATAGCTATCCCACTGAAAACTGTGTTAACTGCACTGTGTTTGAAGCAGGTGCCGTACAAGATGCTTTACAACTATCTGAAGAGGAATTCAGAAAGATTGTTAAGATAAATTTGATGGCTTCATGGTTTCTGATGAAGGCTGTTTGTCGAAGAATGCGGGACCAGAAATCAGGAGGTTCAGTAATTTTTTTAACCACCTTAATTGGTGCTGAGAGGGGACTGTATCAAGGAGGAGCTGCATATGGATCATGCTTAGCAGGATTACAGCAGTTAGCTCGAGTAAGTAGTTGTTAACTTGTCATTGGTTACTGCCTCCACTGGCGACTCTTCTTTTTCTTCTTTGTTTCATCGCATCTATTATTTTTTGTTTCCTAGGATCTATTTTCGTGAGTGTATTTCTGCATTATTATTTGTCAGAAAGAGTTATTCAAACCTCAGACTTCATCTTCCCAACTTTGGCATCTTAGTATGTACCCTTTATGTACCTTGAAGTTGTGGAATCTGTGTGACATAGTATGATTTCCATGGTGTTTAACTAAATCCCGCAGATATTCTCTTGTTATATTCGTACTTTCATTCATCGCTTTTCCTGTTCGCCATTACCTCACATGAAGAGCACTTGAATGACAAAGCTACTTGGCATGTCAAGATGAGATGAGGGTTTAAAGAAAGTGCCGAGTTATGAGAGGGGATAGCAGAAAGTCTTGCAATAATAATAAAAAAAAGGATTATTAAATAGATGTTAATCAAGAGCCCAAAGAGAAGATTTAAAATGAACCAAATGTTTAACATCTTAGATGAACTATCTACTCCTGTAAATGTTCTTTTTATTCTCTCAACCAAATAAATCACATAATGGTGGATAAACCAGCCTTGCCGGAGAAGATTCTAAACAAGTTTTTCCATCATTTCATGGATTCTCATTTCTTCACGGCCAGACTAAGCAATAAAGTACCTCAGAGTTTTTCTCGTGGCTCGGATTCTCACAATTCCTCTAACAAATAAGCAAAGACTTTGCTACATACATTGTGTACCAAAGTTTTGAAAATCTGATAGACTTTTCGAAAATCTTTTAGAACCATATTGAACCCGTGAATTCCTTGATTTCAGAAAGATGGTGATATACTCGTGTATAGATTGAATTGAAGTAGAAAGATTTATGTAGCCATTTCTAGCCCTTCAAATGAACTTTGTTCTAATTTTTCTTGAATGCTGTTATTTAGAAATCAGAACAGAAGATCTTAATCTAGTGTATCTTGAAACTAGTTCAGGGTACAAGGTTTATAGTACAACTTTTGTTGGAAACAAACTTGACCAACCTGCAAAAGATCCGATCTCTGTTTGTCTTCATAGCATGATCTGTCCTATTAGTTCCCTGATGTGATGACCTGTATGATGGATTTTTCTAGACTTTAGCTCTGGATGTTGGAAAGTATAAGATCAGGGTCAATGCAATCGCTCGCGGATTGCACCTAGATGATGGATACCCTATATCAGTGGGCAAGGAGCGTGCAAAGAAGCTGGTCAAGGAAGCAGCCCCACTTGAAAGATGGCTCGATGTCAAGGATGATTTAGCTTCAACCGTCATCTATCTAATCAGTGATGGATCACGGTACATGACTGGAACAACCATATTTGTTGATGGGGCACAGTCCCTAGTGAGGCCACGCATGCGCTCATATATGTAGTTCTTCTTATACATGGTATTTGGACAGCCTTTGGTGAGAACAACACCCATTAGTTTAAACCATCTTGCATTTGGATGAACTTCTTGTTACTTGTTTCCATGAGATATAAGTCCTGAATCTTTTGTTTCTGCAGGGTGGATGATGCAGGCCATTGTTGATTCACTCAACCACTGTAACTGGAACTGTTGTTTTCTACTAATGTCGCAATAGTAGGTTTCTTATTTGCTCGACCATTCTCGTGAATAAAGTCGCAGTATGTGTGTGCTTGGGGGGTGCTTCCTTTGAATACTAGAATTGTGACTGTTGTTTTTTTAGTAATACTGATTAATAAATTTGAAGTTTATAAAAAATAGTGTTTTCGAAGTGTATGATAATTGCACTTTTACAAGTGACTGAGAACGCAAAGCCCCTGGTGAGAATCAAAGCAAAGGGCACAATGCGCGCATATCAGGCTTGAAAGGAAGTTAATAACTATTTTGTCTAACAAATTGTGAGACAACTTCATTAATTTGAGTAATGTTCTTTGAAAGGGGAACTAGTGCAACCATTATCAAAGCATGAACTTCATTTCATTTGCCAAAATGTGCTGAAAGTTGTAGCAAAAAGCTTCTTGATTCATTACATCAATTCTCTTCCCTTTCAACTACATAGGTTTCAATCTAAGAAGCAGGGACAACATGTTAGACACTTGGACACTTTGACACTTGTTGGACACATATCAGACACGCTTGTTATTGTAATAGATGGATTATAAACTAATTATACAAAGTCAAAGTAGAATTAACATGTTGTACACTTGTCCTGTATTCAGATTTATGGTTTCAATTGTTACGTGAAGTTAGTGGAGTAGTAATAAATAAATCATTTAAACCTTTTAAGTATTTCATAATGCATACTTGTGACAAACATGTAGAACACTTCCTTTGGGCCATTTACAAAAGAAGGAGGTGTGAAGCTGGTGTATCATCATGCTAAGGAACAAGTCATATGACTGTTGGACCGGTATGGCAACCCTAGAGAGGGGGTGAATAGGGTTTAATTAAACTTATTCCTAAATATGCTCAAATTAAACTAATTGAATTAATTTTTGAATTAAATTAATAAAAACCTTAATTGATGCTAAATATCAAGATTGATAAAAAATATATGAAACACAAGATTCAATCAATTTCAACAAAGATAGTAATCTATAATATGCTACTAAAAATTGAATGCAAAATAAATTAAGAAAGAGTTGGAGAAGAAGACACCTTGATTTTTATAGTGGTTTAGTCAAACTCGACCTACATCCACTTTCCCAAGCGCCTCTTGGGATTTCAATTAAAAAATCTCCTTTGACTCTTTCCACGGATGAGAGTCGAACCGCTACCTTGCTCCTTTTTTCGGGTTCAAGTGCAAACCCGATCCTTTCCACGGGTTAGGATCCAACCGTTACAATATTTTTGAAATTTTAAATCACACACTAAAACTCTCTAAAAAGAGTAAATGTACAAATTTTGAACTCACAGTACTCAATTCTCACGATACAATGAATGTATCTCTCTAGAATAAGATGAAAATAAAGAATTTGAAAGCTTGGAGAGAGCAACAATGGTGACCTTTTTCAATTTTTGAGGATTGTAAAATTGTAAAAGTTTTAATAAATTTTCGGAGAAGATGAAGTATTTAAAAAGAAATGAAAGTGGGTGAAAACCAAATTAATTTGGACCATTAGATCTTTGTAAAAGAAAATTGAATGGTGGAGATTTAAACTCAACTAGCCGTTAGACACAAGCATATAATAATATCAAATTAATCTTTTTTTTTAAAAAAAAAAGCAACTAGCCATTAGACACAAACATGTATAATAATATTAAATTCATCTTCTTTTTAAATTCATTTTCTTTTTAAAATTATTTTCTTTTTAACATCAATCCAAAAATAAAAAAACCACAAATTGTCACTTCTCCATTGCTCCAAGTGGCACCTTTCAATTAGTCCACTTTGATTAAAAAAATTGGCCACGTCATCAGTTCGGGATTTTCTCATTAAGCTTGTTTTGGCCATATCTTCTTCGTTTGAACTCTGATTTGAGTGATTCAAATTGCATTGGAACCGTTGTTCCAAACTCCACACAATAGGCACTTCAAAACACTCAAATGATTAATAAATAAAATCGAGTTTGCTATCATCAAAACACTAATTAATAAATCAATTAAAATTAATTAATTTGAGATTAAGGGCCAAAAAGCCAACAACGACAAATGACTGTTTCGTTGAAGAAGTTAAATATATGCTTTCTCGAAGCTAAAGAAGTTTTATTAGGGGTGTATACGGGTTGGAGTTTTGGACTAGATCTGAGCAGACGAACGGCTGGATTTGAGGAGTGAGGTGAGCGAACGGACGAATCTGAGGTTGGACGTCGGGTGTGAGCGTGAGCATGAGAAGGGATTGAGGAGGTCACTAGAGGAGAGGGAGACCGAGAGGAGAGGGAGAGGCGGAGACCTAGAGAGCAGAGGGAAAGGGAGAGACCACGAGAGGAGACTAAAGAGGGAGAGTCAGAGACCGCGAGAGGAAAGGGAGAGGCGGAGACTGAGAGTCAGAAGAGAGGGAGAGTCGGAGGAGATTGGAGAGGTAGATGAGAGGCGCAGGCGGCAAAAACAAAAAACCCTAATTTTCACTTATAATATATATATTTATTATTTTATAATTAGTAATTTGAGTTGGGTTGGGTCAACCCGAATTTTGAAAATTCCAACCGAAGACCCAACCCAACCTGAAAAAATTAAAAAAAAAATCCAACCCAACCCAAGTATTAAATTAACCCAACCCAACCCTTCTACTTCGGGTTAGGTAGTCCGGATTGTTCGAGTTGTCGGGTTATTTGAACACCCCCAAGTTTTATGAATGGGCGGGAATGATATGAAATTAAGCAATTGCCAATTGGCACGTGAAATTGAGAGGAAACATACCTTATGTTGTGTTTTGATAAAATATTAGAAGTGTAGTTTTCCTATATTGAAAAGGTTAAAGAAAGTGACAATCTCTAAGTACTATAAAATGAATTTATATCTTTGGTTTCAAATCGTTTTAATTAGAAACACTTTAAGCTTGAGCGTCCTAACTCTAGTTAAATTCCCTTTTTTTTTTTTTTTAAATCTCTAGATTGAGTGTGGGATTAAAAGGTGTGGTATTACAAAAGTTCTGAGAGAATGCTCTTGTAATTGAGATCGGAAGAGAGAATTATTCTTTGTGATTGTAATAATTTTTCACATGGTGGATTTTTCTTGGTTTGTTGTTTTTCCTCTAGTTTGGAGTTTTTTCACATTAATTCTTGTGATCCTAGTTTTATTTCTTTCTTTTAATTTCTCTATAATTTTTTTGCTTATTCCTACCATAGTAGTGGAGGTTTTTCCCAACAAGTGGTATCAGAGTTTTAGTTTCATAGTGTCATATCCAACTTTAAACTGATGCATTGAGGAGTTTGAAGAAAAGAAATAAGAGACCATGTTGGATGCATGGTCCTAACTAAGGCAACGCATGGCAAAGGTAAACGCAAGAGGACAAATGCATAGAGGAAGAACTTGAGAAAGATTTGTTGTTGTGGACATAAGGAAGGAGAGTTAAACGCATGGTACGATACGATGAGATACAAATGCATAGTATTGCGCGTCTGTCATTGACGCCTAGTGGCATTGTGTAAGCACTGGTTTATAATAGTGCGGCTATGCTTTGAAGGTGAAGTCACGGATGGTTGTTGTTTGCTGAAGCAGTCGCCGCATTGGTGGGGGAAGTAATGTACTTGGCTTACCATGCGATGGTAAGGTTGTCATGCGTCGTGGCCCCTATGCATTGAAGACGGAGTGGTCTCTATGCGATGGAGACGGTAGTGTAGTCGGAAGTGGTATGCGTTGAAGATAGGAGGCGTTGAGGGCGCCATGCGTTGAGTGTGGTTGATTGCTGAGGGTTAAGTCGGTGGCATATATAAAGGTAAATGAATTAAATATTTAATTGTTTTAGACACTTCGAGAACTTAAGTCAGTTTCACCTTTCAGACGAACTACAAGGGGAGGTAGAAGAGGGTGTTCTGGTAGATTTTGGACGGAAGTCTATTCACTTTGGAGTTGAAATCTAAGCTGGAAGGGAAGATTGTTGGTGGACACACAAACTGGGCAGTGTTTGATGTTCGGAGTAGAACAAATTGAGGAGATCAAGTCTAGGGCTGAAACTTTAAGGTCAGTAAGTTAATATAATTCTTAACAATTCTCGTGAAGGATGGTAAAGCTAGAATTGAAGTTAAATGTGTGAAATTTTAGGTAAAAGCAACGGTTACGGAGTTGCTGTGCAAGCTAGAGCAACGCAGACTAAATTTGGAATAGCTGGAGAACGAAAGGGAGTTGAGTCTGGAATTTTGAGGTAACTTGTAAAACTCAATTCTCTACAAATTTTTAGAAGGGAAGGAGTTCTAAATCTGTCTGGATGTATAACTTTAACAGAATGGGAGTAAGAATAGAAAGAGAGGAAGATAGCTCAGTTGTCGAGTGCTGCTAAGAACCGGGTCTCGCTGAGTTGATAAAGTATAGATAGCGAGACGAGTGTCGCTGAGACGTAAGGGAATTTTCCGTCTCACAAAACTCGCTGGGTATCGCTAGGTGTCGCTCCTCAGGTAAAGTCACGCTAGTCTCGCTCAACCTAGTGTCGCTAGTACCATGACCGGTTGAGTAGTATCGCTAGTAATCTCGCTTATTATTACTTTGGGAAAAAGGGGAGGCTCGATGTTGAGTAATGATTAGAATTTACTTATGCATACTTAATGATCAAGTAAAGGAAAGTGTAACGCAAGGAAAAATGTCTGTTTTAGGTCAGGAGAAGATAGGGAAGGCGTATAATCCACTCAAGGCTTAGAAAGAGTGTGAGTGACACTTTTCTTGCTTCAAAACGATTTTGTCGCATATGTTAATTCGGTTTTCTACTTGAATACGATTTTGTGATAAATTGGTTTATAAAGCATATTTTATGTTTCTTTAAAGGTATTGGAAAGTATGTTTATGAAATGTTATTGAACTATGAGTTGCCTTGTTACTTATGAAAGGATTTTCTAATGAATTATCTAAATGTTTTAGAGGAGGCTTAGTGCTGAAGGACATGAGAAGGCATGTGAGTTTCCCTGGGACCCAGTACTGAAGGACATGAGAAGGTACTTGGGCAACCCGCCATGTTCCTATGTGCACATAGAGGTTGATTGGCTGGTGCGTCGAGTTTTGCTCCGCATCGAGCCAGGGATAATTACGACGTTGGGTGTGTTGAGTCTTGCTCCACCCCAACTAAGGTTGATTTTGACGTTGAGAGCGTTGAGCCTTGCTCCGCCTCAACTAAGGGAAAAGATTGAAAAACCAAACGGTTTTCTGTTTAATCATTCTGGAAAACGATTCTATATGATTTGGAACGGATTTACGAGATGATAAATTTGTGCAAAATATGTTTTGGTTGAGCTATTATGTTGAATCCTTGTCTTATATGTACAAATGTAACATGACTGTTTTCAAACAAAAGCTTGTTTTACAAACTTGTCACTCACGGGGCTTTAGCTCACGTTTTCCATGTTTTCTTTTGTCTTCCCCCCCCCAGGTAGCGAGGACGTTCCTGGTGCTTAGCCTACTCCAGCTCGCCTTGCTTAAGCTTCGAGTTTTAGAAATTAGTCACGTTTGAAGAATTTTACGTGTATATAACTTAATGTAGGTGGCATGTAGACCTAGTTGTGTATATGTTGGGATTTGTAATGTGGTTTGTACAAGTATATTGTGGATGAGTAGAAAGCTTAATTATATATATATATATATATATATATATATATATATATATATATATATATATATATATATATATATATATATATAAGTTTTGTAGTTTTTAGGAGTAAAGTAAAATATGTAATGATCTGTTAGGATTATCAAGCACAGATGGACAGTTTATGTCACAAAAAGAGGTGATGTTTACTGTCCTCACATCTCCTCTTGGGTTGAACGGGATAATTTGGGAGGGGGTGTGACACATAGTTTCTTAAATTTTTGATTTTGCTATGTGGTTGCAACACTGTCTAAACTTCCACATCATAAAAGAATTCTTGAAATGGGTAGCGGTATCGTGAATAGTGTAATTGTTCACTATTTACTTTTTTGCTAGGAAGAGAAGCAAATATATCAAGTTGTACGAGTCTAGTAAAGTTCGATCTGGACAAATTTAATGAAATGATCAACTTTGGTTTGTGGCAGTTGCAAGTCAAGGATGTGTTGATATAATTTGGGTTACACAAGGCCTTGAAAGAAAGACCAAACATTGGTACTTCTAAAGAGTTAAGTGATGATGGTGGTCCATGAGAAGTCCAACATGAGCAAGTTGTAAGATTTGGGGGAGCTACAAGTGCAATTAGGCTAAATATGACTAAAAATGTTTTTGCAAATGTGCATCGAATTTTGATAGCCAAAGAGCTTTGTAGGAAGCTTGAAGCAATGTATCGGTCAAAGAGTATCTCAAATCGGCTGTACCTAAAGGAGCAGTGTTACACTTTGTGGATAGTGGTGAAATGATTGAATCCCATACGGAAGTGTGTGAACGCCTTGTGCTATTGATTTTTGTTTTGGAAAAACGTTAAAAATACAGAGAAGCATAAACATGAACTAATTAAGCATGCTTTTGATAAATTCAAAAAATACAGAGAAGATTATACTTATGTTTGAAGAGTTTCTTCAAAAGAAAATTTTCTCCGCAAGTTCCTTCCTTTATGGCAGCAACCCAAGTAAACTAAAAAGGACACCACCAAACAAGTTTCTCCATTATGTCTCAGTAAAGAATATAGATTGTAGGATCCTTTTGTGTTGGAATGATTGAGGGAAGAAGAAAAAATTTCTTGAGAAATTGAGAGAGAATTAGGAAATTGGCAATGAGTTTTCTTCTGTATCGTATCTCCTTTTGTATCTCATATAGAAGCATACAAATCATACGTGAGGGAGCTACTCACCCCACCAACCACTCCCCTGCAGGGGAATTAATTCCATATATTTTTTTTTATATAAATTAAAATTTAATTTAATTTAATTCAAATAAATCAAACAATTATTTATTTATTTTAATTAAATATCATATATTTAATTAATGTAATATTTGAATCATATTCAAATATGATTTTTTCTCGTAATGTGTAGTTTTATTATGAATTTTATCCCCATTAATTTTAACTTATAGTTTTAATATGAATCCAATTCATATTAATTTAATATTTGGATCTTATTCCAATATTTATTCTCTCATATTATAATTTTAATTATAAATCATTTTTATAATTAATTATATACTATAATGTATCAATATACATTATACTTTATATTAATCATCATATATGATTAATATATTTTTTTCCCTTAAATAATTTGAGCAATTCAAATTATTCCAAAACTACTTATTCCTTATTTTATCCTTAGTGAACTAGTAGGGAAACTTAATGGATCTACAAATTAGAAGCTCTAATGATTCAAGATTAAATTAATTAAACTATTTAATTAAATTAATCAACATTCATTAACTATGAGTCACTCTACTAAAGACTCATAGCTGCACTTTTCGCACTAGATATATTTATGTGTCCATAAATATAACTAGTCATCAATAAGTCGACCATTCATAAATTGCTCGTAATTGAAGCTAGATCAAATTACTATTTTACTCCTATAATTATTTTTTTCTTAAGTCTCACTAATCCTCTAATGAACAACTTGTTTATGGTCCCACCATAAACAAATTTGTCACACTCTACTTTTTAAAACCAATTCATTGAAGAGCCTATAAAGAAAAGAAGTAAGACAAGAGAGGTTTGGGCTTAAGTGTTGGGTAAGTATAAGCTGTAGATAAGTTTGAATTAGAAGGATTGGATTGAAAGGTTGTTGAGTGATTTCTGGATCTTGGAATTAAAGTGATTCTTGGAGTTAAGAATTCTGCTAAGTAGAATAACCAGGCTAGGAGAACGCAACTATGTCTTTGAGCTTGGAAGTAAGATCTAAGAAAAGAAAGGAAATCTCATCAAGTGATGGAAAGAGTTAAAAAGTATAGCTGAGAGTTAAATTGAGTTGGACGCATATCTAGTAAGAGACCATGTTGGACGCATGGTCAAGACTAAGGAAATGCACGATAAAGGTAACTATTGTAGAAAAGAAAATGGGCAAGTGTTGAAGTATGGTAAGGTAACTCGAGAGCTCAGGGGAAAAAAGTGAACGCATAGGAAGTAACCCGAGAGCTCGAAGAAAAAGAAGTGAAACGCATAGGAGGTAATTAAGGAAGGAAATGTAAGCTTGGCTTAAGTGGGACGTATAAGTAAGAGGATTAAAGTTGAATAGTGATGCATTAAAAGGAAATCTAAGTCTCGAAAAGAAGGATAAAACGCATAAGGTAGAATCGAGGAGAGATGCTACTATAATTTAAGGTAAACGCATGACTTCCATTAAGGAAGATTTTGTTGAAGAATTGGGTAAGTTAGAAGGTTGACAAGTAAGCCTAAAGGAAGAAGGCTGGAGATGGATATACGCTAGGATTTATTGTTGAGAAAATGGCTAAACATAAGGAAGAGGTTGGAAGCATAACCTTGGATTACAACATAAGAACGCATAGAGGGATAATCAAAGAATCTTCAAGGATAGGAGGAAGGTCATGGACACAGAATGAAGTAAAGGTAAACGAAGTAAAATTTAACTTTTAGGTTCAAATTTTCTAAATCACCCATTACCTTGGATGTGTTAAATGAACTTACCCAACTTGAGGCTTGATCCCAAAACCACCTCCAAACTTTCCCACAACACCACCCTAACTCAAACATCGATGTTTAAGGATTAGAACCCAAAATTACAACATTAAAAATTAGTCCAAAAGGGTTGCAAACTTTGATACTTACCAAGCGAATACCTGAAAACGGTTTGCAATACTTGATGAACAATACGCTAAAGCCCTCCAAGCCTTGAATCTAAAACCCAAACAATGAGTGTCGGTAAAACAACACTAAACATTAGTGGGTGCTCACAATTTTCAAGAAAATCCATAAAACTCACGTAAATAACCAAGCCTTACCTAAAACTTGAAATTCTGATGACCCTTAGTGTGGGCGACAATGACGAATGACTAGAGACGGCGGACAAACACGAGCGACAGATGACTGGCAGTGCGTTGGGTAGCGCTACGACCTCCGAAACAAACCCACGAAGCCGAAGAGGAATCGGCCAACCTTAACCCTCCAAATACGAACGGTGGTGATGAACGAGGGAGTGGGCGTCGGGCTAACTGCGAGGATGAATGGACGTCGACAGTTGTCGGGAGGTGATCGATTGGCAGCACGTTGTGGGCGAAAGAGATGCTGATCATGGACGACGGTGAGGGTGCTGGGTCTTGGGTCTCGATCGCACGAAGGAGAAAGAGGAAGGAAATTTTTTTCATTTACTTGCACACTTATTGAGGCATTCCTAAATATATATATTTTTAAAAATCCTAAATACTTGACCAAATATATATATAATTACTTCTACTTTTCCTTTTCTTTTTCCTTTTCCTTTTCCAAATAAAATACTAATAACTCCCAAATTCTAAAAAAGAACTCCAATCCCATATCAACTTATCCAAGTTCTTAAATTCGAACCCAAATTTCCAAATTTCTTCCTCATTAAACACCAACCGTATTAAATCCAAACTTTAAATCCTTACTACTTAATTTAAATTGAATTATCTTAATTACATTAATTCAATTTTAACCTCAAAACTCAAAATAACACCCAAATAATTTAGGATAATTAAATTAATCGAATTAAAAAATTACCTCAAAATTTGGGTTGTCACACTCTTTGTATAGAATACCCCCCACTCGCATGTATCTACACGGATGATTTGGATCAAACCGTTTGTAACATTTACAACTCTAGTAACATTTACGAAGTGGGTCGTGTCCGTGACACCCAACCTTATCCATATACTACAGACCTTTTAGGTTATTATTTGAACACAATCCACTTATATGTCTACCACATATAGTTCAAGATACATAAAATAACACTGGATCTTAGTTTATTGGATTGAGTTAATGCAATCTAAATGTTGAATAAAAAATGCTTATTATTTTATTAAATAAATAATTCGTATTTACTTATTTACAAACCATGAGAGCCACGAGATTAGCCCAACAATTGGAAGGCATGAAAGTCCAAGATAATATGGGTATTCTCAATGGAATCGTTTCTGAGTTGGAGGTGATTGGAGTGAAGATAGATGGTGAAGATAGGGTACTCAGACTCATCTTATCACTTCCCCCTTCTTATAAACACATAAAACCAATCTTGATGTACCAGAATAAAACTTTAGAATTTGTTGAGGCTACTAGTAAACTTTTGTTAAAGGAAAGAAGACTAAGGAGTGAAGAGTGTACTTGACTCAATAATGGTAGCTAGCAAGTGGAAGAATAAGAAAAAGTTCGTGCAAAAAAATGGTTATTGGGAATGTGGACAATCTTGACACATGAATGGTCTGTTTGGAACTTCGTGATTTTGAGGGATTTCAATTCATAACGGATTTCAAATGAACTTCGTGTTGTTGTTAATGTAGGAAAGGGAATGATTTTAAAATCCAAGGTGATTTCAAATCTTGTTTTTATTTAAAAAAATTTCCTACCCTAAGTGTTCGGATTTTACAGGATTTCATAGGATTTAAAGTAAACTACTTAATTTAGCACGTCATAGTTAAAAACCTACATTAGTAAATTCTTAACTTTCTTTTCCTTTTTCAACCATCCAAACACAAAATTTTAAATACATTCATTTTTCAAATCCTTCTTGTTCTAAACAAAGTAATTAATTTAAAATAATTTTTGGATTTCATCACAAGATTTAAAATCATTTCTTCAACTTTCTTGGATCCAAATGGAGGGAAAAATTAAGAGATTGTCCTAACATGGAAGGTTCGTCAAAGAGCTCTGAGTCGGATGCTAAAGTTGTCTCCATCATCATAGAAGATGACAATTTTTTCTAATGAAGACAATATTTATCCTTATGATATGTATGCTTTACCATGATAGAGGATGTGATGTTAGCGATGATTCTACAAGTTTGCACATGGATATTGACTTGGCGACCAAGATGTGTGGTGGAAGTGGTGTCAATGGCCGAAGAACTTTTGAGTGAGGCATGTAAGTAAAGTTGTACCATAAATTTTAGCAAGGTTTATCGACATGTAACGAAAAAGAAAAATCTTGGAAGGTTGTATTCTAAGTGGTTTCCTCTTTATATCGTGGGGAGAGTTATAATTCTCAGAATTGGAAATTATGATTATCGATTAAGACAATAGATGTAGCAAAAGTTGTAGATTCTTCAAATATCTAGCCAATGTGGAATTTGTTGAGTTTTGGCAAAATATTAGATGTTGGATTGTCCCACATCAGAAAGATTGAAGAAATGATGGACCCCAAACACCATAAAAGGAGCCTATGCATTTGGTTTCAAATTGTCCAAGTTAGAAACATTTTAAATTTGGAGTGCTAATTGTAGTTATTTTATTTATTTATTTATTATTATTATTATTATTTTGTATTCTCTAGTTTGAGAGTGGAATTAAAGGGTGTGTGGTGGAGATTGCATTCTTGGAGATATCTTGAAAGTAGAAGTATTATTGAAGTTATGAGAATATGTTGACAAGGTCCCCTTAAATAGACCCAAAGGGAAAGGGTTTGGTCATCCTAATTACCTAATTAACTAATCTAATCCTAACCCAAGGCGAAAGGGTTTTGTCACACCCAAACTAACATAAAAACAAACTAAAAATATAAAACGATATAATTGGAAAATTACAACAAATAATTGTCTAAAATGCCCTTACATTAGTGTGAGTAGTAAAAAAGTTTTGATAGTAATAATTTTTCACATAGTGGACTTTTCTGGTCCATGATTTTTTTCTCTAGTTTAGAGTTTTTCCACATTAATTCATGTGTTCTAATTATTGATTTCTTTTAATTTCTCTGTAATTTCTCTATTTATTTTTCCCAACACCTTATTCACTACAAATCCTCTGGGAAACTGGAAATTCTCATTTGTGTTAGTTCCTGTTTAAAAAACAAAAATGAAGGACAAAATCTCCCATTTATCTAGAAAACGTGGTACATTTCAAATATTAAACGAATAAAGATTTCCACTTCATTGTAGGTTTTTTTTTAAAAAAAAAAAGGGGGAAGAAGTGGAGATAGAAAGGGAAAGAGAAGAAGAAAAAAAGCAAAGGGAGGAAGGAAAATGAAATAAAAAGAAGGAAAAGAAAATAAAAAAGATGAGGAAGAAGGAAAAGGAAGAAAATAAACCAAATAAACAAAATAAAAAAGTATTTTTGTACAAATGTTATAAAATATGGTTCATAAAGAATATTATTACATCAGTGTTTCAATTATATAATTAACAAAAATTTTGGATGGAGAGACCAAAAGGCTACTAAACTCAAATCTTATGGGTGAGAGTATTAAGTTTGACAACTCTCGAGGCCTAACTCAAACTTCAATGATGAAAAGTTTAATTTTTTTCATTTATAAATTGAGAAATGTCAATTTATACAACCAAAACTTTATAGATAGTATCAATTTAAACATTGAACTAATAGTTGTACCATTTTAAACTATAAAACTTTATGATGAGGAGAATTATAGGATAATTAATATATTTTAATTAATATTTAGTTTAGTTGTTAATTTAGATTAATTAGTGCTTAATTAGATTTAATTAGTTAATTGTGTTATTTTCTTGTAACGCTCTAAATAGCCAATTTAGGGTTGTAATAGCAAGCTTTGAATATCCTTTGAATATTAAACATTTGTTCTTTGAGAGAGTTCTCTCTTTAGGGATGGATTTTCCTTGCTTGGTCATGGATTTGGCTCGAATGCCTTTTCCCGCTGCATCACTTTTGTAATTGCATCTATTTACACACCGTCCATTACATTTCATTTGGAAAAGTTTCGTGTGAAACTTAAGTCAATAAACTTTCATAAATGAATCAATTTAAACTCTTAGACATAATTTTCTTTAAAAATCCTTTGTGCATTTGCTCTAATTGTCTATTTTGTTAAACCGATATTTGAAGAAGTCTACACATGTTTAAGAATTAATGCATGGATGATTTTCAAAGGCAATTGTAATGGAGAGTCTAAATTGATTGGCTTTTGAGAAATTAGGAGTGTAATTATCTCAAATTATAAGTTCCACACGTTATTGGTCAAGTGAAATCAAGAGGAGAGTATAGATTGATACACTTATGAAAGTTCAGGAATTAAATTGATACAATTATTAGTTAAATATTTTAATTGATAAACCCCTAAAGTTTACGGGTATAAATTGATATACCCTCATAAATTTGTTGTGTGTTTGGTTTAACTTTTCAAGTGTTTAATTTTGAAAATAAGTCATTTTGGTTGGCAACCGCTCAAAGTAGTTTTTCAAACACTTTCAAAGTGTATTTTAAATCGTTTTCATCAAAACAGTTTAAATAAAAATGATGTTTTTAAAAAACAATTTTTTCCTAGTCAATCCAAACAGGCAACTAGTCTATGAACTTACAAAGTTTGTGTCTAATGGGTCTTTAAAGTTTAAAAAGTTTGTATAATTATGAACTTTCAATATTGTGTCTTATCACACAAGATTTTGTCAAAAGGAATTTGATTCATGAAACCAAATTTGATTTTATTAATTTGTAGTATAAGTGTTACAATCTCTAATTTTTATCCTCTAATTCTTTCCCTCAAATGCATAAACTTTAATCCTTAAGCTTGTTGATCTTCTTGGATGATCGACCTTTGACTTGATGATCTTCTTAGAGGATCGACCTTTGGACTTATTGATCTTTTTGGATGATCAGTCTTTGGGCTTAACGATCTTCTTGGAGAATCGTCTTTGGGACTAGTTAATCTTCTTGGATGATCGGTCTCAAACTTGTTGATGAGATTAAATAGGTATTTGGTTTGTTGATTGACTTGGATCGTTTGTCTTGTTGATCAGCTTGGATTGAACTCTGGCTTGTTGATCGCTTGGATCGCAGCCTCTAACTTGTTGATCGGTTTGGATCAGCCTTTAGTTTGTTGATTGGTTTGAATAAACCTTTGACTTGTTGATTGGTTTGGATAGACATTTGGCTTGTTGATTGGTTTGGATCAGCCTCTGATTTGTTGGTTTGCTGATCAGTTTGAATAAGCCTTTGGCTTGTTGATCGGTTGACTTTGATCTAAGAGCTGAAGCTTGTTCTCAAATCAAGGGAGATCGGTCTTCATAGTGGAGATTGCTTTCTTGGTGAAATCTTGAAACTAGAAGTATTATTGAAGTTTTGAGAATATGTTGACAAGCTCCCTTGATAAGCACTTGAAAAGTGCTTTCTATCCTCTCAAATTAAAGGAGTTTATATTAGATTTCACTTGTCTGCTAGTGGTTTTCAGGTTAAAATGAGAAAAATTAGAAGAAAAGACCAAAATATCAAAATTGAGCAAGAATACGGCGAAAAAGAGATGAAAAACTCAAAATGGAAAAAATTGGGGCAGCGATGCGGTGCCTGGACGACGCTGCCGCGGGGCTAAAGCCCGAGAGCAACAATTCTGAACGCATCACAGCGTCGAGGTGCTTGGATGGCGCTGCCACGGCGCTAAAACCCGAGAGCAACAATTTTGGACGCAACCCTAGTGCCGCGGCGCCAGTTTTCCATAAATGAAAATTTGTTATTTTTGGTAAGTTTTTGGGCGGCCAACTCTATAAATTTGAGGGTTTCCAGCAGCCTTAATAATCAATCAACCATCAATTTACAGACCAAAAGAGGCACAAGAAGGAGAAAATTGAGTGAGAGTTCATAAAAGAGTTCAAAGAGTGAGTTAGTTGCAAGGAAGAGGAAAAGAGTTCAAGATAGTTGTGGTGCCATTCGAATTTCGACGTGAGAGCCAAGGAGATCGTGGCGGTGCTACCTCAATCAAAAGCCTCTTTTCAGTAGAGTTTCCCTTTCTTTACCCTCTATCTTTGTTTATTTTGCTTAAACATGTTGCTTCAAGCTATTAGTGCCTAAACTCTTTAGTTTTAGGGTTTTGATGAATTGTTTATGAATTTATGTTGATATTGTAGACTTTCATGGTTTTGTTGGAATGATTATGCTTTTCATTGTTATTGTGTTTAATTCTTGTGGATTGGCCATCTTCACATGTTAGGTTAGATGTATGATTGAGAGGTTGTATGTTTGACTTGATCTATAACAAGGAATTGTTGTTAATCTATCACGAGAGTAGTTAGGTTTACAATAAAAGTTGCTAAAGACTATTCTTAATGCCATGTAATTTGTATTGGTTTTAAGAGATTAGTAATCAATCGAGTTGCATGAGAAAGGGTTGTTTTTTAGAGAAAATAACTTGGAATTAAGTTTCTAGATTTAGACATATGAATGACAATAAAATCCATGAAATCTATAATATTGCATGATGAAATACACAAGGATTCATTACTCTAGAACTCTCTTTGATTCTTGTGTTTCTCACTTTATTACTTTCCTTCTTTTGGTTTATATTTTCCTTAATTCACAAATTCAATTCCAATCCTCAAATAAAATTGATTCAACTCTAGAATAGCTAAGTAACTCAAACCTTCACAATTGGATCTCCAGTGGAACGATATTCGGACTTCACCGTCTTATATTATAACTTGACCCGTACACTTGCGATTAACACTAAAAGTGGGCATCAAGTTTTTGGCGTTGTTGCCCCAAATCCAAAGAACAGTTTTTGTTATTTAATATTCATTAGAATTGATAGATCTTAATTTGAGGTGTATTTTATTTGGTTGATTATTTATTTATTTATTTATTTATTTTATTGTATTTTATATTTTTTCCTTTTTATATTTTTTATTCTATTTTATTTTATCTTTATATTTATTTATTTATTTATTTTGTCGGTTTATGCCTCGAGACAATACTAATATTCTCCCTCTTGATCCCGAGATTGAAAGGACGTGTAGAAAAAACCTAAAGGTTCAACACAATCACATCGAGGAGATGGCGGAGGAGATACTAAAGGCAATTCAGGACTACTTCCAACCGACATTACCAACATTACCGGAGGAGCTTCTTCACACTAGAGTTTTCCTTTCTTTACACTCTTTCTATGCTAAAATTGGTTTTGAACATGTTGCCTAAAGCTATAAGTGGCTAAACTCTTTAGTTTTAGGTTATTTATGAATTGTTTATGAAGTTATACTAATATTGTAGACTCTTCATGGTTTTGTTGTAATGAATATGCTTTTCATTATTATTGTGCTTAATTCTTGTTGATTGGTCATCCTTGAATGTTAGATTAGATGTATGATTGAAATAATTATATGTCTAATTGGATCTATAACAATGAATTGTTGTTAATCTATCATGCGAATAGTTAGGTTAATAATGAAAGTTGCTAAAGACTACTCCTAATGCCATGTAACTTATATTCGTTTCAATATATTAGTAATCAATTAGGTTGCATGAGAAAAGGTTGTTTTTGATAGAAAATAACCCGAATTTATGTTTCTAGACTTAAGCATATGAATTGCAATAAAACCCATGAACCCTAGAATGTTGCATAAGAATTAAACAAGGATTCAATACCCTACAACTTTCTTTGACTCTTGTGTTTCTCATTTACTTGCTTTCCTTTTTAAGTTTTTCCTAAAACACAACTTGAATTCAAATTTTCAAATAAAATTGATTCAATTCTAGAATAGCTAAGTAACTTTAACCTTCACAATTGGATCCTCAGTGGAACGATATTCAGACTTAACTGTTTTATATTATAACTTTACCCGTACACTTGTGGTAACACGGAAAGTGCGCATCAAATTTTTGGCACCGTTGCTGGGATCCAAAGAACGGTTTTTGTTGCTTAATATTCATAGTAATTGATAAGTCTTATTTTAAGGTGTATAGTATTTTGGTTGGAAATTTTGTCGGTTTATGCATTGGGACAATACTAACCTTCTCCTTCTTGATCCAGAGATTGATAGGACGTATAGAAGAAATCTAAGGGTTCAACACAATCCCACCGAGGAGATGGCGGAGAAGATACTCAAGGCAATTCGAGATTACTTTCAACCAACACTTTCGGCAAATCAACCCGGCATTATGAATATGCCCATCAATGTCAACAACTTTGAGTTAAAATCGGGGTTGATTCAAATGGCTAGAGAGCTTGCCTTTAGAGGAAGAACAAATGAAGATCCTCATAAGCACTTATGGTCTTTCTTAGAAATATGCAGAACAGTAAAGATGAATAGTGTTTCTAACGATGTTATTAAACTAAGACTCTTCCCTTTCTCTTTACCGGACCGAGCAAAGGATTGGTGGGAAACCAGATAGTATCACTACATGGGAGATCTTGGCTCAAGCTTTCTTGAACAAATATTTTTCTCCGGCTGAGTCCCAAAGGCTAAGAACGGAGATTGGTACATTCCACCAACTTGAGAACGAGCAATTATATGAGGCTTGAAAAAGGTATAAGGATCTCTTGAGACGTTATCCTCAACATGGCTACCCAGATTGGTTGCAAATTCAACTATTCTACAATGGGTTGTCAAGTTCAACGAAATCCATTCTAGATGCTACCGTTGGAGGATTAATTTTCTCTAAGAATGCTCAAGAGGCCTATACCATACTAGAAGACTTGTCCACTACATCTTACAATTGGCCATGTGAACGATCTTCTCCAATCATCCCAAAGGCCACCGATTGTATGAGGTGGATGAGGTAAATTCTCTTAAAGTACAAATGGCTTCCCTTACTAATGCTCTTTTTAAATTGATTGCAGGGGGCCAAGCTCAAGTAAGTTCACCATCCATAATATCCTTTGCCACCATGGCGTTGAAGATGTCTACAAAAAAGGAGTTGGAACAAGGAGACAATGAGACGACCAATTATGTTGATAGAGGATATTATAAAGGCCACCAACAATAACAACTTCCCACTCATTACCATCCTAACTTGAGGAACCATGAAAACTTTTCTTATGCTAACAATAGGAATCTTTTGCAAGGTCCTCCTGGTTTTTCTAATGTAGGTCCATCCCACACCGAGAAGAAGTCCAACCTAGAAGACTTGATGGTGGAGTTCATAAAAGAGTCTAGAGAAAGGATCACTGCATTGGAGAACACGGTGCAAAGTCATGGCAAGGTTATTCACAATATTGAGGTACAAATTAGTCAAATAGCCACTTCTCTTCAAACAATGCAAAAGGGAAAGTTTCCTAGTTTCCCTGAAAGGAATCCAAAGAAGGAGTGCAAAGCCTTGACTTTGAGGAGTGGGAAAAAGTTGTTCACTCCTTTGATTGATGATAAGGATGAGGAACAAGAGGCAAAAAGCTATCAACCCAAGGAGGTCTTAGAAAAAGAGGAAAAGGTAAAGGACTCAGCATCTTCAAGTAAGTCATCTAACCCTTTACCTTTTGTACCTAACACTTTGCCTTATGCTCAATGATTTAGAAAGAAAGAGATAGACTCCCAATTTGCTAAATTCTTAGAACTATTCCAGAAGCTTCACATTAATATCCCATTTGCTGAGGCTTTAGAGGAACTGCCCAATTATTCTAAATTTATGAAAGATGTTTTATCTAAGAAGAAAAAGTTTGGGCAATATGAGATGATTAGCATGACAAAAGAGTGCAATGCTGTGCTACAAAAGAAGCTACCACAAAAACTTAAAGATCCAGGGAGTTTTACTATATCTTGCACTATTGAGTCTTTAAATGTTACTAGAGCTCTTTGTGATCTTGGTGCTTCTATTAATTAATGTCTTTATCTATCTACAGGAAGCTTGACATTGGAGAAGTGCAACCTACCACTATCACTTTGCAACTAGCTGATAGATCATTGGTTTATCCTAGAGGTATTGTTGAGGATGTGTTAGTTAAAGTTGACAAATTTATCTTCCCTGCAAATTTTGTAGTCTTGGACATGGAGGAGGACTCTGAGATTCCTATTATCCTTAAGAGCCCATTCTTAGCAACTGGGAAGACCATCATTGATGTCCAACAAGGAAAGTTGACTCTAAGGGTGAATGATGAGAATGTTGTCTTTAATATTTATAAGTTCTTGAGTCATCATGATGAGGGTAGTACTTGCCATGCAATTGATATAATTGATCATACTATTTTTGAGCATGTTGAGGTTATGCTAACTACTGATCATTTAGAATAAACTATTATAGATGTTGATTTTGATAATGTGGATACTATATTTGATGAAATTGCTTTGTATGCTAAGTGGTTAAATAACATGCCGGTATGCACTAAAATGTATAAACCAATGCCTCTAGCTTTTTTGCATGTTATAAGTAATGTTGAGAAACCTGCTCTTGAATTAAAGGTGTTACCTCCTCACTTGAAATATGCATTCTTAGATGATTTGTCTTTTTTTCCTGTTATTATAATTCTGATTTAAATTCTGTGGAAGAAGAAAAATTGTTGAGAGTGTTAAGGGATCATAAGTCCACCATTGGTTGGTCAATTGAAGATCTTAAAGCTATTAGTTCGTCAGTCTATATGCACAGAATTTTGATGGAAGATACCTTTAATCCTTCAGTAGAACACCAAAGGAGACTTAATCCCGCCATGAAGGAGGTAGTCAAGAAAGAAGTGCTCAAGATTTTGAATGCATGAATCTTTTATGCCATCTCTGACAGTTCATGAGTAAGTCCTGTTGATGTAGTACCCAAGAAAGGTGGTATGACTGTTGTGAAAAATGAAAAATATGAGATGATCGCCACTAGAACTGTGACAGGATGGCGAGTGTGCATTGATTATAAGACGTTGAATAAGCCTACTAAAAAATATCATTTTCCTCTTCCTTTTTTGTAGATCAAATGCTTGATAAACTTGCAGGTTACTCTCATTATTGCTTCCTAGATGGATATTTGGGATAAAATCAAATTGTCATTGCTCCTGAGGATCAAGAAAAGACCACATTTACTTGCCCCTTTGGGACATTTGCTTTTAGGAGAATGCTTTTTGGTTTGTGCAATGCCCCTGCTACTTTCCAATGTTGCATGATGTCTATTTTTCAAGGGCTCATTGAAGACATAATGGAGGTTTTAATGGATGATTTTTCTATAGTTAGGTCTTCATTTGACTTTTGTCTTGCTATCTCATTCGTGTTTTACAGAGGTGCCATGCTAACCTTGTGTTGATTCGGGACAAGTGCCACTTCATAGTCAAGGAGGACATCATTATGGGGCACAAAGTCTCACTAAGAGGATTGGAGGTGGATAGGGCTAAGATGGCCGCCATTGAACAATTACCACCTCTTACTAATGTGAAGGGAGTTAGGAGCTTCCTAGGGCATGTAAGGTTTTACAGGAGATTTATTACGGATTTTTCAAAAATTGCAAAGCCCTTGAGTAACTTGTTAAAAATGAAACTAAGTTTGTATTTGATGATGCATGTCTACTAGCTTTTAATACGTTGAAAGAAAGATTAATTTCTGCACCTATTATTGTTGTACCTGAATGGAGTCTTTTGAGATCATGTATGATGCTAGTGACTATGCTTTAGAAGTTGTTTTAGGTCAACGTAGAGATAACATGTTTAAGGCAAATTACTATGCTAGTAGGACTCTTGATAGTACTCAACTGAAATATACTATTACTGAAAAAGAACTACTAGCCAGTATTTGCCCTTGATAAATTTAGATCATATTTTCTTGGCTCTAAAATTATATTGTATACTGACCATGCTGCTTTGATGTATTTGTATGATAAGAAAGATTCCAAACCTAGACTGATGAAATGGATTTTGTTATTGCAGGAATTTGATCTAGAAATCAAGGACATAAAAGGATGCGGAAATGTGGTTGCACCATCTATCTAGGATTGAGAATGGGGATGCTAACTCATGCCCCTCTCATGGTTGAGATGTTCCCTAATGAACAACTATATCAGGTGAAAGATAGTTTACCTTGGTTTGCTGACATAGTTAACTATCTTGTAGGAGGACATTTGCCTCCTGACATGAGCAGTCAACAAAAGAAGAGATTTCTGCATAATGTCAAGTCTTACCATTGGGAGGACCCACTTCTATATAAGATTTGTGTTGATAGTATGATAAGGAAGTGTGTGCCTCAAGAAGAACTGGTAAGTATTCTAAACTCATGCCATGTCTCCCCCCTATGGAGATCATTTTGAACCCACTAGAATTGCATCTAAGGTACTTCAGTCAGGTTTTTATTGGCTCTCTCTTTTTAAGGATTGTTATACCTTTGTCAAATCATGTGATAGGTGCCAACATACTGGCAATATTTCTAGACAACATGAGCTTCCCATGAAATCTATCTTGGAGGTGGAGCTCTTTGATATTTGGGGTATTAACTTTTTGGGGCCTTTTCCTATGTCTTCTGATGTACATATATATTTTAGTTGCAGTTAATTATGTATCTAAGTGGGTAGAAGCCATAGCTACTAGGACCAATGATGCTCGCACTGTTTTAAAATTCTTGCATAAGAATATTTTTACACGTTTTGGCACATCTAGAGCTACTATTAGTGATGAGGGCTCTCACTTTTGTAACAAACTATTTGAATCCATGATGCAAAAATGCAATGTTAATTATAAAATTGCAAAAACTTATCATCCTCAAACTAATGGTCTAGCTGAGTTATCTAATAGGGAAATCAAGTAGGTTTTGGAAAATACCATCAAGATCAACAAGAAGGATTGGGCTCTAAAGCTTGATGACGCATTGTGGGCCTACCGTACAACTTTCAAAACCCCAATAGGCACTTCGTTGTACAGGTTGGTGTTTGGAAAAGCTTGCACTTACCGATAGAGCACGAACATATAGCTTATTGGGCCATCAAAAAGCTGAACATGGACTTTGAAAAAGTTGGTGAGAAGCGCCTCTTGGAACTCAACCAAATGGAAGAGTTCCGTGCTCATGCTTATGAGAATGTCGAACGCTACAAGGAGCCACTGCTAGATGGCATGATAAAAAGATCACCCTACGGACCTTTCTTCCTGGACAAAGAGTTTTACTTTTCAATTCACATTTACTTTTATTTCCAGGTAAGCTTAGAACATGTTGGTCGGGACCCTTTGTTATTGTGAATGCGTCCCCACATGGAGCCGTGGAGTTACAAAGCAATGATGGAACAACCTTCAAAGTGAATGGTCAACGGTTGAAGCACTACATCGGTGATGAAGAACGCCGAATTGAGGACCTTGCTTTCATTAAATGATCAATTGGTTCAATCTAGCTAAGAGACCTTAAAACAAGTGCTTGTTGGGAGGCAACCCAATTTTATTGCTTTCTTTATTTTTTTCTTCTTTATTTTATTTTCAAAAAATCATAAAGTCACTCATATGCTTTCTTATTTTTTAGGATCTTGGTTCATTAGAAAAAGCACTCCTTACACCAAGCGTGTTTGGTGGCTTCCTACTTGCTCCCATGGAATCTGGGTGATTGTTGACAGGTTAACTAAAACAGCACGGGTTTTGCCAGTTAAAACGACTTATACCCTTGACAGATTAGCACAACTTTATGTGGATAGAATCGTGAGTCAGTTTGGTGTGCCTGTAACAGTGGCATCAAATAGAGACCCTAGATTTACTTCTAAGTTCTAGGGAAGTTTGCAAAAGGCGTTAGGAACCAAACTGCAATTCAGTACCGCTTTTCATCCTCAGACAGATGGGCAGTCGGAGAGAACTATCCAGACCTTGGAAGATATGTTAAGGACTTGCGCTTTACAATTCCAGGGTAGCTGGGATGTCCATTTACCTTTGATGGAATTTGCTTATAACAACAGCTACCAAGCAATTATTAGAATGGCCCCATATGAGGCATTTTATGGTAGACCGTGCAGAACCCCAGTTTGTTGGGGAGAAGTTGGTGAAAGGAAGCTAATTGGACCGAAAATTGTGCAGACCACGACAGAAAAGGTAGAACTGATTAAAGCTAGTCTTAAAACAGCCAGAGATTGTCAGAAGAGTTATGCTGACAACAGAAGGAAGATCTTGAATTTGAGATCGGAGATAAGGTGTTTTTGAAGCTATCACCGTGGAAGGGAATTCTGAGATTTGGTAAGAAAGGAAAGTTGAGTCCCAGATACATCAAACCCTATGAGATTTTAGAAAGAGTTGGGCCGGTGGCTTATAGGTTAGCTTTACCTGTTGAAATGTCCAGAATACATAATGTATTCCATGTATCAGTGTTAAGAAAATATGTCTTTGATGTTGCTCATGTATTACCAGTTCAACCAGTAGAACTCAGCGAAGATTTGAGTTACGAAGAAAAGCCTGTTCAGATATTAGATGAGAAAGAACAAGTTTTAAGAAACAAAGTGATACCATTGGTTAAAGTTCTATGGAGAAATCACGAGATAGAGAAAGCAACATGGGAGCCGAAAGAAAAAATGATGAAACAGTATCCATATTTGTTTGTTTAGGAGTAGACTGCTTGCTGATTTCGGGGACGAAATCCTTGTAAGGAGGTGGTAATTGTAAGCCCCGTACTTGACCTTGTGAGAAGGCAAGATAAGAAGGGACTAAGAGTTAGGCGTTTGGTAGGAAAAGTTGGCTGAATTGTGAGGGGGCAAAAATGGCTAAGTATTGGCCATGCGTTGGTGGCACTATGCGTTGATGGAGGTAGTTTTGGCGTGGACGTAGAGGTGAAGGAAGGCTATTAGGCGTTGAAGGCCACGAGGCGTTGAGGTCACGAGGCGTTAAGGTCACGAGGCGTTGAAGGTCATGAGGCGTTGGGTCATGAGGCGTTGAGAGCCACTCTACGTCGAAGGTCACTATGCGATGAACGCATTGAAGGCCACAAGGCGTTGAAAGTTGAAGGCCACGAGGCGTCGAAAGCCACTCTGCGTTGAAGGTCACTATGCGGTGAACGCTACCATGCATTGAAAGTGGGTATGCATTGGTGCATAGAAGATGATCGAGAGAACAATGCGTTTGTCAGCTATCCGGCGATGGGGCGTTAGGGAATTGTAACATACAAAACCGAGGCTATGCGTTGTTGAAGCTAAGTACAGAAGGTATGCGTTGATTAGATTATTATATAGAGACAAAATGGAGTTTAAGTCGGTGGTATATATATGTAAGTGGACCGAGTATTCAATTATTTTTTTATCACATTTCAGAGCTCAAGTTGATTCCATTTCGAAGCTAAACAACAGAGGGAGGTAGAAGAAGGTGTTTATGTTGGTTTGGGGTGGAATTCTCGTCGTTTTCGTGGAGGAAACTTGAGCTGGAACGGAGAATCCAACTGGTGTTACTTAATCTGAGTATCGATCAGTGTTGGGGGAAGAACGATCTAGGGAAGCGGTGGCTAGGGTCGAAATTCTGAGGTAGAAGAGATCGGAGCTGAATTGTTGAACGATTAGAAGTAATTCGGGGTTGTTTGGGGATATATCTCAAAAGAAGAGGGTTACCCTCACGAGACTCTAAGGTTGAAGAAAGAGTCAGAAGGAAAAGAAGAGAACAGAGGCTGTTAGGCGTCACTCAAACTGTAGTATCGCTAAAGAGCTGAAGATTTTGTAGCGAAGCGAGTAACGCTAGTAACGCAAAGGGCTTTGCGTCTCACAGATCTCGCTGAGTCTCGCTAGGTATCACTCTTCAGGCCAAGAAGAGCTCGGGAAGGTGTATAATCCACTCGGAGCTAAGACAAGTTGTGAGTGATTTCTTGTTAATTCCTTAAACTTATTTAACTTGTTTTAATAATAATGAGTATGTGAAATCTGTCTTATGGAGTAGTTAAGAATAGATTTTGTGTTGTGCTGAAAGGATTAAAGATTGTATGTGATATTCAGTGCTCAGGGACCATGTGGGAAGACACTTGAATAGTTGGTTGATGTGGATTCCAAAGCTCAGGGACAATATGTGAAGGCATGCAGAAATCCAATGTATGTGTTAGCTCAGTGCTGAGGGATCACAGGTGAAAGCACTTGAGCAGTGGACTGATAGGGAACCCAGTGCTGAGGGATTTAAGTGTGAAGGCACATGGGAACTCCGATATGATAGAACTCAAGGCTGAGGGACAATAAGTGAAGGCACTTGAGGGATTACAATGTCAAGGGAAGAAGTGTGGAAGTAATCAGATGTGAATGTGATGAGAATTGGTACATGAAGTTGTGTGCGTTGAGTGTCGCTCTGCCACAATTAGAAAGGCATATTTGTATTAATGGTGTTTTATAGCATGAGTTAACTTAGAAATTTCTGGTGATATGTATATATGTGGTGGTTTATGATGTTTTATGCCAACTCAAGTAGTATTTTGATAGTTGGAAGTTTTTCATCACTCACTGGGCATTAGGCTCACGCGTTTCTTCTGTTTGTTTGTTTGTTTCAGGTAGCGAGCGTGTCCGGGACGCCTAGCCTACAGGAGATCCTCGTCTGGGTTTATTTTGGACCAGTCCTCTGGGATACTTGTAAATACACAGAATTTGTACATGTTTCATTTTGTCAACATGTAATTTGGGATTGTAGTGGGTTCTGTTTTGAGTGTTTATAGAGAATACTTTCCTTGATGAGTTTTAATATTTTATGTGATCATATGGCTTATAGATAGGATTGAATGAACGGTAGTTGATTGTTAGATATTTATTTTAAGAATACAGGTGTGTGCTGGTTCGCACTCACTCCCCGAGTAGTGAGGGTAATCAGGAAGGGGGTGTGACAGCTTCCTTCCTAATAAGTTTGAACTTATCGAGAAGGAATTAGTTTTCTATGACTTTTTCCGTAAAGTTCTTATTAGAACTTTATGGAAAAATTCATAAAGAGCTACCTTCTTGGTAAGTTTGAATTTTATAGGAAAGAATTAGCTCTCTGTGACTTTTCCCATTAAGTTCTTATCAGCATTTTACAAGAAAAGTCATAGAGAACTCCCTTCCTGGTAAGGTTTGAACTTACCGGGAAGGAATTAGCGCTTTGTGACTTTTCCCGTAAAGTTCTGATAAGAACTTTACAAGAAAAGTGACAGAGAGCTCCTTTCTTGATAAGTTTGAACTTTACGGGAATGAATTAGCTCCTTGTGACTTTTCCCATAAAATTTTGATCAACATTTTACGGGAAAAGTCACAGAACACATTTTCTTCCTGGTAAGTTCTCTTTGCATCTACCTGCAAAGTTCAAACCCACCATTCTTTTCATTTTGAAAGTCTACGTGTCCAATTTTTAAATCGAGGATCGAGTATCGAGTATCATGAAAACTTATGGATCTGCTCTCATATGGCTTTTATGGTCGGATGGGTAAATTCACAAGATGACAAATAATATATAGTACATATAGTATGTAATTTATCGAAAACTATTAAATGATGACAAATAAAATCCGATTTATACTTTATATCCATATCCATTGTAAAAATAACTAATTGTTTTAAAAGGCTTAAAAATTAAAAAAATATATAAATAAATAAAAAACTATAAAGGAAACATCTAATGTTTCAAAATTCCAGAAAGAATACACAAAGACAAAAAAAATAATAATAATAATAATAAAACTATAAAAGAAACAACTATCGGGTAAGTGCAAATCTGCATCTTTTCTTATTATGTCCTTGTCTTCTGCAACGACTACACTTCACACGCTTCTTAAACTCCATCTGTGATGGAATTCTCACCTTCTTCAGTCTACCAATTGGATGCTTCACATTGGACGGTTGAATATTTATGGACCTAATAACTTTAGGTATATCCCAAGTACGTTCATCACCCAAAGGATTGATCGAATCTTTGTATATTGAGAAAACAGTGTTGTTAAGATAATACAACATTATCAAAATTACTCATATTGGGGAAAGAGTTCTTTATAAAATTCTTTGATCCAATACAAGCATAAATTTCGATGTTATCAAAACTGCTCATACTAACTATTTTCTCCCACACCAAATTTTGCAAAATAGCAAAAGACATTTCAGAATGCAAAATTATCTCAACTACTTTGTAGTTGACAAAATTATCCATCTCATTGAAATGCTCATCGTAGACAATTGGAACGATGGTGTTTAAATATCTAACATGGTTTATATACTACAGAATATACAATAGACATATAGTATTCAAAATATTAATGACATACGTACTATTTATATTATATACACTTGTAAACTTTTTTGTTCATCGTATACATATACACGATTTTGCTTCAAAATCTAAATTGATTTATATACTTAGGTATATGTTGAACGTACAGTGGATTATAGATAATGTATTACAGAATATAATCAACTAGCTCGTCACCTATCCATATCAATAAGACTGGTTTTTATACTTTGGTATATTCTGAATGTATAGTGGATTATAGAAAATGTATTACAGAATATAATTAATATATATGATCACTTACCCATATCTATAAGTCAATAACAACCAATTACAAACCTGCATAGAAAAAGATGAAGAACTATAAACAACATGACTAAAAATTAGAGTAGTACTGAATCAATTGGGCAATGAAGTAGTATGGCGAGAAAAATAAAAAAGCTGCACATAAATGGGCATAATGGCCTAATATAGAAATGAAAGAAACTCGAAAAAAGTAATTTATGTAGTGATCGGAACTGCAACTTTTGGGGTGAGAATGTCAGTCGAATGTTGGTCGACTGAATAAAGGAAGAAAGAAGATTTTCTAGACGTTGGACGTGGAGGAAGTAAGATTGCTAAAAAGAGAGGAAACAAATCCCTACAATAAATGAAATAATAACCAACCATCAATATTAAATGCATTAAATATGAAAATTATTTACTAAATTCTAAGTTAACAAATGTAAAGTATTTAAGGAAATAAAAGAATTAGTAAATAATAAATTAAATATACAAAGTCATAATGGTCCAAAATCTTACATAAATTCCTTCAATGAAATAATTCAAAGTAAAAGGCTATTTTTCATGTAAATCTTCCTTTATTTTAATAAACCCAAGACGACCTAGCTTCGGCCCAATTGCCAGGTGGCATAATTTCATTGAATGAGTTGGCATTGCCCTATGGATCAATACTTGGACAAGTGACATCATTTTATTTGCCAACTTTCATGTCTTTAATTTTCATTCGATAACACATGTAAATTTGTAATTGATCTCAAATTTAAAATTCATGACGTGACAATTTGTAATTGGTCAAAATTTCTCAGTCAACAACGTCTAATAAGTCATCAAGTATTTAACACAATATATTAAATAACTTTCAAGTGAGTGTAAAGTAAATCTTTGAATTTTTAATTTTGTGTCATAATAAGTTATTGACTTATTTGAATTTTTTTAACTCATAGATTTATTTATACAAAAGTAAAAGTTTATGGCCTCATTAAATACGAAATTCAAACATATATTAGGACAAAATTTAAAGTTGAAGGAACAATTTTAAAATTTAGAAGTTAGAACCAATAATTAAATACAAAGGTAAATATAAAAAAACATTATAAACATGTTTTTTTCGAGGTCATTAACCTATATAAAGATAACTAAAATTTTGGAGACTAAACTTGTAGTTAAAAAAAAAAAAAAAAAAAAAAAAAACTATTAACAATCATTTTTTTTTTTAATTTTCTGATTTTGAAATTTAAGTTTATAAGTAACTTCTATCCATGTGTTTGTCTGTTTTGCTAAATTCTAAAAACTTGTTTGATGTTCCAAACCAAAATTTAAAAACTAAAAAGAATAGTTGTTAAATTCACATGTATTTGTCAATTGCCATAACGGTGAAAAATATAATCTAAAACTTAAGAGAATGTAGGTACAACTCTTTAAAAAAATGTTTTTTTTATTTGTTTTATTTTGTTCAATTGACCTTAATTTTTGATTTATTTGTAAGGGAGGAAGAACCTAGCATGTGAGAGTACTTTGTATTGGATTAGTTGAACATGAGTATGAGCACAAGGGAGGGAGGAGGAGCGCGAGCACGGGAAGAGTCCTAGCATGTGAGAGCACAATTGTACAAACTAAGAGCATTTTGAGAATAATAGAAGTCATACTTAGAAATGTCTATTTTCTTCACAAGAATTCCCCCTTTAGGTGGGGAATGGAAGAGGGAGGCGGGTGAAAAAAAATTCCCCGGCCATTTTTCGCCCCTACCTCGTTAGCCTCATTTTAAATTTATCATAATAATTTAATGTTATGTTATTATTATTATTAAATAAATATTATATTTAAATCTCAAGTTTTATTGTTTAATATATATGGTCAAGATAATGAATATGTTTGAATGGAACATTTAAATTTAGATTATATATATGTATAATTTGATAGGTAATTGTTTTCTTCTACTAGAAAATTTGAATATTTTCTCTTTCAATTCAAATTGTCCATGTGGAACTAATCATATAAAAGAATTATTTAATCAAAACTATGGGCTCTTTTCAAATATCGAAAAAGGAACCAAAATATTTACAGATATAGCAAAACTTCATTGTCTATCTGCGATAGACCGCAATAGACTGTGTATTTTGCTATTGGTTGTAAATATATTCAACAGTTTTGTCATTTAAGATAATTTCCCTAAAACACTATTTCATAGTAGTGATTTAAGTTAATTGAATTTATTTTTAAACAACTAAGGAAAAATTCATCTTAGGGAACTCGACCCTCACAAACTGCCCATTAAAAATTTCACATGGATGGGGAATGAAATGGGGAATGGAGATGGGGATGGGGAAGATATCCCGACCCCGCCACACCCTATGGACATCTCTAGTTACACTTCATTATTTTTAAAATCTTGATCAAATGCATTACAACTATGAAATTAAGGTCATTTGTACAAAAAAAAAAAAAAAAAAAAAAACAAAAACAAAAATCAAAATGGAATGGTTCACAAAGAGATCTAAAAATATTTGGGGATATTTGGGGCTCCAACTTGGAGTGGGTTGAGTGGGCTATTATAGCCCACTTTGTAGGGTTGAAATCCCTAACACAACGAAAGTAGTATATAACCAACTCAAAATTAATTGAGATTTTGAAATACCCATACACTATGAAAAATACATAAAACCTACTGTTGTGCGACAGATCTAAATTATCAAACTTGTTGTGCGTTTATCTATTATTATTGAGCTTACTATGCGTTCATGTATGCATTTAACATGCTTAATACTATGCGTTACTTATCTGTCAAGTTTTCCTATTCTTAACCCAAGTATAAGCAAAGAAATAGGTTTACTCGGTGAGTCCGAGGTCGAACACAGGGACTATGCTAATTCTAAAATTCATTAGATTAATTGAGTTGGAGTAATAACCAAAAATATTTGATGAAGGATGCGTTTAACTAAAGAAAGCAATAACATGTACACTAGATTAAAATGTGGTAGAAGGTAAGGGATGCAAAACAGCAAGTTCAACTAAGTGGATTAAATGAATGGATAAAAACAAGGTTCAGGTTGTTTAGCTTCTAACATCAGAAACGCATAGTGAAAGTCTATTCATACTTGCAACTCTTCTCTCGGTTGTCAGCCGTTATACGTTATATGTCTATAACGCATAGGAAAATATTAAGTGCTAAGGTTATTCCTATGTCTAGGTAACATTTCTTAGCCTTGTCAATTGAGTTCCACAATTATTTACCCTCTCGAGCAGTCTAATTGTTACTACTTATATCAATTAGCTAAATGGACATAAGCATCAGATTAAGATTACAATTGACAAGATAAAATTGTTACACTATGATTCTTATTTAGATGCTAACGCTACCCGTGACCCTTGAAAGATTAGCTACTCATGGATTCAAAGTAATAAGCGGAAAGTGTAGAGAAATGGATAGACATGGAAGAATTGTAGATTAATGAACGAAATACAATCTTAGACAGTTCAATGTCTTGATAACAAATCTAAAATCAAAGCTAGAAAAAGATAGAAAGCAGGAAGGAATTTCAAAACCAACTATGGGGTGCATGAAGGCAGCCAACTAAACTCTTAACAAGATGAATGTATTAATCTTGCCAACGGAGTTTTGCGTTTCATGAATTTTTTTTTTTTTTTTAGAATATAGAAATGACTGAAATCAGTTTTTCATATTTTAATCTTTGACAGTTCAAACCTTTACCACCCCCAAACTTGAGAGCAGCAAGGTTCTCATTGCTTAAAATTATAAACAAAGATTATGTTGAAAAAATTCGTAAATGAGGTTTGAATTGTCAGCTTGCACACACTTAAAGTAGGTTTGCGTTCCTAACGAATAGTATAAAGACGTATGGAAAGTAATCTAGCTTAAAAGTGTACAAAAAATGTAAGCATGACTATCATCATAGTGACTAAGTTGTCAACGCAAAGATAAGCAAGAAGGAGAATTAAAGTACTTAGTAAGAAATTAAAAATAAGGAAAAACGCGGAGAGTTGAATAGAAACGCATTGTAGTAGAAAAGTATGTATTCTATTATTGCTTCTCATGAACGCATACAATTGTTATTGAGAGAAACAGTGTTAAGTGTATACATGAATAAAGAATACAAAAATTATACAAAAAGCAACAAAACTCTAACACCCCTAAGGCTAATGATCCGGCTCTTCATCATCAGGGTTGCGTTGCGGCTCAGTTGGAGGACGTTGCGGCACTGGGAAGACAAGTGGATGCTGTAGGCATTCTGGAATGTTAGGGGGTGGGACTTCTGGTCTAAACGAGAGCAGTTGGTGGATATACTTAAGTGTGAAATAAAACTGCTCCGTTTTCCCGTGTGCAAGCATCTTCATGGAATGCATCACTAGACGCAATATCAATTGCTATAGGTATACTTGCACAACTTCAAAATCAAGTTCGAGTTGGGATTCTTGCAGTTGAGGAGTTGGTTGTGGGCGGGGAGGGCTTGGTTGGGGTCGAGAAGTGGTTGGAGTTTCATCAAACGCAAGGAAAGATGGACGCTCAGTGGCTGCGCCAAAATCCCCGTAGCTTGAGTCATCAACTCTTATTGAGGAGATTGGGGAGATGGGTTTTGCGGAAGGTTGAGATTGAGAAGGTTTTAGGCGATGCGTTTTAGGAGGAGATGGAGATGGCTTTGGGTGTTGCGTCTCAGGAGGAGGTGGAGGTGGAGTTGGTTCTCTTATAGTTGTTGGAAGTGGGGGTGAAGAGCTTGAGGTTGGGGAAGCTTGAGGTGATGGTTTGCGTTTCGGCTTGGAGGTGACACTTTAGGTGACGGAGTGGGTTGATGAGGTCTTTTGGTGGCCTTAGCAGGCTCTGGCAAATGTTGCGATCCTCTCATCAACCGACGCAGAGTCTTATGGGCGATTACCTCACTAACGTCGATCATCTTCTCTGCGTCTAACACTTCTGTCTGCCCTTCGATGGCAGCATTGGCACATAGGTTCATGATAAGTGAGCGGAAAAAGAGTTGGCCTCTTGGTTTGTTGAAGACCCCTCTTATCTGCGCCGCAATTATGTGTCCGACATCAAGGAGGATGCGACACATAATGCAATAAGCTACCATCACCGGATCCCTTGACACTGTTTTGTCATGCATCGTGGGAATTAGCCACTTTTTCACCAAGTATACCCACAGGTTGGCCTCTGGCCGTAGGCTGTTAGCAGGCAAAGTTTTAATGCCTGTGGGTGATACGTCTCAATTCGCCCCGGGCTTCGCCAATACTTGCATCTTCCATTAACTCCGATGGAGTTGATTCTATTGTTTTGTTTCCTTCCGCATCCGAGTTGTCCCTCAACTTATAGATTGCGTTTATTTCCCTTGTGTTGAATGAGACTTCATTTTCTTCAACCACCACCACGTCCTCCTCTTCATCAACGCGTCCGTTATAAAAGCTGCGAACTAAGTCATGTTGGATCCAAGGGATGCTGGAACCGAAATTTCTCCAACCGTGGTGGTTGATGATTTCAGTGATATACGGCGGCAATGGGGCTTCTTCAGGGAAAAATCCCACCTCCATAAATAAATCATGGAACGCCCTGCGTCTCCCTTTTCCTTCCTTCTTCTTCTCAAGCAACGCATCAGCCACTTTTTCTTTGCCTTTGGCCTTAGCAGAAATTTGATCCACTGTTCTTTTTCTTGCGTCCGCCTCTCTTTTCTTCTCCCTTTTTCTTCAAGGTGCTAACACCTTGCTCTTCTCCCGCATCCTCCCCGATGCGTTTATTCTTCTTCTTTTTCTTCTTCTTGCCCTCCTTCTCCTCTTAGGCACTTATTTTCGCAGCCAGCTCCTTATCTTCTTCTTCTTGGAGCTCTTTTTCAAATTCTTCGACTGCCTTTTCTATTCTTTCCTCTTCCCTCATTTCCTCCTCCAATGTCATAGCGGCTTCATCTATTTGAGGATCAGGAAGGCCTTCCGTTTCCCATTCTTCTTGGGGTCGCACCTCCCTACACGCCTCCTTGCAGGACAATGCGTCCTTGCTTATTTTCTCAACTTCTTTTCTTAGGGCCCTGAGCTCTTTCTTCAACTTGGCCCTTTTCTTCTTCATCTTTTCTTCTAGCTGATCAAAGGATGTTGCCGCAATCGGGGACTCAGCACCGTCTCCTTGCTCTGCATTTTTCGGCTCTTCGCCTTTGACAGTTTCTTGTGATACCCTTATTTTCTTCCTTATCAGGGGTAGCACTTCCTCTTCTTCTTCTCTTCTTCTCTTGGCCTCTGCAGCCATCACAACCTTTTTGATAGGTCCTTCATTGGGGTCCAGGGTCATCTTCTCAAGACTGATAGACGCAAGGACTCTGGCTCTTCACCCTTGGCAGTTTCTTGTGATACCCCAGTCTTTTCACCCTCCCGAGTCTCTTTTAGCTGACTCTGGACCTCTTTTATCGACGAGGGTGATTCCCGTCTTGCGTCTGAGACGGTTGCGTCCATTGGGTCATGCAATCTGTCACACCCTATTTTTAAGAAACTGATGCGTTGAAGAGTCTATAAAGAAAAGAAGTAAAAGACCATGTTGGACGCATGGATAGGACCAAGGTAACGCATGGTATGGGTGGACGCATGGAAGTAAACCGAGAAGGGAAAAAGTGAAGCATAAGAGAAGATGTACGCATTGGCGATGGGAAGACGCTTAAGCAAGAATAAAGTTATGTCGTGGAATGTTAAACGAGATCTAAGTCTCAGAAAGGTAGAATACTATAGCAAAATGAGTAACGCATAGACTATTAGCAAGGGATGTTTTTGGGTATTGAATAAAGTGGAAGGATGAGATTACAAGCTCAAAGATTGGAGCAAGAGGTGGACGCATACTACTTTATTATCAGAAAAAAAATGTTTTAGTGCAAGGAAAAAGGTTAAATGAATAACCTTGTAATACAAGCACAAGAATGCATAGAGGGATAATTAAGGAATCCTCAAGGATAGGAGGAAGGTCGTGGACGCATGATAGTGTGCGGTTCAGGTTAACGGATAGTATTATGCAGTCAGGCACAAACGCATAGTACTGTGCGTTTGGGACAGTGACGCCTAGTAGTATGCAGTGAAAAACGAGTTCAAAGGAAGTATGGCTGAAAGACAGGGAAATAAATAATGAAGCTCAAACCTTAAAGGAAACTCAATGAACGCATGTGGGCGTTGTAATGAATGAATAGTTGTTTATTGGAAAATGTTGGACGCATAAGATAAGCTTATAAAGGTTAGGTGGCTTCATATAGACTTGACACCTTAAAAGTAGAAGGTGTTAGAATGCATGTTAAGTTCTTTATGCAAGGTGACGCTTGGATAAATGCATGGTTAATTAAGCATGCAGCGTGACATGTGGCAAACAAGTGGCAAAAGAAGAGGAGAAGTTGGATGGCAAGCTCCCTATAAATAGAACTTTAAGGGAAAAGGAGCGACTGATGACTCTGAAAGAAGAATTCTAGAGAGAAAGGGAAGAAAGAAGGTAGAAAGGAGGAATCCTTGCGTCTATAGTAGGAGTCTGCGGCCAAGAGAGAAGGTATTTTTGACAACTTAGCTATTTTATGTAAAAAAAGTTGTCTTGCGTCGAAAGGGGGTCGGCCTTGCCGTAAAGACAAACACTACGTTCAAGGTGAACGCCGCGTCCAAAGATAGGTGATGCGTTCAAGTTGGACCTTGCGTTGAAGTTGGACCTTGCGTCCAAGAGAGGTCGACGCATCGCAAAAAGAGAAGAAAGAAGAAAGGCTACACTTTGCGGTAGTTTCCAACCTTGCGTTGAAGGGCAGGGTTGCGTCCAACCGAGCTGACAGAGGAATATGGAGCCTTGCGTTTCTGAGATTAGAACGCTGCGTCCAAGAAGCTCGGGAAGAGGAAATAGAGGAAAAGAAGAGGAATTATTCTTTGGCAAGTACAGGTGAGTAACACCTGCGTTTTTCAAAATAAAAATGAGTTCTTTATGAATATGATTTTATGGGTTTCTAATGAAATAATGCATGCGTTACATATATATAAAGCACATGAATATGTTGGTTATAGAAATGAGAGCATGCGTTTATATATATATATATATATAAAAGAATATGAGCAAGCTGAGAGCATGCATTATATATAGAAAGCTCATGAGTATGCTGAGTAAATAGAAATGAATTTAGTAAGACGCATGCTGTTGATAATACAAGATTTTCATTTGAAGCATATTGCTAATCATAGATGATGTTTCTAGAACATAGTGTATTTTATAAATTCCTAGACATGGCACCCTAAAGCTCAAGGACTAGAGGAAGGCAAATGGGTAGCCGGAAAATAAAAATGGGACCCAATGCTCAAGGATAAAAGGAAGGCATATGGGCAGCCGGGGTTATAATATCTATGTGCACATAAAAGAATGTATATATACGATGCTGATGTGTTGAGATTACTCCACACAGCTAAGGATAATCGACGTTGAGTAGCGTTAGCGCCTCAACTAAGGAAAAGATAAGGAATGAATTTGACATTGAGAAGCGTAGAAGCAATGCTCCGCCTCAACTAAGGAAAATGATTAGAAATGAATAAGATCTTTGAGTATTTCCCAGAAATAAGCATGCAAAACCTAATAATGGTGTTTGAGTATAAATTAACATGTTTAGAATCGATATTATTTAGATTGACCAGTTTCACAATTAAAATAAGTTATTTATAAAAACTGTTACTCACTGAGTCGTTAGCTCATTCTTTTATATGTTTTCCATTTTCAGGGAGCATGACAGTTCCCGTTGCCGATCGAAGTCGAGGTTTGTCAAGAGCGTGTTAATGGTATTACCGTCCTAAGAAGGATTTAAAAGGAAATAAGATGAAGTTGACAGTGGCTTACGTGACAGGGTAGTCGGTAACTGCTGTCCTCACACTCCGTCTCGGGCTACGGGAGGGTAGTTCGGGGTGGGGTGTGACACAATCCGCTCAAGATCTCGGCTATCCATGCGTTGGGGAGCTATGCTGAGTTCACTTCCCCCTCTTCGACAACCACTTCTTCTTCTTCTACTTCTCCACCCACCTCTTTTGTTCCTCTTGTGCCGGGCAGATGAGATAAGGGCAACGGCTGGTTGAGCTCCCCGTCATCCTCCTGAGCCTTTGCTTCCCTCTCCTCTTGAGCTATTCTCTCTAGAATGTCACTGAATACCTTTCTCTCATCTCTTTGGCGCACTTCGTTGCTTTTGTACAGCGTGCTGGCTTCATCACGAACCCTTCCAAAACCAGGTTGCTCGACCTCGGAGTTTTTGGTGCTTAGACGTTGGTTTCCAGCATTGAAGTTTGCAGTAGAAAACTCCCTCACATTCTTCATTCTGGGCTTTGAAATGCAGGACTTGACTCGGCTATTGGGTTTTGGAGTAGGTGCCGGGGTCGATTCGGCTCAAGGGTGGGTTATTTAGGACTTCCATGCAGTCGTCTGAGTCAAGGTTGACTACTGGTGGACGGACTGGAGGTCTGAAGAATGGTCGGAAAAATGGGGTTACAGGCAGTCTTTGGGCACTAGCCCTGATTCATGACGCCGAAAAAGTTAGGATAAATGGTGGGCTGGGGTTTGGAGGTCTAGGGCGGACCGGAAAAGCGAAGGGCCTTACAGGTCGGGTAGGTCGGAATAGTGGTGGAGAGAAAGATGGAGCTCGAGGGTTGGGAAATACCTCAAGGGCTGGTCGCGGTTCGGATGAGGAAGAAGATGGGGTCGAGTACTGGGTATTGTAGGAAGATTTTATGGAAACGTTGCCGGCGAAGTGTTCTTGGTTTTAGGAGTCTGATTGGCTAGACATAGACAAGGGTGCGAAGAACTCAAATCGTCGGAGGTTTGAGAGATGAATGGTTCTAAAAATGAAAAATGGAAAATCGAATCGAGTTTATAAAGGGCTAATTAAGCCGTCGGTAATAAATGCAAATACACGATATCCAAAATCCCACTAATCTAGGCAAATTTATTGAGCCGTACACTCATCAAGTGTGATGGGCGGCTAAATGACGCAAATAAGCACTCAAGTGCTTTTGGGGAAACGCATCGACACACAAGGCTTATGCGTTTCCCAAATTCCCTTTTTCTTAAACGCAAAGACTTATTTTCAATTATCATGCTTTCAAACTTATCTACTTTACACTACCCCTAAAAGCGAAATTCATAATCACAAAAATCTATACTAAAATGCAATAAAATAAAGTAAGGGTAAAAAGAAAGCATCCTTGGAAAGATGAGCATTTAGCAACGTAGAGACCTTTCGACGCAAGCTCAATCATTACACTTGCGTGGGTTATTGGAGCCTTTATCGCGTTCAGGGTTCAACACAGAGGAGACAATGAATTTCAATATGATCTCCCTCAAGTGTGCATACTTGGGATGCATTGGTTTGGTTTCTAGCTCATGCATTGAAGGCTCTTTTAATAACGGCTCGATCTTTGTCATGGATCTGTTGCTCCGGTCTAATTGCTCAAATATAGAATCAAAGAGTAATTTGATTTCTTCCTCTTCACCATCTTCATTGTCTTTGAGGACTTCATCTTTCAACGCTGCGTTCGTAGGTCGTTTCTTCTCATTGGTATCTGCGATTATCTGACAAGATTGAAAGTGATCAGGATCTTTCAATGCGTTAACCACATTAAATTTTACCTGTTGATCACCCACGCGGTTCATTGATATTCCTTCTTGGACGTCAATCAGGATGCGTTCAGGAGTGGTATCTTTATATATAGACGCAGGTTGTGCCTGCGTTGCTTTTTCTTTCCTCTCTCTATTTTCCTCTTCTGATTCAGTGGAAGATGATGGTTGATTGATATTATGTATAGTACTCTCCATCGGTTGACTCGTTGTTGGAGCGTCTAGAGGCTGCAAGTTTCCTTGCGTCCTCTGATCTTGCATTACAGTGGGATTAGTTTTCCCACGTATCAATGTCACATCTTGACATTGTTCTTTTAAGTTCCCTCTTGGAACTTCATTTGTACTTAGCAATGCTCCTTCTGTTCGATTCTTGAGCTCATCTACAATTTGACCCAATTGAACTTCTAAGTTCCTAATTGCGATGGCTTGACTTTGGAGCATCACATCATTTTTATTCATGAATTCTCGTAAAAGAGATTCCATGGAAGACGATGAGAATGATGCGTCCGCTTGCGGATTCCTCTGAGACTGATGATACTGGCCTTGATTCCCTTGGTTGAAACTCGGAGGGTTGCCTCTCTACAGCTGCTGCTCAGTCCTTTGCATTTGTTGCTGATTTTCACCCCATCAAAGTTAGGGTGGTTCCTTCAACCTGGATTGTACGTCTCACCGTAGGGGTTGTTTTGAACATCGCAGACTAACTGGGGGTTGTAGGGACACATGTCAATATTCGTTAACTGTGGGTACACGCCACTAAAGACCCACAGCTGCACTGTTCTCACTTCAGATATATTTTTCTGTCCATGGATATAGACCAATAACAACAAATTAGTCTTTCACAAGTGTTCACAATATCAGTTGGGTCAGATTACTATTTTACCCTTGAGTTACTTCTAAATCCTTAAGTACTAATGCTCTTCTAATGAACAACCTGTTTATGGTCCAACCATTAAACAGAAACCCCTCTCGGGCCAATGAGAGGGTAGGACTCTTTGTTCAAGTCTCGAAGACACCACTAAGGGAACAATTATCTACTTACCCTAAAGATGTGAATGAGTGAATTCCATCTTATATAATTATGTCCCCAAGATGGTAGGCATATTGAGTCGACGAACGGCCACTCTCACCCATACAAATCAATGAGCAATCTCTCGTGAACAGAAGTTCATAATATACTCAAGATTAAGACTAAGTTGCCTGAGTTATCCTATTGAAATAGAAACCTAACTAGTTAACGAAGTTACATCTAGTGATCACTATTTCATGGTTCGGTTTTATACAAATTCATTGCATAAGATACCCCCAGTCACATGTCACCTACACGAACGCGTTATATTATTGCCTTTGTATCAAATACAAAGTGGGTCGTAAACATAGTGTCATCAAGATAAGGTACCTAGCTTTATCCTTATACTATAGACCTTTTAGACTGTATCTTGAACATTGATCTCCGTATGTTCCCATATATAAATAAAAACTCATAAAACGACCTAGGATGTTAGTTTATTGAATTTAGGGTTATTAAGACAAAAAAAAACAAAAACAATTAATAACACTTATTGAAATAACACATCAATAACTCTTTATCAATGATTTAATGATGGCCAAATAATTACATGTACAATCTACGAGTTTTAAGACATAAAACCCAACTAACTCCCCCTTGAACTAAAACTGTAGTGGGTTGTAGATAAAGAGCAGTGAGAATGGTAAATATGTAAATACAATAAACTAGGGCATCCATATACTCATTACACATCTCCCACTTGCTCTAGACTACACAATGTATGTATCTCGCAGACCTAGACTCTCTAGATGACCCTTGAACACTTTAGCTGAGGAGGTTTCGTAAATGGATCACCAATGTTATGCTCCGAAGCAATCTTTGTGACAATCACATCTCCTCGTTGCACAATCTACCGTATCAGGTGATACTTCTCTCAATATACTTTCCTCGTTTGTGGCTGCGAGGCTCTTTAGAGTTAGCAGATCCCACTGTTGTCACAGTATAAAGTGATGGGTAATTCCATGTTTGGAACGATTTCCAAATCATTCAGGAACTTTCTGAGTTATGCTTCCTTTGCTACTTTACAAGCAGCTACATATTCAGCCTCCATAGTGGAGTCTGCAATGTATCCTTGCTTGATGCTATGCCATACTACAGCTCCTTTGTTTAAGGTGAACATTGATCCTGACATGGATTTCCTAGAATCCTTGTCAGTTTGAAAATCAGAGTCGGTGTATCCTGTAAGGATCAACCCTTAGCTTCATCCACCAACTTGTAGTCCCTCATTCTTCTAAGATACTTGAAGATGTTCTTAACCGCAGTCCAGTGGTCTAACCCTGGATTGGATTGGTATCTACTGACTATTCCCACTACATAACAAATGTTTGACCAATGTAGAGCATAGCATACATTAAGCTATCCACAGCTGAGGCATAGAGAATATGTTTCATATCCTTAATTTCTTGAGGTGTCTTAGGACAATGTTCCTTAGACAAATGAACCCCGTGCCTGAACAGTAATAAACCCTTCTTAGAATTTTGCATCGAATAATGAGTCAACATTTTGTCGATATAAGTTGCTTGAGACAGGGTAACGTTCTGTTCTTGCGATCCCTAATGATTTGGATCTCAAGTACATATTGTGCCTCTCTCAAATCTTTCATTTGGAATTGGGTTGCCAGCCAATTTTTAGCATCGGTAAGATATCCTACATCATTCCCAATGAGTAGGATGACGTCCACATAAAGTACTAAGAAAGCTACTTTACTTTTGATGATTTTCTTGTATACACAAGGCTCATCAACATTTTGTTCAAAACCAAAAGATTTGATTGCAGTATCAAATCTAATATTTCAAGATCTAGATGCTCGTTTCAACCCATAAATGGATCGATTCAGTTTGCAAACTTTTTGCTCCTGACCTTGGACTATGAACCCATCAGACTGAGATATGAAGATACTCTCTTCAAGATTGGCATTCAGAAAAGCATTCTTGACATCTATTTGCCAAATTTCATAGTCATAATATGAGGCTATGAATAAGAGAATTCTTATAGACTTAAGCATAGCAACAAGGGAAAAAGTTTCCTCATAGTCAACCCTTCCCTTTCGGTGTAACCCTTTGTTACAAGTCTAGCTTTGAAGGTCTGTACCTTCCCAACTACATCTCTCTTTCGTTTATAGATCCATTTACACCTTATAAGTATAACCCCTTCATGTGGATCTACAAGTTCCCATACTGAATTGAAGTACATAGACTCCATTTCAAGATTTATGGCTTTGATCCATTGATCCTTTTCTACATCATTCATTGCTTGTTTATAGGACAATGGATCCTCAACACCATTATCAGGCACGACGACCTGAGTTTAAGTTAAACCCAAGTAACAGTTAGGTTGTGATACAACCCTCCCACTACGTCAAGGCATTCCTAGTGATTAAGAAAGACGAGACTGACCAAAAGTACTAGCTCCTTCATTAACTCTTGATGAAGGTCTAGTCTCATCAACAACTCTTGTTGACTCTTAAGTAGCTTCATTTATTACCATTTTGCTTCGTGTTTTATGATCTCTCATGTGGTCTTCTTCCAAGAATGTAGCATTTGTCGATACAAACACTTTGTTTTCTTGTGGGTCGAAGAAGAGACCACTTCTCGTTTCCTTAAGGTAACCAAAAAATTGGCTTAATCTTAAACGAGGTTCCAATTTCTTAGGATTTGTTACTAGCACATGTGCAAAACAACCCCAAATTTTGAAGTAGCGTAAACTAGGTTTACGCCCCCTCCATAACTCGAAAGGCGTTTTAGAAACACTCTTTGAGGGAAAATTGTTCAAGATATGAGCTACAATCTCTACTACATACCCCAAAAACGAGCTAGGCAATTGAGCATAGCTCATCATAGAACGAACCATGTCGAACAAGGTTCTATTTCTCCTTTCTGAGACACCGTTCTACTGAGATGTACCAGGTGCTGAGAGTTGGGATTGAATTCCATGTTTTATCAAATAGTTTTAGAATCTTAAATCCATGTATTCTTCACCTCGATCAAATCGAAGTATTTTAATTGTTTTACCTAATAGGTTTTCAACCTCAGCCTTATACTCCTTGAACTTTTCAAGTACTTCAGACTTATGTTCCATTAGGTATAAGTAACCATACCTCGGATAATCATCTATAAAAGAGATGAAGTATTCGTACCCTTCTCGAGCTTTTACATTCATTGGACCTTCAAGACAAGATTCACATGGAGGTAATGAAACATCTTCTAACTCATTTAGAAGTCCATTCTTTACCAATCTCCCGATCCTATCGAGATTTATGTGACTGAATCTCAAATGCCAAAGATAAGTACTATTGCTACTTGGAGAAATTCTTTGCCTTTTAGTTTGGGTGTTAGCAGTTTTAAACATCTCATGATTTAAAAGTGTTTTCGCTTCAGTCGGTCTTAACACATATAAGTTGTTTTCTAATTTAGCAGAATAAATACGTACACCATTTTTCAAAATGAACGCTTCATTAACAGAAAAAAATAACTGAGTACATTTGTTCAATTAAATAGGAAATAGATACAAAGTTCCTTTTTATTTTAGGAACTATATATAGATTTTCTAAAAATAAAAATCTATTTCCAAAAACAACTTTGCAGCTCCCACTACACGAGCTAAAATGGCATCTCCAATTCCAACCTTGAGCGTCATTTCACCCTTCTCGAGCTGCTGGAAGAAACTAATTCCCTGTAAAGAAGAACAAACATGATTAGTTGCATACGAATCAAGATTACAGACATTATGGTTATTTTCCACTAAACAAGTTTATTGGAAAATGGGCAACATTTGCCTCTCCTTCGATCGGTCCCTTATTTTTCATAAGAGACTAATAAGTCTCTAACTCATTCAGAAGAGTCGTTATGGTGTACATAATTTTATTCTTAGCCGCATTGTTGCGAAATTGAAGAAAGCTCTTCGGAAGAGATCTAAAATAAAAGACACCTAACTCTACTCATCAAAATGATCACGTCGTTCATTTCAGCAACGTTGAATTGGACCATCAGGTCGAGAACATGTTCTCTCACCGATTGACCTTTCTTCATACATGCATTATAAACGTACTTGAGGGCCTCATGCTGGATCTGTGAGGAAGGTTGTCCAAACATTTCCTTGAGAGACTCTATGATCTGTCGTGTATTTATCATGGCATCATGTTTCTTGTTGAGTACGTTAGACAAACTCGCCAAGATATAGACTCTTGCATTGTCATTGGCCTTTGCCCAACGGTCATGTGCATCCCTAACAGATTGGGATGCATTATGAGTGGGGATAGGAGGACACTCCTCTGTTAAGACAAACTGTAGATCATCTATAACCATAATCATATTCAAATTAGATTTCTACATTACGTAGTTTTCACCGATTAGTTTTTCATTTTTAAGCAGTGCAATGATTGAGGAAGACATGCTGAAATAATAAACAATTAACCGTATTAGTTATCTTTGCCTTAACCCATTAGACAAGAAAACAAAATTGCAAGTAATCTAATCAATTCAGTAAAATAAGCAATCAAAGAAACCCTAATAAACTATTGATTTAGTTTTTGCAACAATGCTTTAGAGGTTTAGAGCAACAGTCACTGAAGAGTGATCAGCCACTCCTCATTTGAAATGAGACAATTCTCAGCTAATTATAATGCCAGAATAACTCATATTCCTATAGACATTAGTCACCGTTGTTTGGTCAAGGATACGTTAACTCTTAACTCATCTCCATAAGTGTAACCCTCCCACTTTCAGATCCCAGAGGTACGTGATAAGCACTTGAAAAGTGTTTTCTATCCTCTCAAATTAAGGGAGTTTATATTAGATTTCACTTGTTTGCTAATGATTTTCAGGTTAAAATGAGGAAAATTAGAAGAAAAGACTAAAAGATAAAAACCGAGCAAGAATATGGCGAAAAAGAGCTGAAAAACTCAAAAGGGCAAAATTTGGGATAGCGTCGTGGTGCCTGGACGGCGCTGCCGTGACGCTAAAACCCGAACGCAATGTTCTGGACGCATCATAGCATCACGGCGCCAAAATCCGACACAACATTCTGAACGCATTATAGTGTATCGGCGCTGTCGCGGCGCTAAAACCCGAGAGCAACAATTTTGGACACAACCCTAGCGTCGCGGCGCCAGTTTTCCATAAATGAAAATTTGTTATTTTTGGTAAATTTTTGGGCGGCCAACTTGATGTGCCACTTTGTGTGTTTACCGCAAGTGTACGGGTCAAGTTATAATATAAAACGGTTAAGTCCGAGTATCGTTTCCACTAGAGATCCAATTGGGAAGGTTTAAGTTACTTAGCTATTCTAGAATTGAATCAATTTTATTTGAGGATTGGAATTCAAATTTTGTTTTGGGAAAAAGAAAAATCAAGCAAGAAAATATCAAAGGGAGAATTGCAAGAGTCAAAGAGAGTTCTAGGGTTTCAAATCCTTGTTTGTTTCATCATGCAAAATTATGGATTTCATGGATTTAATTCTTATGCCTAAGTCTAGAAACTTAATTCCAAGTTATCTTCTCTCAAAGACAACTCTTTCTCATGCAACTTGATTGATAGTTAATCTCTTAAAACCAATACAAAATTACATGGCATTAAAACTAGTCTTTAGCAACTTTCATTGTAAACCTAACTACTCTCGTGATAGATTAACAACGATTCATTGTTATAGATTAAATTAAACATATAATCTCTCGATTCATACATCTAATCTAACATGTGAAGGTGGCCAATCTTCAAGAATTAAACACAATAACAATGAAAAGCATATTTATTTGAACAAAACCATGAGTTTACAAAATTATCATGAGTTTACAAACAATTCATCAAAAACCCTAAAACCAAAGAGTTTAGCCACTCATAGCGTAAAAGCAACATATTGATCAAAAAGAATCAAAGAAAGAGTGTAAAGAATAGGGAAACTCTACTGAAAAGAGGTTCTTGATTGAGGCAGCACCGTCACGAACTCCTTGGCTCTCGCGTCAGACTTCGGAGGGCACCAAAACTATCTCGAACTCTTTTCCTCTTCCTTGCGGCTAACTCACTCTTGGAATTCTAGCTTAATTCTCACTTTTTCGGATCGTTCTCTTGTTCTGCAACTTTCTTGATCTTCTTGATATTTCTTTTCCTCCCCTTTGGCTGCTGAAAACCCCTAATTTTATAGAGTTTGGCCACCCAAAATTTAACCTAAAATACAAAACTTGCGTTTAAATTAACGCTGGCGCCGCGGCGTTAGCGTTGCGACCAAAATTAAGTTGCTCTCAGGTTTTAGCGCCGCGGCAGCGCCATCCCAGCGCCGCGACGCTGTCTTGCGTTCACCAAGTACGCGTTGAAGCAGCGCCTTCCCAGCGCCGCGTTGCTGCTCTGGATGCTGATGCGTTTCAGCCTCAGCGCCGCGGCAACGTTGCATTAGCGCCGCGTCGCATCATGCGTTTCAAGCAAGGATGCGTTTTTCAGCACTTTTTCTCCATATTCTTGCTCGGTTTTGATCTTTCAGTCGTTTCTTCTAATTTTCCTCGTTTTAACCTGAAAATCACTAGTAAACAAGTGAAATCTAATATAAAACTCCCTTAATTTGAGAGAATAATAAGCACTTTTCAAGTGTTTATCACAACTCTATAAATTTGGGGGTTTCCAGCAGCTCTAATCATCAAATCAAATCAAGAATCAATCAACCATCAATTTCAGACCTAAAGAGGCACAAGAAGGAGAGAATTGAGTGAGAGTTCATAAAAGAGTTCAAAGAATGAGTTAGTTGCAAGGAAGAGGAAAAGAGTTCGAGATAGTCGTGGTGCCCTTCGAATTCTGACGTGAGAGTCAAGGAGATCGTGACTGTGCTACCTCAATCAAGAGCCTCTTTTCAGTAGAGTTTCCCTTTCTTTACACTCTTTCTTTGTTTATTTTGCTTAAACATGTTGCTTCAAGCCATGAGTGGCTAAACTCTTTAGTTTTAGGGTTTTGATGATTTGTTTATGAATTTATGTTGATCTTGTAGACTTTCATGGTTTTGTTGGAATGATTATGGTTTTCATTGTTATTGTGTTTAATTCTTATGGATTGGCCATCTTCACATGTTAGGTTAGATGTATGATTGAGAGATTGTATGTTTAACTTGATCTATAACAATGAATTGTTGTTAATCTATCACGAGAGTAGTTAGGTTGACAATAAAAGTTGCTAAAGACTATTCTTAATGCCATGTAATTTGAATTGGTTTCAAGAGATTAGTAATCAATCGAGTTGCATGAGAAAGAGTTGTTTTTTAGAGAAAATAACTTGGAATTAAGTTTCTAGACTTAGGCATATGAATTACCATAAATTCCATGAATTCTATAACATTGCATGATGAAATAAACAAGGATTCATTACCCTAGAACTTTCTTTGACTCTTGTGTTTCTCACTTTAATACTTTCCTTATTTGGTTTATATTTTCCATAAATCACAACTTCAATTCCAATCCTCAAATAAAATTGATTCAATTCTAGAATAGCTAAGTAACTTAAACCTTCAATTGGATCTCCAGTGGAACGATATTCGGACTTAACCGTCTTATATTATAACTTGACCTGTACACTTGCGATTAACACTAAAAGTGCGCATCAGTACTCACCAACAAGCTACCATTAGGAAAGACAATTGTTGGTAATTAACCTAAGTGAACCTATCCTTTTCAAGAGTTTGTGATGTTTCGAAACCTATGATCAGACCCTCTGAAGGGATGCGCAAGACGACACGCAGGCGGATCATAAGAATCTTACGGTGCGACCTAGGGTTGGAGACTAAGGGACACGTTGACAACCCACTGACTATAGACATTTTCCCATTCACCTTGTTATTGACCTATACAAACACTTTCTGAAGGGAGGCCGCTCCCAAGGCGACAGGAAGCCGAGTATGGATCTCATGGTGTGAATAATCAAGGATATAGGAGCAAGACTTGATATAAACATCTCGTTTTGTAATTTTCCTCCCACTAAAATGTTCTACTGTATCTCAAGGTTATTTAACTTAGATAAATCTGGCTAAGTCAATCTATCTAAGTTTATGCCTATTATAACTCTTATAAAATGTATGTACACTAATGTTCTAGGTGAATTAAATCACTTAATCAACCTAGTGGCCATGCATGCTAATAGGCCTTAGGTTAATTCAACTCAGGTTCCAATTCAGTTCCCAGTTAGGAGGTGTTCCATGAACCGTTAACTTAAATACCCTCAATCTTGACAGAACTAGATAGAGTTCTCTTATTACCTAAAGTCCTATTTGTCCTACTTAGTCATATTTTTAAAACTATTTTAAAACAAAGTAAGACAAAATTCTAACCTTATTAGAATTAATGTGATCTTAGGTCTAAATTAATTTTAAACAACTTAAAACCAATTTCCTAAGATCCTATGTTTGCAAGCAATTCTTAATTATAGGTTGACGGTTACTAACCATAAATTTTATAACTATTACAATTTTACTGTTTAGCCCTATAACATGCTTTCTATGGTTTAATTAATTAACAATCAAATTCTAATTAATTAACCAACCATATTACATGCATTTCATGACATAATATAACAATTGTATTAATCTATGGATGTGTCATGCTCAATGCAAATTGATTTTCATTTAAAATATAACACATATATTAAATAAATCATGAAAACTAATCAAGCATTAACAAAACATTAATAAATATAACTATTTATATTTATTTAATTAATGTCATACATCATGCTTTTCCAATTTCATATATTTAATATATCAATATACATTAAATAACTCATGAAATTATTTATCATGCATTAAAACCATACATTATAACATTTATATACTAAAATGCATGAATATGCTTAACCTATGGTGGGTTATAACTAAATGACATCCATAAAACATTTAAATAGCAATTGAACAGGTAAAATTGGCCCCTAGGATAAAATAAAGCAATAAATTACATTAATTTATCTTAAAATATCCTAAAACTACTTCTACCGCTCCAAAACCGAACCAAAAACTCTCGAGTCACTTCAAATCGGGCCCTAAAATCATGAACCAACAAAAAAATGCCAACAATCACATCAGAACCAACTGAACCGAACCAAATAGGAGCCAAACCGGAGCCAAAATGCCTGAACCAGAGCCGAACCGCGCGAACCAGAGTTGAACCAGCTGGACCGCACTGAACCATATGAACCACGCCGCGAGCCGAGGCGCGAACCAGAGCCTAGTGTGTGCTGACGTTAGCGTGACGTCAGCCCTTCTTCTTCCGCACGCCTCCGTCCATTTTTTTTTCCTTTTCTCCATTTGTGTAGAGATTTTCTTTTCACGAATTCTTGTCCTCCGTTCAACTGTTATGGGCCAATTCAGATTTGGACTAAAAAAACAGTAATTTACAATTAAAAAAAATGCCAAAAAACATAAGGGCCTTTACATTTGATCAAATCAAAAATTGTAAATCTATGGTCATTTTTACCGTAAACATTCAATCGCAAACCTACATTCAATAATGTAAAACACCCACAAAAAATAATGCACATTTCAAAAACCCAAATCAATTTTATGAGATGGCTTTGATACAAATTGTAGGATTGAAATCCCTAATGCAGCGGAAGCAATACATAATCAAACTCAAAATTAATTGAGATTTTGAAATACCCATAAACTATAAAAAAAAAAAAAAAAAAAAAAAAGAACATACAGAAAACCTACGGTATTAATTCTAGGGTTAAGCATGCTTTTAGAGTTAGAAGTCTTACATTTGTTGTCGACTTCGAACACCACCACCACGAACCTCTCCTATTTTCTAAGTGATGATTTGATGGAGGATTGTGGATCATTTTCTTGATTTGGGAAAAACTAGAGAGAAATCCAAAGAGCAAGGAGAAAAAAAATCACAGAACTCTTATGCCATTTTTACATTTTGCAGGCATATATGGAGAGAGGTAATAAGATGTGGGAGTAAACCATGTAAAGAGTAACTCCCCCGTATGGGAGTTACCTTTTTTTTTCTTTTAATTTATTAATTAATTTATTTATTATTTAATTTAAATAATTAATAATTAATTAAATCTAATTTAATTAATTATTCCATTTAAATCATATTTAAATGAACATCTCCCATATAATTTTAATTCATTTAATTTAATTAAATCAAATTTAATAAAAATAAATTAAGAAAATTAATTCTTTAATTAATTAATTGTCAAATTAAATATCTAATATTTAATTCAACCTACATTTGAATCATATTCAATTGTTATTCTCCCATAACTTATAGTTTTAATATGCATCTAATACACATTAATTTTAACCTAAAGTTTTAATATGAATCTAATTCATTTTAATATTTTGAACTTCTTCAAATATTTAATTCTCTCAAAAATTAATTTTGTATCATATTCAAAATTAAATTTCTATTATAAAGTTTAAAATAAACTTTATATTGTAATGTATCATCATACATTATATTATTTCTCTAAGTAAATTTGAACATTTCAAATTTCATTCAAGACATAAATACCTCAACACTCTTTACGAGCTAGGAAGGGGACCTAATTGACCAACAGATCAGAAGCTCCAACGATATGAGATTAATCGGCTAAGCTCATTAACCACATTAATCAATATTCGTTAACTATGGGTACACTCCACTAAAGACCCACGGCTGCACTCTTCTCATTGCATATATATTTTTGTGTCAATGGATATAAACCAATAACAACAAATTAGTCCTTCACAAGTGTTCGTAACACCATCTGGGTCAAATTACCATTTTGCCCCTAGGTTACTTCTAAATACTTAAGTACCAGTGCTCCTCTAATGAACAACCTGTTTATGGTCCAACCATTAAACAGAAACCTCTCTCAGGCCAGTAAGAGGGTAGGGACCCTTTATTCAAGTCACGAAGATACCATTTAAGGGAACACTTATTTACTCACCCTAAAGATGGGTATGAGTGAATTCTATCTTGTATAATTATGTCCCCAACTCCCCACTCGATCTTGTCCCCAAGATGGTAGGCATATTGAGTCAGCAAATGACCACGCTCACCCATACAAATCAAAGCACAATCCATCGTGGACAGGAGTTCATCATATACTTAGGATTAAGACTAAGTTGCCTAGGTCATTCTATTGAAATAGAAGTCTAACTAGTCAATAGAGTTATATCTAGTGATCACTATTTCGTGGTCTGGTTTTATGCAAATTCATTGCATAGGATTCCCACTCGCATGTCACCTACACGAACACGTTAGATCATTGCATTTGTATCAAATACAAAGTGAGTCGTATCTATAGTGTCATCAGGATAAGGTATCGAGTCTTATCCCTATACTATAGACCCTTTAGACTGTATCTTGAACATTGATCTCCTTATGTCCCCACATACAGTTCAAAATTCATAAAAGTCTATGATGTTAGTTTATTGGATTTAAGGTTATTAAAACAAAACAAAAAAAAAAAAAAAACAATCAATAACGCTTATTGAAATAACACATCAATAACTCTTTATTAATGATTTAATGATGATCTAATAATTACATTTACAATCTACGAATTTTAGGGCATAAAACCCAACACACTCAACATTTGGGTTGTGTTTTAAAATAATCGAGAGTAAGGATTATTTTAACTCAGTCTTGCCTATTGTAAAACTATTTATAACTCAAGTGGGTAAAATACCAAATCTCTGCCTCTAATGTTTCCAATATCTCCACATATCAACGACCACCTCTCGTAATAACCAACTCCAGCGATCACCTCCGATGTTCACTTCAGCAGCCAACTCTAGCGACGACCACCTCCAACGCCTAATTTCAATGACAACAAACTTTGATGACTACCTTTGGTGATCACATGTGCGACCAACTTCGACAACCACTTTTTGATCACTATGATGGCCAACTTCATTGTAGACCACCTCCGACACCCAATTTTGACGACAACCACCTCCTACAACTAGCTCTAGCGACTACCTCTCGTGACCAACTCCGGGGATCACCTCCCATGACTACCTATGAGACCAACTCCAGCGAAGACCACCTCACAATTTCAACAACGACCACCTCTAGTGACTAACTCTGAGGATTCCCTTTGATGGCCAACTTCAAAAATCACCTTCAGCGACTAGTTCATAGTGTTTAATAGTCTTATTTTATAGTAATTTGACATTGATAGAGATACTTCGAGTATAGCAAATCAAAGAAACGTGTGTATAAAAACACTTTTGAGACCAATTTGTATAACATTTTGAAACATAGAAACCAAATGGAACTAATACCCAAAAAAGTAATTTTTCCTTTCTTTTTCGTACTATTTGCCCTTCTCTTTTATAGTGTAGTTCTTAAAAGAATGAAATCAAATTAAATGAATCCTCAAACACCGATACAAACAAAAGTTTAATAAAAAAAACAACTCATTTTAACAATTATGTAACTAAATAAAAGTTTAAGGGTCAAAGTTCAATGAATTTGCAAGTTTGAGGTCCAATTTTAATAATTGTATAAGTTTGAGTATCTTAAATTTTTTTTGTCACTTGATTATGAATATATGCTTTAATTAGTTGAACTATGAACAAATCTATATATAAATTATTATAACTTAAATTTATTTAAATATACATCCAAAATAGTCTATTATAATTTAGAATAAAATAATGTAGACTTAAATACAGAGTATTTTAATTAATAATCAACTCAGTGTTGTAAACATGTGTGAGGAGGGTACGCTGGAGAATTTAAATAAAAGGATGGTCACGTGAAAAGAGGGAAAAGTGACGTTCGTGACTCTTTTGAAAAATACAAAAAAAGAACGCACATTTTATTTTTGCCGTCAGATGTATGTTTTGTCATATTAAACTAATAATAATAATAATAATTTTGTCAAAAATTTTATCCCAACTACCCCCATGTTATTTTTTTAAAAAAAAAAAAGAAAAAAAAGAGAAAAAAAAATAAAAAAACTACCCCATGTTAGGTGTTTTTCCACTTTATTGAGTACCAACAAATGGAAAGATTTTAACTTTCAACTTAAGTACATGTTATTTACAATTTAACTCTATTCCCATTTGCATTTGCAATATTTTGGTCTTTCTTAAATTTTATGTCAACTACTACATATGATGACGTGTAAGTTTATCATTATCTAATTTTAACATTCACATATAATTGACATTTTTTTAAGATAAGAATTAAATTATACCTTTAAATTTTAAGAGTTGTATCACTCAAGCTTCTAAATTATTAATTGGAAAATTATTATAAATAGAAAAAATATCAAATTATTTACAAATATAGGAAATTTTCACTTTCTATTTGTGATAAACCGTGATAGACTCAAATAGACATCTATCCGTGTCTATCTGGTAAAGTGATAGATGTCTATTTAGGTCTATCGAGTCTATCATAAATAGAAAATAAAATTTTGCTATATTTGTACTTGTTTTCAACAATTTTTTTTTTTAATTTTTGAAAACATCCCATTATTAATTATATCAACTAAAACTATAAATAAGTAAGTGAACCAATTTAGATTCTTTATTAGCAGCTTAATATATCATTTTTAAATTGTTAATATATAATTTTTTCACATGTAGAAGAGTTATTGTTTTAAAATCATTAATATATAATTTTTGCACATATACAAGAATTCATTAAATGTAGAAGTTAATTTTGAGTTTTATATCCTAAAACTCGTGGTTTGTATACTTTGGATCATATTCTCAATAAAATTGTTATCGATGTTTATTCAGTAAATATGTTATTGAATATGTGAATTGCATTTATTAAATCCAATAAACTAAGAACCCCTAGCTACAGTTTGAATACTTAGATTTTATGTGTAAACATAAAAGTGGACCAAGTTTAGGTCATAGCCAAAACGGTCTATAGTATAGGAATAAGACTATGTATCTTATCCTGGAGACACTATGGATATGGTCCACTTTGTATTTGATACAAACAATGTGGTCATATATCGTTAATGTTGAGACATGAAAGTGGGAGCATTCTATGCAATAAGTTTGCATAAGACTGGACCATGGAATAATCACTTTTACTTTATAACGTCGTTTACTGTTAAAACTGATGATTTCAACATGATGACCTAGGTAATTCGATCTTAATCATGAGCAAACTATGAACTCCTGTTTACTTGGGATTATCCTTTGATCTACATGGGTGAGAGTGACCTGAATTCGCCGAGTCAATAAGTCTACCATTTTAAGGATAAGACTAAGTAGATAGCTGGGGACATAGTCTTATGAGATGGAATTCGCTCTTACCTAATTCTAGGTTAGTAAAGAAGTTGTTCCCTTAAGTGCTGACTCTGGGTCTTGAACAAGGGGCCCTACCCTCTCATGGCCCGAGAGGGACTCGGCTTGATTGTTGGACCACAAACCAATTGTTCATTAGAGTATTAGTGAGACTTAAGAAACAAGATGTAATTACAAGGGTAAAACGACAATTTTGACCCAGCTATAATTACAAACAACTTGTGAAGGATTGTCTTACTAATCATGGTTAGATCAAGTGAACAGAAATATATCTATAGTGAGAAGAGTGCAGCTACTAGGCTATAGTGGAGTGTCCCGATAGTTAACGAATGTTAATTAACTACATTAAAGAGTTTAACTGGTTAATTTTGGATCGTTTGGAGCTCATGATTTGTAGGTTCATTAGGTTCCCTTATTAACTCATGGACTAAACCTTAGAATAGTGTGATGAAAAAATTTGAAAACGTTTAAATTCGTTTAAGGAGCAACATTTAAAGTTTGTTCGTTTTAATTATGAATTAAATGAAAATGGAGAGTTGGAAATATTTAAATGTGATTTAAATACTAATTGGATGAACATAGATTCATTGGATTGGAAATTGTCGAATTAAGTGGAAATTTTATTAATTTAATATTTAATACTAATTTAATATAATTAATTAAATTATTTAATTAATTACTATTTAAATTAATGATGTATTTAACATTAAATTTATATTATATAAAATTAATTAGTGGAATTAATTTGGAAAGAAATTGAAAATTAGAAATTCAATTTGAATTTGAGAAATTCATTTTGAGTTTTGGAATTTTTCACTTTTGCATGAATAAGTAGGAGGTGCGGTTATTTTAAACACTCTTTAACTTCTTCTTCTTCCACCTCCTAATATCATTGTTAATAAGCAAATTTAGTATCAATTTGCATGTAAAATGGTTTTGCTTGTGCTCTTCTATATATAGAGGAAAGAAAGATTCATCAAGGGTCATTTTTCTTTGGAATTTTGCTAAAATTTCCATTAGCTCACAAGTTCTCCAAAAACTTATTTACTCACAAATTTACTCCAAATGCAACACAATTTGGATTGCACGATCCGTTCTAAGGCCAGAGAATAATGAGGAAGATACTTGTGGCGGTTCATGAAGTGTTCGTGATCAAAATCTTGAAGGAAATCGTTTCAATTTTGAGCTACAACAAGTAAGTAACAAAGCCCTGTTTTTTTATTTTGAGAACAAGCATGTTTAATCTTTAAAATTGATATAGTTTGTGACACCCAAACCTTTGACCTAGTTGCTTAAGAGAGGTAAGGAAAGGAAATAAGGGTAAATGGTGTAAAATTGGATCACAACCCTATGAAGTTAGAAAAATTTTGAGGCAGAAAACCTGGGCTTGTGGAGTTAGCCAAATTTTGGCAAGTAAAGAAGATACCATGCGTTGAGATGAAGGAAAAGAAGAAAAGTACTTCTGTCAACTTGAGTTTTGGATTAAGATTAAACTATAGGTGAGTTTGGAAGAAAACTACATTAAGCGATTTTCGAGTCTTGGATGACAAGGTGACCTATGAGCTTAGGAAATCTTCGAAGTGTTACAACTATGCTTAGAGAACTTAACTATGCTATGAAAGGTCTGTAGTTGGACGCATAGTTTGAGAAAAAGAGAAGAGATTTCACTAAATGTTAAAGGAAGAAGAGTTGGAAGCATAGTTGGAAGCTAGTAGTGAGTTGGACACACACTTGGGAGAATAACCACCATGTTGGATGCATGGTAGGTGAAGTTGGATGCATGGTGACTCTTTTTAGAGGAAAAATTGGTTAAGTTGTGAAGTGTTGGAAGAAAATCTAGGTTTTGAAGAGGGAGAAACGCATAGGACAAAATTGAAGAAGAAAACTCATTCTACCTAGGGTTGGACACATAAGTCATTCTTCTAGGAGGAGTATGCCAAGTGTTGGATGATTTGGAGAGTCGAGAAGCAACCCTAAGGAAGGTGAAGTAGAGTTGGACGCAAAGTTGGAAGATGGTTGAAATTTGACTAAGTGTGGCAACCTTGGGACTTGGTGGATGCATACTTCTTATAGGAGGAGATTTTTGGCTTAGTGTTGGACTCTTAGGAGGAGATGGACACATAGAAGAGAGAGATGATGCATATAAGAGAGAGAGGATGCATAGAGGAGGTTTGGCAAGGGAAATTTGACTAAGTATAGGAAGGTTGAAAGAAGAAAAGAAAGCAAAAGAAGCCAAACCCTAGGAAGCATCATCTTGGACGCATGATTGAGAGGAATTGGATGCATGGTCCTATTCCTGGGGGCTAGGTTGGACGCATGGTTGGAAATATTAGGTGATAAGTGGCTTCATTTGGACTTAACACTTCATAAGTAGAAGGTTTTGGGATGCATGACAAGTTAACATGCAAGGAAGCAAGTGTGTGGTTGATGTTGAGTTTACATGCATGGTGACATAGGGAAGCTAAGTGTTAACTTTGGAAGAAAAGAAGAGATGAGCAAGCATGTCTTCCAACTCTATAAATAGGACCAAGGGGGAGAAGGAGCTCTCATCCCACCAAGACATCCGAAAATCTATTGAGAAAAAGAGAGAAAGAAGGTTGAAGGAGAGTTGGGAAGCAAACCTTGTGTTTTAGGGCTAGGTCTTGCATCCAAGAGGGTACTTTTCTACCGTCAAAAGGTTGCCTTGCGTTCAGAGCCTCCAGGTTGCATCCAACAGAGCTGTGTGAGGTAAGAAAGTACTACTCTACGTCCAGAATTGACCTTCCTTGCGTCCAAGGAAGTGTCTTGTGTCCAAGGAGGAATTTTCTGCTTACAACTGAGCTGTTTTAGGGTTTCTGAGGTTTCCAGGTTGCTGTTTTTCTAGTTCCAGAAGCTCGGGAGAAGCTGAGAAGAAGCTGAACTAAAAACAGAGGAAGAAAACCCTAAATCGAACGACTATCTCTACTGTGAGTGATTAATTTCCTTTCGCGAGAGAACTAAATTATACTATCTGTAAATACTTGTTAATAGCATGCCTATGAGCTTATAACTAATAGCATGATTATGCGATCTTATGCATGCTATGGTAATGTATCGGATAATTTATATCGAACATGATAGCATGAGGTGGTATGCATGCTAGGGCAAGTTACTAAATAAGTACATAGTATATCGAGCTTGTTGGATATTAGATTCTAACTTTTATGCTGAAGGATTATACGAAGGCATCAACGAACATGTTATATTCCAATGTCAAAGGACCTTGAAAAGGCATTGATGATGACGGTCATGATTGGGATCGGTATTTGACATTGCACAGGATAGTCAGGGTCGGAATGACCTAGTTTTTGAATCTGTGGTGGAGATTTCCTTATAGGATGGTCAGGGGGCAATCGAAGCCTAATTTCTGAGCCGAGAAGTACCCGAAGGGATGGTCAGAGGGCCGACGAGCCTAGCTCCTAAGCCTCGAAGGTAAGACTATGCACATAGGGGAAACATAGAGGATAGACAGTTACATAATTGATAAGTTTAATTGAGCCAGGTTGGCCAGGGGGAAAAACCAGTCAGGATTTGCTGTGCCGAAGGTGCCAGCAGGAAAAAATGATTTTGAGAATAACCCTACGGGGGAGGTTTGAATATAAAGCTTGATATAGTTGTAGTTGTGAATGATTCATATTACGAATATTATGATTATTATTATTATAATGCTAAAATGGTTAGTTGAACCTTAGCTTATTCGATCACTCACTAGACTTCATTGAAACTCATCTTTTTCTTATGTTTTTCTTTCTAGGTAGCAGCCAAGTTTCCGTCGTTGTTCGAAGTCAAGGTCTATCGAGAAATAGTGTGCACTTAGCTATAGGCGACAGTTTAAATGAGAAACTAAGAAACATGTCTTTTGTAAATAGACTTGTAAAACAGTTGTAATAATAAGTTATGCATTTTATATATGAGTCAGTTTTATTTACTGCCTATCTAAGTTGCACATGATAGTTTGGGGAAAGATAAAGGTTTGACGGTAGGCATCACAAAAGGGTCGATGTCTGTTGTCCTCACACTCTGTCTCAGGCTATGACGGGTGGTTTAGGGCAGAGTGTGACATAGTTAGAGTGTTTTAGATCCTAATTGCTTCCGTTTTATGTTCCTAACTCCTTCCGTTAGCATACTATTATAGAAAAATGATGGAAGCAAATAGATAGTGGCGATTTTTCATTAGTACGAGTAATTTTCATATTCTTTTCTTTCAATTTTTTTTGGCTTGTTTGGGAAATTTTGTGTTATTTATTATTATTATTTTTTTTGTTCATGTGGCATTTTAGTAGAATTTGGAAGAAGAATAATTCTATTAGATGATTTTGTAAAATAGTTATAAATTACTCCTGAAAAGTTGAAATTATTGGGACTAGTGTCTTAAATTTCTTGGGTTCTCATAGTTCGTCAAGTTGTATGTACAAATTATTTATTCAATAAAATAAAGAGTTATTTTATTCAACTTTTAGATTGCATTAACTCAATCTACTAAATTAAGATCTGTGGTTATTTTATGCAACTTAAACATATATAAATCTGACATACAAGTGGATCATGTTTAAGTAATAGCTAAAAAAGTCTAGGATAATGTTGAGTGCCACTACGTATACGACCCACTTTGTAATTCTTAAAATTGTTGTTACGAACGATGTGATTTTAATTGTTCATGTGGAGACATGTGAGTGGGGGTATCCTATGCAAAGAGTTTGTATAAGATCGGACCGCGAAATGTTTAATTTCTCTTTATAACATCGTTAATTGAAGAAATTAACAATTTCATAGGATGACTATAGGTAACTAGACCTTAATCCTAAGTGAGTTATGAACTCCTATCTATGAGGACAATCCTTTGATCTTTATGGATGAGAGTAACCAGTTTCACCGACTCAATAAGCCTACCATTTTGGGGACTTGTCCAAGTAGGGAGCTAGAAACATATTTAAATAAGATGAAATTCATTCCTTACTATCATTAGGGTAAGTAGACGAATTGTTTCCTTAAAAGCTGGTTCTGGGTCTTGAACAATGAGGCCTTACCCTCTCACTAGCCCAAGAGAGGTTAGTTTATAGTTGGACTATATATTGTTTGTTCATTCGAGGAATTAGTAGTACGTAAGGAGTTAAACGTAACTATAGGGGTAAAACGATAATTTGATCCAACTGTAGTTACGAGCATTTTGTGAAGGGTTGACTTACTTTTGATTGGTTATATTCATGGACATAGAAATATATCTATTGTGCGAAAAGCGCATCTGTGGGTTTTTAGTAAAGTGACCAGCAATTAATGAATATTGATTAATTTAATTAAAGAGTTTTATTAAGTAATCTCATATCATTGGAACTTCTAATCTGTAGATCCATAAAGTCCCCTTGCTAGCTCACTACGGGTTAAATAAGAATTAAATTTGGATTAATTTGAATTGTTCAAATTAAACAAGAAAATTAATTGTATGAGATGCAATTAATATAATGTATATAGATACATCATAATATAAAGTTAATTTTGAATGAGATTCAAAATTATACTTTATGAGAGAGATAAATATTTTAATGAGATTCAAATATTAATTATATTAATGAGATTCATATTAAAACTATTGGTTATACGAAAGAACATTATTTGAATATGATTCCAATTAAATTAAATGTGGGATATTTAATTAATTAATTGTTAATTAATTATTTTTATTAATTTAATTATATAATTTAATATATAATTTGATTATATTATATTAAATTTAAGGAATATTTTCAAAAATAAAAAAACTGTTAAAAATAATTACAAATATAACAAAATTTTAATTTCTATATGTGATAGACTATGATAGACTCAAATATATATCTATCACTTTATCTGGGTCTATTGCAGTCTACCATAGTTAAAAGGTAAAAGTTTGATATATTTGTAAATAGTTTGATATTTTTTCTATTTATAATAATTTTTCTAAATTTAATATATTTGAATTAATTAAAAGAGAATAACTCCCACCTCTCTCATATATCACGTAAAAAGAAGTTTTTTTTTTTAGCAAGAACAAGATATAAAACTTGGAATTTCAAAAACTTTATGCAAAAAGCTCTATGAAGATTCATCGAGTTTGAGGGAGAAGTTCGTGAGAGTTCTACTATGGCGACATGCTTATGAGATTTGATTATCCTGTTTTATTTCTCTGTTTTTCACGTATTTCCAAAATGAATTATACTGGCATGGGCATTCACGCGCTTTCATTGGGAAATTCAATTCCTTCATAAATTAGATTTAAATTGGTTTCATATTTTAATTGATACAATCAAACATTTAGAGGTATAAAATAAATTGTTTTTTAAAAATTTAAAATATAAGGACAAAATTGAAACCTTTAAGGAATGTTTTTAAATATAGCAAAATGAACCAAAATATTTACAAATATAGCAAAATTGTAACGCCTCAAATTTAGGAGGGGATATGAATGAATCGAAATCACATTTGAATGAGAGATATCCTAAAGATATTAAAGTATGGTTAATAAAGACTTAAAATAATTGAAAACCTACACCAATAAGGAGCACCTTTTTTTTTCGGTGGTTCTATCATAAAAATCTATAGTTAAGCGTGCTTAACTTAGATAAATACTTTGTTAACTTGATCAATCCTATGTTAGATGATCTAAATATATGACTAATAGATAAATATTATTTTGGTATATTATAACCATTTTGATATTTAAAACAATTACCTCACCTTTCTAGTCACATGCTTATTTATTTGATTTGAGACTTTTGAAATCTCATCCACATGTTGTACCTAAATAAACAAAAAAACAATTGCCTAAAAAAAAAAAAGAAAATTGAAGAAAAAAACAAAATTGTACCGTTCTTTAAATTTCTTGGTGTCTTCAACGTGATGTACACTGCGAGACACAAGAATCTTAGCGCCACTATTATCTATTTATTTACTTTTTCTCAATGGAAGGCAAATCAAAGATCACAATGGTCGTTTGAATTTTCTGTATTTAAAAAACCACACTGTTCTTAATCTTCCGGCTGTAATTCTGTAACACTCTTCTCTTTAATCCTTCTCATCGTTGTCACTAGTCAGTTCTACACTCGGTTTTTTTGATCCGATTCAGTCTGAATTGCTCTCTTTCTTCCATTCTTATCGGTCATATGGATTAACAACGGATTCTTGGATTGACCCATTTCCGGTTCCACTTCTACCCCTCAACTGTTCGACATAAATCCTTCATTCAGGTCAACTTCCAGTGCCCACAAATTGTAGCTTCATTTGCGCTTTACAGATGGAGAGAGCTACCAAGAACGTATTGCTTTCTTCCAATGGGGATGACATATCCACGAGTCTGGCTGTTCATCTTGCCAAAAGGGGCTGCAGGTTTAGCATTGAACTTTGAACTTTGTAGCTTTGTGTTTGTTTACTGAGGAAATTAAGGGGTGTGGAGGGCAATAATAAAACTTTTGGTTATTGGGTTTTTTCTTTTTTTCTCTCTTCTGTTTTGTTTGCCTCTGGAATGTTATTATTATTTCTTGCTTTCCATCAGTTGTTAACCGTGTATACTTCTTTTTCATGGCTTTGTTTAGATTGGTTTTGTTGGGAAATGAGAATGTTCTTCGGAGAACAAGTAAGGAGATAGTGGCATCCTTAAAGGGTATCCTGCCAATTGAGGTTGTTGGCTTGGACATGGAAGAAGGGGGAGAGGTGGCTTTTGATGAGGCTGTGAACAAGGCATCTAGTATTTTGGGAACTTTGGATGCTCTTGTCCATGCGTATTCTTATGATGGTACAGCCTATCTCTAATTCTTTCAGCCATTTTTTCGTTTCATAATGTGACTAGTCTATAATGCAGTTAGATTCTCTGATGTAGAGAGTTCGTTAAATATTTTTTGCGTTACTTGTTTTAGTTTTTCAATTACTTAGCGAATTGTTAATTGCTTTAAACATAGGTTTTAGGCTCTTGTGAAGATTGAACAAAAACTTACATTATCAGTTCTTTGAGAGCTTAGTCTACACCATCTTGACTGCTCTGAATTATCCGCTCATAGTTTCTGGCTAACTCAATGACTGTTTATATTTATTGGGTTCCTTTTCTTCACGTAACTTAGAAGTTAGAACTGTAGCTAGGTGGGGTTCTTCAGATTTATTGGTTTTATGTGGATGCAAATCTGTAATGAGAATCAATGTTTAAAAGGCTTATGAAACTTACATCGCATCAAATATTTAACTTCAAAGCTTACATCACCTTCATAGGGTTGACATATCTTGTAGTCTCGAGGCTTGTACTTCTGAGAGAAGGCACGAAGACTTGAGGCATGGAAATTTTATACCTCATGTACCAGTTAGTTCTAGAAGAATAATGTTAAGTTTGAAACTTCGCATTTATTTGTTAATTTTTCATTGACTTTTAATTTAAACGGAGGATTGTGCGTCAGACGTCACCTTTTGATGGAAAAAATTGCTTCGAGGCCTGTAGAACATTGACAAGAATGAAAACCAGCAAAGCCTTCTGCATGATTGATGAATTCACTTTTACAATGGTGGTGAAGTGGAAAAGAATCTGAATCTGCCAGTCCAAAGAGGAGTTTCTCTTTTAATTCTTAATTATATTTCTTCGAATCTGTATATAATTTCTTCCATTTTTCTAGTGGCATGCTGATTTTTTATTGTTTGGTATAATTAATGCTTGGAAAACTGGTCTACAAATGACCATAAGAAGAAGTCTCTCTATGTTAGCTTGATTTGGTTTAGTCTTGGAAGAAGTTTTCCTGTAAGTAAATGGTGAATCAAAAGCCTAATGTTGTGAATTTCGTCTTTCACAAGGCTGAAGTTCTGCTGGTCCTTTCTTTGATTCAATGAAGAACAAGAACCGTAGAATAACTATCCTTATTTCTTCCATAAACATCTTTGCCATGTTTTTGGAGGTCCTAGCATGCAATTAAGAGAACTCAAGATGTAGTTATTTCTAGCATGGTTTACAATGAAATAAACTACACTACAAAAAATTGATACTATCAGTATTGGTATATGTTTACCATCCTCGAGTGTGGTGTAAGGGATCTAGTTAGAGATATAATAAGATTAGTAGTATAGTTATTAGTAAGGGGCGTATTAGTAAATGATGAGTAAATTTGTTGGGGCCTTTAGCAGAGGGAACGGGTTGAGAGGAAGGGTCTGAAGAATTTTGTGGGATTTCCTTAGTTGGGAATTTGGGAGAGTCTAACCCTCTTGAAAGGCTAGTGGTTCTTTGTTATTTGTTTTCATGATGTTATAGCATAATTCCTTATATTTTCATGTATTTCCATATTTTAGTGTTCTTGAGTTTGCTTATAATATTTTCTTGTAATATGTGGATTGCTGCCTGCCAAGCCAATTGAGACAATACTTCTAATAGAACCGAATTAGGATAGAAGTGAAAAGCAGTTAGCTTGAAAGATTTAGTGTTTGTCAATTGTTTCCTTAATGGTATTGATCTTTGGTTTAAATTTTCTTCAAGGTATAATGCTCATCTCCGGTATCTGATGGTGATTGTTAGGAACTTAGAATGTACAACTTCTATAAATGCTATTATACTGTAAATTATATTAAACTGCACAACGTTTGAGGCAGGTCCCATACAAGATGCTCTACAATTATCTGAAGACGAATTCAAAAAGATTGTTAAGATAAATTTGATGGCTTCATGGTTTCTGTTGAAGGCTGTTTGTCGAAGAATGCAGGACCAGAAATCAGGAGGTTCAGTAATTTTTTTAACCTCCTTGATTGGTGCTGAGAGGGGACTGTACCCAGGAGGAGCTGCACATGGATCATGCTCAGCAGGATTACTGCAGTTAGCTCGGGTAAGTCAGTTTGTAATTTGAAAGCATGTTCGAAACAAATTTGTCTGACCAACCTCCGTTTCCAAAACTAGTTCAAGTGAGTGTAGAAAGCTAGTAGAATGAAAGCACAGATGAAGTTGCAATCCTTTGTGGCTTTCAACTCTGCATTCTCAAATTTTCTATAAACCCCTGAAATCTGTACAATTCACCCAAGTTCAGAATTTGTGTTGTCGGGCTTTCTTTGCCAGCTATAGACATTTTTAGAAAATGATATTGGAAAAGATCTGATCTTTCTTTATAAACTTCATGACATGATCTCTCTTTAAAGTTCCCTGCTATAACATGTATGATGGATTTTCTAGACTTCAGCTCTGGACGTAGGGAAGTATAAGATCAGGGTCAACACGATCGCCCGTGGATTGCACATAGATGATGGATACCCTGTATCAGTGGGAAAGGAGAGAGCAAAGAAGCTGGTCAAGGATGCAGTCCCACTGGAAAGATGGCTAGATGTTAAGGATGATATAGCTTCAACCGTCATCTACCTAATTAGCGACGGGTCACGGTACATGACTGGAACAACCATATTTGTTGATGGGGCACAGTCTCTAGTGAGGCCGCGCATGCGCTCATATATGTAGTTCTGACATCTGGTGGTGTGCTCGGGCAACTTCAGGTGAGAACAACTTCCATTAGTTAAATGATATTTCCTCAATATTTTGCTTTGTTTATGATTAAAAGCATCAATCCGACAAATATACAGGTGTTGCTAGTAATGATCTTTAAATAAATGAGAGATTCTAGTAAGGCCTCATATTTTTGGGTAGTGGCATTGTAGATTTTATGATAATAAATAAGATAGATAGATAGATAGATTGTATAGTTGGTTCAAGTTAAATCTTTGTTTAGAGATTTTATCCTGAGTTTCCTTAATCCTCTAGAATTTTGAACTTCCTTTATCTTATATTGAAGAGCTTGGTCAAATCCTTAAATTAGAGTTGGTTTAGATAGGTCTTAATCTCTGTAAATTGTTTCTGTTATTTTAGGAACTTAAAGATTCGTAGGATTTAAATTGCATTAAAGGACTTGAGGTATGTGGTCACTCTATTACAGATTTTGCAGGTGATGGTGTGAAGGAGGAAGGGAAACAACATTTTGATTGCTTCTCTTGTATTTTCTTTATATGCTATTAGTGGTTGGGAGTTTCAAAATTGGAGGTGCTTGCTTAGGATTATATTTTTTTGCACTATTTGAGGTTTAGTTTTTATTCCAAAACTTGTATGTTTTGATTTAATAATATAAGGATGATTTCATTTTTAGTATGTCTTGCAGTTTGAACACAACCAACCTTTTTTTTTTCTGTTAATATTTGTTATCACAATTTATTTATTTATTTACACTATGTGGGATGGGAGAATCAAACTTCTGATCCTGGAATTGATAGTACAAGTTTTATGTGATAAGTAACTTTCGAGAATAGGATATTAAAAGTTTTATGTGATAAGTAACTCTCAAGAATTGAATCTAACAATCTTGTTGTGGAACAGAACCTTTGGATCTAACACTCAAAAACTCTAAATCAAGATGATCTCGATCCCTAAGATGGGCTTAGATTACACATTACTTGGATGATCCAACAAATCAGGGATCAAACAAAGTTGTAGCTTCAATCAACTATTGATCTTTGAATCACTTCACAAGTTAGGTTAATCAAGTCACGCTTGAATGATTTTAAGCATGCAACCTAAACTTCATAGAAAGACAGAGAAACTTAGCCCTAAGCTAAAAGAAAGCTCAAAGGTTTTTTTATTGCATATTTTCAAGGTTCACTGTTCAATATAAATTACATAGCTCTATATAACCTCAAAATAAAATCTTAGACATTCTATGAAGCATTTCAAGAGTTTATAACATTTCAAATTTATGACCATAATAAGCCATTATACATATGCAACCTACAAAGCAAATAAAATGGCTTAAAATTGAAGATATATTCAATAGACATCATAAATATGAAAAATTTAAGTCTTCTGAAGTCTTTGTAATCTCCCATATGTAAATTAATCTTCACTTGAAGTAATTTGAAGGGCAGTTTCTTGAATTTGATGCTTGAGTTGCACAAATTGAAGCTTAAGATGCATTTGAGTACGTTTAATTGCAACTTCTTTTATTATAATCTTCAATACATGAATAAGATAACTTGGTTTATATTATTATGTCAGTTGAATTATACTATAATGTAATGAAATACAGTTTGTTTTTCTATTCTTCATTCACTCAACCGACTTTACCAGCTGTGACTCTTGGTTAACCAGCTTTTATATTCCCCTTTTTCTATAAATATTTTGGAGGTGATTTAGAAGAAAGTTTAGTGAAACCATGGTTAGTTAACTGTTTCTTTGAAAATTATTGTCTTCTCATTTTTCTTTGACATATTTTTCTAAATGATTTGTTTTAGAATCTTTGAGAATTGGACTAAGAACCTCTAGTACAACGGCTCATATACTTGCAATTCTAAAAATTTACTCAACTTTTGAATCAACTCCAAGGATTTTGGGTTAGATATTAGATTGCTGTAAGATCAAAATTCTTGAACCAAAGAACTAGTCTCTTTAATTTAAGAGTTAAGTACTTTACGAGAAAAGAATATCGATTGAACTTGGATGTTCGACTAAATTGTAAAATGCGATTATGCACTTTTTCATTAGATATCAAAATTAGGAAAAAAAAAAAAAACAACCTAATGAGCAAAGCTATTTTATAGGCTTCCCAAGTAAAGGCATAATGGCCCATACATCTTAATATACTATGAAGTAACCTTAATTATAGCATGGTTAGTGTGAGGTTCACGTACAACGTATCTTCTCACATATTTTTACAATGATATGATATTAGTCCACTAAAGAAAAAAATCTTCACGACCTTATTGATAGAGTTTTTTTTTTTTTTTTTCTTTTTAAATAATCTTTTACACAAAAATTCCTTCTTCCAATGGATTGTAGTTTTTCAGATGTTTTTGGAATTTTTCACTTAAATTCCAGTGTTTCTTACTTTTGTTACTTTCTTTTAGTTATTTTTCTACTTATTTTTACACAGAAGTGATTCTAACAGTAACAACCACATTAAAAATAACTTTCCACCACCTTTGAAAAAAGAAAAACGAAAAAAGAAAAATAGTAATAGTATAATGGAATGGTTTTGAGTGAGGAAATGGTTTTGATCTCTTTAGTCTCTCTAGAAATGATTGGAAAGCTCAACTTTATGGAACGCAATCTCCTTGGAACAACTTTCTCATTTCCATTTCGTATCTTTACTTCTAATCTCTTGGTCATTCCTTGCTTTATTCTCTATATGTCATATGTTTCTTATAAAGCAACACTTTCTCTTGATTAAGATATTGAAACCTTTGTCGATCGATAATGGCATGGATCTTGTTCGAAGTTTCAACTCGAGCTTAGATCTTTTTTTATTCTTTTAGATGGAGGGTTGAATTTTTTAAACTCTACGTGGTCCCTTAATTCATATCAAAAGTTGTTCTTTTCGTAGAATTTATGTGTTCATAAGTATATAACAATAACTGTATATAGGTAAAAGAAAGCGTCAAACGATATATATGATGATAGAATCTAAAAGAAAGTCTTAATATAGAATGAAGCCATTGTAATTTTCTTCATGTAAAAAATTCAAATTCAATCATTTGATAAACTTTATGAAATCTTTCTAGAAAATATTGAAGAAGATGGGTGTGATTGAGGTAACTGGTGGCTTCTTATTCAACAAAAGACAATTTAAAAAAGGAAAAAAAAAAAAAAAAAAACCCTTGAATTCTTAATCCAAATTTTTGAAACCACACAATTTATCATTAAATTCTCTTTGATCAAACAAAAGATGTTCCAAAGAAACACAACTCTCTCCTCTTACATTTTTGGACAGCTTTTAGTGAAGATAAGAAACACAAAATTCTATGGTCAGACATACCATATTCAAACTCTAATGAGATCACTCAGTACCTGAAAATGAAGCATTATTGTGAAACTGATATTAATAGCATAAAAAAGGCTAAAATGTTGATCAACTTCTTCAACTTTCGTGCTTGTGTCTAATAAGTCTTTCACCTTTTAATTTTGTGTTGAGTAGATATAACAAATATTAATATTTTCTAAGAATAATAAAACTATTTAGATATGTAAATTAAATTTTGAATCTACATTAAATTTTCAAGTTTGTATTTAATAGGTTCTTGAATTATTAAAGAAAGTTTAATACATCAAAAACTTATTATACACAAATTTGAAAGTTTAAAGTTTATTAGTTTTTTTAGAGACACTCTAAAGTTTGAGGACTTAATTAAACACAAAATTGTATATTCAATGACCTATTAGAAACTTTTTAAAGTTTATAAACCTAAATTTGACACAAACTTAAGAGTTCAAAGACTAAATTTGTAATTTAACAAAAGGGGCACTTGCAAGAATAACAAAAAAACATTCTTAAATTTATAAATTTGGTCATGGTTTTTTTAAAAATTTACAAATATAGCAAAAAAACATAAAAATAAACTTTCATTTTTATTATTCCAAATTTACCCTTATTGGTGTATCAACATGTATATTAGTAGTATTGATGATATACTTTATATATGGTATATCATTAGTATATTAGTAGTCATTAAATATTTATTTCAAGTATATCATTGGTGTATAAGTAGTATATCAACACTCATTCTTAAATTAATTTCAAATATATAACATTGGTGTATCAATAATATATCGACTCCATTCATTTTAAATTAAATTTTAATTACAATATTGGTGTATTAGTAGTATATCAATGTCAATTCAAAAATTCATTTCAAGTACGACATTGGTGTAACATTAGTATATTAGTACTTTTTAAAAATATATTTGTTTCAGTATATCAGGAATAGATAACCACTCGTTTAAAATTCAATTCTTCAAGTGTAATATTGGTGTATCAATAGGTTATCAGCATACATTTAGCATGGTTACTGACAAGACGAATTGAACCGCTATAAATTTATGATGATGTACTAGAAAAATAATACTTTGAAACATATGAATAAAGATTCAAAGTTCACGAATAATAAAAAAATGCACAAGCAATTGTTGACTAATAAAATTGACACAACGAATGGTAAACTTGGTTTATCAATTGTATAACTAACTCATATATCAACTATAGAGTATATCAATTGATTGATATATCAAATACAGAGTATATCAATTGATTGATATACCAAATATAAAATATATTAGTTAACCGATACATTAAACATAAAGTATATCAGATATATGTGCTGATTAACTAAAGTGGATAAAATTGGAATAATAAAAAACAGAAATCAGATCGAAAGGTTATCAAGTCTAACATTAGTGTATTAATAGTTTATCAACACACACTTAAAATGGTTACCAACATGACGAATTGAACCATTATAAGTTTATAATAATCTACTAGAAAAATAATACTTAGAAACATATGAATAAAGATTCTAATAAGTCCACAAATAATAATAAATGAACAAGCAAATGTTGACTAATAAATTTGACATAATAATTAATAAATGGTAAATTTAGTTTATGAATTGTATAACTAACTAGTCTACCAAACAAAAGTATATCGGTTGATTGATATACCAAATATAAAGTATATTAGTTAATTGATATGCATGCTAATAAAAAAAAATGATAAAATTGGAAGAATAGAAAATGGAAATCAGATCGAATATATTCTTTTTACTATATTTGTAAAATTAGAAACAAAAACATGGCTCAATTATAGATGTATGTGTGTTTTTTTGGCTATTCTTTCAACTGTCCAACTCATGATTTTTTATTTTTATTTTTGTTTTATTTATTTATTATTATTATTTTTTTACAATAAAAGTGAGGTATAGGAATTTAACAAATATATGGTTTTGTAGAAAGAGGTAAATGTAAATTACAAATCAAACAAGTTAACTCGTTCACTAATGTACACTTAGATTAATCTTACTTGACAATTAATATTACATTTTATACTATTTAATTGTTATAAACTTGTAGAAGATGCAAAACTAAACATATTATTTTCTTTTTCAATATCAAACAAAAGTTTTTGTTTTTCATTTCATTTTTCAAAATAATTATAGTAGTGAAGTCTCATTATACAATAGAGTATTTTAAGTATTCAATGCAATTTTGGAGGTGTGATGAAAGCATTTTGGATGTGTCAACCTAATTAATATATTCTAGTGCGCCTACTGATTTTTTGTTCCCTAGTAAATAAATTATTTTAAGTAAAATCAACGTGAATAAAAGATAAAAATAACTTTAATATAACGTTTTTTTTAAAAAAAAAAAACATTTTTTTTAATTGTTTGCATTGCCTACAACAAATTGTAGCAGTAAATAAATCAATATATAAATAAATAAATAAATGCGTGGACGTGTCAGATGGGTCAAATTGTAGAAGTAAATTTCATATTGTTTTCTGAATGTTTTGAGATTTTATTTTTTAAATATCTTAAAAGACTTATCAACGCTGACATTAATGCCATTATTAAATTTCAAAGTACTGGTAGATATTATTGTTATTATTTTTTTATTTTCTAAAAGTTTACACTTCACCATGAAAACCTCAACTATACCCCCATCATGGGAAAGGGGTAAACATTGTTTTGCTTTTTCATCTTTGGGTGGGTGTAATTAGTCTTCTTCATTGAACATGAATGGAAATTAGACCTACAATTAATTATTTCATACCTGTTCGACTTTAATTTTATATTTAATAAATTTCTAAAGTCAATTGGGTTGGTTTAGTGTTTATATCACGGCTAATATATACTGTAAACTATTTTTTAAATTTTTAGATTGATGGGTGATTTAACATGATATTAAAATAGAAAGTCATTGTTGAGTCTTGGTGTAATTTCATTTCCAAGCTTATAAGTTAGAAGAGTGATAAAATATTGATAGAAAATTTATTTTACCACAATCCAATTAATTTTAAACCTTTTAAAATAATTAAATAGTGATTTAAACCTAGATAAGACCTTGATAATGAAAGCAAACTTGAAAGTTACATCTGACATGTTAGATCTTTTAAAAAAATAGAGAACAAAATATTAAAAGCTTAGGACAAGATTAGATAATCCCAACAATAAAAATTTCAACCAAAAACATTTGAATTCGTATCTAAACTCTAAAAACAAAAATGAAAATATAAATCATCATTGTTGGATTTTATGTCCTAAAACTCGTGGTTTGTAAACTATGAAATATATTCTCAATAAAGTTGTTATCGAGGTTTATTCAATAAAAATATTATTGAATATGTGAATTGCATTTATTAAATCCAATAAACTAAGAATCTCTGGCTATAGTTTGAATACTTAGACTTTATGCGTAGACATAAAAGTGGATCAAGTTTGGGTAATAGTCAAGATGGTCTATAGTATAGGGATAAGGCTGGGTACCTTATCTTGGGACACTATGGATGTGGCCTACTTTGTATTTGATACAAACGATGAGCTCCTATATCGTTCATATAGAGACATGAGGTAGGGCATCCTATGCAATGAGTTTGCGTAAGACTGAACCATGAAATAATCACTTTTACTTTATAATGTCGTTTATTGTTAAAACTGATTATTTCAACACGATGACCTAGGTAACTCAATCTTAATCGTGAACTAACTATGAACTCCTATTTATTTGGGATTATCATTAAATATGCATGGGTGAAAGTGGCCTAAGTTCGTCGACTCAATAAACCTATCATTTTAGGGATAAAAACCAGGTAGATAGCTAGAAACATAGTCTTGCGAGAAGTAACTCACTCCTACCTAATTGTAGGTTAGTAGAGAAGTTGTTCCCTTAAGTACTGACGTTGGGTCTTGAATAAGGGGCCCCACCCTCTCATTGGCTCGAGAGGAACTCAATTTGTTGGTTGGACCACAAACCAATTGTTCATTGAAGGATCAGTGAGACTTAAAGAACAAGATGTAATTACACGGGTAAAACAACAATTTGTAATTACAAACAACTTGTGAAGGATCGACTTACTAATCATGGTTATATCAAGTGGATAGAAATATCTACAGTGAGATGAGTACAGCTACTGGGTTATAGTAGAGTGTCCCGGTAGTTAACGAATGTTAATTAATTAGGTTAAAGAGTTTAGCCAGTTAATTTCAAATCATTGGAGCTCATGATCTGTAGGTCCATTAGGTCCTCTTGTTAGCTCATGGACTAAACCTTAGAATAGTGTGTTGAAAGAATCTGAAATCGTTCAGATTCATTTAAGGAGTAAGATTTACGGTTTGTTCATTTTAATTATGAATTAAACGAATTTAGAGAGTTAAAAATATTTAAATATGTTTTAAATATTAGTCGGGTGAATAAAGATTCATCGAATTGAAAATTGCCTAGAAAAGGAGAAAAATTATTCATTTAATATTTAATATTAATTTAATATAATTAATTATTATTTAAATTAATTTATTATTAAATTTATATTATTTAAAAATTAATTAGCGGAATTAATTTTAAAAATGAAAAATCTTTTTATTTGATTTTTAAGAAAATCGATTTGAATTTTTCATGGATTTCTTCACTAGGTGCATGTTGAAGTAGGAGGTGGGAGATTGCTAATCACCCTTGACCCAACTTATAAACACCTCCTAATTGAGTTTGTTAATCACTATATTTGGTGTCAATATGCATGTAAATCTATTTATAGAAGAAAGAAATATTGAAGATAATTGATCATCTTAGTGGAATTTTGCCAGGAAATTTCACAAACTCAAAACTCTCTTTTCTTGTTATTCTTGCTCCAAATTCAACACAAATTGGATCCCACAATACTTCTAAGCCCAAAGAATAATAAGGAAGATTGTTGTGGTGGTCCGCGAAGTTTTTGTGATAAAAAAATTTGGAAAAAATCGCTCCAATTTTGAACTACAAGTATAAATCCTTTGTTTTTCAATTTTGGAAACAAACATGTTTAATCTTCAAAATTGATGTAGTCAGAGTGCTCTAGATCCTAATTGCTTCTGCATTTTTGTTCCCGACTCCTTCAACCGTATCATTTTGTATTGTCATGAAACTTTTGACTCCTTCAACCATATCATTTTATCATTTTAAGTCCAATTTTTTTTCTCTCTTTTTTTTTTTTAAATTCAAAAAAATTCTTGTTTCAAAGGTACTTTTGAAACGTTTATGAAAGTTGAAGAGTAATATTGCAATTTTGAAAGTATAGGAATATTTTTGAAACAAATGACAAAATTCAAGGATATTTATTATAGTTTAACCCTTTTTGGTTTAATTTTTTGAACATATCTAAAAAGTAGATAAAAACAAAGTAGTCCACTTGTGTAGAAATAATGTTGGTAACTATTTCATATTTTGCTTTTTGAAAATTAAATTTATAAACATGGCTCTATTCTATTAATTTTTTCTTGTTATCTATTTTTTCATAAATCAAATCAATTTTGAAGATTAAAAAAGTTTTTAAAAATTTGTTTTTGTTTTTAAAATTTGGTTAAAAATTCAACTAATATGATGATATATAAAAAAAAGAAATATGAAAAACAAACATACTTTGAAATAAAACTTAAATAGTTGTCAAATTAGAGTTTATATGACTCTGGAAAAGAATTAATTAATTAAGACATTATTCATATATGAAGAGGCGATTGCCAAAGGCAGACAGCTTTGAAAATGTTTTCTACATTTGAAGGGAGTAGAACATTAACAATTGAAATATTGTGGTGGGGTCCATCAATTATCTCTATATTTGGTCATGGTTGAATAGAGAAGACAATACAAAAAAGGATAGAAGGGGTTTATTTTGTCTTGTTGGAGTTGCCAATGCTTTGTTTTTTCTTCTTTGAGTAATGTGAAATAATTATTTTTATGGGGACACTAAAATGTGAGGTATAAATAGAAATTCAAAGTGGGTTAATTTGAAACATTGGAATAAACACCAACTTAAAATAGGCCAAGTCAAATAAGTTGGAATTTATCAAACAAGCTTTGAATTTGAATTTGAATTTGAATTTGAATTTGAATTTGATTAAAAGAAGCATATAAAATTGAAAAAAGAATAAATCAACATATTTTGAGGGGCCGCCACCCCCACGTAATTAAGTCCCTTCACTATTTTTTCAATTTGATACTACTAATAGCCTCTTCTTTTTATTGTTAAAAAATGTTTATTTTTATTTTTTATTTTTTATTTTTTATTTTTTCTTCCACACTAAAAATTTTTCAAAGTTCAAACCCATATGTTCTTAAAAATAACAAAGAGATTCCATGAATGTATCCTTTAAACAGCTTTCTGATTCAAATTATGTGGATTCAAATTATTTGTCTGGTTATCTTTTTGATAATAAAATAAATTAAAATTATTAAAAATATAAAAATGTTGTTTTCAAAATTTGTATGGCATAAAATATCGAATTTGAAAACAATTTTCAGAAATTAGAGTTTAAATTAATTGTCAAACACATATTTACTGAACTCAATAAAGTTGAAAGTATAAAACAAATAAACTTATATTGCCTAAATAGACATATGTTGAATAAACATTATATGTAATACTTATGTGTTAGAAACATTTCTGTATTCGTTGTGGTTATTGTCAATCACTGTCATAACTTATAATGACATTTAAATATTTGTTATAATTTAATAGATTATTATTATCTTATTTTACTATCTTAAAATGTAGGTTGAAAATCACTTTTAGCCCTCTTCACAAAATTAACGATTTAGCTATTGAATTTTGATTTGTAACGATTTTAGTCCCTATGCTTTCAATTTTGTAACAATTTAGTCCTTGAACTTTACTATGTTATAGTTTAGTCCTTATACTTTAAAATTTTTAACAATTTAGTCCCTATTGTAGAAATTAGTGTTGAAATTTAACAAGATTTCCCTATTGTAGAAATTAATGTTGAAATTTGACAATATTTCTTACATAAATAAACCGATAAACTAATTAGAAACTTAATACTTTTACAAAATACATAGTTTACTTAAAAAAATAATAAAAATTGACATCTAATTTTGATTATTTTTTCTACGTTGGTCATATTGTTACAAATTTAAAAGTATAAGGACTAAATTTTATATACTAAAATTTAGAGACTAAATTGTTACAAAATTGAAAATACAGGGACTAAATTGTTACAAACTAAATTTTAGGGACCAAATTGTTACTTTCATGAAGTATAGAGACCAAAAGTGTTTTTTTAACATAAAATAGCTAATTATGATAGAATGAATTTGAACAATTTTGTGATCCATTTGATTTACTTATTTAATTATGATATAACATTAATTCCTAATCATTAAGCTTTATTGTGTGATAGTTTTAAATTTTCATTCATGCCAAATAGAGATGTCCACAGGCCAAGGTTTGGGATGGCTTTCTCGCTCCCCATTTCATTCTCCGTCCCCACCCAATTCTCCACGGGGATCGAGTATCATGTTAAATGCGGAGAATTTTTCCTCACTTAATTTTATTTTTAAAAAATTAATTAACATAAATCACTATTATAAATTTTTTTTAATTAAATGGTTAATTTTTATTTGACGAGTTCTTCATGGATAATTAGAATTTAAAGAGAAATTACACAAAATTTTCAAGTTAAAGAAAATAATTATCTACCAAATTATTCATATAATATTAAATTATCATAATAAATATAAAAAAAAGCCTATTAAGATAGAAGCAGATACTGAGAATGCATTTTTCGTCTCTGTCCTCGTTTAGTTTGTGACAAGCTTATGCTTCACCGCATCTCTGTGATACGTTCATTACATCTACAATGATTTTCTGCCTGGAGAAAGGATGACTAATGAGTTCATTTTTCACTCAAATTCTCGGACTTGGCTTTGCCGCATCCATGCTATGCCTTGCTTGCCGTAGTGTTGTTGATGATTGAGGTTTTTCCTGAAAATCTTGCATTTAAGCGGGTTGAAACATGATATCTACACATCTTAAGTTTTTTTTGCACAGGCTGGATGCAAAAAGGATATTTCTACAAGAATTTCTATCAAAGATAATATACCATTCTTTAAGTTTCCTCAATTATGTAAAGAAAAGAGACACAATAACTTGTATTTCTACAAGTTATCACATTTTCTCTATCTCCTCTATTTCAATTTATAGTCTAACACTTGTTGGGGGGAAATGATATATGTGAACTAAATACACTAGCAAAATTCAAGAAATTGTAGAGATGTCAATAGGTAGTCGAGGTACCTTTCTGAAAAGCGTTAGTCTTGAAGACAATTATTTGCTTTGTACCGGATACGAGCAGATTACAACGATCGTCTCAGTAGGATATAACGACTAATTTCGGTAGAACTGCAACCTTGTACTACTTGGATTTTGTGGAACTCTTGGATATTTGCTCTCAACTCAACTCAAGACCAAAAGAAAGAAAGAAAGAAAGAAAGGAGAGAATTCTTCAATTTGAAGTGAGTTGCTACAAATGAAGAAACAAGTTGTTATTTATAGGCTAGCAATTAGTAACTCTCTAGAATGTAAAATAAAATCAAATAAATACAAAAATTGAAACATTTGTCAAGTTGAACTCAATTTAGTTGTTACTCGACAAAATCAAACATAACTCATTCAAATTGAAGAAACTACAGATTTTACTTTCATACATGTTAAATTTGTACATTATCACATCATTTTAATTTGAAATTTCAATTTATTTTGAAAGTTTCTAAACAATGAATTTAATCTACACAATTAAATTCATTTTTATGTTTCAAATAATCATAAAAAGCTTGAGATGTTTATGAGGGTCTTCATGGGGTAGTCCAGCAAAATATCCAAAAGAATTCAACATTTGAAACATCAAATGTTTCATTTCAAACGTTGTTGCTTCGATTGGGGGATCAAGAATCCTTGTATCAAGAGTTTGGAACATGGGTGCTGCATAATCACTAATTGCCCTATCCCAATCTTCAGCAGTGTAGATGATATTTTGAGGTTGAACAGCAAGTTGAGGTTGTGGTGTTGATCTCCATTTTGTTGGACATTTTTCCTAAGAGGAATAAGAGGATCATCTCTAAGTGGATTCATTAAATTTTGTTGCACAATCGCAACTCTCTCTAAATCAACTTGTGTGCTAACCTCTTTCTTCTCACAATGCTTTTGTCTTTGTTCTCTCCTACTATGGAAGGTCCTGAAATAGGCAAGGTCTTCTTCTTATGCACTAATTCTTCAAAAACTACAAAAAAAAAACTCAAAGAGAGAGAATTAGTATTTTCCTTAAGATAGAGCTGATGTGGTCGCATTGACCAGAATGCTTTGAACAAACCAAAAAAAAGGAAAAAAAAAATATCTAGTCCCGGGAAACGACCCAAAAACTTGATTGACCAACCGTGTACAAGAGTTGAAAAATAGAAATAAATATGGTCTAGTGCAAGCATACATTGTCGATGAAGTAATAATCTCGAAGTATTCCAAGAGTCGAATCCCATGAGACTAGCAATCTAATTAGGTTTGTTTTAAAGCAAAACAATCAAGTGACCAAGGTAACCAAGATAAAATTTTTGTGAGTTGATGTGAATAAAACATAAAAAAGATAAAGATAATCAATGATGGAAGTTGGGTTTCAACTATATTTTTGCCTAAGTTCATTCTAACTCAAGTGAATATGGTCGCATCATACCAGTGCATTGCCTAACTCATGGATAAAATCTTCACCTGTTCAATCTTGTATCAAGTCCCTTTAGGTGCCTAAGGAGCTAAGGCTATATGTTTAATTGCTACTTAGATTAATTCTTGCTCTTATTCTTTATCCTATTGTGTCCCTTATACCTAAGGTGGCATGGTATTCCTATACCTAGGCTATTACCCCATATTCTCTTTTGAACTCCGCTTATATTCTAACATTCTCAGCATTAGAACTCTGCTAGAATGCTAAATTAAGTAACCAATTTAACTTAACATTATTAAACCTTAAAATCAATAAGAGAAAAGAGCAAGCAAGCATGGTATGACACTTAAGCAATGATCAAACCATCAATCCCTAGGGCATCCACATAGTTGAACCCCTTAGTGAATTTAGCTCATATCAAAGAATGAAGGAAATACTTTCATTACTTCCAAAGTCATAATTACAAGATGAATATGAATGAAACAGAACTTAACAAAAGAAGAAATGAAAGTAGATGCTGGAAATACAGAAAACACCCTCTTAGAATGTGTCTTACTCTCTTTAACTTCTTAGGAATGGATTGTCCTTTCCCAAGGTCTTATCCTTATTCTCTACACACAATTTTGTAGGGTATGGGGTCCTAACTCTAACTTCTCCAAAATAACTCACGTTACTTGGAGTAGGTCTGAAATTTTGGATGAGAAATCTTTTAGGAATGACTGTATTTCGTGAGGGAAAAGCGTGCTTCTTGACACTAGAAGAAAACTAGGATTCAATGACATTTAAAAATGGTAGAATTTAAAATTCATGACATTTATTTTCAGTCATTGAATCACCTGTAAAGGTAGAAGCTTCAATGACATTTGTTCAAAAATGTCATAAGTGGTCTTCTTATGGCAATAATTAAGTGTAAACAATGAACAAATAATGACAATCATTTTTTTTTTTTGTCATTTTTAGTATATTATGACTTTTTATCTTTGTCACCAATGGATAGAATAATTCATATTTTCTGTAATGTTATGCATATTCATGACAATTATTAAATGTCAACAAAAAAAATATATAATGACATTTTTCAATTGTCAATAATATTTGAACCATGACTCAGGATTTTGTATTTTTGGTATTGTTATGTTCATTCATGACAGTTATTAAATGTCAAAAAAAATTTAACGACATTTTTCTATTGCCAATAATATCTAAACCATGACATTTTTTTCCTGTCAATAATACCTGAACCATTACATTTGTTGACACCGTTATACTGTCAATGAAATAGATTTTTTCTAATTATTCTTTTGTTAAATCCTATCATTACACATTACCTCTTCAAAATGAACTAATCATACTTATAAACACCAACAACTTCCCAACATATAAAGTTTCACTCATATATAAATTCATTATAAGGTTGATAATACAAACAGATCGACTAATAACCATTGGTATATAGGTTTAACAAGAAACCACAAATGAGTACATTTCAATCAAATTTCTTCCACTAACCCTACAAAAAAATCCTATAAACATAAGATTTGTTTTCTGGCTTCATTCCTCCAATGGATTCTTGTAACCTACACCCACAATATTAGAATACGCATAATCAAATCTTCTAATATCATATATTGTAATGATCCTTATGAAAGATTGTCAATTCAATCAAAAATATAAGAAAAATCCATTTTCAACCATGATATACTATTAGGCAAATATAACAATATAAACAAGATTATTGAAAGAAAGTGATTTAATTATGTTTTTTTTCCTTTTTTAACAACTTGAATATATATGAATCTAGTGCAATGTCATACAACACTTACTTATTGGCCTACAATAAGTTGCTTTAATCACAAAAAATATTCCTTCTACTTATATATACTTTTCTAACTCACCATTATGTTGTTCTTAATGCTCCCAACTATGTCAATTGATATGTATCACATATTAATAGCCTAAAAGAAACAAAACATCAAAGTACCACATATTATGTAAAATATACGTGTGGTCCTATAATTCAGCTCATTCAGATCGCACGTGGTCAATGTCATCTTGTCTGTAAGTAAAGGGTGAACCTTTCATCTGTAAACAAGAAAATTGATCTTAACATACATAACTAAAAAACTTAGTTGAACTTGTTTGACACCATTGTGTACATACTATGTCTATAATTGAAGTGCTCTTAGATAATGTTATATCACGCATAAACCGCATGACATAATAACCGGATTCCACCACTCCCGATTGTTTAAGACACAGTGCATGCAACATAGAAAAACATAGATATTGTAGATAAGATAAATATGAACTAATTTGAAACACATTTGCAGTATGGACTCACGTACCTTGACGACCTTCCAAGTTGGCTTTTTCTTTTTTACGATGTCGAAGGACCTATAAGTGCATACATGAAAAGTAAAATAGTTTAACTACCAACATAAAATAGTTAGTCATCATACACATGTATGGTAAAGCAAGTTTCACATATATCCAACTACTTCCATGATATCTTCATGGGTACGATTTTTCAAAGGGTCGATCCAAAATACAACACCCTTCGTATAATCAATTACTACCAAACTCCAGCGATTGCTATATGTAAACAACATACAACATGTTAAATTAACACTTAACAAATTTAATGCTCAATTCTACAAAACATACCTCGAATTGTAAGGAAACCATAGAAGTTGATGTCGATCTGTTCCAAGTAATCTTGCATTCAACAATTGTGCATGTGATTCTTTGTAAGTAGATAGTGAAATAGATCCAGTGTCCAAAAACTTGTACATACTCAAAGTATTGCACTTATCAACAAGCTTGTATAATTACCTAATAGTGCATAATAACATTAAATGACTCGCTAAATCCAAATTGTAATTATTTGAAAGTATTATGTTCAAAATGTCACTTACATCATGTACGCATCAAGACAAGCAGTTAATATAGGATGCATATAATAGAAATCTTGCAACACATCAAGCAATATGCAACACTTTTGTTGAATCTCGAAAACTTCAACGGTTATAGAAATTTGGATTGATAATCCAATAAGCTCCAATTCTCGAAACGAACATCGTAAAGCTACTGGAGAACTCTAAAGTGGTGTCAATGAGATTGCAGATACATCTTTTGACAAATTTTTAGATTCCTTTTACCACAAAATTAAACATTAGAAATAACATATACTAAAACATACGATACCATAATTCGAATACACATTACCTTCTTTTTGTCAATAATCACTAGATGTCATGGCCATAATAAATGTGAACCTATTTCCTATGATAGTATGTTGGCCCCTTTCTTTAATGGTACCAGAATTGAACAATCACCGTCTACAAGCACATAGATTGACATTTTGACGTTATCAGCATCCATTTCAGAGTCAAATATTGTCCCAGCTCCAATGATATTTTTCTTTGATCCAATTGCAAGAAAACAAGAAGTCCCATCCTATTTTTGAAGTCATTGTAATGTCTTCTTGTCACAAACCCTCCTAGATTAACCTCTTTAACAAGTAAGGAGATTGGAAGACAACAACCATCACACTTTTGTGATACTTATTGCCTGCCTCTTACTATTCTCATAAAACTACCCATATCGCGTAAGAAGCAAGTATGGAAAGCAAATAATTTATTATAATGCTTATACAAGTCCTTAAACAAGTTACAACTTATTTTGTAGCCCAACTCTATTTAGTAAAAGATCAACTATCATGTGGCAGACCTCGACTTCACTTGGCAACCAGAACTCCTTTTGCTACCTAAGAAGAAAAACATAAAAGAAAAGAATGAGCTAGAAGCCTAGTGAGTGGTGAATAACATATAAACACAGGGTACCCTTTCAACCTTTAAATAAAACAATTCAACATTAACACATCATAATGAGGTTATCTACTCAAACCTGAGCATCAATTAAGGTTATTTTTGTACCACATCCACTTCCTACTGACTCTACCTTGCGCAAGAAACCGTTACTTCCTCTAAGTTCAGATAGATATACCTCTTATGGGCTAGACCTGTCGATCCTCTAACCATCCCACATGAGGTTCTTTCCACAGGCTCAGAATCTAGGTCCTTTGACCCTCTCCATCCTTTGAAATCCTGCCACAGGCTCAAATACTAGATTCGAAGATCCTCTAACCATCCTGAGCGTAGTACTGTCACATGCTCATAAACTAGATCCATAGATCCTTCGACTATCCTGTGAGACATTCTTTTTTCCCACCATACAAACATCATTACTATGTATGGAATTACATTAACTCTTAAAAGAAAATCACTCACAATTATAGATAAGAACATGGTTTTTAAGCCCTTTTAACCTCGTCTCGGGTCTTTTGTTCTTCAAAAACATAGCTTGCCCTTCACTCTCGAGCACATGGCTAGGCTTCTGGCATAAATAAAACAGCAACAAACAACTATTTGGATGCCTAGAACTAGCTGTTGGACGTCTGGAACACCGTTTGGACGCCTGACTCACCTCGTTGGATGCCTAGATAGCTTGGTTGGACACCTAACGTAGCTTTTGGTCACCTGATAGTGTACTTGGACAACTTGTGTTCCTTTTTTTAATGCCTAGGTGGTCCTTCCTCCTTTCCTGAGCAAACTTCTTCCTTTCCTCTAAACTCTCTTTATGAAAATTCTCTTCTAATATGTTTGTGTGAGTGAACTTCCTTTGGCCTCAACACCTATTTATAGGCTTAGGAAATTATCCTTGTCATCCAACTTCTTTTCCAAGCATGACACTTAATCCGTAAGTGGCCCTATCATGCATAGGCAACACATGCATGTTGCCAACTCCTTCTCCAAATGACTAAGTGTCCAACTAAGGTGAGACTTCACCTTATAACTCACCGCCTCCTACTTTGACCCTTAGTCAAATTCATACTATGTTGCCACTTCACCTTTTTAGGTGTTTACCTCGGAGTTAGCCACCTCCACTTTTGGAAGTTGGTCCACTCGACCTTATGAACACCTAGTTTAGCCTTCCTCAAATCCCTTTATGCATCCATCTATGATCGGTCTTTACCTACCATACATCCAACGTAGTCACATCATGCATCCAACTTGTCCTCCAATAGGGTATGCATTCAATGTCACATTTTAACCAACATGAACTATCCAACACTTAACCAAAATTATACCCTAGTTCTTAGTATTCATTCAACTCTTCATATACTTAGCCAAATTTCACCTTGATACAAAACCATGCATCCAACTCCTCATATAACCATCTTGGTCTAAGTGTGTTACCTTCAACTAAGATAAGTTGCCTAACACTTACCCAAAATCTCCCCCAAACACATGCTATGCGTCCAACTTCCTCATCTCGGCCTAAGTGTCACCTTTTAATTATCATGAGTTGTTCAACACTTAGCCAAAAGCTTTCCCGGACACATACCATGTGTCCAAAATATCCTTGCTATGCATCCAAACCCTAGTCCTTCTCTCCCCGGGCATGCGTCCAACCTTGGCTTTAAAGTTGACGAGTTGAGTTTTCATACTTTGCCTCATGCTTCCAACCTTCTCTTCCAACACTCAATCAAATTTACAACCCTTTTTTTGGCAGCTTAAGGGAGCCTATGCATTGAGCATGCCTCGAGGGAGAAAAAATGTTTGTCCAAGTTTGAGTTTTGAAGAGAGTTTTAACTATAGAAGTGATTGGGAAAAAACCACGTATGCAATGTTTCTAAGTGTTAGACCATATAGAGATAAACTATCCCATGAAACTTTCTAAGTCAAAACTATGCTTGGGAAACAAAGAGTTAAGCTATGAGGAGAACTAAGAGGTGAACTCATGGGGTTGAGAGTTGAAGGAAATGACTAAGTGTTGGAAGTAAAAGTTGGAAGCATAGTAACTTATATAACTTGGAACCAAGGATGAATACATGCCTTGGAGGAAGAAGTAAGCTTGGACACATAGTAGAGTTCTTTGGGACGCATGGTTGAAGTTTGGGAAAATTTTGACTAAGTGTTGAGGATCTTATGGAAGTTGAAAGAGACACCTAAGCCAAGAAGACTTGGTGGACGCATAGTATATCACTCAAGAAGATTTTAGCTAATTGTTGGACGACTTTTAAAAGTTGAAAAAGAAGAGTTGGACGCATAAGGTGAAGTTTTGGCTAAATATGGAGCAACTTGTCTTGTTTAAAAGAGAAACTATTAGGCCAAATTGCACAAGCCAAGAGTTGGACGCATAGGAAGCTAGCAAGATGAAGATTTGGCTAAGTAGAAGGTGATTTTGGTGCGTTGGACGCATACCTTAGCCTTGGAAGAAAAATGACTAGGTGTTGGATAGTTCATATTGGGTAAAAAGTAAGGAAAAGAAATATACTTTAAGAAAACCTAAGGTGGGCGCATACTACAACCTAAGTTGGATGCATGGTGTTGTTGTGTAAATTTGATGCGATTTCCCAAGTGCATGGGTCAAGTTATAATATAAAACGGTTTAAGTCCGAGTATCGTATCCACTGGGGATTAAATTATATAAATTCACTTAACTAGTCAAGAATTGAATTGATTTTATCTAAGGGATGGACCTCGAGTTTGGATTTTGAAAACAAGATAATAAGAAAACAAAAACAAATGAAACTTTAAGGGTTAAGAGTGTTCTAGGGTGTTGGTGTCATTAATTACTTCATTGAGTCATGCTTTAGATTTTCATGGAATTATGTGCAAACAACATGTTTAAGTCTAGAAACTAATATCCGAATTAATTTCTCTAAAAAAAACCCTTTCTAATGCAACCTAATTGATTACTAATTTCTTGAAACCAAGTTAAGAAGCGTAGCATTAAGATTAGTCATGATCAACTTTCTCTAATAACCTAGCTATTTTCATGAAAAATTAGTTAGAGATTTAATGCTATAGATCCAATTAGACATAAAATCACTCAATCATACATCTAACCTAAGACTTATTGATGATTAATTAATAAATAATAAGCACAATGACATTGAAAAACATATCATTCAACAACATCCATTAAAAATACTAAACCATTAACATAAATCATAATTAAATCATCTATAACCCTAAAACAATAAGTTTAGCCACACATAGCCATCAAATACATATTTGCATATGAGTTCTCAAGCATGAAAGTAAAAGGGAAAGAGAAACTTAGGAAGAAGAACTCTCGAATTGCTTCCAGACGTTGAACTCCTTCGATCTCCACTTGATGGTAGCAAACTTACACCTTTTGGGCTCTCTTTTCTCTCTAATTTCGTGTGCCTCCTTGTGGGGACTCTCTTGTGTATTTTTTTGATGTTTAGTAAGAAGTGGCCAAAATGGCTGCCCAAAAACTTAGGAAGAAGTGGCTGCCCAAAAACTTAGGAAGAAGTGGCTGCCCAAAATTCTTTCCAAAAATAAAGATTTTTTAAAATAAGAAAGCTAGCGTTGCTGCGCTGTCCAAGAGCGCAACGACGCTGCCCATCATGAAAGGCGAGCGCAACGATGCTTTTGAACAGCATCGCAACGCTGTCCATCATGGAAGCCCAATTTCAAGTGCAGCGCTACGACGCTCCCTCCTAAGCGCAACACACTCTCAGCAAGTGAGCTACGCTCTAGTAGATTTCCAAATTGATGCTCTTGAGTCTAGAGCGCAGTGGGGCAGTGCAACTACACTTTCGGCTACATTGTCGTATTTTTAGGATTTTTCCTCTTTTTATTTTGATTTTCGCTCGATTTTGGCTCGGTTTGGTTCCTTTGACTTCGGTACTTAGTTTTTTCTATAATCTCTTGAAAACCACTAGCAACCACATTAAATCTAATAAAAATGTCCTTAAATCAAAGGCAATAAAAGCACATTTTTGGTGCTTTTCAGGTGCACTTTTTCGAGCTAAGTTGGACACATGGCAAGGCTTAAGAATGACTTTAGGATGCATCCAAAAGGATGAGAAGGAAGTGGGAGGTGGCGAACTAGGAGTTGAACCCCTCAAAAGTAGGAGGTGTCATCATGCATGAAAAGGTTAAGCATGATGAAGCCATGTAGCATGGTTGTGTGTCAAGCTCAAATGGAAACTTGGATGACAAGGCTTGTCCTCCAACTACTATAAATAGGGCTTGAGACTTGAAAGGATTCACATGAATTCTAAGCAAAACTTTTAGTCTAAGAGCATTGAGGGCCAAGAGAGGTGATCCTCAAGAAGAATTTTTTAGAAGGTTAGGTGTCCAACCATCAAGCTAGGTGTCCAACCATCAAGCTAGGCTCCAATTCATCTGTCAGGCATCCATCACCTTTAGTTGAGTGTCCAACTGTAGCAGTAGACGTTAAAAAGCACCTAAAAGTGTTTTTCTTGCCTTTGATTTAGGGACATTTTTATTGGATTTAATGTGTTTGTTAGTGGTTTTCAGGTAATTAAGGAGAAATTAAGTGTCAAAGGCTTTTGAACCAAACTGAGCCAAAGTCGGGTGAGAAACGAAAGAAAAGATGAAAAAAATCCTAAAAGCAGGGCAACACAGTTGAGCGTGTCTCGGTGCTCTCAACCTGAGAGCATCAAATTTGGGAGTCTGCATGAGCGTCACGTTGCTGAAGGAGAGCATCATTGCACTGTGTGGTGAGCATCACAATATTGCTCTTGAAACCGAGCTACGATGACGAACAGCGTCACGACGCTGCCTAAGAGTGTCGTTGCACTACCCTTATTATGACGGACAACATCGCTGCACTCTCTGATAGCACATCGATGCCAACTTTTCTTTTTTGAAGATTTTGCAAATTTGAAAAATATTTTGGGCGGTCAATTCTATATATTGAGGAGTTTTCAGCAACCCGAAATACACAAGAAATACAGAAGAAAATATACAAGATCAAAAGAAATTACACAAGAGAGACACCAAGAGACACATGGAAACTCAAAGGAAAAGAGAGCCCAAAAGGTGTAAGTTTGTTATCACAAAGAGTGGAAGTGTTAGAGAAGAGTTGAAGGTCGTTCGAGATCCTGAGGTGCTAACCAAGTGGAGATTGAAGAAGCTCAACGCCAGAAAGCAATTCAAGAGTCTTTCTTCCTAAGTTTCTCTTTCCTTTTTTACTTTTATGCTTTAGAACTCATATGCAAGCATGTATTTGATGGCTATGTGTGGCTAAACTCAATGTTTTAGGGTGTTGGATGATTTAATTATTGATTTAAGTTAATGATTTAGTGTTTTTCATGGATGTTGTTGAATGATATGCTTTTCAATGCTATTATGCTTCTTCTTTATTGATTGATCATCAATAAATCTTAGGTTAGATGTAGGATTGAGAGGTTGTATGTCTAATTGGATCTATGGCATTGAATCTCTACTAATCTTTCATGAAAATGCTAGGTTATTAGAGAAAGTTGATTATGAATAATCTTAATGCTATGCCTCTTTATTTGGTTCCAAGAGATTAGTAATCGATTAAGTTGCATAAGAAAGGTTGTTTTTTAGAGAAAATAATCTGGATATTAGTTTCTATACTAAAACATATTGTTTGCACATAATTCCATGAAAACCTAAAGCATGATGTAATGAAGTAATTAATGACATCAACACCCTAGAATACTTTTATCACATGAATTTTCAATCGCTTTTGTTTTCTTGTTTTCAAAATGCAAAAATCCAAATTTGACTTCCATTCCTTGGATAAAATCAACTCAATTCTTGAATAGTTAAGTGAACATATCTAATTCAATCCCAATGGATATGATACTCGGACTTAAACCGCTTTATATTATAACTTGACCCGGGCACTTGGGAAAATGCGCATCACGTTTTTGGTGCTGTTGTTGGGGATTGAAATAACGATATTTTCACTTAATATTTAAAGAATTGATAGATCTTAATCTAAGGTGTATTTTACTTTCTTTTTCTTTTTTTAACATTGGGTGGTTGTGATTTGGTGTATGCCACGAGATAATTCTAATCTTCTTCCATTTGATTCCAGGATTGATAAGACTGACCGGAGGAATCTAAGAGGTCAAACAAATCCAACCGGTGAGATGGTGGAAGAAGTAGCACCAAAGGCGATTCAGGACTATTTCCAACCAATTCTTTCGAAAAACCAACCCAGAATAGCAAATGTGCCAATAAATGTCAATAACTTCAAACTCAAATTGGGGTTGATCCAAAGGCACGAGAGCTTGCTTTTTGAGGACGTTCCATCAAGGACCCTCACAAGCACCTTCAATCTTTCCTAGAGATATGCGGGACGGTAAAGATGAATGAGGTTTCTAACCATGCTATCAAATTAGGACTTTTTCCTTTCTCTTTACAGGACCGAGCGAACAATTGGCTCGAGACCATACCGCCAGAGAGCATAACTACATGGGATGCACTAGCTCAAGCTTTCTTGAATAAATACTTCCAACCGGCGAAGTCACAAAGATTGAGGACGGAGATTGGCATATTCCGTCAACCAGAAGATGAGCAATTATATGAGGCGTGGGAATGGTACAAGGACCTTTTGAGGAGATGCCCACAACATAGTTACTCAGATTGGTTGCAAATTCAATTGTTCTATAATGGGCAACAAGTAACACCAAATCTATCTTGGATGCCACCGCTGGAGGATCCATATTCTAAAAAACCGCCCAAGACACCTACACAATACTTGAGAACTTGGCCAATACATCATACAATTGGCCTTCTGAAAGATCATCTTCAATCAAGTCCACCAAAGTGTATGAGGTGGATGAGGTAAGCTCTCTAAAGGTTCAATTGGCTTCTTTTACTACTGTTTTGTTTGAATTGACTCAAGGAGGTCAAGCCCAAGCAAGCCAACCATCCATTACTTCCCTTTCAACCATGGCAAGTCAACAAGAGCCAAGTGAGTTGGAGATGGCCAACTATGTGGATAGAGGAAAATACCGAAGGCAACAAAAATTTCCAACTCACAACCATCCTAACTTGAAAAATCATGAAAATTTTTCATATGCCAACAACAAGAATGTGTTGCAAGCACCTCAAGGCTTCATTGGAATGGGGAATGCAAAGACATCATCTTCAGAGGATTTAATGGTTGACTTTGTCAAAGAATCTAGATTAAGGACTACCACGTTGGAGAACACGATCCAAGCCATAGCAAGCACATTGCAAACCCAAGGCAAGACAATTCAAAGCTTAGAGGTTCAAATTAGTCAAATTATCACCTCCCTCCATACAATTCAAAAAGGAAAATTTCCAAGTTGTTCAGAGAAAAATCCCAAGGAGGAATGCAATGCCATAACCCTTAGAAGTGGCAAGGAGTTGAGCAAGCACATAATGATTAATGATGATGAACCTCCACAAGAAGAGATTAAGGCTATCATGGAGGATGCACCAACAAGAAAAGAAAGTGCACCTAAGGAAAAGGAAAAATCAAAGACTAATATAGGGAGTACTTCTAATTCTCTTCCTTTTATTCCTAACACTTTACCTTTTCCTCAAAGATTTCAGAAGAAAAAGATTGCTGCTCAACCTTTTGTAGAGGAATTGGAACAAATACCTAAGTATGCAAAATTCATGAAGGATGTGTTGTCTAAAAAGAAGAGGTATGGAGACTACGAGACGGGTTCACTAACCGAAAAGTGCGTAGTGCAGCGCTAAAAGGAAATTGACTCAAAATTTGAAAGATCCAAGGAGTTTCACTATTCCATGTTATTTAGGCAATAATTCGGTTACTAAAGCACTTTGTGCCTTAGAGCTTTTATTAACTTAATGCCTTTATCTGTGTTTAGGAAGCTCAATGGTGGAGAGGTACAACCAACTACCATGTTCTTACTAATGGCCGATCGATCATGTGTTCATCCCTCTGGCATTGTAGAGGATTTCTTGGTCAAGGTGGACAAGTTTATCTTTTCGGCGAATTTTGTGATACTAGACATGGAGGAAGATGTAGATGTAGATGTCCCCATAATTCTTGGGAGATCTTTCTTGGCCACCGAAAGGGCTATCATCGACGTACAAGATGGAAAGTTTACATTCCGCCTTAACGATGAGGAGGTACCATTTGACATTTATGAAATCCTTAAGCAGGTGGATGTGGAAAGTTGTGAGCCCAGTAAAATCACAAAAAGATGATTCTTTGATGTTGCTTGATTATATTAATAAAGATGATGTTGAAATTGACAAAGACTTGATAACTGGCAAGATAAATGTGCATGATTATGTTTGTGAGTGCTAGTGTGGGTGAAAACTTAAGATTCAAGATGGTTAAAAGCATGAAATGGATAAACCACCTTAGGATCCGACTTGACTTGTGAGTCTCATCTAGCTAGAAGATGTTAAACATAGCGCTTCTTGGGAGGCAACCCAAGTTTATTGCTTTCTTTTATTTTATTTTGTTTCATTTATTTGTTTTCTTTTATAGGGATCCACACATATGCCTTTAATTATTTTTCAGGAAATTTGTGCAAAGTACTCATTCTGCTAAGCCTTTTGGTGGACTCCCGCATGCTCCCAGGCTTGTATCTTTTTGCTTTATTCTTTTATGCATTGAGGACAATGTATCATTCTAAGTTTGGGGTGGGAGGCATACCATGTACTTGTGTTTGTTTTTCTTATCCTGCTATGCATGCTAATTTGGTTTTCAATGATTATATGCATGCTAAGTGAATTTTGGAAAAATTTGAAATGTTTTTCGATTTGAGCTTTAAAAGATGATGGGAATGTTTTATGGTTGTGTGCTTTTAATGTTGATTGGCTATGATGAGACTTGAATACGCATAATGGATGACTTATTATGGAAATAGGATAACATTATCTTGAGTTTTGATCTATTTAAGTCCATCTTGGAGTCTCCCATATTCTTGAGCACGTAGTTATTTTAATTTAGAAACTTTGACTAGAAAGGGATTAAGTTGAGTGTATTTGGTTGTCACTCTGAAAGGCCCCATCGGTTAGAGAGTTGAAGTGCATGATGGTTTGTAATGTTAGACTAAGGGAAAAAAAAAAAAAAGATTGTTTATGCCTTTGAAAAAAAGTGCGCACAAAGATGTATGAACTTCACATGCCAATCTTTTGCATCACTTAAATCTTAAACTTGTAATATGTATGCATGAATGGGGGTAAAAAGAACTACCTTTGTTGTGATCAGTAAGGATGCCTGGGAATGGACTAGGTATGAATCTGTACAGTGAATGTGTGAAAGCTAGTGCCGCTAGGTAAAAGAATGCAAGTTTAAGTCGGCTATGAAAAAAATCGTGAAATATTAAGGCACCTTAGTGGACAAATTACTTTCTTGAAATGTGTGGATTCTTGAAGATTGGTGCATGATAACTTGTAGAAATACAAATTATTATAGTCACTATTTGAATTAATTAGAGTAACTTTAGAGCTAAACGCATTATTTTGGTAGTTGAATTATGTAAAATGTATTACCATGCGTTGGCACTATTTACAAAAGAAAATACCTGAAAAATTATGAGGTTTTCTGTTCTTAACGCAGGATTAAGAAGAAAAGAAGCACAAATAACCCAAGTACTAGAGACGAAGCTGTTGCGAGAACAAGTGAAAACCCATGCGTCAAGACTATGCGTTGAGACCATGTGTTGAGAAAAAGTAGATACAGACGCCTAGGCAAAAGCTGTCATATCATTATGCAAAAAGACAACACGTTATCAGATCATGGCAGAACCAATCGGCCGACAATGTCACACCCCCTCCCAGATTATCCCGCTCAACCCAAGAGGAGATGTGAGGACAGTAAACATCACCCCTTTTTGTGACATAAACCGTCCATCTGTGCCTGATAATCCTAACAGATCATAGCATACATATTTTACTTTACTCCTAGAAACTACAAAGCTTGTATATATATATATATATATATAATTAAGCTTTCTACTCGTCCACAATATACTTGTACAAACCACATTACAAATCCCAACATATACACAACTAGGTCTACATGCAACCTACATAAAGTTATATATACGTACAACTCTTCAAACATGACTAATTTCTGAAACTCGAAGCTTAGGCAAGGCGAGCTAGAGTAGGCTAAGCACAGGGAACGTCCTCGCTACCTGGGGGGGGAGGGGGGGAAGAGAAAAGAAAACATGGAAAGCGTGAGCTAAAGCCCCGTGAGTGACAAGTTTGTAAAACAAGCTTTTGTTTGAAAACAGTCATGTTACATTTGTACATATAAGACAAGGATTCAACATAATAGCTCAACCAAAACATATTTTGCACAAATTTATCAATCTCGTAAATCCGTTCCAAATCATATAGAATCATTTTCCAGAATGATTAAACAGAAAATCGTTTGGTTTTTCAATCTTTTCCCTTAGTTGAAGCGGAGCAAGGATTAACGCTCTCAACGTCGAAATCAACCTTAGTTGGGGTGGAGCAAGACTCAACACACCCAACGTCGTAATTATCCCTGGCTCGATGCGGAGCAAAACTCGACGCACCAGCCAATCAACCTCTATGTGCACATAAGAACATGGCAGGTTGCCCAAGTACCTTCTCATGTCCTTCAGTACTAGGTCCCGGGGAAACTCACATGCCTTCTCATGTCCTTCAGCACTTAGCCTCCTCTAAAACATTTAGATAATTCATTTGAAAATCCTTTCATAAGTAACAGGGCAACTCATAGTTCAATAACATTTCATAAACATACTTTCCAATACCTTTAAAGAAACATAAAATATGCTTTATAAACCGATTTATCACAAAATCGTATTCAAGTAGAAAACCGAATTAACATATGTGACAAAATCGTTTTGAAGCAAGAAAAGTGTCTCTTTCTAAGCCTTGAGTGGATTATACGCCTTCCCTATCTCCTCCTGGCCTGAAATAGACATTTTTCCTTGCGTTACACTTTCCTTTACTTGATCATTAAGTATGCATAAGTAAATTCTAATCATTACTCAACATCGAGCCTCCCCTTTTTCCCAAAGTAATAATAAGCGAGATTACTAGCGATACTACTCAACCGGTCATGGTACTAGCGACACTAGGTTGAGCGAGACTAGCGTGACTTTACCTGAGGAGCGACACCTAGCGATACCTACCGAGTTTTGTGAGACGGAAAACTCGCTTGCGTCTTAGTGACACTCGTCTCACTATCTATACTTTATCAACTCAGCGAGACCCAGTTCTTAGCAGCACCCGACAACCGAGCTATCTTCCTCTCCTTCTGTTCTTACTCCTATTCTGTTAAAGTTATACATCCAGACAGATTTAGAACTCCTTCCCTTCTACAAATTTGTAGAGAATTGAGTTTTACGAGAATTGAGTTTTTCAAAATTTCACACAATTAACTTCAATTCTAGCTTTACCATCCTTCACGAGAATTGTTAAGAATTATATTAACTTACTGACCTTAAAGTTTCAGCCCTAGACTTGATCTCCTCAATTTGTTCTACTCCGAACATCAGACACTGCCCAGTTTGTGTGTCCACCAACAATCTTCCCTTCCAGCTTAGATTTCAACTCCAAAGTGAATAGACTTCCGTCCAAAATCTACCAGAACACCATCTTCTACCTCCCCTTGTAGTTCGTCTGAAAGGTGAAACTGACTTAAGTTCTCGAAGTGTCTAAAACAATTAAATATTTAATTCATTTACCTTTATATATGCCATCGACTTAACCCTCAGCAATCAACCACACTCAACGCATGGCGCCCTCAACGCCCTCCTATCTTCAACGCATACCACTTCCGACTACACTACCGTCTCCATCGCATAGAGACCACTCCGTCTTCAACGCATAGGCGCCACGACGCATGACAACCTTACCAGCGCATGGTAAGCCAAGTACATTACTTCCCCCGCCAATGCGGTGACTGCTTCAGCAAACAACAACCATCCGTGACTTCACCTTCAACACATAGCCGCACTATTATAAACCAGTGTTTACACAATGCCACTAGGCGTCAATGACAGACGCGCAATACAATGCATTAGTATCTCATCGTATCGTACCATGCGTTTAACTCTCCTTCCTTATGTCCACAACAACAAATTCTTCTCAAGTTCTTCCTCTATGCGTTGGTCCTCTTGCGTTTACCTTTGCCATGCGTTGCCTTAGTCAGGACCATGCGTCTAACATGGTCTTTTATTTCTTTTCTTCAAACTCCTCAACACATCAGTTTAAAGTTGGATATGACAATCCTATTCACCTTAGAAAAAAATTTCGTCCTTGAAATTCAAGTAAGTTTACTGTAAGAAAAGGTGGGGATATTTAACCTTCATTTGCTCTTCACTTTCCCATGTCGCTTCTTCTACTTGATGATTCCTCCACAGAACTTTAACAAGCGGTATCGTTTTTGTTCTCAACACTTGTTCCTTCCGGTCAAGAATTTGCACAGGTTCCTCTTCATAAGATAAATCTTCATTTACTTGAATAGGTTGAGTCTCCAAAACATGAGTGAGATCTGGAATATACTTCCTCAATAGAGAAACATGAAATACGTCATGTATTTTGGACAACTCCATAGGTAATGCTAGTTGATAAGCTGAAGGTCTTATGTGTTCCAAAATTTCATAAGGTCCAATGTATCTTGGACTGAATTTTCCTTTCCTTCCAAATCTCAATATTCCTTTCCAGGGAGATAACTTCAAGAAGACTTTATCACCAACTTCGAATTCTAAATCTCGACGCCTTTTATCAGCGTAACTCTTGTGTCGATCCTATGCAGTCTTCAACCTTTCTCTTATGAATTTCACGTTCTCAAATGTAGTTTGGACTAATTCTGGTCCCATTAACTTTCGTTCTCCTACTTCACCCCAACATATAGGAGTTCTACAACATCTGCCATACAATGCTTCATAAGGCGCCATTCCAATGCTAGAATGGTAGCTATTATTATAGGCAAACTCCATCAAAGACAGATGAGTATCCCAGCTTCCTTTAAATTGCAACACACAAGCACGCAACATATCCTCTAGAGTCTGAATAGTTCTTTCTGATTGTCCATCAGTTTGAGGATGAAAAGCTGTACTAAACTTAAGTTTAGTTCCCAATGCTTGCTGCAAGCTTGGCCAAAACTTAGATGTAAACCTCGGATCTCTATCAGAGACAATAGATACGGGAGCTCCATATTGACTTACTATTCTGTCAACATACAGTTTGGCCAATTTATCTAAAGTAAAAGTCATTTTAACTAGTAGGAATCGTGCAGTTTTAGTAAATCTGTCTACTATCACCCATATTCCGTCATAACCATTCGAAGTTTTAGGAAGACCAAATAAGAAATCCATCGTGATATGCTCCCATTTCCACTCAGGTACGGGAAGTGGTTTTAAAAGTCCACCAGGTCTTTGTCTTTCTGGCTTAACTTGCTGACATATCAAACATCTTGCCACACATTCATCAATTTCTCGTTTCATTCCCGGCCACCAATAATATTCTCTCAAAGTCCTGTACATCTTTGTACTACCTGGATGCATTGCATACGCAGAACTATGAGCTTCCTCTAGAATGGCATTTTTCAATGTAGAATCACTAGGAACACACAATCTTCCTTGTTTCAATAAAGCTCCATCATTTCTTATATCAAAATCTGTTCTTTCCTTAAGATTCACCTCTTCCACTATTTTTCTGAGTATAGAGTCTTCCATTTGTTTATTAATGATCTCATCCATCAAAGTGGGTCTCAAATGAAAGTGTGCAAACAAACCTCCTAACTCGTCTACCGATAAGGATGCATTTGAACACTTTAACTCCTTTGTTAATTCCGCATTAACAGTATTCAATGAAGTCTTGGCTTGCCTCGACTTCCTACTCAACGCATCAGCTACAACATTAGCCTTTCCTGGATGGTATTCTATTGAACAATCATAGTCTTTGATCAATTCCATCCATCTCCTCTGTCGTAAATTTAATTCCTTCTGATCAAAAATATATTTCAAATTTTTATGATCAGTTAGAATACGACATCTCTCTCTGTACAGGTAATGTCTCCAAATTTTCAAGGCTAATATGACAGCTGCCAACTCTAGGTCATGCGTAGGGTAATTGCATTCATGCTTCTTTAACTGCCTCGACGCATATGCAATTACCTTTCTTTCTTGCATGAGTACACAACCTAAACCCTGTCGATGCATCGCAGTGGATCTCAAACTCTATTCTAGGAGTAGGCAATGTCAGTACTGGTGCTGTCACCAGTTTTTCCTTTAACTTCTGGAAACTCTGCTCACACTTTTCAGTCCATTCGAATTTGGCTACCTTTTTGGTTAAGTTCGATAATGGTAGTGCTATTTTCGAAAATCCTTCAAGAAATCGGCGATAATAACCTGCTAACCCGAGAAAACTACGAACTTCCGTCACATTAGTAGGTCGTTCCCAGCCAACTATCACTTAAATTTTTTGTGGGTCTACCCTTACTTCTTCTGCTGATACCACATGTCCTAGAAATATAACACGGTCAAGCCAAAATTCACATTTACTGAATTTAGCGTACAACCTCTCAGCACGCAATGTCTGTAATACTACTCGGAGGTGTTCCGTATGCTTCTCTCTATTTTCAGAATATACCAGTATATCATCGAATACTACAACAAATTGGTCAAGGTATGGGTGGAATATTCGATTCATGGGATCCATGAATATAGTTGGAGCATTAGTCAATCCAAAAGGCATTACAAGAAACTCATAATGTCCATACCTCGTTCTGAACGCAGACTTTGGTATATCTGTTCCTTTAATCTTTACCTGATGATATCCAGATCGTAAATCAATCTTGGAGAACACTGAAGCACCTTTAAGTTGGTCAAACAAGTCATCAATACGAGGCAATGGGTACCTATTACGTATCATTACCTTGTTCAACTGACGGTAATCGATGCATAGTCTAAGTGTGCCATCCTTCTTCTTTACAAACAACATGAGAGCTCCCCATGGTGACACACTGGGTCGTACATACCCCTTGTCAATCAGTTCCTGCAACTATACTTTCAATTCTTTTAATTCCTTTGGAGCCATTCTATATGGAGCTTGCGAAATTGGTGCGGTTCCTGGGATCAAGTCAATAGAAAATTCAATCTCTCTATAAGGTGGTAAACCAGGTAATTCTTCACGGAATACATCTAAGAATTCATTTACCACCGGAATATCCTCTGGTCTTAACTTACTGGCCTGTGTATCAACCACATAAGCAAGGTATGGGAACAACCCTTGCCTAATAACTTCCTAGCTTTCACCGTGATATCACACAGGTAGGAAGAATTCTCTTGTCTCCCTTGAAAATAACTTTAGTCCCTTCGAATCCTTTAAATACAACTTCCTTTTGGAAGCAATCCATAGTGGCACGATATTTGGATAAGAAATCCATTCCCAATATCACATCAAATTCCTGAATATCTAAGGGTATCAAGTTGGCTGTCATGGTCACACCATCAATTTCTATCACGCAATCTTTATACACCTTGCTAGCCACCAACACATCACCAATAGGGGTATAAACAGACAGTTCCTCAGGCAAAGGTTCTAATGTACTATTTATATTTACAGCAAACATTTTAGCAATAAAAGAATAGGTAGCACCAGGGTCTATTAAAACGTGGGCAGAGGTATTACAAATAGAAAGTGTACTAGTAACCACATTAGGGGCGTCATCAACTTCTTGTTGAGTCATAGCAAAGATTTTTCCTTGCTGTCTTGATCGTCCCGTAACTCCCTTCTGCCTTGTTCCACTAGTTCCCTCATCAACAGTTCCAGCAGATCTTTGTGGCTGACCAACCACATGTGAGGCAGTGGGCAACTAGAGTTTACATAATGCCACTAGGCGTCAATGACAGACGCGCAATACTATGCGTTTGTATCTCATCGTATCGTACCATGCGTTTAACTCTCCTTCCTTATGTCCAAAACAACAAATCCTTCTCAAGTTCTTCCTCTATGCGTTGATCCTCTTGCGTTTACCTTTGCCATGCGTTGCCTTAGTCAGGACCATGCATCCAACATGGTCTTTTATTTCTTTTCTTCAAACTCCTCAACGCATCAATTTAAAGTTGGATATGACAGACAATGTGAAAAGTCTACGCAGCAGGGTAGGGAATTTAATGCAAAGGTGTCAGGTCATCATGAGTTTCAACTTTTCAACGTCTATAAATAGCCCAAAGCTTCTCCATTCAGGAGGAGGAGAGAAACGAGTTCAAGAGGCGAAAACTCTGCACAATTTCTCCCTCACTATAACCAGCCTCCATTTTGAGCTCTTCTGAGAGAAGGATTCTGAGAATTTTCAGAGTCATCTCCCAGTGAGTGAGAACCTTCACCCTATGAAATTTATGTATCAGAAAGCAACCATCTCAAGCCTTCATGAAGCAAGACGTTGCCAGTGGCGGCTCAAGCCTCCATGAAGCAAGACATTGCTAGTGGCGGCTTGACGTCTTCCATTTCTATTTTATCTCCATTTCCTTTCTTCTTACTTATGTTTTGTTAATGACATTCGAGAGAATGATTTATTTTCTTAATATGAGTTTGATTGACGATTATCTTCCATCTATTTTCATATTAAATACTTTACACCATGTTGTTTGAATGCTAAATTAGCTAAATGTTAGAAGTTAGTCTCTCTTAAGTAATATTCAGTATGTTACATCTTGATTAATGCATATCATTAGCTTGCATAACTTTGTCTGACAAACAAAATTAGTAAGTACGACTGTCTAGCTTGAGAGAGTAGATGGTTAATCTTTAGCATTTATCAGGACTAGATGAGGTGCAGAGATGTAGTTCATCTTTTGCCAACACAAACTTACCATGAGTCTTAGAGATAAGATTAATGTGGCGTCGAAACATCGAGAGAGGGATTCACAAACTCAGTTTGTAGGTATGTAATTTTACTTAGATATGCTTAAGTAACAACTAGCTCCTACGTTAACTCTACTTTTATCGCATAGTTCCATTCATTCTCAACGCATGCTATCTGACTAAATGACATTTGACTAACTATCGTCGCGTCCACCTCATTGTTAGTTGTAGGAAATTTTATTCATTCTTTATGTATAGTTTTAGATACAACTCATGCACATATTACATGTATAGTTCACCACATAGTCATGCATCTATTCTCAACACCTAGTTATTACAAATCCCTGGGTTCGACCCTGGACTCACCAGGAAACCTATAAGAGCTTATACTTGGGCTTTTTATAGGAAAACTTGCTTAATCATGATCATACTTGAGTAATTCTCGACGCATTTTTGTACGGAAATTATAATATCTATTTTTGTGCAACAAGCTATGAAACTCATTTTAAATCAAAAATAGAAATCCAACAACAGTGTATAAGCTAGAGTAGGGGGAAAACTAGAAAAGCTCTCTTAAGTCCTAATTTGAGTTCTTATTTTTGAATTAATGGAGGCTTGCACACACACACATGGGGGATGATGAGATTTGGCTTTGAATGTTCTTAACAATATAGATATGCTTGAATGTTTCCACTTAAGACCCTAATATGTTATTATTTGAGGCATGAATCAATAGCACATTTATTTTGCTACGCTGCCCCTATGATGATGGACAACGTCCTGCGCTCTAAGAGCATTGAGGGCCAAGAAAGGTGATCCTCGGGAAGAATTTTTTAGAAGGCTATGCATCCAACCATCAAGTTAAGCATCCAACTCATCTGTTAGGTGTCCATCATCTTCATTTGAGCGTCCAAATGCAGCAGTCGGCGTCCAACTCTAGTTCCAAACGTCCAAGAGAGTTTTCTAATCATCCAAAGTGTTGTCAGTTGCTATTTTCTGAGCTCCAAAAGCCTAGTTGTGTGCTTGGTAGTCAAGAGCAAGCTAGGTCTCGAAGAACAGAGGATTTGGTGTAGAGAAATGAGGCTCGGGAGATAGAATCTCCAATTATAATGAGTGGTTACTTCCTAAGTAGTAATGTTATTTTCTTACAGTTGGTATGTTGTGATGTGATGACGCATAGTTTAAGGGAGGGTAAGGCCGCACAGGATGGTCAGAGGATCCGAGGATCTAGTGTCTGGGCCTGTGACTGGAGTTGGTATAGGATGGTAGGGGGATCGAAGGATCTAGAACCTGAGCTTATGGTGGAGCCTCATAGGATGGTCGGGGGGTTACTGGAACCTAATTCCTGATCCTGTGGGAAGTATCTCTCGTGGGATGGTCAGAGGAGGACAAGTCTAGTTTCTAATCTCACAGAGGTAAGCCTATGTGCACATAGAGGAAGGATTGAGTGGTTGAGCCAAGAGAAGCCAACAGAGTTGAGAATGATATCGATTTGCACTTTGAGGCTGAAGTTTGAGTAGCTAACCTCATTTATGATTGTTTTAATCTCTGGATGATTGTTGCTATGAAATTGGATTGTTAAGAGTCATGTGTTACCATTTATTATATGTTTACCCACTCACTGGGTTATTTATCTCATTCTTTTCTTTTATGTTTTCTTCTCGAGTAGGAGAGGAGTTACCATTGCTGTGCAAAGTCGAGGCTTGCCACAAGATAGTTCAACGTATCATAGTTAGGATTCTGAATGGTTGTTTTATGTATAAGAGGAGTTGTATAAACTTTATGACTTACATTTGAATACAAGAGTTTTTGTTAATTAATGTTTGCGAATGGTAAAGTGTGTGAAGGATTAAAGGATGGGCAGTAGATGTCCCGAAAGGGTGATGTTTAATGTCTTCAAGTCTCTTTTCGGGTTTAAAAGGGTAATCCGAGAGGGGTGTGACACAAAGCATAGTCCACAACTTCAAAAGTTCATAGTGTAGTTTTCTCTCATCCATTTCTATTACTAATTTTCACCTTATAACTCAAACTTAGACAATTTCTTTTCTCCCTCCATGAGTTCAACACCTAGCCTTCTGATGTGCCTAAAGTTTTTCTAACTCCATAAGCTTACTTCAACTCAACACAAGAAAACTCTTCAAAATTTTTCCCAACTCCATAAGGCATGTTTCAACTCTTCTTTAAGAAGTCCCTTTAGGGTTTTGGGTGTCACACTTCCCACCTTTATATAGGCTTCAAGGTTGGTAGAGAGGGCTGAAATCCACGAATCCGAAGCTACCTAGTCAATTTTGGCAATGAAAAACGATTGAAGACTGGGTAAATCGCTAGCAGACGAATTTTGTCACCCAATTCTGTGTCAAAAAAATAACCATCTTACTAGAAACGTAGTAGTGGCAAGACCTGGTCCAACACAAGGAGCACAAGAATTTCTCAATCAAGTGGTTAACAGTTCAAGGTAACCAGGGGGGGTTGTGATTGTTTTGTTTGCAAATGAAATTTAAAATGGCATAAGATAAAGGGAAAGATTGTGATTACAATGAGAAAACTACCTAGCTTGGGTTGTTACAAGATTTTCTTTATTCGATCTGATTAATCATCGAATCCTCATTACTGAATTTAGTGTTTGCTTTCACCTAATCAATTTAATTGGAAAGGTCAATTAAATTGTCCTAAACGACTAATTAGCACAAATTGAATTGATGAAAGATATACAAATTCAAGTTCGTCCTAATTGTATTAAGTTCTATGGAAAATTGACGAAATATTTAACTAGAAAGACCAATATTAAATATTCTTTTGATTCAATCCTAGGTTGATTAGAACAATAGTTATCATGTTTGATTCGCAAGCTAACCTAACCTATCGCTTCTTAGTGATTGACACAAGATTCTATGTCACTTATAAAATATCAATAAAAAGCTTCAATCACAAATCCACAAGCATCCGATTGTATGATTATAATCGAAAAAGTACAAGACTGAATCGAACAAACATAATAATTTCGATTAAAAAAATCATACGTATATCAAAATAGAAGAAAATTCTTAAAACTCAAGCTAGATAGAGATACCTTAGCCCATTATCGACATTTCGATCAATGGGAAGGGTCTTGGTACATCAAAGGATAAAAAACAGAGGGAGAGATAAGAGAAAACTGCTGCCAAATCGGCTGGAATTGGAATGGTTACCGAATGAATTAATCTAAAATTGTTAATTCCCTTTTATAACATGCTCGGAGCGTTGCAGCGCTCCATGTAGGGCCGTGACAATGTCGTGACAATTTGCATGATCAGACTTCATAGCGTGGCATCGTTGTGTGCTTTTCACGAAAAGGCACCATTTTGAGAATGGCGTCGCAACATGGTGCCATAAGGCGACGCGACGCTGTGCCTGTAGGGGTATTTTCGTCATTTTGGTCTTCTCTTCCCCAGTTGGTGCAATTAAGCTTCGTTTTGACCCGTTTTACCTCTATTTCGTTGCTAATGCCCTGCTACATCCGTTGGGTGCTCGAAACGAACAAAATAACCAAGTAAACGCATGAAACCAAGGAACAATCTTGAATTAAGTGAAACAAGATAACACATTTACGGTGCTGTCAATCGCGCCTGTAGTCGACTTGTCAACATTTTTGGAATTTAGGGTTTTGATGCAGGCGCATCACATTTTAGCGATGCAGGCACACCGAAGACAGTTTTTGCAAAACAACCAAAAGCCAATGCAAAAGCTCCCATTTCATGGCATGTATCACGTAGTTTTCCTTTAGTGATAATTTATGTAGCTTCCCTTGAAGACCATGAATTAAATGATAATCCATAGATTGGAGTTCATCAAAGGCTGAACTTTTTTTAAAATAATATTATTTTAATAAATAATAACAGAAATAGGGTAGAGGGAAAAGAAATGACAAAAATAGGTAGAAGAATTATGGATGGGGTACACGTTTTCACATATGAAATCATAGACCTGGTCCATGATTTCCACCTGGTCAAATTCGTCTGCCGCGCGGGAGCATGCTTACCAAGTGGTAGGGATAAGAATCATGGATGAGGTGCACAACTTTAAAAAACGTGGACTTGGTCCACGATTTCTGCCTGCTTTAAACCACCCGAGACCCTTTCTTCCCCACATCCTCTCCTCCCTCAGTTATCTTCCTTCACCCCAGACTGCCAATCTCATCGTCGTCGCCGCCGTCGATTTCTACTGTCTTCACCTCCGCCCCCAATCCTCACCGATCGCTAGAAGGTAGTTTCTTTCTCTTTTAACATTGTATAACATTGTTTAAATTTATGGTTATTATTATTATTATTATTATAAAAAGAGGATTATAATATTGTTTAGAGTTAGATTTATAATTATTTTTTATAAAGATAATTGTGGACCGGGTCCACGACTTTCTAAAATATTTTTTAGATTTATTTTGTATCTTATGTGATGTTATACTATAGATTCAGGTTTATAATTATTTTACGTGATTTTTATAACATTGTTCAAATTTATGGTTATTTTTTTTAATAAAAGTAGGATTATAATATTGTTTAGATTTAGATTTATAATTATCTTTTACAAAGATAATCGTGGAACGGGTCCACAACTTTCTAAAATATTTTTCAGATTTATTGTGTATTTTATGTAATGTTATGCTACAGATCTAGATTTATAATTATTTTATGTGATTTTTTTTTCCACATGATATGTATTTTTTTGTCTAAATTATTTCTTTTTTCATAATTTGTAGATGCATACGTTACTAAGTTATTTTTCAGATTTAGTGTGGTGTAGTGTGATTTTTGTGTGATTTTAGCATATGTTACTTTTTTCTACATATTGTATGTTATTTGAGTTTTATTTTCATTTGGACCAATGAATTGAGCTGTTGGACTAATAGTGTAAATGCGTTTTTTTCCTTAATTGTGGACAGTTATAAACAAGTTTGTTAAATATGTCTATGGAACATGAAGATTTCGTTGTTTTAGAACCTGAGAATAGGGGGACAATGATATTGATGTAGAGGTTGATGAATTATTTGGAGATTCAAATGCACAAAATGAGAATGAATTTGTATCTTCTGAGATATTCACACAACTAGATTGGGAAGTTACTAATTCAATTTGTGAAGAAGGGTCAATATTGGATGAAGAAGGAAGATGCGTTGAAGACTCAAATTTTTTACAGAAAGGGATGTTATTTGACACCGAGGATTTACAAATGGTTGTTAAAAAATATTGTGTAACACAACACTATCAAATTGTTGTAGTAGAGTCGAACCAAGATATGTGACATGTGAAGTGTTAGTCATGGAAGGAGGGTTGTAAGTGGAAGTTACGTGCTTGTAGGCGTAAATCACATGGACTTTTTGAAATCACTCAACTTCAAGTTGAACACAAATTTTTATACACATAACTGACTCATGATCACTCACAGCTTGATTCTAATTTTATGTATATATAAGTCCAAAATATTGTTCGAGTTGATCTTAGTGTTCTAGTCGCAGTACTTTAAGAAACAATTAAAAAATCATTCAGATATAATGTCAACTATAGACGTGTGTGGCAGGCAAAAAGAAAAGCATTAGTAAAAATTTTTGGTGATTGAGAGAAGTCATATGCTGAGCTGCCATACTGGTTGAGTGCTTTTGTATATTACAATCCTAGAACACGAGTAGATTGACATTATATTCTGTCCAATATGTCAAGTAAGACTATTTTTGGACGAGTTTTCTGGTGTTTTGGTCCTACTATAGAAGGGTTTAAATATTGTAGACCATTGATACAAATAGATATGACTCATCTTTAGGGGAAGTATAAAGGGAAAATGTTGACCACATTGTCTATTGTTGCTCGTGGCCATATATTTCCCCTTACTTGTGCTATTGATGCGCACTTTGAGTGTTAACCGCAAGTGTACAGGTCAAATTATAATATAAGACGGTTAAGTCCGAATATTGTTCCACTGGAGATCCAATTGGGAAGGTTTAAGTTACTTAGCTATTCTAGAGTTGAATCAATTTTATTTGAGGATTGGAATTGAAATTTATAAGTTATGGAAAATATAAATCAAATAAGGAAAGTATCAAAGGGAGAAACACAAGAGTCAAAAAGAGTTCTAGGGTAATGAATCCTTGTTTATTTCATCATGCAATATTATAGATTTCATGGATTTTATTGTAATTCATATGCCTAAGTCTAGAAACTTAATTCCAAGTTATTTTCTCTAAAAAACAACCCTTTCTCATGCAACTTGATTGATTATTAATCTCTTAAAACCAATACAAAATTACATGGCATTAAAAATAGTCTTTAGCAACTTTTATTGTCAACCTAACTACTCTCGTGATAGATTAACAACAATTCATTATTATAGATCAAGTTAAACATACAATCTCTCAATCATACATCTAACCTAACATGTGAGAATGGCCAATCCACAAGAATTAAACACAATAACAATGCAAAGCATAATCATTGCAACAAAACCATGAAAGTCTACAAGATCAACATAAATTCATAAACAAATCATCAAAACCCTAAAACTAAAGAGTTTAGCCACTTATAGCTTGAAGCAACATGTTTAAGAAAAATAAACAAAGAAAGAGTGTAAAGAAAGGGAAACTCTACTGAAAAGAGGCTCTTGATTGAGGTAGCATCGTCACGATCTCCTTGGCTCTCACGTCAGAATTCGAAGGGCACCAAGACTATCTCGAACTCTTTTCCTCTTCCTTGCAACTAACTCACTCTTTGAACTCTCACTTAATTCTCTCCTTTTTGTGCCTCTTTAGGTCTGTAACTTCCTTGCTTTGCTTTGATTTTTCAGATGATTTGGGCTGCTAGAAACCCCCAAATTTATAGAGTTTGGCCGCCCAAAAATTTTCCAAAAATACAAAATTTTCATTTAAGGAAAGCTGGCGCCGCAGCGCTAGGGCTGCATCCGAAAAAGTTTGCTCTCGGGTTTTAGCGCCGCGGCAGCGCCATCTAAGTGTCGCGACGCTGTCATGCGTTCAACAAGGATGCGTTGAAGCAACGCCATCCCGGCGCCACGATGCTACTATACGTCCAGAGCTATGCGTTTATGTTTCAGCGTCGCGGCGGCGCCGTCTCGACACCACGGCGCTATCCCCAAAATTCGCCTTTTTTAGTTATTCAACTCTTTTTTCGCCGTATTCTTGCTCGGTTTTGATCTTTTAGTCATTTCTTCTAATTTTCCTCGTTTTAACCTGAAAATCACTAGCAAACAAGTGAAATCTAATATAAACTCCCTTAATTTGAGAGAATAGAAAACACTTTTCAAGTGCTTATCAACACCCCAAACTTAGAGATTTGCTAGTCCCGAGTAAAGAATAAAATCAAATAATAGGGAGTTTAAATGAAGAAGTGTGCAATTGACTCATGTCTCAGAGAATAGCATTTAGAGCTTAAGTAGAAACATGCAAGCATATCTATATTGTTATAATCATTCAAGGCCAAATCTTGCTATCTCCCATGTGTGTGTGCAAGCCTCCTTTAATTTAAAATACTAGAATTCAAATTATGACTTAAGAGAGTTTCTTTAGTTTTCACCTTACTCTAGCTCATGCACCAATTTTCAAGCTTTCATACATTTCAAGTGAGTAATATGTCTACTAAGGTGCCTTTCAATCACATAATTTTTTGTATGGGCCCAAACTTGCATTCTTTTACCTAGAGGCACTAGCTTTCACACATTCACTATAGGGACTCGTACCTAGTCAATTTCCAGGTGTCCTTACTGATCACAGCAAAGGTAGCTCTTTTTTCCCCTATCCATGCATACTCATTACAAGTTTAACATTTAAAAAGATAGACAAATAACGCTCATATATTTTGTGTACATTTTTCTTTTCTCAAGGCGTGTATACTTTTTTCTTTTTTCCTTAGTCTAAGATTACAAGCTATCATGCATTTCTACTCTCTAACCGGTGTGGCCTTTCGAAGTGACAACCAAATACACCCAACTTAATCCTTTTTTCAATTAAAGATTTTAATTTAAAGTGGCTATGTGCTCAAGAATATGAGAGATTTTAAGAGGGACTTAAATGAATTTAACTCAAGATAGTGCTATTCTATTTTCACAATAAGTCATCTATCATGCAAATTCGAATCTCATCATGGGCAATCAACATCAAGGCACACAACCATAAACAACATTCCCATTAACTTTGAAAGCTCCAAAATTTTCAAAAATATTTTCAAAAATTGACATGCATATGATCATTAAAACCTTCACTAACATGCATAGCAGGATAAGAAAACACACAAACGTACGAAAGACACCTCCCACCCCAAACTTAGAATCATGCATTGTCCCCAATGCATAAGAACATCTAAGAAGGAAAGAGCAAGTCTGGGAGCAAGCGGGAAGTCACCAAATAGGCTTGGTGTAAGGAGTACTTTGTGTGATATACTACGTTCCTGAGAGATAAAGCATATGAGTGACTCCAAGATTTATTGAAAAATAAAATAAAAAGAAAAGTAAAGAAAGCAATAAAATTGGGTTGCCTCCCAGTAAGCGCTTGGTTTAACGTCTTCTAGCTAGACGGGACTAATGGATCATGCAATGAAAGCCAGGTTCTCAAATCCGCGTTCTTCATCACTGATGTAGTGCTTCAATCGTTGACCGTTCACTTTGAAGGTTGTTCCATCGTTGCCTTGTAGTTTCACGGCTCCGTGTGGGGATACCTTGACAATGATAAAGGGTCCAGACCATCGTGTCCTAAGCTTTCCTGGAAACAAGCGTAAACATGAGTTGAAAAGTAATACTCTTTGTCCAGGAAGGAAGGTTCGTGGGGTGATCTTCTTGTCATGCCATCTCGCAGTGCGCTCTTTGTAAAGTTTGGCATTCTCATAAGCTTGAGCACGGAACTCCTCCATCTCATTGAGTTCTAAGAGGCGTTTCTCACCGGCTTTCTCGAAATCCATGTTCAGCTTCCGGTAAGTGACAAGCCTTTCCAAACACCAACCTGTACGGTGAAGTACCAGTTGGAGTTTTGGAAGTTGTGCGGTAGGCCCACAATGCATCATCGAGCTTAAGGGCCCAATCCTTCCTATTGGTCTTGACTGTCTTTTCCAAAACTTGCTTGATTTCCCTATTAGATAACTCAGCAAGGCCATTAGTTTGAGGATGATAAGCTGTAGCAATTTTATGATTAACATTATATTTTTGCATCATGGATTCAAACAATTTATTGCAAAGGTGAGAACCCTCATCGCTAATAATAGCTCTAGGTGTATCAAAACGTGTGAAAATGTTTTTATGCAAGAATTTTAAAACAGTGCGAGCATCATTGGTCCTAGTGGCTATGGCTTTTACCCACTTAGATACATAATCTACTGCAACTAGAATGTATAGGTAGCCATCAGAAGAAATAGGAAAAGGCCCCATAAAGTCAATACCCCAAACATCAAAGAGCTCCACTTCCAATATAGGTTTCATTGGAAGCTCATGTTGTCTAGAAATATTGCCAGTACGTTGGCACCTATCACATAATTTAACAAAGATATAACAGTCTTTAAAAAGGGATGGCCAATAAAATCCTGACTAAAGTACCTTGGCTGCAGTTCTAGTGGGTCCAAAATGACCTCCATAGGGGAAGGCATGACATGAATTTAGAATGCTTACCACTTCCTCTTGAGGCACACACTTCCTTATCATATTGTCAGCACAAACCTTGTAGAGAAGTGGGTCCTCCCAACGGTAAGACTTAACATTGTGCAGGAATCTTTTCTTTTGTTGAGAGTTCATGTCAGGTGGCAAATGTCCTCCTGCAAGATAGTTAACTATGTCAGCAAACCAAGGCAAACTATCTTTTACCTGATACAGTTGTTCATCAGGGAACATCTCAACAATTGGGGGCCATGATTTAGCATCCTCATTCTCAATTCTAGACAAGTGGTCTGCAACCACATTTTCACATCCTTTCCTGTCTTTGATTTCTAAGTCAAATTCCTGTAATAATAATATCCACCTCATTAGCCTAGGTTTGGAATCTTTCTTAACAAACAAATACTTTAAAGCAGCATGGTCAGTATGCACCACTATTTTAGAGCCAAGCAAATATGATCTAAATTTATCAAGGACAAACACAACAGCTAGTAGTTCTTTTTCAGTAGTAGTGTATTTCTGTTGAGTATTATCAAGAGTCCTACTAGCATAGTAAATTGCCCTAAACATGTTATCTCTACGTTGGCCTAAAACAGCTCCTAAAGCATAGTCACTAGCATCACACATGATCTCGAAAGATTGACTCCATTCTGGTACAACAATAATAGGTGCAGAAATCAGTCTTTCCTTCAAAGTATTAAAAGCTAGTAGACATGCATCATCAAAGATAAACTTAGCTTCCTTTTCTAGTAAATTACTCAAGGGTTTAGCAATTTTAGAAAAGTCTTTAATAAATCTCCTGTAAAACCCTGCATGCCCTAGGAAGCTTCTGACTCCTTTCACATTGTTGGGGGGTGGCAATTGTTCAATGGCAGCTATTTTAGCCCTATCCACCTCCAATCCCTTTTGAGAGACTTTGTGCCCCAGGACGATGCCTTCCTTCACCATGAAGTGACACTTCTCCCAGTTTAGGACAAGGTTAGCATTTTGACACCTCTGCAAAACACGAGTTAGATTAGCAAGACAAGAATCAAATGAAGATCCAAATACAGAAAAATCATCCATAAAAACCTCCATTATATCTTCATTGAGCCCCTGAAAAATAGACATCATACAACGTTGGAAAGTGGCAGGGGCATTGCATAAACCAAATGGCATTCTCTTAAAGGCAAATGTCCTATAAGAACATGTAAATGTTATTTTTTCTTGATCCTCAGGAGCAATGACAATTTGATTATAACCTGAATATCCATCTAGGAAGCAATAGTGAGAATAACCTGCAAGTCTATCAAGCATTTGATCTATAAAAGGAAGGGGAAAATGATCTTTCCTAGTGGCTTTATTCAACTTCCTATAATCAATGCATACACGCCATCCTGTCACAGTTCTAGTGGCTATCATTTCATCTTTTTCATTTTTAACCACAGTCATGCCACCTTTCTTGGGTACCACTTGAACAGGACTTACCCATGGACTGTCAGATATGGCATATATGATTCCTGCATTCAAAAGCTTGCACTTCTTTCTTAACTACCTCCTTCATGGTGGGATTAAGTCTCCTTTGGTGCTCTATTGATGGTTTAAAGGTATCTTCCATCAAGATTCTGTGCATACAGACCGATGGACTAATACCTTTAAGGTTCTCAATAGACCAACCAATGGCAGACTTATGATCCCTTAATACTTTCAACAATTTTTCTTCTTCCACAGAATTAAGAGCGGAAGATATTATAACAGGTAAAGAAGATACATCATCTAAAAATGCATATTTTAAATGAGGAGGTAACACCTTTAATTCTAGCTTAGGCTTCTCAATATCATTCACAACATGCAAGGAAGCCAAAGGTATAGGTTTATCCATTTTAGAACATATTGGCAACCTATCTAACCACCTAGCATAAAATGCTATTTCATCAAAAATTATATCTTCATTCTCAACATCCATTATGCTTTGTTCTAGATGATCACTAGCCAACATAACCTCTACATGCTTAAAAATAGTATGATCAATTATGTCTATAGCATGGCAAGGACTACTCTCATCATGATGACTCAAGGACTTGTAAATATCAAATACAACATTCTCATCATTTGCCCTTAGAGTCAACTTCCCTTGTTGGACATCTATGATAGCCTTCCCAGTTGCTAGGAATGGTCTCCCAAGTATGATAGGAATCTCAAAGTCCTCCTCCATGTCCAATACTACAAAATCTACAGGGAAGATAAATTTGTCAACTTTAACTAATACATCTTCAACAATATCTTTAGGATAAGCTAACGATCTATCAGCAAGTTGTGGGTACATGTAACTCAACGAGATGAGGGTTCTCACTTTTAGTTAGTGATGGGTTAGTGGAAGAAGAGAGTACATCTAGTTAGTCATGGTTTCTATGGCTTTTGTGGGTACATGTAACTCAGCGAGATGGTATATGCATAATTTTTGATAGACATAAAGGCATTCATCTGCAGTAAATAATGAGGAAACTAGGTGGAGCGAACCTAGAGCATACCATCGATATTGTTTATGCCATGTTGCTAGTAACTTCAATACCAAATACAAATCAAAGAAATTGAATGCATAAAGCTACAAATCAACACCAACCATGTAAGTTCTTCAAATGGATGAAAAAGTTACAGCGATTGAACCCTGAGTGTCTTGAGTTGATATAAATTTGGATAAATGGACACAATCACATGATAATGGGCATCGTTATGTGTCGATGACAACAAATGCAATTGAATGCATGAATGGGGTTTTCAAAGGAGCTAGAATGTTACGATACGCCATTGGTTAGGCTAACATTCTATCGAACAATGCAATCCTTTAAACAACGCAGAGGAGAAATCCGTGAGGCACTTGATCGTGGCTACATGTGTATACATAATATGCTATAAAAGAATTTAAAAGATGGGAAAAACGGGCCGCTGCACATACTGTGAAGTCCACTGATAGGGAGACCCAAAATTTTGAAGTTGTAACCGAGATAAGTATGATTTCTCCTTATAAAGGACAACAAACACAAGTTGTGAGCCTGCAGGAGATGAAATGTTCTTGTAACAAATGGAAATTCTTCAAGATTCCCTACTCTCATGTCATTGCAGTTTGTAATTCTATGCATTTGGCACACTTACTTTATTGACGAATGTTATAAACTGTTAGAATCCAAAAGATGTTATGAGTCTCGCTTCCACCCTATACCACACAAAGTTTATTAGCTAGAGGTGTCATTTCAGACAATTCATCCTAATGACAACTTATTAAGAGAACATAACTGCCCAAAATGTTCTCGAATCAGGTGCAAAAGTTCATTGTACATTATACAAAGAAGAAGAACATAACAAATGGACTTGTCCAAATCGTTTCAGTGGCGCTTCATCTTCTGGTCATAAATGATTCTAATTATAATGAACTTTTTATGTTGTAATTGTAATGAACTTTTTATGTTTTAATTGTAATGAACTTTTTATGTTGTAATTGTAATGAACTTTTCATTGTGTAATTGTGGATCTTTTCATTTTGTTAAATATGGATCTTTTCATTTTGTCAATTATGGATCTTTTTGTTTTGTTAATTATGAACTTCTTTCTTCCTTTTTTTGGTATTTACTAATTTGAATGGTCATTTATGTTTATTATATTGCAGTGTCAATTATGGACCTTGGTCCTTCTAATCTAGTGAAATTATATCTACAACCAACCCATCGTTCACAATCATTTTGGTATTACATTCCTTACATCTTCATTTCATAATAAATTTATATAATAAATCGTTTTAATTATATTACATGCATGTGTAGATGAAGCGGTATTCTAGCTGCATCTGAGCATTCTGCAAATATGTTACTAGTGTACAGATTATCATTTGATCGACTAATGCACACTCAGGTAAGACCATATATCTTTTATTAAAAAATAAATACTGCACAATTGGATTCTACTTATTAACTTTTTAAAAATTTTTAGATCAATTGGACGCCGTACACAAAGGAGATCATGGCATCGTTGCCTGATTACTACTATAATGGTTAAGATATCTAGTTGATAGTGAGCCCTCTAGTATGCTTTCATATTGTAGAGTGACATTACCCAAACCGTGTGTTAAGACAATTTGGAATGCGACAAACGGTGCCACCAATTTCATATATAAACCGTAACCTGCACCAAGTTGATTTAAGGGGTAAGCATGACCAAAATTGGCGACGAATTCATCCAAACTATTTATCCCATTGGTGAGCACATCGTGACCATTGTGGAGGAGGAGACGTAGTAGATGGACAAGCTATATCAGATGACTATCTACCTTGGTATGACTCAATCACAAGACGATATATCACACTTGAGAGCGCTTATTATTATTGCATGGTAAGAATTTTGTTATTTATTTTATTCAATTTTATTCTTTCCATACTATTTTACATCGTTTATTTTCTTTTGTCCATACAAAATAATTTTGTTTAGGATGTACAACAATATTCAGTGCAACATAAGTTACCGGGCTAAGTTCAATGTGTGATCAATGTGTTGTAAGTGTTAAAGATATCGTTCAACAGACATGTAGGCTTAATGTTGTCGACACTAATAGAAGACATGTTCGTCGTCGACGTTAACGGCAAAAGGCTGAGAATATTCTAGAGCAACACATTGACCCAGAACCTCAAGGAGATATTGCATCGTGTTCTGGCCATCAAAATAAGTATTGTGAACCTGATGTATTTCCATTTGTTGTTACTCAACAAGACATCGATGATATAATTCATCATCAAGGACACTTTGAGGTTCCTGTACCTCATCGTGGCTGGCGTGAGAGAAATGACCACCATGTGGCACATATGTTTGCATTAATGTGTAATTGATAATACTCACTTTACATGTTATATTTAAGAATATTGATCAGCATTACCATTATTATGTGTCAAACTTTATACTCTTAATGTTTAAATTGAAAAAACTAAATTTATCTCCATAACTAAATTCTTGTTGGCAAAATTTTAGTTGAAGGAAGAAAAGGAAAAAAAAAAAAGAAAAAAAAGGACTCGTGGACCCGATCTATGAGTTCGGCCCTAAACGTGGATCGGGTCCACGACTTCGTTCATGCCGACATCTGATGTGACAATGTTTACAAAGTGGGTTGACGGGAAACATAGAAATCAGGGACCGGGTCCACATTTTTCTTTATAAATCGTGAACCGGGTCTACGATTACAACACCTATTTTTGTCATTAATTTCCCAACCATACTAATTGTGAAATATTATTTCTCTTTTATATTATTTTCATAATATATTTTTACATTGCCCTACTTTTGTCTGAGATTGGTGTAGGCGTTTGGTTAATACTTGAGAGAGATCTCTATTATTAACTGATTTTCACCCTTTGCCCAAGTTTTTTTTTATTTTTTTTATTTTTTTATTTTGCACAAACCTCAAGGTTGTGTGTGATTTGAAGCCCTATTTGACTTCTTCACCGAACTAAAAACCAATGTTCTGAAGTCTTCATGTAACGCCTAATTTTCATCAAAATGGAACCGATGCACTCTAAACGGTGGCTCAACAAATTATGGACTAACTCAATTGGACGGTACTCATACTTGAAATTCTTTCTATTAACTACATATCTATCTATATATATATATGAGTCGGATGACATTTTCCTACTTATTTTTTATTGCTTATAAATATATTTATGTAACCTAATTCAAATCATGAATGTTGATACAAGGATTCATAAATATAATCTCATAAATAAGAGATAAATGCTAATATGCTGATGATAATAACTTTACCAATTTCATCATTTAATACATTAAGACATGTTTTCAATAAAGAGAATTTAAATCTCTATTGGTTTAATCTGTAAAAATTCATAAAAATCTTTTAGCTAAGAAATAAAAATATAACACACTTTAAGCTGAGCTATCAATCATCACTATTAGCAAATCACCATTATAGTTTAACTAAAAATGTCTTAAATAGTTATAAATATGATTATCGATGAATAATTTTTGAAATATTAGGAACTAGCTTTAGAAATTCATAAAAATCATTTAGCTAAGAAATAAAAATATCATTTTCCAAAGCATGTAATAAATAATCACCAATATTAGGATTTTTTAAAAAAAAAATAAAACAGCATTATTAGTAAATTACTCAACTGATATTTTATTTTATTTGTTATATTGCACATCCCCACATTTTCATAAATTACATCAATCAAACTTTTTTGTTTATGAAATATTTATGAAGGTTTCCTCATAACTTTTAAAAATTTAGGTTTGTTTTCTCACCGGTTCTTTACAAGTTTTCATTTTTCCAAAATAAAGATCTTGAAAGGATAGCCAAATTTCAAAATAAATATATAAGACTTGTCTTTTTTTTCAAGTTTTCAAAATTTGCCTGGAATATAGAAATAATTCTGAAAAGAAAAAAAAAATCTAGAAATGAAAGTAAAATTTATAAGTTTAATTAAAACCAAAAACAAATTCTCAAACTGCATCTGATAACAATTGGTTTTTAGTTTCGGAAAATGAAACTTATAAACACTACTTTTATTCCTAAGCTTTATCTTTGTTAATAACTTTTTACAAATGTTTTCAAAACTCCAATTAAATTGAAAATATATATAAAATAAACGTTTTTAAGTAAAGAAAATGAGAAGAAAACAAGCTTATTTTAAATAAAAAAAAAACTAAAAATAAAATTATTATCAAATGAGGTATAACACTATTTGACTTTTGGTTTTTGATCTTTTGAAAATTAAGATTAAAAACATTATATTTCTACCTATAAGTTTATTTATCACAGTTTATCAATAATTTATAAAAACAATGTGAAATTTTGAAAACAAACATGTTTTCAGAATATATATATATATATATATATATATATATATATATATATATATATATATATATATATATATATATATATATATATATATATATATATTATGACTAAAAAATGAAATACTTTTGAAATAAATATAAGTTTCAAAAATAAAATTAAAAACAAAATGGAGTTATCCAAACAGGATTGAAAATATCTATCTGTATATAGGTGTAGACAAATTTTATAGGATAGTCTGAAAACCAAGCCTAACCTATTGATTAAATTTAGAATATGTTGATTCTTCGGTAGACATTTTACATGACAATGATAGTTTTCTTTTCGATTTTTTTTTCTTTTTTTTTTTTTTTTAATTTTTAATTGTAGTAGTTAGTAACACATACACTAATAAATAAATAAATTATAAGTAGAGTGCAAGGAATCTTACACGTGGCATATTTTGCATGAATATAGATGACTTCAAAGTTCAAACAAGTTATCAAGAATAATGGTCTCATTGATAACTGTGTTTTTTCAGGATAATATTATTTAAAAGTATTTTCATAATTTTCTTTAGAAAAAAATAAATTTGACTCTTTAACTTATTAGATTTGTATCAATTTTATTAAATTAAATTCTAATCCACTAATTTGCCCACTACTTTTAATATATAAAAAAATTAATCAATATTTTTGGACTTATTAATTTCAACAAAATAAAATTTTGCACAAAAAGTTGTACCAATTAATCATTAAATAATTTTGCCAAAATTTATAAATTCGAATCAATATTGTTCAGCTCGTGCAATGGTCAATTTTATGTATTTCATATTGGGAACCAAATAGCACAACACATCTTATCAAAGTAAAATTCAAAATTTTATTAGTTCTTATTTTTTAGATATGAGTTTTTCAAATTTAAATACATTGCAATTAGGCAAAAACAAATCTTAGTAATCTATTAAACTAAATTTATTTTTATTGAGAAGAGTCGTTGATATATGAAAATACATTGGAAGTAGAAAAAGAAAAAAGATATCCGTAGTACGTGGCTTGAGATTGCATGCTTATTCAGATTTTAAATGCTTCTTTTATTATGATTTATTTAAATCTTCTTCCTTTTCCATTTTCATGCAAAATTGGGAGCATACATAATTAACCTCATCTTCATTCTCCATCTTCACGCAAACAAAGTTAAATGAGATACTAAAAGATTTAGAAAATTAAAAACAATGTAATAGAAATAATTAATAAAGGAATCTACAAAAATAAGCCCCTAATGTGCAACAGTGAGACATTGATAATTTAGTGATTTGGGATTTGTTCCGTTTAAATAGAGACTTGCTTACCGACAAAACTTATGGGAATTATACAATTTAAGAAAAAAATATTTTTCAAAAAAATAATTTTTATTTAAACTCTTTTATAAAAAATTGTTTAAAATACATTTCAAAATCCATTTTTAGTGGTAACAAAACACTCTAATTTTTTTTTTCCAAAATAACTTTTCTTTTGAACTAAACATTTAATATGTATTCCGAACATTCCCTAAATCTTCTTCCCAATTGTGATTGAGGAGGAAAAGTTTGAGTCTAAGCCTAAGGAAGTTACAAATATATATTGAATCCTTTCGAGGGTGGTTTGTTGTCGTTTTGTTGAAGAGATGTTTTTATAGTAAGATACTATTGTAAGAATCCTGAAAAGATGATAATTATAAGGTTATAATATCATTTTGGTCTTTATACTTTGGAGTTTGTTCAATTTTTATTCTATATTTTCAAATGTTCAGTTTTAGTCTTTATAATTTCAATAAATCTTAAATTTAGTTCCTACTACGGTTTGTTTTTTATTTTTTCATTACCTTTTATTTTTTATTAGCATTTTTACTATAAAATTTGACAACATGACATATTTTGAAAATTATTTTTATTATTTAATCAATTTCGATAAAATTTAACTTAAAGGGACTACATTTAAAATTTATTAAAAGTATAAAGACTAAAACTGAACAAATTATAAAGTATAGGGATCAAAATGATATTTTAACTCAATTATAATTTAAATACAATCACTAATAACCAATCAGACAAATATGAGGGTACAATAGGTATTTGCTTAAAAATGAAGGAAGGGCAAAATAGCAAGGTAAAAAGCTTCCCTTATTACCTATTTTTCATAGAGTATGTATGTTTATATATTTCAAAAAATGCATTTTCTTTAAAAATAATATATAAAAATGCTTTAAAATTTAAGCACGTCTATATTTAGTCACATTTTTCTAAAATTATTTTTATACACAATTTTATTTAGTTTGCTCTACATTTGAAATGATTATACTAATGTCAAAGAGTCTATATTAATAATCACTATTAAGTAATATAATAAAGACTATGATTGACTATTAAATAGTGTTGGTTCCAAACGATAGTTGGGTGACGTCGGTGGTGGTCACTAATAGTGCGCGATAAATGGTCATTAGTGGTGGCTGGCGACCAACTGTGGTGGTTGGCAACGATAAAATATAGTTGATAAAATGGGTAACAGTGATTTGAAGTGAAAGTGGAGAGATTTAGGAGACATGGTGCAATGGTTTTTCTTGGTAATTTTTATATATTATATATGGAAATTTATGAGAGAAATTCACATTACAAGTGTTTCATTAAACACAACTTTTTTTCTCAAACTCAGTTTGATTGGGTGTGAATATTACAAATCTTGTTAAAAATTAAATACTTGAAAAATGGATCCAAACACATGTTAATAGCTCCCAAAGCTATAAATTTGACTTTTGTTTCTCACATTTGTAAATTTAATAGTTTTTAAAAATAGTGCACTTGCCTTTTGCTCGTCACAACTATTCCTTTCATCTCAAACCTATGCCCAACCACTTGGTGCAACTAGACGATTTTATTTTTCAAAGTTTTTCTTCTTTTTCTTCCCCGTCCAGATTGGATGATGCAACATAAACATCTACTTGCTAACTATTATTCTTTTTTATTTAAAAAAAAAAATTATCTCATTGTATAACACAATTAATTACTAGATTTAAATACTACTTTCAATTTTAGTTCATTTTAGTTTTTATATTTTTGAAATATTTATATTAGTTTTTACATTTGTCTACTTTGATTCCTAAACTTTTAAAATGTTACCGTTCTTGTTCTTCCCTTTTCATTTTATCACATTTCTTTCGATCAAAATGTTAGCATAACGCTTTATTTACTAAACGATTAAAGAATTTATATTTGTATATATAATTTATGTTAAAATTTTTTTAAATAGAATCAAAATTTCACTTTTTAAAAATAAATATACTAAAATGAAAAAAAAATTTGAAAATATAAAAATAAATAATTAGTATTTTGAAAATAGAGATTAAAAAGAATTAAAATTGAAAGTACGTAAATGAATTAAATTATTTTATATCTATACTTTTAAGACTTTTGTTCTAGCTCCTATTCTTTAATTAAATCATACAAAATAAAAATATATTTGTCATTAATGAGAAAAAAAAAAAAAGAACAGAAAAATTTCAGCATTGCAAATTATTTGTGGTGGACTCTAAAATGAATAATAGAAGTGGATTAGACATTATCAATTAATTGCATGCTCTAAAATAGGATAAGGTAGCTACCCTCTATTCCCTTTTCTTCTTCTACTAATCAATAACCTCATACAAATAATTAAGAATAATCATAAAAAAAATAATAATAATAACTCACACATAAATTATGGTCAATTTTTAGATTTATCAAGCGTTTTTACGTGTTTATTTTGTGACTCCATAGGATTTGAGCAATTTGAGGCTAGAAGATGATTCATACAAGAGATTAGGAATAATTAGAACCAAAATTAGGAATTTGGAGAATTAGAGTCCAATTGAAAAGTTTTGAGACACTACATATTTTGATGGAAAGTCAAGAAAGAAGTGCAAAATGTTTTTTTTTTTTTTTTTTTTTTTTTTTTTTTTTTTTTTTGTGTATGGGCATTCTTTTTTCTTAAGTCCTTATTTTCTGTTGTTTTTAAGAGGCTATTTAGAGGGAAAGTTTTCAATACCATTTTCGATTTCTGTTAGTATATTCGTTATTCTAATATTCTTTCATTTAACTTATTATGTTATTAACTCATTGTTTATATATGTGGCTTTTTTGTAATGCTTAATGAAATGAGATAGCCTTTCCTATTGTAAGCCTTACTTCTATCTTAGGCGGATGGTTGAGAGAGAAGTGGCCAAGAGCCTTTGGCTTGAGTGGTGTGAGTGTGGTAGGCAAGAAGGGTTGGCTAGGAGGTAGCCGAGCCCAAGCATGAGGGTTGATGTATTGGGCAAGCTTGGCTATGCGTTGAGGTTAGTAGGAAGGTTGGTGCGTTGGGCAAGCTTGGCTATGCATTTGAGATTAATAGGAAGGTTGGAAAGTTTGTGAGCTTGGCTATGCGTTGGTTGAGGTTAGTAAGGAGGTTTGATGCACACTTTCCGTGTTAAGCGCAAGTGTACGAGTCAAGTTATAATATAAGACGGTTAAATTCAAATATCGTTCCACTGAGGATCAAATTGTGAAGGTTTAAGTTACTTAGCTATTCTAGAATTGAATCAATTTTATTTGAGGGTTGGGATTTAAGTTGTGATTTTGAAAAACTTAAAAAGAAAAGCAAGTAAATAAGAAACACAAGAGTCAAAGAGAGTTCTAGGGTAAAGAATCCTTGCTTACTCCATTATGCAATATTCTAGGGTTCATGGATTTCATTGCAATTCATATGCTTAAGTCTAGAAACATAAATTCAAATTATTTTCTCTAAAAAATAATTTTTTTTCATGCAACTCAATTGATTACTAATTTCTTGAAACCAATACAAATTACATGGCATTAAGATTAGTCTTTAGCAACTTTCATTGTTAACCTAACTATTTTCATGATAGATTAACAACAATTCATTGTTATAGGTCTAGTTAGACATACAATCTCTCAACCATACATCTAACCTAACATTCAATGATGGCCAATCAACAAGAATTAAGCACAATAACAATGAAAAACATACTCATTATAACAAAACCATGAATAGTCTACAATATCAACATAACTTCATAAACAATTCATCAATACCCTAAAACTAAAAATAGTTTAGCCACTTTAGCTTTAAGCAACATGTTCATAAACAAATTAAGCATAGAAAGAGTGTAAAGAAAAAAAAAACTCTACTAGGAAGGAGCCCTTGATTAAGGAGGAACCGCCACAATGTCCTTTGGTCTTCGCATCGGGAACTCGAATGGCACCAAACTCTCTTCTCTCTTCCTTGCAACTAACTCACTCTTTGATGTGTTTTTCTCTGATTTCTTGATGCCTAGGGCTGCTGGAAACCCTTCAATTTATAGAGTTGGCCACCCAAAATTCTTTCAAAAAATGTAGATATCTTTTAAATATGGAAAACTGGTGTCGCGACACTGGTCAATAACACAGCTTCGCTATCCATCATCAAAGGCTGGCACTACTGCGCTGTAGGATGGCGTCGCGGCGCTGTCTGTCATGAAAACGTACCCTCGACATCGTGTCGCAATGCCGTGATGGAGTTGCTACGTTGAAGGTAGAGGCTGCTCTCAGGAAAAAGCGCTGCGATGCTGCCCTGTTTTTGGTAGATTTGTACTTTTCTTCTCTTTTTCGCTGGATTTTGGCTTGGTTTTGATCTTTTGGCTTTCAATTCTAGTCTTCTTTATTTTGACCTAAAACCCACTAGCAAACAAGTGAAATCTAATATAAACTCCCTTAGTTTGAGAGAATAGAAAGCACTTTTCAATACTTTTCAAGGTTGCGTTGGGGAGCCTTGCATCCAAGAAGGTTTATGAGGCTGACGCATGGTGCTATGCGTTTAAGCAAGTCGGCCAAGGGGACTATGAGCAGTGGTAACCAAGAAAGGAAGCTAACTAACCTCAAAAGGATGCGTGAAGGAGGCCTTGATGCATCCACCATTCCTTCTTGATTAAGCAAAGCCTAGACTTAAGTGTTAAGCAAGCTAGATTAGGTGTCAATTTGAGGTTAAGTGTGGCATGGGCATGCATGCAAGCATGAGGTGGCGAGCTAGGAATTTGCATGCAGAATTCTAGAAAGTCTATAAATAGAAGGGTTCAGTAGAAGAGGTTGGTGTGTGCAAATTACTTGTGCAATTTGTGATTTTCTTCGATCAAATTCTCTAAAATTGAGTCTAGTTTTATTGAGAGGGCTGCCGGAAGGAATCTCTGTGAGGAAAGACTCAAAATTTATCAAGAACTTAAGCTTGCTCTGACTATCGGGTAATCTAGAGCAGACTGCAAAGTTTTGAAGATATCTGACAATAGAGAAAGAGTTAGAAGCTGAAATTTTGAGATAAGTTAGTTAAGACATTTATCTACAAGTTTATAAGAGGAAGAAAACTTTAAATCTTGCTAAAAATATTACTTTTAATAGCTAGAAGTGAAGACAGTGAGTTTGAGGCTACCGGGTGAATTTTGGAGTGGTTATGCATGTAGTTAGGCGTGGGCTGTGGGTGAAGGTGATAATTCATTCGAGGTTATTTTGACAAGTTTTGGACACCCAGGAGGCAGGCTGACACGCCACAGGCCATGGGGGTGTGCATGCTGACAGGTAAGATGTGTTGGTGTTGTGTGCAGGCCTTGGGGTGGTAGGTGTCGTTGGTGTGCGGAGGGCGATGTTGTGTGCGAGACGCATCTTGCTAACCTTGTAAGGACGCATGACATGGCTAACGACGCGAGCAACGCAGACGCGCGCACACCTTACCTATTTTGAGGTTATTTCGGTGGTTGGTTTGCAAAGATTATCGCCCACGAGGGGTAGTGTGTGTGAGGCAGCATCGGGGCGTTAAGGCAGTGTGTTATGTGAGGTTTGCTGCTCATTTGAGGTTATTTTCGGCTGGGTGAGTGTGCTGCAGGGCTGTTGGACACAACTAAGGGCAGTTTTCCATTTTTGGATATTTTGACTAATTTTTGCTTATTAGTAAGCCTTTTTTAGCTAAAATGACTTGAGATATACTATGAAAGGAATTTTTGAAGAATTTTGACAAAGGAATTATTTATTCAGGACAAGTTGTGAGTGACATAAATTCATTTTAAATGATTTGTACTCACGATACTTATAAATATTTGTTTTATCCTTAAAATATGAGATTTCTGGCATGAGTTGAATTTGATAAGCATGTATTTCTTCAATATGATTTTAAACATGTTTTCTCTAGAATGTCAGAATTTGTGAAAAAGCATGCTGTTTGGAAATATTCTAGAAATTCTGAGAAATTTTTTAAACTCGTGTTTGTGAATGATTTAGCATGTTTTTATTTAAAAATGATCCCCAATGCCAAAGTATTGGGAGAAGGCATTTGAGCAGCCTGAATATAATCTCCACTGCCAAAGAACTTGGAGAAGGCATATGGGCAACCTGAATTGGTCCTAATGCCGATGAACCTTGTGAAGGCATCTGAGCAATAGAATATGATCTCCAATGCCAAAGAACTGGGAGAAGGCATCAGGACAGCCGGAATTGGTCCCCAATGCTGATGGACTTGGTGAAGGCATCTGGGCAGCTTGAATATGGTCTCCAATGTCGAAGTATTGGGAGAAGACATTTGGACAGCCTGAATATGGTCCTCAATACTGAAGAAATGGGAGAAGGCATCTGGGCAGCCTGAATTGGTCCCCAATGCCGATGGACTTGGTGAAGGTATATGGGTAACCTGAATATGGTCCCCAATGCCGAAGAACTGGGAGAAGGCATCTGGACAACCTGAATTGGTTCCTAATGCCGATGGACTTGGTGAAGGCATATGAGCAACCTGAATTATAATTCTTATGTGCACATAGAGGGACATTTGACGCTGAGATATTGAGATTATTCGACATGGGACATGATGAGGTTGATTTCGACGTTGAGCAGTGTAGAGATTACTCTGCTTACACTAAGGAAATTTTTTTAAGCATATACAAATGTTTTAAGCTTTCAATGCTTTACTATGTGAATGACGAGCATGATTTTATTGAGCTTGTAAGCCAAAAATAGTTTTTCAAAACTTGTTACTCACTAGGCTATTTAGCTCATGCTTTCAAATGTTTTTTACTTTTCAAGTAGCGAGCGAAACTGTCACACCCTACTTTTAATAAACCGATGCGTTGAAGAGTCTATGAAGAAAAGAAGTAAAAGACCATATTGGACGCATGGTCAGGGCTAGGCAACGCATGGTTGATGCACACTTTGAGTGTTAACCGCAAGTGTACGGGTCAAGTTAGAAAAGTACGGCCGAGAGTTAGAAAAGTGAGTAGTGAAGCTCAAACCTTAAAAGAAACTCAGCGAACGCATGGGGGCGTTGTGTTGAATGAATGGTTGTCTATTGGAAAATGTTGGACGCATAAGATAAGCTTATAAAGGCTAGGTGGCTTCATATAGACTTGACACCTTAAAAGTAGGAAGTGTTAAAAAGGCATGTTAAGTGTTTCATGCAAGGTGACGCTTGGATTAATGCATGGCTAATTAAGCATGCAGCGTGACATGTGGCAAACAAGTGGCAAAAGGAGAAGAGAAGTTAGATGGCAAGCTCCCTATAAATAGAACTTTGGGGAAAAGGAGCGACTGATGACTCTGAAAGAAGAATTCTGGAAAGAAAGGGAAGAAAGAAGGCAAAAAGAAAGAATTCTTGCGTCCATAGTAGGAGTCTGCGGCCAAGAAAGAAGGTATTCTTGACAACTTAGCTATTTTATATTAAAGAAGTTGTCTTGCGTCAAAAGGGGGTCAGCCTTGCGTTGAAGACAAACACTACGTTCAAGGTGAACGCGGCGTCGAAAGTTAAGTGATGCGTTCAAGTTGGACCTTGCGTCCAAGAAAGGGCGACACATCCGAAAGAGAAGTAAGAAGAGTTGGGATGCACTTTGTGGAAGTAATCAACCTTGCGTTGAAGGGCAGGGTAGTTATCAACCTTGCGTTGAAGGGCAGGGTTGCGTTCAACCGAACTGACAGAGGAAAATGGAGCCTTGCGTTTCTGAGATTAGAACGCTGTGTCCAAGAAGCTCGGGAAGAGGAAATGGAGGAAAGGAAGAGGAAGTATTCTTTGGCAAGTACAAGTGAGTAACACCTGAGTTTTACAAAATATAAATGAGTTCCTTATGAATCTAATTTCATGGGTTTTCAATGAATAATGCATGCCTTTTACTTGAAAACTTTGAGTATGCTGGTTACTTGCTATGAGTTTATAAAACGCATGGTGATTGATTGATATTTGTTTTCATGATTTTTTTGAAAAGCATGGTGTTATATGATTTCAAGAAAGATTTGAAATAAACTTGTATGAAAAGCATGATGTTTGATATGTAAGCTGGAAATTGAATTTAGCATGCTGATGATGTGAGATTTGGAAACGGTTAATTTATGAGTTATTAATAAAATGTTTCCAAAATATGTATGGCATTTTATAAAAGTTTGAAAAGGGACCCCAATGCTCAGGGACTCGTAGAAGGCATTGTGGGCGGCCCGAATTATAAAGGTACCCAATGCTCAAGGACTAGAGGAAGGCAAATGGGTAGCCGGAAAATAGAAATGGGACCCAATGCTCAAGCATAAAAGGAAGGCATATGGGCAGCCCGAGTAATAATATCTATGTGCACATAGAAGAATATATATATACAACGCTGATGTGTTGAGATTACTCCACACAGCTAAAGATAATCAACATGGAGTAGCGTTAGTTAGCACCTCAACTAAGGAAAAGATAAGAAATCAATTTGACGTTGAAAAGCGTAGAAGCAATGCTCCGCCTCAACTAAAGAAAAAGTATTCTGAATGAATGAAATGTTTATTATCTATTCCAAACAGATATTTATACATGATATAACAATGATTTGATCATGTTATAAAATGATTTGAAGTGTTATATTTTATGCGAGTTCAATCAGTTTTACAGTTTAAGTATAATGTTTTCAAAAACCGTTACTCACTAAGCTGTTAGCTCACTCTTTTTATATGTTTTCCATTTTCAGGTATCATGAAAGTTTCCATTGCCGATCAAAGTCGAGGTTTGTCAAGAGTGTGTTAATGGTATTACCGTCCTACGAAGGAATTTAAAAGAAAATAAGATGAAATTGACAGTGGGTTATGTGACAGGGTAGTCGGTAACTGCTGTCCTCACACTCCATCTCGGGCTACGAGAGTGTAGTTCGGGGTGGGGTGTGACAGAAACTAGGGTGCTTAGCCTACTCGTCAAACTCGTCTGGATCTACTGTTTAGTTTTGAGATTTGTAAATATTTTATACTTAGACCTAACATTGTACATATTGGGATCTAAGAGAGCAATGTTGTGTATTAAACTCTATTGTTGATTTTATAAAGGTTTATTTTGAGATTATCATTTGTGGCCTGCATGTAAGTTATAATTTTATGCTTGGTTGAGTTGTGCTAGGGTAGTTAAGTGACAGTAAATGTTATGAGGAGTCGATGTCTGTTGTCTTCACGCCTCTTTTCTGGTTAGAAGGGTAACTCGGGAGGGGGTGTGACACCTACACAGTTTAACAGAAAATTTCATGGACCAAAGCGAGCATAGCTCCATTGGCATCCAAGCGACCATGTGTCTAAATTTGTTGTTATTGTTTTTGGATTGGTTGATGGTTCAAAAGTTGCACTTGCTCCAACTATTTCTCTGATAGCTACTGAGTTACTACTTCTTTGTCAACTTCAGTTGGTTCTACGTCTTCATTAACTCCTTGTTAATCCTCTGTACAAAGATTGGACAATGAAAGATCAAGTGCTAATGACTCTTCTTAATGCTACTCTTTCGCTTGAAGCATGTGTTAATAAAGCACTCAATAGAAAAGGTAGAGTCAAAGATTCAGTCAAAGGGTGAACAATATCTAATTCCTCTGTTATGATTCCTTCAACAGATTTTATTCTCTCCTTGATAACTTGTAGAAATACAAGTTATTGTAGTCATTATTTGATTTAATTAGAGTAACTTTGGAGTTAAACGCATGATTTTGGTAGTTAAATGATGAAAAATGTATCACCATGTGTTGGCACTATTTACAAAGGAAAATACTTGAAAAACGATGAGCTTTTATGTTTCTAACGCAGGGTTAAGAAGAAAAAAAGCGCAAATAATAGAAGTACGAAGAGACGAAGCTGCTGCGAGGACAAGTGGAAACCCATGCGTCGAGCCTATGCGCTGAGCCCATGCGTCGAGCCTATGCGTTGACAATCTGAAAAGTAGAAACAAGCGCATGCTCAAACAATTGTCATGTCATTATGAAAAAGGACAACACCCAATTAGATCATGGCAGAACAAATAGGCTGACAATCTGAAAAGTCTATGTAGCGTGGCTGAAATTTAATGCACAAGATGTCAGGTCATCATGATATTAACTTTTTGACGCCTATAAATAGTCCACAAGCTTCTCCAAGAAGAGGAGGAAGAGAGACTAGTTCAAGAGGCGAAACCTCTGCACTATTTCTCCCTCACCATAACTAGCCTCCACTTCGAGCTCTTCTGAGAGAAGGATTCTGAGCATCTTCAGAGTCGTCTCCCAGTGAGTGAGAACCAGGATTCTGAGCATCTTCAGAGTCGTCTCCCAGTGAGTGAGAACCTTCCCCTTATGGAATCTTTGTATCAGATAGCAACCATCTCAAGCCTCCATGAAGCAAGACGTTGCCAGTGGCGGCTTGACGCCCTTCATCTCTATTTTATTTCCATTTCTCTTCATCTTGCTTGTATTTTGTTAATAACATTCGAGAGAATGATTTATTATCTTAATATGAGTTTGATTGACTATCATCTTCCGTCTATTTCCGTATTAAATACTTTACACCATGCTGTCTAAATGCTAAATGAGTTAAATGTTAAAAGTTAGTTTTTCTTGAGCAATTCTGAGTATGTTACATCTTGATTAATGCATATTTTTAGCTTGCATAACTTTGTCTGACAAACAAATGTAGTAAGCATGACTGTCGAGCTTGAGAGAGTGGATAGTTAATCTTTAGCATTAATTAAGACTAGATGAGTTGCAGAGATGTAGTTCATCTTTTGCCAACACAAACTTACAATGCATCTTAGAGATAAGATAAATGTGGCGTCGAAACATCGAGAGATGGATTCACACACGCAGTTTGTAGGTATGTAATTGTACTTAGAAAGTTTAGGTAACAACTAACTCTTGCGTTCAACTCTACCTCTATCGCATGGTTCCATTTATTCTCAACGCATGCTATCTAACGCATTGTTTTACATATGACTACCCAACGCAGCGTCCACCTCATCATTAGTAGTAGGAAATTATTTTCATTCTTTATGTATAGTTTTACACACATAATCAACAAACGCATATATATTTACATGTACAGTCACCGTATAGTCATACATTTAGTCTCAACGCCTAGTTATTACAAATCCCTGCGTTCAACCCTGGACTCACCAGGAAACCTATAAATGTTTATACTTGGGTCTTTATAGGAAAACTTGCTTAGTCATGATCACATCTAGAGTAATTCTCAACGCATGCTTATACGGAAATGATAAATCTATTTTTGTGCAACGAGCTAAGAAACTCAATTCAATTGGAATAAAAATTTAACGAACAAATTTAGCGAACACTCCCCACTCATATTTCATTTTTATTAATTATTTATGTTGACTTCTTGTGTATTTTTAGCTATTTTGGGGATCTATGCTATATAAAAATGCCTCTACTGCCTCATTATTTTTCAAGGAAATCAATTGAGAAAATCTCTCTTAAAATTTGCCTCTGTAAAAACTTTAATTAGGTATCAGAACCAACAAATGGCAGACGCTTCTCCAATGGATCCTTTGGCCTAATCTCTGAATCAACCAAATTTAGCATTCTGCCACTGAATCAACTATTATAACTACTTGACCTTCAAACTAGCAGGATGCTATGCTATGCATGCAAATTTATCGTGAAACACTTTGGAACTTAGGTAATGAGACACATTTTATCATAATGCCGAAGAAAATAATTTGAATAATTTATTTAAATCAAATAAGAAGATAGCAAAATCGTTGAACGAGGTCCCCTTCAAAACATGAAGACAAGTTTGACCAATAATTACATGAAAAGGATTAAATGAATAAATAAATAACTAAATGGTCAACTACCTTAAGTTGTCATCGACAACAAACTTTGTGACCTAGGAAGAGAATACATGAGCCTATAATGCAGAAGCTAACAAACAGTCCCATGGCATGGTCACGGATTCCTCTTGTTATGTGCTTGCCTATCCCGACCCTTACCTAAGAAAAGATCATAGAAAAGGGTGAGTAATAATACTCAGTAAGTAACCTACTACTGGCCTACTAGGTGACATTGTTATCATTTTATCATATGCACCTATGTACCCAACATAGGCATAGGCTGTAAGCCCCGCACTTAATCTTGTAAGAAAGCAAGATAAGAAGAGACCAAGAGATAGGCGTTTAGGTAGGAGTAGTTGGCTGGAATGTGATTTGGGGCAGAAAATGGCTAAGTATCAGCTATGCGTTGGAGGTAACACGCCTTGATGGAAGTAGTTTTGGGGTGGACACAAAGGTGAGGGAAGACTGTTAGGCGTTGAGGCCACAATGCGTTGAGGTCACAAGGCGTGGAGAGCCACCCTGCATTAAAGGTTATATTGCGACAAACGCATTGAAGGTTGCAGGGCGTTGGAAGTTGAAGGCCACGAGGCGTTGAGAGCCAATTTGCGATGAGGCAGTTATGCGGTGAACGCTACCATGCATCGGAGTGAGTATGCGTTGGACAAAGAAGGTTGGCCGAGAGAGTAATGCGTTTGTTAACCATCTGGCGAGAGAGTTCTGAAAAAAAATAACACCATCAGAGGCTGTGTGTTGCTGAAGCTAAACATAGAAGGTATGCGTTGAACAGATTGTAGTATAGTGTTGAAATGGAGATTAAGTCGGTGGTATATATATAAGTGGATCGAGAATTCAATTGTTTTGATTACATTTCAGAGCTCGAGTTGGGTCCATTTTGAAGCTAAACATTGGAGGGAGGTAGAAGAAGATGTTCATGTCGATTTGGAGTGGAAATCTCATCGTAACCGTGGAGGAAATTTGAGCTGGGCAGAGAAAGCTGGTGTTACTCTTTTAGAGTAACGTTCGGTTTTGGAGGAAGAACAAACTGAAGAAAAGGTGGTTAGGGCCAAAACTTCTGAAGTTAGTAAGTTAACTCGATTTTTAGCAAGTTTCATGAAGGGTGTTTGAACTAAAATTGTATAAATGTGTGTCAAACTTCAGATAGAAGAGATTGGAGCTGAATTTGCCGGATGATTAGGGGTAACTTGGAGTTGTTGAAGGATATGCCCTAAACGGAGAGGATATTCTTCATGAAATTTTGAGGTAAGAAGATGGACTTACACCTTAATAAGTTTGTAGAAGGAAGTAAGTTCTAAAATTGGCCGAAATGTGATGTTTAGCAGGTTGAAGAAGCAAGAGGAAAGGAAGAAGGAAACTGTTCTGCTGCAGCGGTAGTATCGCTGAGAGAGCGAGAGACAGGGCAGCGAAACAAGTATTGCTGTAACCCAAGAGGGGCTTTGCGTCTCACAATTCTCGCTAGAATATTGCTGGGTGTCGCTCCTCAGGTAGTCTCGCTAGTTGCGTTCAACTTAGTATCGCTGGTACAGTAGTATGTGATGAATTTCGCTGGTAGCCTTTAGTTGTCTGAAGTATAATGCTATTAACGTGTGTTAAGGGAAAAGAAGGATTATGGAAACTGAACATGAGAAATATGTATTTTCAGGCCAGGAAGAGCTCGGGGAGGCTTATAATCCACTTAGAGCCGAGACAAGTTGTGAGTGACCTTTTACTATATCTTGTGGTTACTTTTAGTATACTTATTTGGTAAGAGTTACGGTACTCTGTAGTATTCATAGTAAGTATGTTATGCCAGCAAGTTAAAAGGAAACTAACTTTATTGTCTAAATGTAAATATCGCTGAGGGACCTTATGGTGAAAGCCTAAGTGAATGTAAACATGAAATTCAGTGCTGAGGGACCTCGTGTGAAAGCACTTGAATAGTTAAGTGAAATGGATTTCAATGCTGAGGGACTTGAGTGAAAGCATGTAGAAATCCATCATATACTAGCTCGTGCTGAGGGACCATGAGTGAAGGCACTTGAGCGGAGATTGAATTGGTTATCAGTGCTGAGGGACTTCGTGTGAAGGCACATGGTAATGTAGACATAATCGAATACGGTGCTGAGGGACAGAATGTGAAGGCACTTGATAGTTGCAAATCCGTGAAACATGATGATTAGACATGTATATGTGATTAGAAATGAGAATTTGTTTTGAAATACGAAAGAGTTAAGTTGTGCTTCGTCTCAACATTAGTTAGTTATTTAACATGGGGTAATAAGGATATTGATATGGGTGAGATCAAAAGCATAAGAAGTTTAGGAACTATTTGAAATGCGATATGTAATGGTTACTAATGGTTATGCTAGTTCATGTTTGTTAGTTATAGTTAAATAAAATTAGTCACTCACTGAGCTTTATGCTCACTTAATTTGTTTGTTGTTTGTCGTTTCAGGTAGCGAGCGTGTCCGGGACGCCTAGCTTACAGAAATATCTCGTCTGGACCTATCTTGAAGCAAACCTCTGGGATAGTTGTAAATATTTAGTTTTTACCCATGTTTTGTAATGTACATGTTCCTTATGAGTGTTGGAAGATTTGTTCTGTGTCACATATATATATATACAAAGAATACTTGTCGAATGATTGTATGTTTTCAAATATTTTAATAGCAATGGTGTTTCTATTTGAGGTTTATCTAGCATCTAGTTTCAATAAGTTATATAGAAAGTGCAGTTTCACACTCACTCCTAGGTATAGGGTGTATCTTGGATGGGGTGTGACATAGGCATAGACATAAGTAGTGAACCATGAGGCACGTAGTGATCCCAAAGTTCACAGTCATAAATATAGGTGGTGATTCTGAGGGACACCCAGTTGTAATCATAATCATAGTCAGTGGACTCAAAGGTCCACGTCAATAGGGGTACAATGCTTGATAAATAGGATAACAATCACCGTAACATAATAATCATAACATAATCAACTAGAGTTTTCAGTCCATAGCAATAAGTTCAAAAACCATCATACTAGTAGACATAATAACCATAACCCAGTCAATACAGGATCATAATCCAGTCAATACAGTAACCATAATCCAATCCAGTCAAGACAGTAACCATAATCTAGTCAATAGTGCATCTAGGCATCAACATAGACATCAGTAGTAAGTCCCTTACCTTGGGATAAGTTCAATTAGCAAGCCAAGCCAATCAATTACATAAAGTCCTTCAATTATATAGAGTCCTTCAATTATAAATAATGATATAGATTCATTCCAATTAGGTCTTCCAACTTAAATTTAAAAGAAATTTTCGCATAGTAAACCAAGCAACCTTACCCAACACGTGAGTTAATCCAAAACCACCACAATCCAATTAACCGGAGTCTGACCCAAAAATCACCCTAGTTGAAACGCTTCGCACCCAACCTTAATTGCCTAAGTCAAACACAACTCAATCTTTTAGGCAAAACATCAAAGATAAAAAAACTCAAGAAGAACCACCAAGTCTTACCTAACCAAATCTGAAATTGGGAGGTGGCAGTGGTGGAAGGCTGCTAGTCGACAGAGGCAGCGTCAAAAGGCGTGAAGAGGAGAAGTGGAGAGAAAACGGCGTAGAACCCATCGCGACAACACTGGAGCTCCCGGCGGAGAACGCTGCTCCAAGCCACGCAGCAATGGCGAGAGCGAAACCAGGCGATGGATGATCGAGCGGTAGTGGCGACTGGCTAACGGCGATCGACAAAGAAAGAAGAAAAAAAAAAACAGGGGTTGCAGGGGAGAAGGTCTGCCGGTGGGTGAGAGAAGAAAGAGAAGAGGAAAGAGTTTTTTCTTTCTTTTTTTCCTTTTGAATGCACTCCAAGAAACCCTCACCATAAATAACCACACCCTCAAAACCATAACCAACTTATAAATAAATAAATAAATATGTGTATATATATATTTACTACCTTTTTCATTTTTCTCTTCCCAACCCACTTTTTACTTAATTACTCTCCCAAATAATAAAATAACTTATTTAATTTCCCAACCACAATTTCCACATTTAAACCGACTTTTCTCTTAAATCCACCAATTTCCATTCCTCACCTTGAATTATTATTTTTTTTTTCCAACCTAAATCAATTAGACCTTATAAGTCCAACAATTAACCCAAAATCAAATCAAGATAAATAGTTTAAAGTTACCTGAAAATTTGGGATGTCACAACTATTGAATCAAATCACCATTATAAAACCCGAGAGGGGAAATTTCATGTTGTGGAAAACACTTGATCTACCAATTTTGAGAGGCTATCGATTGGAAGGACATGTATCAGGAAGCGACCTTTGTCCTCCAATCTTTATATCATCATTAGAGGGACCAATACAAATTGGCTCTGTAGCGTTGGGCTCTCAGCCGACTGTGGGAGAAACGTCAAGCTCGACGGGGTCAGAGCTATTAATCCCCAATACAAAACTTCGGTTACGATTGATCAACTTTTACTTGGCTGGTTGTAAAATTTGATGACGTCGAAAGTTGTTGTTCAACTCATGGGCTACAATACTGCAAAGGAGCTTTGGGATGCGATCCACAGCCTGTTCGACGTTCAATCTAGAGCAGAAGAAGATTATCTTCACCAAGTATTTCAATAAACCTGCAAAGGTAATTCCAAAATGAGTGAGTATCTGAAACTTATGAAACTTCACTCTAATAATTTAGCCCAAGCTGGAAGTCCGGTGACAACCAAAACGTTGGTGTCACAAGTTCTACTTGGTTTAGACGAGGAATATAATCCAGTGGTGGTTGTAATTTAAAGCAAACTAGATATTTCATGGCTTGACATGTAGTCGGAGATACTATCGTTTGAGAAAAGGTTGAAACATCAGAACAGTGCAAAATCAATTGGAGCATTTCGTCATACAACCTCTATTAATGCAGCCTATAGTAGGTCCTCAAATGGAGGAAAACCTTCAAACCAAGGTAATTTTCAAAGTAATAACCAAATAAACAATCGTTCTCAATACAGTGGACAAAGAGGCAACGACAACAACAAATATAATGGAGGAAACTACAACAACTTTCATGGTCGTGGTAAAGGTTATGCAAAAAGATTGGACATATTACTGATGTTTGTTATCACAGGTTTGATAAAGAATTTAGTCCTCCCTCATATCAAAACAAAGGAAATGGAAGTAGTAGTTCAAGCTTACCTGGAGAAAATCCAACAGCATTCTTAGCTACTCAGAATAGTAACCCGTTTCTGGCTCCTCATGAAACTATTGCGGATCCCAGCTGGTACGTTGACAGCAGTGTGACGAATCATGTTACAGCAAATTGCAATAACTTAGCCAATCCTGCAGAATATGGAGGTAAAGAACTTGTTACAATTGGCAATGGCCACAAATTAAAAATTTCTCATATAGGAAATTCTTGTTTGACTGATGGAAACTCTAAATTAAGTTTAGAGAATGTGTTGTGTGTGCCTGCTATAGCAAAACATTTGGTTAGTACTTCCAAACTTACGCAAGATAAGGCTATACAAACTTGATGATGCTGAGGTGAAACCAGTAGATGTGTCGAGGAAAGATGTTTTTAAACAATCTGTGCACAAAAATAATACTCCAACAGCATTAATAGTCTCTAGAGCCATGTTGTTGGATTTCTATTTTCGATTTAAATTGAGTTTCATAGCTTGTTGCACAAAAATAGGTATTATAATTTCCGTACAAAGATGCGTCGAGAATTACTCAAGTGTGATCATGATTAAGCAAGTTTTCCTATAAAAAGCCCAAGTATAAGCTAGGTTTCTTGGTGAGTCCAGGGTCAAACGCAGGGATTTATAATAACTAGGCGTTGAGAATAGATGCATGACTATGCGGTGAACTATACATGTAATATGTGCATGTGTTGTATGTATCTAAAACTATACATAAAGAATGAATAAAATTTCCTACAACTAACAATGAGGTGGACGCAGCGATGGTTAGTCAAATGTCATTTAGTGTCAGATAGCATGCGTTGAGAATGAATGAGACCATGCGATAAAAGTAGAGTTAACGCAGGGGCTAGTTGTTACTTAAGCATATCCAAGTATAATTACATACCTACAAACTGCGTTTGTGAATCCATCTCTCGATGTTTCGACGCCACATTAATCTTATCTCTAAGACACATGGTAAGTTTGCGTTGGCAAAAGATGAACTACATCTCTGCACCTCATCTAGTCTCGATAAATGCTAAAGATTAACCATCCACTCTCTCAAGCTAGACAGTCGTGCTTACTACTTTTGTTTGTCAGACAAAGTTATGCAAGCTAATGATATGCATTAATCAAGATGTAACATACTTAATATTGCTTAAGAAAAACTAACTTCTAAGATTTAACTCATTTAGCATTCAAACAACATGGTGTAAGGTATTTAATATGGAAATAAATGGAAGATAATCGTCAATCAAACTCATATTAAGAAAATAAATCATTCTCTCAACTGTCATTAACAATACATAAGTAAGAAAGAGGGAAATAGAGATAAAACAGAAATGGAAGGCGTCAAGCCGCCACTGGCAACGTCTTGCTTCATGGAGGCTTGAGATGGTTGCCATCTGATACATAAATTTCATAGGGTGAAGGTTCTCACTCACTAGGAGACGACTGTGAAAGTTCTCAAAATCCTTCTCTCAGAAGAGCTCGAAATGGAGGCTGGTTATGGTGAGGGAGAAATTATGCAGAGCTTTCGCCTCTTAAACTCGTTTTTCTCCTCTCTTTCTCCCCATTTGTTTGGAGAAGCTTTGGGCTATTTATAGGCATTGAAAAGTTGAAACTCATGATGACCTGACACTTTTGCATTAAATTTCCTGCCCTGCTGCGTAGACTTTTTACATTGTCGGCCCATTGGTACCATGATCTGATAACGTGTTGTTCTTTTTCATAATGACATGACAACTTTTTGCCCATGCGTCTGTATCTACTTTTTCTCAACGCATGGTCTCAACGCATAGTCTCGACGCATGGGTTTCCACTTGTTCTCGCAGCAGCTTCGTCTCTTAGTACTTGGGTTATTTGTGCTTCTTTTCTTCTTAACCCTGCGTTAAGAACAAAAAAGCTCATAATTTTTCAGGTATTTTCTTTTGTAAATAATGCCAACGCATGGTGATACATTTTACATAATTCAACTACCAAAATCATGCATTTAGCTCTAAAGTTACTCTAATTAAATCAAATAGTGACTATAATAACTTGTATTTCTACAAGTTATCAAGCTAGCGTTAATGTTATTGAGTCAAAGACTGTCTGGCATTGTCGTTTAGGATATCCTTCGTCCAAAGTCTTAAGTTCAATAATTAGAGATTATAATGTGAAAATTAAGCTTAATGAAGATTGCTAGTTTTGTGACTCATGTCAGCTTGGAAAAGCAAAGGCTCTACCGTTTTCTGAATCTATTTCTAATGCATCTAATATGTTTGAACTTGTTCATACAAATCTTTGGGGACCAACTCCTATCTCATCCACTAATGGTTATAGATATTATGTGTCATTTATTGACGGTTTTAGTAGATATTTGTGGATATATCCTCTAAAACTAAAACTAGAAACTATAGATGCCTTTAAAGACTTTGCTCAAATAGTGCAAAATCAGTTTAATACAATAATCAAGGTTGTACAATCAGATAATGGAGGAGAGTACACTCATGTACATCGAATGTGCAGCTCGATGGCAATTATCTTAAGGTTTTCCTGTCCCTATACCTCTGCTTAAAATGGCGAATTTTGGGATACGGCGAAAAAGAGCTGAAAAACTCAAAAGGGCGAATTTTGGGATAGCGCCGCGGCGCTAAAACATAAACGCATCGTCATGGACGCATAGTAGCACCGCAGCGCCGAGATGGCGCTGCCTCGACGCAACCTTGTTGAACGCATGACAGCGTCGCAGCGCTTGGACGGCACTGCCGCGGCGCTAAAACCCAAGAGCAACAATTTTGGATACAGCCCTAGCGCCGCGGCAGTATGGACCAGCGCTGCGGCGCCAGCTTTCCTTAAATGAAAAATTGTTATTTTTGGTAAATTTTTGGGCGGCCAAACTCTATAAATTTGGGGGTTTCCAGCAGCCCAAATCATCAAAGAAAATCAAAGCAAAGCAAGGAAGTTACAGACCTAAAAAGGCACAAAAAGGAGATAATTAAGTGAGAGTTCAAAGAGTGAGTTAGTTGCAAGGAAGAGGAAAAGAGTTCGAGATAGTCTTGGTGCCCTTTGAATTCCGACGTGAGAGCCAAGGAGATCGTGACGGTGCTACCTCAATCAAGAGCCTCTTTTCAGTAGAGTTTCCCTTTCTTTACACTCTTTCTTTGTTTATTTTGCTTAAACATGTTGCTTCAAGCTATGAGTGGCTAAACTCTTTAGTTTTAGGTTTTTGATGATTTGTTTATGAATTTATGTTGATTTTGTAGACTTTCATGGTTTTGTTGGAATGATTATACTTTTCATTGTTATTGGGTTTAACTCTTGTGGATTGGCCATCCTCACATGTTAGGTTAGATGTATGATTGAGAGATTGTATGTTTAATTTGATCTATAACAATGAATTGTTGTTAATCTATCACGAGAGTAGTTAGGTTGACAATAAAAGTTGCTAAAGACTATTTTTAATGCCATGTAATTTTGTATTGGTTTTAAGAGATTAATAATCAATCAAGTTGCATGAGAAAGAGTTGTTTTTGAGAGAAAATAACTTAGAATTAAGTTTCTAGATTTAGGCATCTGCATGACAATAGAATCCATGAAATCTATAATATTGCATGATGAAATAAACAAGGATTCATTACCGTAGAACTCTCTTTGACTCTTGTGTTTCTCACTTTAATACTTTCCTTATTTGATTTGTATTTTCCATAACTCATAATATTCAATTTCAATCCTCAAATAAAATTGATTCAACTCTAGAATAGCTAAGTAACTTAAACCTTCTCAATTGGATCTCCAGTGGAACGATATTCGGACTTAACCGTCTTATATTATAACTTGACCCGTACACTTGCGGTTAACACTTAAAGTAACCATCACTAGACATGTAATATTTAATGAAAATGAATTTCTCTTTTCCTCGAGTCTCCAAAGCCCATACTCGAACACCCATCTACCTTAAGCCTAACAAACTCCAGTCACTTATACCATTATTAACCTCAATCCTTTAATTTCCAATCTATCCATTACATCTATACAACCCAATAATGCTAAAATCCAAAGCCCAATAGTACCGACCAGTCCACCGAACTCCACCAAACCAGTCACTCCTACTAATGCTGAAATCCAAAGCCCAATAGTATCGACCAGCCCACCAGACTCCATAGAACTAGCCTTCTCTACTACCAACCCTGATCCAAGTCCAACTATTACCATACCATAGATAGCCCAGGACACCAATTTGCCAAGTCCTCAAACCAATCCTACACGTGCTGACACACCACTTTTGCCATCCTCTTCTTCTTCCACTGACATATCTGCGTCGACCTCTACATTAAATCCACTCGAGCTATTGTCTGACCATCCTCCATCCCCAAATCAAAACCAAACTTCAACTCTTCTACCCTCTCATCCCATGGTAACTAGAGGAAAAGTGAGGATTTTCAAACCAAAAGTTTGGGTTGCTGAGACAAAATTAGACTGGTCCATAACTAAACCAACAAGAGTGAAAGATGCCCTTGCAACTCCACAGTGGAAGCAAGCAATGGATCGTGAGTATTCTACCCTTATCGCAAATCACACTTGGCACTTGGTACCCCGTCTCCCTCCTTTAATGTGCTGGGAAACAAATGGATTTTTCGGTTGAAGAGAAATTTCGATGGATCGATGCAAAGGTACAAAGCATGTTTGGTAGCCTAAGGATTTCACCAATGCCTTGGGATTGACATCTTTGAAACATTTAGTCCGGTTGTCAAGCCATCTACAATTCATGTTATCCTTAGTATTACGGTTACAGAAGAGTGGTCACTCAGACAATTAGACTTCAATAATGCCTTTCTAAATGGCAACTTGAATGAACATATTTATATGTGTCAACCTCCAAGCTATGTCAGTACTACACATCCAAGTTACATTTGTAAGCTAGAAAAAGCTATCTATGGCTTAAAACAAACTCCAAGGGCATGGAACATTACTCTGAGTGCAGCCCTCACTGGTTGGGGATTTCAAAATTCCAGGTCTGGCTCCTCTTTATTTATATTTAAACATTGGTCCATCCATTATATTGTTGATGTAATTACCACTGGAAATAACCCCATCTTGATTTCACGACTAGTTCATACTTTTGATACTAAGTTGCTTTAAAGGATCTCCCCATCTTGATTTCACAACTAGTTCATACTTTTGATACTAAGTTTTCTTTAAAGGATCTCGGTGCCTTGAACTACTTTTTTGGCATTCAGATACATTATCTATAGTTTGAGCTTTTGTTGAATCAAGCAAAGTATGTTAATAATCTTCTTCACAAGCTAGAACTTTCAAACCTCAAACCAGCTGCGACACCGTCTACGTTGGGCAAACGTCTGTCTGCTCATGACAGCACCCCACTGAAAGATCCGTTCGTCTATAGGAGCACTATCGGCGCACTACAATATCTTACCTTCATTAGACCAGACATCGCTTATATAGTAAATCAGTTAAGTCAATTTTTGAAAGCTCCTACAAATGCTCATTAGCAGGCTACGAAAAGGGTACTTCAATATATAAGTGGCACAAAGAACTATGGTATTTTATTCCAACCAGGGATTGATCTTGACATTTTTGCCATTTCTGATGCGGATTGGGCATCCAATATTTATGATCGAAAGTTGATAGCAGCATATTATGTCTTCATTGGAAAAAATTTAGTTTCTTGGTCGTCAAAGAAACAAGTGGTTGTTGCAAGATCAAGTACAGAGTCAGAATACAGAGCTCTTGCTCAAGCTTCAGCTGAAATTATCTAGTTGCAACAGCGTCTTGATGAGCTACAGATGAGAATGGTGCATAAACCAATCTTATGGTGCGACAATATTAGTGCATGAGCTCTTGCAGCAAACCTGGTCTTTCATGCTAGAACTAAGCATATAGAAATTGATGTACACTTTGTGCGAGATCAAGTTCTCAAAGGCGCCCTTAAACTCAGGTATGTTCCAACAACTGATCAGTTGGTCGATTGCTTAACCAAGCCTTTATCTCATTCTCAGTTTTTCTGTTTGAGGACCAAACTCGGCATTGTTGACCTCCCCACGAGTTTGAGGGGGGATATTAGAGCACTCAACAAAAAGGGTAGAGTAAAAAATTCAGTTGAAGGGTGAACAATATCCAATTCCTCTATTATGATTCCTTTAACAGATTTTATTCTCTCCCCACAAATATTGCATTTTTATCAATTATTTATGTTGACTTCTTGTGTATTTTTAGCGTTACTTTTTTAATCCTATTTTGGGGATCTCTACTGTATAAAAAGGCCTCCACTGCCTCATTATTTTTCAAGGAAATTGGACGCAACAGATTTAATGTTCGAAGACTCGCTGCTGCGTCTGTCTATTGTTATTAAGCTTCCTATGCATTTAACATACTATGCGTTGAACATGCTTAATGTTATGTGTTTGTGATCTGTCAAGTTTTCCTATCCTTTACCCAGGTATAAGCAAAGAAATAGGTTTTCTCGGGGAGTCCGAGGTCGAACACAGGGACTATGCTAATTCTATAATTAATTGGATTATTTCAGTTGGACTGGTAACCAAAAATATTTGATAAAGGGATGCGTTTAACTAAAGAAAGCGATAACATGTACACTAGACTAAAATGTGGTAGATGGTAAGGTATGCAACACAGCAAAGTCAGCTAATGAGTTATGTGAATGGGTAAAAACAGGGTTCGGGTTGGTTAACATCTAAAATCAGAAACGCATGGTGATAGTCTATTCATACTTGCGACTCTTCTCCCGGTTGTCAGCCGCTATGCGTTATATGTCGAAGTGTTAAGTACCAATATTATTCCTATAGACAGGTAACACTTCTTGGCCTTGTCAATTGAGTTCCACAATCACTTACCCTCTCGAGCAGTCTGATTATTACTACTTATATTGATTAGCTAGATGGACATAAGCATCGGATTAAGTTTGCAATTGACAAGATGCAATAGTTACACTATGGTTCTTATTTAGATGTTGACGCAACCCTGACCCTTGAAAGATTAGTTACTCACGGGTTCAAAGTAATAAGCGAAAAGTGTAGAGAAATGGATAGACATGGAAGAATTGTAGATTAATGAATGATGCGCACTTTTAGTGTTAACCACAAGTGTACGGGTCAAGTTATAATATAAGAGGGTGAAGTCCGAATATCGTTCCACTGGAGATCCAATTATGAAGGTTTAAGTTACTTAGCTATTCTAGAGTTGAATCAATTTTATTTGAGGATTGGAATTAAAGTTGTTAATTATTGAAAATATAAACCAAATAAGGAAAGTATTAAAGAGAGAAACACAAGAGTCAAAGAGAGTTCTAGGGTAATGAATCTTTGTTTATTTCATCATGCAATATTATAGATTTCATGGATTTTATTGTAATTCATATGCCTAAGTCTAGAAACTTAATTCCAAGTTATTTTCTCTAAAAAATAACTATTTCTCATGCAACTAGATTGATTACTAATCTCTTGAAACCAACATAAATTACATGGCATTAAGAATAGTTTTTAGCAACTTTTATTGTCAACCTAACTACTCTCGTGATAGATTAACAACAATTCATTGTTATAGATCAAGTTAAACATGCAATCTCTCAATCATACATCTAACATAACATGTGAAGATGACCAATCCACAAGAATTAAACACAATAACAATGAAAAGTATAATCATTCCAACAAAACCATGAAAGTCTACAATATCAACATAAATTCATAAACAATTCATCAAAACCCTAAAACTAAAGAGTTTAGCGACTCATAGCTTGAAGCAACATGTTTAAACAAAATAAACAAAGAAAGAGTGTAAAGAAAGGGAAACTCTACTAAAAAGAGGCTCTTGATTGAGGTAGCACCGTCACAATCTCCTTGGCTCTCATATCGGAATTCGAATGGCACCACGACTATCTTGAACTCTTTTTCTCTTCCTTGCAACTAACTCACTCCTTGAACTCTTTTATGAACTCTCACTCAATTTTCTCCTTCTTGTGCCTCTTTTGGTATGTAAATTGATGGTTGATTTATGATTAGGGCTGCTGGAAACCCCCAAATTTATAGAGTTGGCCGCCCAAAAACTTACCAAAAATATCAATTTTACATTTATGGAAAACTGGTGCTGCGGCGCCGGTCTATAGCGCCGCAGCGCTATTGAAAATTTGAAAATGGTGTCCCAGCGCCATTGAAGAGCGCTGCGACACTAGGGCAGCATGCACAATTTCTTGCTCTCAGGTTTTAGCACCGTGGCACTGCCCCAATTTTTGCTATTTTGAGTTTTTCATCTCTTTTTCGTCGTATTCTTGCTCGGTTTTGATCTTTTGGTCTTTTCTTCTAATTTTCCTCATTTTAACTTGAAAACCACTAGCAAACAAGTGAAATCTAATATAAACTCTCTTAATTTAAGAGGATAGAAAGCACTCTTCAAGTGCTTATTAATGAACGAAATACAATTTTAGACAGCTCAATGTCTTGACACAAATCTAAAATCGAGCTAGAAAAAGAGATAGAAAGCAGGAAAGGCGTCAATGTCTTGTGTCGCCGGAATGGAAGCGTGAAGTTTTGCTGTGAAGTGGTCAGGCGAAGGGAAGACTCTTCTATCTCGAGCTATTCGTCTCCGGTTGTCGTGTGAAGAGAACTCTGCTGTCACTTAGGAATTCTTCCGAGAATCAACAACCCTTTTTCAGCTTGCAGGTCTGACCTTTTATAGATGCTGCGTTTGTAATCAGTGACAAATCTGCGTGATTGGAGAAAATTGATGTCATTCGTCTATCTCGCCTAATTGCGTAATTATCAGTTTAATTTAGATCCACCACTTTAGCCACAGATCATGCATGTCAATCTTCTGACAATCTCTCAAGATTCTGATTTGATTTTCCGCTGCCTTGCGTTTCTGATCGTTATGCATCCATGGAGAATTTGGGTTTATGCGTTCACTTATGTCTACGCATCCATATGTTCTAATGCATCATCCTACGTTGAGTGGATGTCAACGCGTCCACAGGTTGCTAGCGCATAGTTGTGCGTTATGAAGTTGCCAAAGCATCTACATGTTGCTCGCGTTCTTGCGTTAAAACATGTGTTTTAGGCTCAAAAAGCTATAAAATGATTATCTTCATCAATTTACTAGAGTAGAACGCATAGGAAGATTTATTAATAGATATCAGCTAATACTACCGCATGATTCTCTATTTAATCTCTATTTTTCTAAAAGAAAGGTTGTAATAACTTGTATTTTTACAAGTTATCAGAAATCAATTGAGAAAATCTCTTAAAATTTGCCTCTATAAAAACTTTGATCGCAGGGGCTTATATTGTTGGTACTTCATGGAAAGGGAGGAACTAGAGAAACATTATTCTTCTAATTTTCATTCTATCATTGTAAATCTCAAATCTTATTTACAACCAATTTTGAAAATAAGTGATGAATCAATTGATGCTTATGTCTAACGTATCAAATAAATCAAACATAAACTTTGCAAATGTTTATTTTGTTGTTAATGATGACAATTTGTTGATCTACACATTGACCAACCTACCAAAAGAAATTTATAATACCGAATCCTACTCTTATTACTACGATGGGGTAGCAATAGTGGCAAGTCCGGGTCGAACCACAGGGACAATAGTCTTTGTTTTGTTAAGCTAATTTCCTAATCTTTAAATGCGCCTTCTACATTGGTGCGATCTTCTGAAGCTCTTCGCTCCCTGGCTTCCCTCCTATGTCATCTTTCCTCCCTACCAAGATCTGCAAAATACAACAGAGAATTTTGATTGTGAGAGGATCCAGTTATACAAAGGAGGAAAAAAAGGAACGATAAAGAACTGAAAACTCCCTGAAAGAGAAATTTCTTAGCTCCCTGGCAACAGCGCCAAATTGGCAGACGAAATTCGTCACCTAATTTCATGCTAAATAAATTACCGAACTTACCTAACAGTAGTAGTGGCAAGCCGGGTCGAACATAAGGAACGCTTGAATTTCTCAGTTAAGCAGCTTACAATTCTAGGCAAACCGAAGGGGGTTTTTTATGAGAGTATTGTTTGCTAGAAATTTTAAGTTGCATAAAAGTAAATGCTAGATTAAAAGAGATAAAATTCAAATGGAGAAAGTCCTAGCTTGGTAATACTCGGATTTTCTTTATTTAATGTTCTTATTCATCGATTCATCATTATCAAATTTATTGCAGTTGCACCTAATCAATCTAATTGGAAAGACCAAAATTACATTGTCCTAATCAACGAATTAGGATTTATCGAATCGATGAAAGACATTGAAAATTCGAGTTTACCCTAACTGCATTAAGTTCTAGGGATAATTAAGTGGAATATTTAACTAGAAAGGTCGAATTTAAATGTTCTAATGATCCAATTCTATGTTGATTAGAACAATACTTATCAATCTAGATTCACAAGATAATCTAACCTATGTGCTTCTTTTGATTGACATATAACCAAGTATCACGAATCATTAATCAATCTAAAGCAATAATCAAAGTATACACCAGTGTCCATAATATGATAGTAATACTCTAAATTTTAGAATCAAATCATGCATACAATGGAATTCAATTCAAAATCTCATAAGAACATCAAATACAAAGAAAATCCCTAAAAACCCAAGCTAGAAGATTGTACCTTTGCCTCGATACATTGTAACGAGCATCAATGGATCAAGTTCTTACAAGAAATAATGAAAACGGAGAAGAAAATAGAGAGGAAAGAGCAAGAGAGTCGACTGGTGGCTAGTTGATAACCTAAACATCGAGGAGGAGGTTTTTATTAAAGATCCAAATTTTTTTTTTAGAAACTGATATTATACATCCGTGTTTAGCTTTTTCAACTGACATCAAAGGCCAAATTTCTTGTAGTTTTTTCATACTGGCCATAGAAATCTCACACCTACTTTAATTAATTTCTTAATTAGATTAATTACTTAGTTTTTTGGGTTCGATAGTGTCCATAACAAGCAAACAATTGCATTACGCTCGATAGACGATCAATAACCCAAATAGCACTAAGTTACTAATCAATTGCGTTCTTGAAACATCCTAATCATGCAATGTGTAAAAGGGTTATTCTAAACAACCTAGAATTCACAACAACCATGCTTTGGTCTTTGCCTATTTGAGACTAAAAACACATTAGAGCATCCATAATCTTTAGCAATCAAGGAATGAATGATGGTTTGATCGAATCTACCACACATCTAAGCATAGATATTAAAATACATTCAAGAACTATAGAAAATCAAAGAGAAATATGGATTAAGAACAAAAATCCTCAAAATTGATCCATGGTTTCACCTTGACCTAAGCTAGCAACTCACCTTAGCCACAAGATTGGTCCAAGATAAGCTTTACAATCATCCAACACACCCAAAAATGGAGAAATATAGAGGGAAGAAGAAGAGAATAAGAGAAAATGGGATTCGTGGTTGAAAGCACGAGAGAATTGAGATGATAAACCCTAAAATCGAAAAAATTCAATTTATATCGAAGGGAGAGCATCGTTGTGCTCTATTAGAGAGTCACTACGCTCTAGTTAGAAGTCGTAGTGCCAACCTTGAGCGTAATGACATTGTGCGTTACTGAAAAGCGTTTGAAAAGTGCTTTTTATTCTCTTAAATTAAGAGAGTTTACATTTGATTTCACTTGTTTGCTAGTGGTTTTTAGGTCAAAATAAAGAAAACTAGAATTGAAAGTTAAAAGATAAAATCGAGCCAAAATCCATCGAAAAAGAGAAGAAAAGTACAAAACTGCCAAAACGAGGGCAACGCCGCGACGCTTTTTCCCGAGAGCGGCCTCCGACTCCAGCGTAGTAGCTCTAACGTAGCGCTGCAGCACGACATCGATGGTAGGAAATTATGACGCACAACGCCACGGTGGCGCCCCCTTTCAACGGTTAGCGTCGCGACGCCATTGACTAGCGTCGCGGCGCCATCTTTCATAATTTGAAGAATCTATATTTTTGGAAAGAACTTTGGGCGGCCTACTCTATAAGTTGGAAGGTTTCCAGCAGCCATAATCACCAATCTACACACCAAGAGACACAAGAAGAAGAGAATTAAAGAGAATTCATTAAAGAGTCCAAAGAGTGAGTTAGCTGCAAGGAGTAGAGAAAAGATTTCGAGAGAGAGTCGTGGTGCTGTTCAAGTTCCGACGTGAAGACCAAGGACTTCTTAACGGTTCCTCCCCAATCAAGAGCTTATTTTCAGTAGAGTTTTCTTTTTCTTTATATTCTTTCTTTGCTCATATTGTTTGTGAACGTGTTGCTTAAAGATATGAGTGGCTAAACTCTTTAGTTTTAGGGTTCTGATGAATTGTTTATGAAGTTATGTTGATATTGTAAACTATTCATGGTTTTGTTATAATGATTATGCTTTTCTTTTTTATTGTGTTTAAATTCTTGTTGAATGACCATGTTTGAATGTTAGGGTAGATGTATGGTTGAGATAATTGTATGTCTAACTAGATCCATAACAAAGAATTGTTGTTAATCTCTCATGAAAATAGTTAGGTTAACAATGAAAGTTGCTAAAACTACTCTTAATGCCATGTAATTTGTATTGGTTTCAAGAAATTAGTAATCAATTGAGTTGCATGAAAAAAGGTTATTTTTGAGAGAAAATAACTTGGATTTATGTTTCTAGACGTAAGCATATGAATTGCAATGAAATTCATGAACTCTAGAACATTGCATGATGAAGTAAACAAGGGTTAATTACCCTAGAACTCTCTTTCACTCTTATGTTTCTTTTTTACTTGCTTTCCTTTTAAGTATTATTTCCAAAATCACAACTTGAATTCGAATCTCTCAAATAAAATTGATTCAATTCTAAAATAGCTAAGTAACTTAAACCTTCACAATTGGATCCTCAGTGGAACGATATTCGAATTTAACTGTCTTATATTATAACTTGACTCGTACATTTGCGATTAACATGAAAAGTGCGCATTAGTTGCGCTTGTGTGTGCGCGCATTACACTCTCGCCATATTTTCTCTTTTTCCTTAAGTGTAGAGTAGAGCATAGTTCCGCTTTGCTCTGCGCTGGTCCTAGGGGCAATATTGTAATTTTTACGTCCTTGAGTTCTAGGTGCCTAATTCCACTTCTGATACTCCAAATCAACCCCGAATGGCCCGTAACGCTCTAAGGTGCATGATTTGCTCAAATTCCTATAAAATAGCATAACAAACACATAAAATCCACGAACAAGTTCATATTAAACTAAGGAAAATAGCACTTTACGATGCTATAAAGATACTAGGTTATCTAACAACTTAGTTTAGATATGTATGCATAAGCCTTAACCAATCTATCTCCTAATTTATTTACTCTATCTTTATAAAATAAAAACAGAGAGAGAGAGAGAGAGAGAGAGAATCAAAACCGAAAAAGAACTAAAAAGTTCTCTAGTAGGGGATTATTCCTATTTCTTAAGGATATGATTAACATAGGCCAGCTAGGTAACCTGTAATTTCCCTCTAAGCTAAAATGTCCCTGAGGAATGAGTAAATCTCAACACCTTTTAAGGAAATGTAGCTCGTAGTTGATTGTAATGTACATAACTCGAGTGGGCAAGCCAAAACCAAAGCAGTATGTCTGCATTAGGTTTTCTCTCCAAAGAGAAAAAGAAAAAAAAAGAGTTAAAAGAAAAAAAAGGGATAATGAAAGGATGGACGTTGGTTGCCCTTTAGTATGTCATTATTACCACTTTGAATCTAGGAAACTTAGTTATAGATCTTCCGAGCCAAAGTAAGGGGGAAACTAATTGAGAGCCATATAAAACTATTCTGTGAGTGTTTTGGCTTAATTAGAAAGGCTTTGAATTCATTCATGTATTAATTGGTCTATAAATTTTCTTTTTAAGAGTTTCTTCCTTGATTGATTATGATTTGATTTCATTAATGATTGCAACTTGACATTTGGAGAATGTTAAAACTAGAGTAACAAACTTTGCAATTGAATGAGCATTATTTGTGTGATTGTATGTTTATAAGCTTGAGGACAATCACAAATCAAATTAGGGGTCGTTTGATAGCACCTAAAATGTGTAATCCTCCTCAGCTTAATTTGGGTTTGTTCTTTGGTTTTACAAGTTTATTTCATGAATTTATAGGTTTTGAACATAATTGAGGTAGAATTGACCCTTGTGGTTAAAATGGCTAAAATGGAGTCTTAAAGCATCAATTGAAGCAAAAGGAAGTGGAAGGCTACTCTAAGGTGTAGCATCGTGGCACTCTATGGCACCATTCACAAAATGATCCAAAGAGGTGTAGTGTTGGGGCGCTCCATAGTGCTTCACATGACACTATTTTTCAAAAGGTGGGCTAGGCGAAGAGCATTGCGGCGCTCCTCGGCACTGTAGCACAACGCTTTACACATAAGCATTACTCAAGGAAGTGCTGTGACGTTGTCCTATAGCACTGATGGAGCACAAGCGCACACGTCAAGTGATAGTATAGTAAAATAGTCTCGAGGGACCGAGTATTGTCCTTAGGGATCAAACATTACAAATTTGTTTAGCTATTTTAGAATTATGTCAATCTTATTTAAGTGATGGAAAATAAATGATTGATATGAAATTCTTTCCAAAGTAAGTAAAGTTAGAAAACAAATATTGAAGTTCAAAGGATAAAAGCATCATAGGGTGTCAATTTCATTAATTATTTTATTAAATCATGCAAAGTTTCTATGGAATCTTGTGATATTGAGATGTTTAATTCTAGAATCTAAACTACATTATTTTTAAACAATAAACTTTTCTCATGCAAACTTACTTGATTGGTAATCTCTTGAAACAAAAATAAGAAGCATGGCATTAAACAAAGTCATAAACAACTTTCATTATCAACCTAACTATTTTCATGAGAGAACAATAATGATTCAATATTATAAGTTTGATTAAGCATACAATCTATCTAATTAAAAATTCAACCTAACATGTATCGATGACCAACGAACACAAAATAAGCACAATAGTATTGAAAAACATTCAATTACACAATTTTCGTAAAATTACTAAGCATTAATTTAAATCCTTAAAAAAGACCATCAACATTCTAAAACTAAAGAGTCTAGCCACTCACAGTTGACAAATACATATTTGCATACAATTTGACAAGTTTTAATAGTAAAGAGAATAAGAGGAATGAAGAAAAACTAGTATAAAGTGTTCCATTGTCGTTGAAATCCTTCAAGAATGCCTTTTTTGCACCTCGTGATCTCGAACGACCTCCAAAATAATACTCTGCCACTCTCTACTCTCTTTTGTAGCACAACTTACTTTTAGGGCTCTGAATTTCGTTGTGGTCCATTATTTTAATTTGACCTTGTTTCCTTCCATACGTTGGAGATTTAGCCCTTTCTCGACTTTATTGGGCAAAATTGGTCCGTTTCTACCTTTTTTTCTCCTTCCAAGCCTTGTTCTCTTTCTCAAATCATGAAAATCACTAGCAAATGACATCAAATATAACAAAGTCAAGTAAAAATTATTCTAAATAAAAGGTAACAAATAAAAAAAAAACACTTTTCAAGTTCTTTTCAAGCACTGCGACGCTACGATGTTGAGGGCTAGATGCATGCTGCTACGATGTTGAGGGCTAGACTCGCACCACTACGATTCGAGGTCTACAACTCTACGACATTATGGGCAGTGCCAACATGAATTTTTATTTAAGTACCCTAGGTGCCAAGTGGATTTCATTAGCAACTTTTCCAATTCTCCCTTTGCAACTTAATTTTAGTCCTCTTTCAGCTCTTACTCCTTCGAACTTGTATTTATGTATTTTATCTCTATGCATTGATTTTGAGGTTGATTATTGGCTAAACATGTAAGTTCTAGTTTGGGTATAGGAGTCTTTTCCCATTTTATGTCAAACTTGTGATGTCACACCTCGTCCCGAGCCACCCCTCCGTAGCCCGAGATGGGGCGTGAGGAAGCAGACACCGACCCTATTGCGATGTCTACCATCAAACCTTCACCCTTTCCAAACTAACATGTGTAACTTAGATAGACAGAAAGAAAACTAACTCATATAAAAGATGCATAAGTTATTATCAAACTGTTTAACAAGTTTGTTTACAGAAGATATGCTCCTACTTGTTTATATTAACTAATGCCTACAACTAGGTGCACACTATTTCTTGGCAGACTTTGACTTCGTATAGCAATGAAACTCAACCACTACCTGGAAAGAAGAACATAAGAAAAGAATGAGCTTCACAAAGTCTAGTGAGTGATCGAAATAAACTAGGGTTCACTCAACCCTTTTAGTAAATAGTAATCATGATAACCATAATATAAATCATACGCAAGTACATCTATACTATATCGAGTTTATACTCAAACCTCCCCCGTACGACAATTCTCCGAATCTATTTTCCTGGCACCTCTGGCACAGCATCACCTCTGGTTATCTTGCTGACTCACACGACTCAACAATCTTGACTGGTTTTTCCTCTGCTGACTTACCTGGCTCAATGTATCTTCTGTCTCTATGTGCACATAGCCTTATCTCAAAGGATCAGAAGCTAGGTCCATCGACCCTTTGGCAATCCTCTTGAGATACTTCTTGCAAGTTCAAGAACTAGGTTTTCGTACCCCTTGACCATCCCGCAAGATTCGTTTTTCGACACAGGCTCAGATGCTAGATCGTTCCGACCCTTTGACCATCCTGTTCGGTGCTGAAATTTGGTCCCAATCGCAACCATAGTCATCAATGCCTTCTCAAGGTCCTTCAGCATTGGTATACTATTTGTTCATCGATGCCTTCACATAATCCTTCAGCATTGAATTTGAACCTAATATCCAACAAGCTTGATATACTATATACTATCCGTTATCTCACCATAGCACGCACATTAATAACATCTCATAATCATGCTATCAAATATAAGCTCGTAAGCATGCTATTAACATGTATTTATAAGAAATATAATTAAGTTCTCTCGCTAAAGGAAATCAATCATTCATAGTGAAAGTAGTCATCAAACTTAAGTTTCCTTCCTCTATCTTAGTTCTGATCCTTCTCCGTTTTTTCTAAAGCTTTTGGAACTAAGAAAATAGCAACTGGGAAAACTCAGAAACCCTAAAACAGCGGGGATGTCAGAAAACTCCTCCTTGGATGCAAAGGTCTTCTTTGGATGCAAGGTAGACCAAAATGGATGCAGGGCAGCACTTTTTCACCTCAAACAACTAAGTTGGACCCATGGCGGCCTTCTTTGGACGCCTGGGACAACTTATGGACACAGAAAACCTTCTGACAGCAAGGAAAACAACACCATGGACGCCCAAGCTTTGCTTTGGACGCAAGGATGCTTCACAAATTTTTCCAACCTTCTTCCTCTTCTTTCACTAATAAGTTTTCGGATGCTTTGGTGGAACGAGAGCTCTTTCTCCCCCTTGGTCTAATCCTTGTCTTTTCATAGCATAGTTGAGTTCTCCAAGCATAGTTGTGACACTTAGAAGATTTACTAAGCTCATAGACCACCTTGTCATTCAAAACTCGAAAATCACTTAATGTGGTTTCCTTCCAAACTCACCTACGGCTTATTCCTCAACCCAAAACTCAAGTTGACAAACACTTTTCTTCTTCTTCTTCATCTTAATGCATAGTACCCTCTAAACTGGCCAAAATTTGGCTAACTCGACAAGTCCAGGTTTTCTGCCTCAAAATTTTTCTAACTCCACAAGCTTGTGATTCAAGTTTATACCCTTTTCCCAAGCATCCTTTTTTTTATGTTTCTTAAGCAACTAGTTCAAAGGTTAGGGTGTCACATGTGAGATATTTACCTTAACCAAATTTGATTTCTACTTTTGTCTATGAATTTTTCTTCTTAATAAATTCTTTCGAGCATGTTATCTTGACATTGTCACATGACCGACATTGTACTTTTATAATGTCGATTTTTTACTGACATTACAGTCTAGTTTTGTACTTATGTAAGAAAAAATGTTTATATTAAAACTTTTATATACGTATTAAGTATAATTAGCAATAGTTTTTTACTACGTATTAAAGCTTAAAAGATTCATTCCCATTCTCCAATTATTAGTCCCCAATGCATTGCAATAATTCTTGTTTGTGGGTTGGAGACCCAAGGCGAGGATTCCTCATAGAGAAAAACTCTTTGGGTAAATTTCTTCTCTTTAGTTTTCAACTTGTTCTTGTTATACTTTTATAATAATAATTATTATTATTTTGAAAAATATTTAATGCTATATTAGGTTGCACCCATTCAAATGCTAAATTATAAGTTGTCAATTCGCAAACTATTCTTTTCTTTAGAAAAAAAATATTTTTTTATATTATTTGTTCTTTGTATTGCAAGGAGATCTATAGAGATAAGTGCAATTCCTGACTGAATCCAAATATTACTTTTATTATATCAGTACACACAACAACCATATGCAGAAAACAAAAAAGAATCATAATGCAATTGAAGTTTGAATTTTTGTTTACAAATGTATATGTATATTAAGCCAAACTGATGAATTTAATTTTCAGAGCTTTAGTTTAAAAGATTGTGGAGTAGAAGATTCAACCATCCATTTCTAGATCCATTAAGTAAATATATATGGTTAAATTGGTAGTCAATTCAAAAGTTTAAGTTTATGTGTTACGGTAAATTAGAATTATATCAATATTTTAACATTCTCTCCTCTCACTTATGTAGTTGAAAATTTGTTGAAAATAACCCAACATACATATGAAAATCAATATTAATTAGGAAGGATAAATGAAACTAAGAAAGTTCTAAGATATAGGACCTTATAGTTTTCTTATACTCATTAGCCTATGTTAAATCACCACTCCAACTCAAAAGTTTAAGCTTATAGATGGTTGTTAATTTAATTATATCAAGTTCTTAAAAAACATATATATTTAAAGTATTATTATTTTCAAGGATGAACCAATTAAATAGAGTTAGTACACCCAATCTTAAAATGTTTCCAACTTTGGACAATTTGAAACAAAAGTCATATGCAATATATAATGGTTAGAATTCTATCACTTATTTGAATATTTCTAACGTAGGAGAATCATTTTCATTCGTAATATTTTGTCAAAAATCTACTGTTAAAAATATATAGGTGCTGAATTAAGAGAACAAAAAATTCGAATATTAAAATAGGGAGAAGGGGAAAGAAGAATTGAAGTGGCGAAATTAAAATGATTTAGGAAATAAAGAGGGAGACATGCAATGCTTGAAGAAACAAAACAAAAACAAACGGCAGTTCGAGGAAACTGAGAAGGAAATAGCCGCCGCAGACATTCACTATTAATTAAATAATGTTTTTCAAAAAAAAAAAAGAAAAAAAGAAAAGAAAAGAAAAAGAAAAAAAATAATATTTGAGATACACATACACGTGTGCCTCTATTGTCTTCTTCTTTTTGTTTTATGTTATTTTATTTTCAATTTATTAAAACCAGTCCAAATGCATCTGCTCCTTTGACTCCACACATCACATGAATTATACATTTTCTCTAATTTCTTTCCATTTTCTAAACAAGCATAATTTCTTCCATTTAAATACAATATTTTATTGGTTTTTTTTTATTATTTTACGAGGGTTAAAAACCAACTTTTATAAAAGTGACAATTTAGTTTTTTCTTTTTTTATCTTTATATTATAATGATTTAGTTCTAGTACTTTCAAATTTATAACGACTTTGTTTCTTAACTTTAATAAATTTTAATTTTATTTTTGAATTTTACCATGTGTCATGATGTAGTTCCTATTGCAAATATATTGTTAAGATTATTATTATTATTTTTTATACATGTATATTTATAAATTGATGTCAAATTTATTTTTAAATTATAAAAATTAAGTTTTTACCTAAAAAAAACATTGTGGATTAAGTTTGTTGAGAGTTATCACAATTGTGATTAAATTGTTAAAGTTCAAAAATTAATTTAATTAAAATTTATTTATAAATCAAATATTAGAGACTAAATCATTATTTTTATAAAAGTATAAATAACACAAATTATTTTTAATCTTTTATATATTACTCCTTTTTGGATTTTCTAAGCCAAGCCGGATAGATATTTAGTTTTTAAAATTAATTTTATAAATATTAGTCCTACCCATAAGCTTTTGTGTTTGTAATAAAGTACCTAATCAATGTGCTCAAAAATCAACCAACGTTTTGGAAACTAAAAAGGAAGTAGTTTTTAAAAAGGAAATAGTTTTTAACTTCTGTTTGAAAAAAAAAGGAAAAAAAAAAAAAACTGTTGAGGAGATATACTTTATTATTAGAAATAAAGTTTTTTTTTTTCAAAATTTCTATGAAATTTGAGATAATAATTGGTACATTTATCCATTGAACTATAATTAGATTGACAAAATAAAATAAATATGTGTATCGTGTATTTCAAACTAAATTAAAAAATTTCAATTATATATCTACATTTTCAAAATATATATTTTTCAAGTATAGACACTCGTTATTTGATTACTGTTTTGTAACGTATGACATAGATCAAAATATAAAGCAACTTTGAGCAAAAGCTTTTCAAGACTAGGCTTGTCCAAAAAATTGTTTAGAAGGTAGCTTATTATTAACTTCGTGTGAGTTAATTATTTTGTTACTTTTCTGTTTCAATACAAGTTCAAACTCATACAATAATATTTAATTTATTACAACTTAGTGATTAATAACATGCTAGGTGTGACTCATGCATTAATTTACTTAATGAAAACATTAGAATTAAATAACACAAACCAAATATTCACCATACTTGAATTTCTCAGGTCTAATGTAAACAAATAGTAAAGATATTAAAATAGATTCTTGTAGATATTACACTATCAAAAGTTGAATAAATTAAAATTATAATAAGTCGTAACAACGTATAATTTTAGTCTATAAATCTTCAGAGGCATCATAATATTTTGTTATAGGTACGACAAGAATAGAAACTTATGATTTAAGATAATGGTTAATAAGGGAAAATTTTAAGTAAAGGTTAAAAGAATTATGAGTGATAAACGTAATTAAGTACGTCAAGTAATTTTTTATATTTGGGCAAACATTTAATTAAATAAATTAAATCTAAGTGACGTCCCTATCGAATGATGAAGCCGCCACCACTTTCAAACCTTATTTTCCTTTTTCTTCTTTTGTTGTTGACCATTGCTCCACATAGTTTTGTTTTCCTTTTTCTCTTTCATGTTATTTTCTTATAGCTAATTATAGATTTTTTGTTTTAACTTTTATCTATTTTCTAACTCTGCTATTAAATTTTTGAGGATGGATTAGATGTAATCTAGGCTACCATTAATTTTATACTCTTCATTTTTAAAAAAAAATATAAAATTACCATATGAAAATTCTTTATTGAGTAGCTCCTTGTAATGCATAGGAATACAACATCGACCTAAACAATAAATCGACTTTTGGTTTCCATTATTTGTAAAAAATTCACAAAATAACAATAAATTAAAATATCACTAAAGTAAATATAATATAAATAATAAGCATGTAATTTGTTAAAGACGGTAGAATGCCTATTTATTAATTTATATTTTTTATTAATTTTTTTTTATAATTTATTAAAAATATTCATTGATATCAACATTTTATTAATATATTTTTATTGAAATTTACATAAAATTTAAACTTCGATATTACATTTTAAACGTTACAAAATGTTTAATAAATCTTTTGTAATTTGGTCTATTTAATTTTAATACTTCTAAAAAGTTTGGATAAATAATTCAATAAATCCTTGTTGTAAAATTAATTTAATTTTTCTTTTCTTATATAAAAATTTAATTTGTTGGTTTAACGCTTATGTTGCACTTAATTAGTAGAAATGAAGTGAAGATTCTAAAATTTTCTTCACAATGTATAGTTGAAAATTTTTTTAAGTCCAAATTAATCCATCAGCCACATCATCTTTAAATAATAATTATATAATATTATCATGTCAAGTAATTATTAAAACAATTTTTCACATTGATATTTTTTTCAGTTTTGTATGTCAAATAGAAGATATTGAAAGACCTAACAAATATATATTTTAATTAGCTGAAGTATTGATAATAACATACATTTATTAGAAATAGAATTTAAATTTTGATCTATTAATTTTTCTTTAATCCAACAATGGTAGGATCAAACCTTAAATATCTTAGACCAAAATGTTATGCCAATTACTATTTAACAACTATACAAAGAGGATAACTTTCTTTTTTTTTTCTTTTTTTTTCTCCTTGACAATATAAAGACAGTACAAATGGCTCAACAGTTAAACATCTCTTTCTCTCCCCTTAAATTCACATATGCATATTCATATCTAACCAACAAGAAAATAACTAAGAAATTTAGGGGAAGTAGACCAAATATAAAGAATTTATATATATATATAGAAACTAATTAAGGTCTTGTCTTATGCCATTTATTTTTTTTAAAAAAATATCCTTATTTCTTCATAATAATTTTTAACCTTTTAGTCTGATTTTAAATTAAATTTTAAAATTCAAGACAACATTTCATAACTATTTAATTTATGGTTTTTAATTTTTGAAAATTAAATTGATAAACACTCCTTCCAGTCTTGATTTTTTTTTTTTTTAAAATTATGTTACTTATTTTCTACCAACATTTAAAAAAAATAAAATAATTAAGAAAAAATAAGTTGAATTTGCAAGAACTAAAAATCGAATCATTACGATCCGAATGTAGAAAACCAAAAATTAAAATAGTTATGGAACAATGACATTAACCGACCTAAATTTGTAATTCAACATTAATAATATTCCAATCAGAGATGAAGGCATTTTCCGTGGCGTCTACGGCACCACTGGCAGCTATATATTTACTGTTCGTCCTCTTCAATTTCTCCAAATTTCTCCATTCTCTTCCTTTTTGTTCTTCCCACAATTTTTCACTTTTCTCCAAAATCCCCAAAACCCAATTAAACACAGATTAGATTACACAAACTCCTATCTTCTGATCGTCCGGAAGCAAAATTCTTCATCATTAAAATTTTTTATCTCTTCTCTTGATGGAGAATTATCAGATGTTTTTCCCTTGCTCCAGCGGCGGCGATGGTGGCGGACGACTGTCGGCGTATCATCATGCCGACATGTCATCTGTTTCCGGGTCTGATATATTTGGGAATTTTCACGGCGGCGATATGGAGGTAAGTGGGGTTTTGGGGATGAAGACAGAGATGGATGCGGCGGCGGCGACGGCGGTGGAAGCGGACGGCGGCGGAAAAAAGAAAGGGGAGAAGAAGGTGAGGAAACCAAGATATGCTTTTCAGACAAGAAGCCAAGTTGACATTCTTGACGATGGATATCGTTGGAGAAAATACGGTCAAAAAGCTGTCAAAAACAACAAGTTTCCTAGGTAACTCTATTTTCTTTTTTAAAAAAGTTTGGATCCAGTTTGAATAGACTTTTAATTGTTCTATCAAATTGATAGGAATAGTAATTGAAACTTTGAGCCATATTTTAATCAATTGAGCTACATAACCATATTTTAGTGGTGATGTGAATTTAATTAGAAATTCAATTTCTTGGTTTAATTTTATCTTTCTTCGCAACTCATTTTCATGAAAAGTTAAAAAAAAAAAAAAAAAAAAACTATGTATGTCTAGTAAAATAAAGCTACATTTTCTGTAATTGAATAAGTGAATAAGATTAACTTTTTATATGCATTTTAATGAAAAACAATTCATTTTCATTAAAAGTTAATTCGATTATGTTGTGTGAAATGAAGCTCATATGGGTTGAATGCATGGTACTACATTAGTGAATGGTGAAAAATTAAGAGAAGGTTAAGTGAAAAATGATTGATGCATATTTTACAAATTGTTGGTTAAATATAATGGAAGGATTAAGATTAAGTGTTTATGGGTCTATTAATGGCAACAAATATATCTTCATGCAAAATTAAGGTTGTGTTTTGTAAAAATGAAGCAAAATTTTCGATGAATTAAAGATTTAGATTATAATGAAATATTCATTTTTCCTAATTATATTGAGTTTGTATTCGTAATTAGTTTTCGAATTTAGGCTGGTTTCATTTCAATTTCTTATCATACTTTCTACATTTCTTAAAGAAACATTTGAATTTTTAGTTGAATTCCCGTAACAATGAAAAACTTTGAAAAAAAAAATTTCAAAATTTTGGCTTGAGTTCTTAAAAAAATTTGTAGAAAATGAATACACAAAATAAATTAATAAGGTCGTAATCATTTTAATTTTTAAAAATTAAGTCTATTTCCTCCATATTTCTTACCATGATTAGCATCTTTCTTTAAGCACAGGATGCTTAAGTTCTTAGCCAAATTCCACAAACAAAAACAAGTTTTTGAAGCTACCTTTTTTAGTTTTCAAATTTTGGCTTAGTTTGTTAAACCATTGGTAAAAATTAGACAACAAAAGAAGAAATTTAGAAGTGAAAGTGGTGTCTATAAGCTTAATTTTTCAAAACAAAAATGAAAAATAAAATAGCTTCCACGAAGCGTAACTTATTTGATTTTCAAAATCTTAAAAATAAAAAATTAAATAATCAGAACTTAAAGAGACTGTATTTAGTAAAACGAGGTTAACTTGTTGTTTGGAAGTGAAAGATATTTATGATTGTGTTTTATATGCATATTATTTAAAATCACCTAATTTTCATGCAAAATTAAGATTATGTATAGTGAAATAGAAGTTGGATTTGAGTTGAATTGAATATTAAAATCAAGTATTGTGTATATGTGTATATATATTAAATCAAAAACTCAGTTGTAGCATGTTAGTTTAAGCTTTGAAATTAAAGTTAAAATAATGCTTAATGAATTATTCTCTAGCTAGCTTTAGCTCTAGCCTATAGTATTTAATAGAAAGATGAGCCTCATTAAGCAATCATTGAAACTTTTGATTTTCTAAATTGATAATTACACTTTGAGACTAGGATAATCTTTTAACCCATATATAGTATCAAGAATAGGAGGGAAATGAGGGCATTGACTTTTATAATATAATCAATTATTAACTTCATTCAATTATATATTATTTCTTATATATAGGATGGTGATATATATACAATTTGAAACATGTAAGGTAGAGGATTTAATTTCTATTTGGACCCTAAAACAATATTTCCCTCTTTTCAATCATCTCAAAATTATTATGAGACTCAATGCATATGTATATAGATCAAATCATCAATATTTTTCTAAGCATTTTGAGGTTTCATGTTACAGGAACATGCATGTTTTAGATGGCTTATAATCGATTTAAGTTATTATTTACTGAGATCATGGAGTTGAAATTCAAATACTCTTTATATCTAAATCTGAAGATTATTATGATTAAAAATATAGATCATTCTTACGTGATTGATGGATCTATGTATGAAATGTTTATGTGTGGAAATTTATGTATATATTGATTTTGAAATGGGGTTGGTGTAGGAGCTATTATAGATGCACGCATCAAGGATGCAATGTGAAGAAGCAAGTGCAAAGGCTAACAAGAGATGAAGGGGTGGTGGTGACAACATATGAAGGAATGCACACACACTCCATTGATAAGCCAACAGACAACTTTGAACAAATCTTGAGTAGAATGCAGATTTATAGTACTCCTTTTTGACAACATATATAATAATCTTCCATTTCATGAACAAGGAGGACGAAGAGATCTCAAGATATCAATATCAAACACAAGCCAAAACACAATCAAAGCACACATATTAATACTTGTGCATGTGTAATTTGAAAAAGAAAAAAAAAAGGCTGATCATATATATATATATATATATATATATATATATATATTTTTAGGTACTTCATCAGCTTCTGTTGTTTTTTTTTTTTTTTTTCCTTGTAGAAATGAATAAAGTTTGCACAAGCAGATGAAATTAATTAATATATCCATCTTTCCGTTGTGTTAGAACAATTGTTTTATATTTGTATTGGAAGATAATACGTCTTTCATTTGCGTTTGTTATGTGGTTTTTCTGTACTTTAGTTTTCTTTGGTTATTTTAATTTAAATTTCCTTCTTGCTTTTTGTTTTATGGTTTTGAGAAATTAGTTTTGATTAGTGAAGTCCATTTGGACCCTTCACAAATTGCTCGTAATCACAACTTGGTCAAATTATTGTTTTACCCATGTAATTACTTATTTCTCCTTAAGTCTCATTGATCTTCTAATGGACAACTTGTTTATGGTCCTACTATAAACAAATGAGAAGGAGGGGTCTCTTGTTTAAGGCTTGGAGTCAGCACTTAAGGGAGCAATTTATCATCTTTCTTAGAGGAAGGGATGGAGTGAACTTCATTTTGTGCAGTTATGTTTCTAGCTCCGTACTTTGACAAATCTTCAAAATGGTAGGCTTTTTGAGACGGCGACACGAGCACTCTCACCCATACAAATCAAATGATTACCCTCATAGACAGGAGTTCATAACTCACTCAAGAAACATAAAGCAACTGTGGATCAGATGTATTCTGGGATATCAGACACCTGGAAATTGATTTGCCCAATTTGTGGCAAAGGGAATGTTTACAAATTTCACCGAGAATCACGCAATCAAGCGAGAATGATGCAAGGTGTTAAATCAGTCTACAATGATACAAATCTGTCAGCGGTACAATGCAACATCTATAAAAGAGGCAGATTCAAAGGCTGAGAAGGTTGTTGAATTTCTTGGTAAATTTCTTGGGTGATAGCAGAGTTATTTCCAGAAGACAACCGGATACAAACAACTCGAGAGAGCAATCTTCCTTTCGATCATCCATACCACAACAGTAATCATCTCGAAAACATTGTTGGCAGATTAAAGAGATTGATCGATCCACCAACTTTTCATGCTTTCTGTTCCTTTCTTTAATTTATTTTGTTTTCATAGTGTATCAAGGCATTGTACTCTTTGAGACATTTGATTCAGTTCATCAATCTTAACATCTTCCATGTATATCATTTTCTTATCTCTTATTGCTTGTTCGTTATCAACCATGAGTAGCTAAATTCCTTGCGAGTTGGGGTTTATGTTATTGTCTGTTCAAAGAACCAATGACTAGGTTGTATCATTTTGTTGAATATAATTGAATCTATTACTTATTTCCATCTAGATAATCGAGATAAGTAGCAATAATCAACTGCTTGAGAAAGCAAGTGATTGTGGACATCATTAAGTAAGGCTAAGAAGTATTTCTAGACATAGAAATAACCTTAGAATTCAATAATACTTTCACATGCGTCATAGACATATGAGCATGCAATCTGTTAGCCGAGAGGTGCAGGTGAAGAATTGAGAATATGAGATAGTTAACTCTGCGTTTCTGAAGATAGGAAATAACAACCCCCCAACCCTGTTTTTCCCATTCACATTTACGCTTTTGTTTACTTTTTGTTGCGACACATCACCCTCCACATTCACCAATTTGTAATATAGTCTTTTACAACTTTCTTACTTTAACGCATCACAATCTCTCTTATTTTCTTGTTACATAAGTAGCTAGAACAATTAAAGAGAATTTAAAATCTGCACAAGTCCCTGTGTTCGACCTCGGACTCACCGAGAAACCTAATTTGCACTTATACTTGGGTTAAAATTAGGAAAACTTGATTGAATAGTAACACATGCATTATAGTTTAAGGCAGACAACATAAATTTATATTAAAAAATAATCAAATCTCTCGATTGTCATTAATATAATACAAGAAAGAAACGTGAATATGATGAAAAAATGGAAATAGAAGTCGTCAAGCTACCAATCGCAATGTCTTGCTTCTTGGAGACTTGAGATGGTGGCTATCCGAGACATAATTTGTACAGGGGATGAATTCTCACTCTCTGAGAGGCGACTCTAAAATACTCTCTGAATCTTCTCACAAAAGAGCTTAAAATGGAAGGTGGCTATGGAAATTGAAGGAGAATTTGTGCAAAGCTTTCACCACTGTGTATTTCTTTCTATCTTGAACATGAAGTGCAATGACCTATTTATAGGCATCCAAAAAGATGATCTTATGATGAGCTGACACATTTGCATTTAATTCCATGCCCTACTCCACAGACTACTTCATGTCTTCGGTTCATTGGATCTGTCATGATCTAGTAAAGTCAGTTATCCACTTGCATATTGACATGACAGTTGTTGCCCATGTGTTTGATTCACTTTTTCTACCTGGCGCATGGTGGTCGACGTGTTGATCTTCAAACGTTGTGACTTCAATGATTCTGGCAACATCCTTTCCTTTATACCTAGATTATGCTTGGCTTCTTTTTAGCTCTATCTACGTTCAAAAAGATAAAAACTCATAATTTTCAGGATAAATGCTTTTGTAAATATAGTAAACGCAGAGTCAATCATATTTCATAATTCAAGTGCTAAAATCATGCGTTTATCATCAATATTACTATAATTACTCCAAATAAACAATACAATAACTTGTATTTCTACAAGTTATCATGCTTAATTCTTGTTGATTGGCCATCAATGTTTGATAGGTTAGATATTTAATTTAATGAATTGCATGTCTAATTAGATCTATAACAATGAATCATTATTAATCTCTCAGGGAAATAGTTAGGTTAAAAATGAAAGTTGCTAAAGTCTAATGTTAATGCAATGTAATTTAATTTGGTTTCAAAAAATTAGTAATCAAATAAGTTATGAGAAAACGTTGTTTTCTATGAAAAAAACCAGATTGATGTCTAGACTTAAGCATATGATTTACAATTAATCCAATGAACTCTAGAATGTTGCATAATTGAGTAAATATGTAACGACCCGACTTCCTAGGACTTGAACTAGGTCATCACTATATGCATGCATATATCTAAAACGACTCATTTTTATAATTTTACAAAAAGCAAAATAACTTTTTGATTTAAAATAAATATCTTTTGCAAAATTCAAATAACTAAAAATCTTTGATCGGGGTTCCCCTAGTACAATTTAAATAAAATAGCAATCTCGCATAAAACATCTGACTGTGAGAAATTTTAAAAGAAAGAAACAAATAAATAAATAATAAAATAATAAAATTATGAATTCAATTGACATAACCAAAATTCTTAAGGATGAAAACATGAAATCTCTTGCGCGGAAGCATCTGGCTAGTCCCAATGTCACGATCAAGGTTTTCTCCCATCATTCGCCAAAGTGTCCTTTCGCTTACCTGAAAAACATAACATGAAAAGAATGTGTACAAAATACTCAGTAACTGACCCACTACTAAGCCTACTAGGTGAGGTTGTTATCCTTTTATCATGTGCACCCGTGCACCAAACATAAGTATAGGCATAAGTAGCAAACCTGGAGGCACGCAGTGATCCTGAAGGTCATAGTCATAAACATAAGCATAGGTGGTGATCCCGAGGGACACCCAATCGTAATCATAATCATAATCATAGTCAGTGTACCCAAATGTTCACGTCAATAGAGGTACAGGGCATGATAAATAGGATAAAAATCACCGTGATATAGCAGTCATCACGAACATAATCAACCATCACTATCATAATCAACAAGAGTTTCCAGTCCATAGTAATAAGATAATTAACCATCATACTAGTAGACACCATAATCAGAACCAGTCAATGCAATAATTAGTCAATAAGTAGCCATGGGCATCTGCATAGACTCAGTAGTAAGTCCCTTACCTTAGGATATGACTAAAAGCTATCAAAGCTAACGCCAACCAAAACACCCAATTCCAGATTCCCAACCACTAGCTACTCCCATCTCGACCTTCTCTAAAGCCCCTTCGAAAACGGATCTAAGAACCAAGACAAGGGTATCACAGACTATAACAAAATAGGTACATAAGAGAAATCAACAAGTGGACCAAATCTCTTACCCAAAGTGCAATTGTCACAGTCATCTTCTATGCTTCAAACAATGGGTCCAACCAAAATGGACCCTTTAACCCGCTTGGACAACTCGCTTCCGTGTTTCAAAATTCAAAACTTGAATCTAAAACCAACGCCAATGGGTATTCAAGAAATTACAAGAAATCAACAATACTTACCAAAACCATCATGGCCTAACCAAATCTTGAAATCGCAGCATAACCCACGAAAAGGAATGATGCGAGCGAAGCTAAACAAAAAGAGCAGTTGGGCGGCAACTTTGCATGGTAAATCAAAACCCACTGAAATCCAAGATCGGCTTCAATATAAATAGATATTTCTTTAAATTCTCCTTCCCTTTCCTTTTCCAATACCCTAAATATATATATAAATTTCCATTTTCCTTTTCCTTTTCCTAAAACATACCCAACTTATTTAATATAATATTCCTCAACTTATCAAATCAAATTTTTTCCAACCACCACTTAATAGTTTATTTATCTAAAATATCTCCTAATAAATCAATTCCTCAACTTAAATTCAATTCCAACTTATCCTTATATTTTCTTAAATTAATCAAATTCTTAAATCTCACCCAATTTCAAATCTTCATGTTAAATCCAATTTTAAATCTCCCCCAAATAAATTCAATTTTCCATTAATTGAATCAAATCCAAATCTTTTATCATGCTTATTTTAAATTGAATTATTTTCTCAACATAATCCAATTAAAGCTTAAAAATTCAAACAACTAACCAAATAATTCAAGATAATTAATTTTTTTTTTTAAAAAATTACTTGAAAATTTGGGATGTCACAAAATAAGGATTCAATACCCTAGAACACTCTTTGACTCTTGATTCTCAACTTTACTTGCTTTCTTTTATTCTTCTCTCAAACCAAACTCGAATTTGAATCCTCAAATAAAATTGACTAAACTCTAGGTGATAGAAAAGGTTTCTTTTTTTTTTTTTTTAGCGTTGTTTTATTCCTAAAGAGAAACCCCTATCAAAAGAAATTTATAATATTGAATCCTACTCCTATTACTACGATGGCATAGCAATAGTGGATACTCCGGGTCAAACCACAGGGACAAGAGTCTTTGTTACGTTAGGCAAGTTTCCTAATTAAAGTGACAAATGGGGGGAGGGGTTGGTGTTGATTAGAATTAGTCATGCAAAAGAAAAAAAGCAATGGGTAAATATTGATAAGATAATCAAGTTCTTGAGAGCAATTGGATTCTTATACAATTTCTATCACCGACTTATTTTTTATTAAACACATATTCGATTGCTTACACACCAACTTATTTAACTTAATTAAATTCACCAACACTACAGGTAGCCAACAAATCAAATTAAGATAAACAAGCACCCTAATTATAAATTAAAGCCTAAGCCTCAATAAAACTACAAGCCTTGGGTCCTAATTGAGTTTGATAGCGATCAATTAAGGCCAAGAACATGTGCATAAAGCTTAAGAGTTCTAGTGCACGATTAATTAATGGGAAAACTCTAACTTAATCTAATTTTCATTTAACCTAGGTTAAGCATTCATCTTAAGCTCATGGATAGCCAATACACCTAGCATGCATACTTTACCCTTGCTACTTATCAATTTTAAGCATAGACGAACACGAAGAAAACGTGCGAGCAAAATCAATTAGCCAAGACATATGTTCAAGGGGAGGGGCGTCAATCCATCCGAAAACATTCATCTAATTATACACAACACTGAAAAAATAACAATCATAATATGAAATTTATACAAAAATGGAGTCTCAAGAAACTACATAAGCTTGCTCTCAAGAACAAGAAAACACTTACCTCAACATCTTCAAAGACAAAGAAAGTATAGGGGAGAGTGTTCAATCCATGATTACAACCCGAGAAATTAAGAAAAACCTAAGCTAAAAGGGCAGAAATATGAAAGAGAAAAAGAAAATTTGGTGAACTCCTCGGCCACCATGAAATCTCGCCTCTCTTTGCTCTAAAAACGAAGATAGTATACATAGAATTGAGTAGAGCGTTGCTGCGTTCTTGGAGAGCATCGCGACGCTCTAGATAGAAGTCAGAGTGCCTACCCAGAGCGTAGCGGCGCTGCGCGTTGCACTTGCATTGTAAGCCCCCTACCTGATATTGGGAGATGGCAAGTTCAGAGGAGACTATGAGACGGGCATTGAATAGAGAAAATTAGTCGAGTTGTGTGGGAGCAAAAGTGGCTAAGTGTTGGCCATGCGTTGGTGGGGCTATGCGTTGAGAGTATGTCTGAGGCTTGACGAGACCACTGGTAGCTATGCGTTGAATAAGGTAGTTTGGCATGGACGAAGATATGAAGGAAGGCCACTAGGCGTTGAAGGCCACGAGGCGATGAAGGCCACTATGCATTGAAAGCCACTATGCGTTGAATGCTACTAAGCGTTGAAGGTTCATGCATAGAAGAGTGGCCAAGAAGGGCTATGTGATGAAGGTTGGTATGCGTTGGTGCATAGAAGAGTGGCCGAGAGGACCATGCGTTAGTCGGCTATCCGGCGATGGGGCGTTGGGCAATTGTAATACTGTAAGTTGAGGCTATGTGTTGTTGAAGCCATGCGCGGAAGGTTTGCGTTGGCCAACCTAAGTAGGAAGGTGATGGCTGAGCTGGTGAGTCGGTGGTCTAAATTTATATAAGTGAGTGCACCAAATAATTAAACACTTTAGACATATTTTCGAACTCAGATTGATTCGATTTCGCAGACAAACAACGAGAAGAGGTGGTAGAAAGTGTTTATATCGAATTTAAGTAGAATCCAAATCATTTTTATGGTGAAATTGAAGCTGGAACCAAAAGCTTGATTCTTGTTGATAAATCTGGACAACATTCGGTATTTTTAGAAGAGTGAGCTGAGAAAGTTGAAGCTAGGGCTGAAATTTTAAAGTTAGTAAGTTAACTCAATTTTTAGCAACTTCCATGAAGGATGTTTAAGCTAAATTTGAACAAACATTTGTTAAATTCTAGGAGTAAGTAATTGAAGTTGAACTGGTAGATGATTCAAAGCAGCCGGCGATATTTGAGAATAGTTCTCAAACAAAGAAGAGTTGTGGTTTGAAATTTTGAGGTAAGTTAGAAAGCTCACTTCTTTACAAGTTTGTAGAAGAGAGGAAGTTCTGAATTTGGCTGGAATTCAATGTTTAGCAAGTTAAAGAACAGGTTAGAAGGGAAAGAAGGAAGCAGTGCGCGACAGGGTCACTGAGACAGTAGTATCGCTTAAGAGCTGGAGAGTGAGCAGCGAAACGAGTGTCGCTGGTAACGCAAAGGGCTTTGCGTCTCACAACTCTCGCTGAAGTATCGCTGGGTGTCGCTTCTTAAGGTAATCTCGCTAGTCTCGCTAAGCCTGGTCTCGTTAGTGCCGCATGGTTATAAGTAGGTCTGACTAATAATATCGCTGATACTTGTGGATCTCGCTCATTATGAAAAGTTGCTAACAAGAGAGGGACTAGTGATGAAACACATGTTTGAGATGTTTAAGCAAATATAGTGAATATAAAAAGGAATATTAGAAATGCCTAACATAAAAAGGTGTGTTTACAGACCAAGAGGAGCTAGGGAAAGCGTATAACTGGCTCGAAGCTCAGAATAAGTTGTGAGTGACATTATAGTTTGAGATAAGCCTATTTGATTATCATTTTCTATATGCTTAGTCATATTTGTGAAGCATGATTTGGAATGTACTCATATGTATGAAACTAGTACATATCTTATATATAAGATTGAGCTCGAAAATGTATTAGTTGGGGTTCCTAACTCTAACCAAGCTAGTTGCTAGATGAATGCTCTGAGAACTTTGAGGTATCATGATTTATGTTAATTTATGATTAATGTGATGTGCATGTCAATACCCTAGAAAGATTGAATTGGGACCCAATGCTAAAGAACATGAGAAGGCATATGGGCAGCCCTAGTATTTCTATGAAGCTCTCACCAAAGGACATAGAGAAGGTGATTGAGTATTCATTGGGACCCTAGTACCAAAGGACATGAGAAGGTATACGGGCAACTCGAGATCAGACAGACATATATGCATAATAGAAGGCATTTGACGCTGATGTGTTGAGATTACTCCACACAGCTAAGGTTTATTGACGTTGGGTGCGTTGAGTTCGCTCTGCCTCAATTAAGGTTTAATGGAAAGAAACTCAGTTGTGTGATTATAATTAGTTGCAAGTTTACAGTGCATGACTAAGCAGATTATACTAGTGATTGTAGTTATGCTTTATTGAGTTATATTTTAGATAGTCACTCACTGAGCATTGTAGCTCATAAATTCTTGTTTCTTTGATGTTTTCTTTCCAGGTAGCAAGCGTGCTCGGGGTGCTTAGCCTACCATCAAGACTTTTTTGGGCCTAATCAGGATTTTGTACTTGAGAACTTGTAAACCCCATCTCTATGTAGATATTATACTTATTTTGACTGACATAGTGAGAATCATTAGGCATATTGTAAAAAATTATACATAGCCTCTTTTACTCAAGGTGTTATCCTATCTGTAGATCTTTGCATAACTATTGTAAAACTAAGTCTAATGCCAGTAGGTTATGATATATAAATACGAATATAACAGTGTTAGCAGGTTGAAGAATAGTTTTAACCCTCACTCCTATATATATATATATATATATATATATATATATATATATATCCAGGATATGGGTGTTTCATTTGGTATCAGAGCATAAGATTTTGGGGAATGAGGTCATGCATAGTTGTTAGGAACATGTTAAGTCTGTAGTAATGAGATAATTTAAATGTGATATAGGAATATGCACAGAAGAACCAGACGAGGTAGGTAGGCAAGTATCGAGACACTGCACGCTATTGGAAACGAGATGGAGTCCTCCGAAGGGGAATCTAGTAATCCCCAAACTCAAGCTAATATGGAGGAACAACTCTTTAACAGAATAGCCTTGAGATTAGTAGCTAGTGTGGAATCTGCTCAAGGAGATCCTGAGAAAAAGTATGGGATAGAAAGATTCAAAGCTTTGGGTGCTCAAGTATTTGAAGGCACCACTAACCCTACAGAAGCTTAGGTCTGGTTAAATCAAGTAGAAAAGTGCTTCAGGGTTATGCATTGTCCTGAAGACAGGAAACTTGATTTAGTTATTTTCATGCTTTAGAGAGGAGTCGAAGACTGGTGGAGATTGATTGAACGACGGAGTTCAGATGCAGGTTCTCTGACATGGGCTGATTTTAAAAAGCTTTTCCAGGAAAAATACTATCCTAAATCGTACTGTGATGAGAAAAGGAATGAATTCTTGAGCTTGGTACAGGGGCATATGTCTGTAGCTGAATATGAGAGGAAATTTACAGAACTTGCCAGGTATGCCTTGGCAATTGTTGCAGAGGAAGCAGATAAATGCAAGCGCTTTAAGAAAGGCTTGCAAAGTGAAATCCGTACTCCAGTGACAACAAGTATAGAATGGGTTGATTTCGCTAAATTAGTTGAAGCTGCCATGAGAGTAGAAAAGAGTTTGGCAGAAGAAAAAGCAGACAGAAGTGGGAGTAAAGCTGGACAGCCAATCAGTGCACCTCGAGAACAGATGCATCGAGGTGAGGGACAGCGATTCGCACCAGGAGTTTCTAGTGGAAGAAAGTTCAAAGCTAGAGCCAGTGGTGGATCATATCGTGCAGGTGGATCCCGAGGTGGAGGTATACAGAAAGGTTCAGGAAGGTTTCCTTCGATGTCAATATCAGCAGATGGTAACCAATATAGTCACCCTAGTGAATCAGTGGCTAGTTCAGTGAAGAAACCATTGTGTAATAACTATGGTAGAAAACATTGGGGTCAGTGTTTTATGGGAGCTGATGTCTATTATAACTGTGGTCAGCCGGGACATTTTAAGAAAGATTGCCTTCAGCCTAGAGTAGGAAGAGAATCAAAACAGAAAGCTATTTCGCATATAGTAAGTCAACCTCGGCAGGAGATGGGAAGCGGAGAAGGTAGCAGTGGGGGCAGGCTGAAGGCTCAAGTAGGTAGACCAAGACAACAGGGTAGAGTATTTGCAGTAACTCAACAAGAAGTAGAAGAGGCACCAGATGTAGTAACGGGTATGCTAATTATATGTTCTAGAAATGCATATGTATTAATAGATTATGGAGCTACTCACTCATTTGTGTCCAGTGAGTTTTCCTTGCATATAAATAGAAAGTTAGAACCTTTGCGTGATACTTTGTTGATACATACTTCGTTTGGTGACTTTGTTATAATAGAATATGCTTATCTTGATTGTGTGCTGGAACTTGATAGTGTAGCCTTGTCAGTTGATTTGTTACCTTTGCCCTTAATAGAATTTGATGTTATTCTTGGTATGGATTTCCTGTCGAAATACCATGCTCAAGTTGATTGTTTTAAGAAGGAAGTAAAATTGATGAAACCTGATGGAGTTGACGTGATTATTAAGGGGAAGAGGAAGATTCTTCCTACATGTGTGATCTCGATAGTAAAAGCCAGGAAATTGCTCAGTAAAGGTTGTGAGGCATATTTAGCTTATGTGATGGATGGGAAGTCAGGAAGATTGAAACCAGAAGATGTGCCTGTGGTACAAGAATTTCTTGATGTTTTCCCTGAGGAATTGACAAGATTACCCCCTGATAGAGAATTGGAGTTCACTATTGACCTGATACCTGGAACAACTCCTATTTCTCAGACCCCCTATCGTATGGCACCATCGAAACTAAAAGAGTTAAAGGTGCAATTACAAGAGTTGGTAGATAAGGGATATATTAGACCAAGTGTATCCCCATGGGGCGCACCAGTGTTATTTGTAAAGAAGAAAGATGGTACTATGAGATTATGTATTGATTACCGTCAATTAAATAAGGTAACAATACACAATAAATATCCTTTGCCTCGTATTGATGACCTGTTTGATCAACTCAGAGGGGCGTCAGTATTTTCTAAAATAGACTTGAGATCAGGATATCATCAGTTGAAGGTTAGGGAGACAGATGTACCAAAAATGGCTTTTAAAACGAGGTACGGATATTATGAATTCCTCGTGATGCCTTTTAGTCTGACAAATGCTGCAGCGGTGTTTATGGACTTGATGAATAGGATTTTCCATCCTTACCTGGATCAGTTTGTAATTGTATTTATTGATGATATTCTAGTATATTCTGGAGATGAAAGAGAACATACTAAACACCTTAAGATTGTTCTGCAAATTTTGAGAGAAAAGAAATTATTTGCAAAGTTTAGCAAATGTGAGTTCTGGTTAAAGCAGGTTGTGTTTCTAGGGCATATTGTTTCAGCTGCAGAAGTTAGTGTAGATTCTCAAAAGACAGAAGCGATAGTCAAGTGGGAACGGCCTAAGATCGTGACTAAAATATGTAGTTTCCTAGGCATAGCAGGATACTATAGAAGATTTGTGCAAGGATTTTCTAGAATAGCCTTGCCACTCACTAACTTGACTAAGAAAAATACTGCTTTTGAGTGGAATGAAGAGTGTGAACAAAGTTTCCAGGAGTTAAAGAAAAGACTAGTGACAGCACCTATTTTGGCACTTCCAGAAGCGGGAAAAGAGTTTGAAGTGTATTGTGATGCTTCTCATCAAGGGTTAGGTTGCGTGTTGATGTAAGAGGGTAGGGTTATCGCCTACGACTCTAGACAGTTGAGACCCCATGAGATTAATTATCCTACACATGACTTGGAATTAGCCGCAGTTGTACTAGCCTTAAAGATATGGCGACATTACTTATACGGAGAAAAATGTCATATCTACACAGATAATAAGAGCTTAAAGTATATCTTTGATTAGAAGGAGCTAAACATGAGACAAAAAAGGTGGTTAGAATTGATCAAAGATTATGATTGTACCATTCATTATCACCCGGGGAAAGCAAATGTGGTAGCTGATGCTCTAAGCAAGAAGTCTCGAGGTGGAGTAAGTTCTTTGATTGCAGTTAGGGTCACTTTGCTCAAGGAATTTAAGAATAGCGCAACTAGCCTAAAGGTAACTGGCACGGGAACATTATTAGCACATTTCCAGTTGAGACCTAAGCTAGTAGATGAGGTTGTAAGGAAGTAAATAACAGATCCTGTAATTAGTAAGTTGATAGAGGAGGTAAAAGCTCAGCAGAGAGTAGACTTTGAGCATAGTCCTGATGGTGTACTATTGAAACAGGATAGGATTTACGTGCCAAGAGATGAGGAAGTTAAGCAGGCGATACTGAAAGAGGCTCATAGCTCGGCGTATGCTATGCATCCTGGTAGTACCAAGATGTACAGAACGCTAAGAAAATTTTACTAGTGGCCAGGTATGAAAAGAAAAATAGCAGAGTTTGTAGCAAAGTGTTTAATTTGTCAGCAGGTTAAGCCTGAACGGCAAAAGCCAGCAGGGTTACTAAATCCACTTCCTATTCCCGAGTGGAAATGGGAACATATTACCATGGATTTCCTGTTTGGATTACCGAGGACATCAGCAGGTGTCAATGGAATCTGGGTGATTGTTGACAGGTTAACTAAAACAGCACGGTTCTTTCCAGTTAAAACGACTTATACTCTAGATAGATTAGCACAACTCTACGTGGACAGAATCGTGAGTCAGTTTGGCGTGCCAGTAACGGTGATATCAGATAGAGACCCTAGATTTACTTCTAAGTTCTGGGGAAGTTTGCAAAAGGCTTTAGGAACCAAACTGCAATTCAGTACCGCTTTTCATCCTCAAACCGATGGGCAGTCGGAAAGAACTATTCAGACTTTGGAAGATATGTTAAGGGCTTGTGTTTTACAATTCCAGGGTAGCTGGGATGTGCATTTATCTTTGATGGAATTTGCTTATAACAACAGCTACCAAGCAAGTATAGGAATGGCCCCGTATGAAGCACTTTATGGTAGACCGTGCAGAATCCCAGTTTGTTGGGGAGCAGTAGGTGAAAGGAAGTTAATTGGACCAGAAATTGTGCACACCACGAAAAAAAAGGTAGAATTGATAAAAGCTAATCTTAAGGCAGCCAGAGATTGTCAGAAGAGTTATGCAGACAAAAGAAGGAAGGATCTTGAATTTGAGATTGGTGACAAGGTATTTTTGAAACTATCACCATGGAAGGGAATTCTAAGATTTGGTAAGAAAGGGAAATTGAGTCCCAGATACATCGGACCCTATGAGATTTTAGAAAGAGTTGAACTGGTGGCTTACAGGTTAGCTTTACCTATTGAAATGTCCAGAATACATAATGTATTCCATGTTTCAGTATTAAGGAAATATGTTTCTGATGCTGCTCATGTATTACAAGTCCAGCCAGTAGAACTTAGCAAAGATTTGAGTAACGAAGAAAAGCCTATTCAGATATTAGATGAGAAAGAACAAGTTTTAAGAAACAAGGTGATACCATTGGTTAAAGTTTTATGGAGAAATCATGAGATAGAAGAAACAACTTGGGAATCGAAGGGGCAGATAATGAAACAGTATCCACATTTGTTTGCTTAGGAATGGACTACTTGCTGATTTCGGGGATGAAATCTTTGTAAAGAGGTGGTAATTGTAAGCCCCCTACCTGATATTGGGAGATGGCAAGTTAAGAGGAGACTATGAGACGGGCATTGAATAGAGAAAATTAGCCGAGTTGTTTGGGAGCAAAAGTGGCAAAGTGTTGGTCATGCGTTGGTGGGGCTATGCGTTGAGAGTATGTCTGAGGCTTGACGAGACCACTGGTAGCTATGCGTTGAAGAAGGTAGTTTGGCATGGACGCAGATGTGAAGAAAGACCACTAGGGGTTGAAGGTGATCATATCGAATTTAAGTAGAATCCAAATCATTTTCATGGTGAAATTGAAGCTGGAACCAAGAGCTTGATTGTTGTTGATAAATCTGGACATCATTCAGTATTTGAACAAGAGTGAGCTGAGAAAGTTGAAGCTAGGGCTGAAATTTTAAATTTAGTAAGTTAACTCAATTCTTAGCAACATCCATGAAGGATGTTTAAGCTGAATTTGAACAAAAATTTGTTAAATTCTAGGAGGAAGTAATCGGAGTTGAACTGGTAGATGATTCAAAGCAGCTGGAGATATTTGAGAATAGTTCTCAAACGAAGAAGAGTTGTGGTTTGAAATTTTGAGGTAAGTTAGAAAGCTCACTTCTTTACAAGTTTGTAGAAGAGAGGAAGTTCTGAATCTGGCTGGAATTTAATGTTTAGCAGGTTAAAGAACAAGTTAGAAGGGATAGAAGGAAGCAGTGCGCGACAGGGTCGCTGAGGCAGTAGTATCGCTTAAGAGCTGGAGAGTGAGCAGCGAAACGAGTGTCGCTGGTAACGCAAAGGGTTTTGCGTCTCACAACTCTCGCTGAAGTATTGCTGGGTGTCGCTTCTTAAGGTAATCTTGCTAGTCTCGCTAAGCCTGGTCTCGTTAGTGCCGCATGGTTATAAGTAGGTCTGACTAATAATATCGCTGATACTTGTGGATCTCGCTCATTATGAAAAGTTGCTAACAAGAGAGGGACTAGTGATGCAACACATGTTTGAGATGTTTAAGCAAATATAGTGAATATAAAAAGGAATATTAGAAATGCCTAACATAAAAAAGTGTGTTTACAGGCCAAGAGAAGCTAGGGAAAGCGTATAACCGGCTCGGAGCTCAGAATAAGTTGTGAGTGACATTATAGTTTGAGATAAGCCTATTTGATTATCATTTTCTATATGCTTAGTAATATTTGTGAAGCATGATTTGGAATGTACTCATATGTATGAAACTAGTACATATCTTATATATAAGATTGAGCTCGAAAATGTATTAGTTGAGGTTCCTAACTCTAACCAAGCTAGTTGCTAGATGAATGCTCTGAGAACTCTGAGGTATCATGATTTATGTTAATTTATGATTAATGTGATGTGCATGTCAATACCCTAGAAAGATTGAATTGGGACCCAATGCTAAAGAACATGAGAAGGCATATGGGCAGCCCTAGTATTTCTATGAATCTCTCACCAAAGGACATAGAGAAGGTGATTGAGTATTCATTGGGACCCTAGTACCAAAGGACATGAGAAGGTATACGGGCAACTCGAGATCAGACAGACATATATGCATAATAGAAGGCATTTGACGCTGATGTGTTGAGATTACTCCACACAGCTAAGGTTTATTGACGTTGGGTGCGTTGAGTTCGCTCTGCCTCAATTAAGGTTTAATGGAAAGAAACTCAGTTGTGTGATTATAATTAGTTTCAAGTTTACAGTGCATGACTAAGCAGATTATACTAGTGATTGTAGTTATGCTTTATTGAGTTATATTTTAGATAGTCACTCACTGAGCATTGTAGCTCATAAATTCTTGTTTCTTTGATGTTTTCTTTCCAGGTAGCGAGCGTGCTCGGGGTGCTTAGCCTACCATCAAGACTTTTTTGGGCCTAATCAGGATTTTGTACTTGGGAACTTGTAAACCCCATCTCTATGTAGATATTGTACTTATTTTGAGTGACATAGTGAGAATTATTAGGCATATTGTAAAAAAATTATACATAGCCTCTTAAATCTTACTCAAGGTGTTATCCTATCTGTAGATCTTTGCATGACTATTGTAAAACTAAGTCTAATGCCAGCAGGTTATGATATATAAATACGTATATAACAGTGTTAGTAGGTTGAAGAATAGTTTTAACCCTCACTCCTATATATATATATATATATATATATATATATATATATATATATATATATATATATATATATATATCTAGGATAGGGGTGTGCACCTTCACTTGTCCATCAATATCCAGAGCGCAGCTGTGCTCTTGGAATTTTTGCTCTCGGGTCTTCAGTGTAAAGTTGAGCGTAGCTGCATTCTCTAGGGGCATTTTTGTCCTTTCTGGATGTCCAATTTCATTTCCGATGGCTCCAAATCAAACCCGAACGACTTATAACACTCCGAGGTGCATAGTTTGCTCGAATGCCTACAAAATTAGACATTTAAGCACATTATACTAAACAAGCAAGTGAGATTAGATACATAAGAATAACTCTTTTTGAGAGCTATCAAACATGCCCAACCTAAACTTTGCTCGTCCTTGAGCAAGGCTAAAGAAGATAAAGACATGAATCATATGCTGCAAATGAGTGACTCTAATCTCAAGGCTAAAGATAACAAACAATATTCACAAAGCTAGAATCATTCAAATGCATGCACTCAATTAGGAAATTTAAAACTAATTTTCTGTCTCCTATGTGTGTCAAAAGCACCTAAAATGTGCTTTTATTATTGCCTTTGATTTAAGGATGTTTTTTTATTAGATATAATGTGTTTGCTAGTGGTTTGCAGGTAACTAAGGAGAAATTTAGTGTCCAAGGCCAAATGAACCAAACTGAGCCAAAACCAAGTGAAAAACGAAGGAAAAGATGGGAAGACCCTAGAAACAGGGCAGCGTAGTCGAGAGCGTCATTGCGCTGCTCTCTTCTCTTTCTTTATTCTTGGTTTAGTTTCTATATTTTGTTGTTCTAATGTTGGTTTTGTCTATGGAAGCCATGCTATGCTAAGCTTCTCATAGTGTTAGGGGTAGATGAATTCTTAGATTTAAATTGTTGAACACTTTGCTTCTTGAATGTTAATTTGCATTTATGCTTTTTAGCATGATTGTTCTTAATAATTTCAAATGTTTGATCTTAATAATTTCAAATGTTTGATCGACATTTGAATGATTTTATGATTTAAATCTTGCTTGGAAAAGTATGTTTAAGTTAGATTATGCATGCTAGATTATCATTTCAAAACACAGAAAGTAGTTGGATAACGGTAGAGATTGTTGATGAAAGTTCTTAATGCTTTGCTTAATCACCTAGTTTCGAGAAATTAGTAATTAGGGTTTAAGTAAAAGAAAAGATTTCTTTTGAAAGATTCAATCCAGATAAAAGACTTCTAGATCTAGGTATTGTGTTAATTACTTCAAGAGTCAAGCAACTGTGTTTAATGATACCTTTGATGAAATCTATTCCTTAAAACAACTCTTAGTTAATATTTTCCATATCTTGATCACTTTTATTTGTTTTCTTAGATTAGTTTAGCCTAAGTGTCATTACAGTTTGGTTCTCTAAAAAAAATTAGAACGGTGTCTAAATAGCTAAAAAGATAATCAAACCAATTCCCTGAGGACGATACTAGGACTTACAAGTCGTTTTAACTATATTATAACTTGACTAGTACACTTGCGGTAACATGGACTTTACGCATCAGTGTGTGTGTGCTTAGTCAATCCTATCTAGGTCTTTACAAGCTGGGGAAAGTTTTATTTCAACCCTCAGCTCGTTTTCCCCCTACGTTGGCTCGAAGGCTTAAGAGTCAAGCTTCCTAAACTAAAAGTGGCAATGAAACACTTAAGGGAACCAAACTTTTTATTGCTTTTGATTTGCTCTTTTCTTTCTTTTTTTTCTTTTTTTTTTTATATACACAAAAGAGGAAACCTTATCTAGACCACGCTACCTTTGTTTTAGCTTGCCCACACAGGTTATGTGAATGACATCCAACTACGAGCAACATATCCTTTAAAGGTGCCTAAGCTTACTCATTCCTCAGGGACACTTTCGGCGCAAGAGAAATCACAAGTTACCTGATCGCTCCTGGCTACTCGCACCCCCGAGAAAGAGGAGTAATCCCCCTTTAAAAATATCATACAGACTCTCTTTTACTCTACAACAAGCTTTGCCTTTTATAACTTTCTTTTATTTACTTTACATTAGGCTTTTACTTTACAACAAAAGTTTGGCAAAAACCTAAACATGCATTACTAAATTGAGCTTCATTTACTTAAAACTATCACCTAGGCCTTTCGGGGTGACAAGAAGCATACAAACCAAATAGCTCAATCCGAAGCCTTCAAAACCACAGATAAGACGGCTACGTGCTCAAGAGTGCAAGGGAATCAAGAAAATTTTTTAAATTTAGCCTAAAATTATGCATACATGCTCATGATTCAAAACAAAGTGAATAAAGGTTATCTAAAGCCTATCACAGAATTTTCATCATCACATTACATGCAACATAATCATCATATCATCAAATAAACCACAAGGTTCGAGCTCAGGTGCTCAAGGACATGCCAGACGTGCACATATACCCCACCCCCAACCTAAAATGATATATTATCCCCAATGTATCTTTGATCAGCTCAGAAAAGTAATAAAGACAAAGGAACAAGAAACCTCCCCTGTAGGCATTTTCGTGCACAGATCTTTGAGGTGTGGTAGAAGGGCTCGCCTCTCCAAATGATGTTGTTCTTCTTTTAAGGGGTCCCTAAAAGAAAAAAAAAAAAAAGCTAATCTAGGAAAGCAAAAGAAGAAAGCAGTAAATTTGTTCACTTGGCTCCCTCCAGGAAAGGCAAATTTTTAATGTTGGTTGCTCGACGTGACTTGTCCCCTTTCAAGTATAAAGAAATTCTTGTATTTCTCTGGTCCTTTCATGGATGAGTTGATATAGCCCGATAAGGCTATAAGGCTTTTCATCTTTTGAAGAGAACCATACAGGTCAAATTTAGTATTTTTGAAATTAGGCACAAAAGGTAAAAAGAAAGAATGAAAAGACTCAAATGAACTAAAGAGTCTAAAGAAAGAAAAGACACAATAGACTTTTGAGAGCAAGAAGAAGAAAATTAGAAAATATACGAAATATCGGATGACAGAACAGGGCAAGGTCTTTCAACCTCTAACTCTATCACCTAGGATTCGTCATGTGTAAGCTCAGGTTGTTCTTCCACCTCGACTACTAGTGTCCATGGCATGGGGCCTTCGTCATCCTCCTCGTCATCAAAGTACATTACCTCATGGTGTGGCGCCTCGGTAGTCTCGAGGATTTAGTGTTGCAGCTTGAACTCCTCCAATCTCCTGATTGAGTCAGTAATCTGAGTAAGCTAGTCACTCAGACGCTGCATCTCGGCCCTAGTCTCCGTTACAACTCGAAGATTGTCCTACTAGATATAAAGAAAATCCTCCTGAATGTGGGAACATTCCTACTGCAAAGAGAATTGACGAGTCAATTCCTTAACTATATCCTCTAAAGACATACCTAAGTTAGCTTCTTCAGCAAACTCTGGTGGCTCGATGATGGCGGGGTAATAGCAGTACTATGGTTGTGCATGAGAATTACCATAGCCATAGGAATGAGCGGTGCATCCGGGATGCGTGTAAGCCTCGACTTCCCAATGGCTATAGTGACTCCCCAAGGCATGGCTCGTTAGCATCGGGCCACTTTGCAGTTGTCTTTGAGCTGACAGTCGAACGGAGGAGATAAGATCACCAAGCATGCTTTTTGAAATCAGAAATCTGCTTGACCTCTTCTTCTTTCTGTTCGACAACTTGCCTTATGCATCATGCATAGTACATACTGTGTACTGAAAAGTGCTTGAAAAGTGCTTTTTATTCTCTTAAATTAAGGGAATTTATATTAGATTTCACTTGTTTGCTAGTGATTTTCAGGTCAAAATAAAGAAAATAAGAATCGAAAGCCAAAAGAACCAAATCGAGAAAAAATCTAGCGAAAAAGAGAAGAAATACACAAAACTGCCAAAAAACAAGGCAGCGCCGCGATGCCGGTTCGGCACTGCTCGCGGCGCTGCCGGGACGCTTTTCCCGAGAGCAGCCTCCGACTTCAGCGCAATAGCATCAAAGGTAGGATATTATGACCCACAGTGCAGCAACGCCATTCAGCAGCATGGCAGCGCCACCATTAGATGTCAGTCATCGTCGCGGTGCCATCTTTTGTAATTTGAAGAATCTATATTTTTGGAAATAATTTTGGGTGGCCAACTTTATAAATTAGAGGCCAGCAACCCTAAACATCAATCTACACACCAAGAGACACAAGAAGAAGAGAATTAAGAGAGAATTCATTAGAGACTCCAAAGAACGAGTTAGCTGCAAGGAAGAGAGAAGAGTTTGAGAGAGATTCATGGTGTCGTTCGAGTTTCCAACGTGAAGACCAAGGACATCTTGACGGTTCCTCCTCAACCAAGAGCTTCTTTTCAGTAGAGTTTTCCTTTCTTTACACTCTTTCTTTGCTTATATTGTTGTGAACATGTTGCTTAAAGTTATGAGTGGCTAAACTCTTTAGTTTTAGGGTATTGATGAATTGTTTATGAAGTTATGTTGATATTGTAGACTATTAATAGTTTTGTTGTAATGATTATGTTTTTCATTGTTATTGTGTTTAATTCTTGTTTATTGTCCATGATTGAATGTTAGGTTAGATATATCGTTGAGATAATTGTATGTTTAACGAGATCTATAACAATGAATTGTTGTTAATCTATCATGAAAATAGTTAGGTTAACAATGAAAGTTGCTAAAGACTACTCTTAATGCCATGTAATTTGTACTGATTTCAAGAAATTAGTAATCAATTTAGTTGCATGAGAAAAGGTAGTTTTTTAGAGAAAATAACTTGTATTTATGTTTCTATACTTAAGCATATGAATTACAATGAAATCCATGAACCTTAGAATATTGCATAATGGAGTAAACAAGGAATCTTTACCCTAGAACTCTCGTTGACTCTTGTGTTTTTTATTTAATTGCTTTCCTTTTTAGTCTTTCCTAAATCACAACTCAATATTCGGACTTCACCGTCTTATATTATAACTTGACCCATACATTTGCGGTTAACACAGAAAGTGCGCATCAAGTGTTTGACGTCGTTGCCAGGGATCCCAAGAACGTTTTTTATTGCTTAATATTCATAAGAATTGATAGATCTTAATTTGAGGTGTGTATATTATTTTTTGGTTGATAGTTTTGTTGGTTTATGCCTTGTGATAATACTAACATCCTCTCTCTTAATCCTGAGATTGATAGGACTTATAGAAGGAATCGAAGGGCTCAACACAATCATATCGGGGAGATGGCGGAGGAGATACCAAAGGCAATTTGGGACTACTTCCAACCGACATTACTGGCAAATCAACCCGACATAATGAATGTGCCCATCAATGTCAACAACTTTGAGTTGAAACCAGGGTTGATCCAAGTGGCTAGAGGCTAGCATTTAGAGGAAGAACCAATGAAGATCCTCATAAGCACTTACGGTCTTTCTTAGAGATAAGATCCTCATAAGCATTTAGGGTCTTTCTTAGAGATATGTGGAAAGGTAAAGATGAATGGTGTTTCTAACGATGCTATCAAACTAAGACTTTTTCCTTTCTCTTTACAGGACTGAGCAAAAGATTGGTTGGAAACCATTCCTCCAAATAGTATCACTACATGGGAGATTTTGGCTCAAGCTTTCTTGAACAAGTATTTTCCACCGACTAAATCCAAAAGGCTAAGAACGGAGATTAGAACATTCCGCCAACTTGGGATGAACAACTATATGAGGCTTGGGAAAGGTATAAGGATATCTTGAGGAGATGCCCTCAATATGGCTACCCGAATTGGTTGCAAATTCAACTCTTCTACATGGATTATCAAGCTCAACCAAGTCCATCCTAAATGCCACCGCTGGAGGATCAATTTTCTCCAAGAATGCTCAAGAGGCCTATACCATACTAGAAGACTTGGCCACTACATCTTACAATTGGCCATACGAACAGTCTTCTCCAATCATCCCAAAAGCCACTGGACGGTATAAGGTAGATGAGGTAAACTCTCTAAAAGTTCAATTAGCTAATCTCACTAATACTTTATCTAAATTGTCTCGAGGAAGCCAAGCCCAAGCAAGTCCATCATCCATAGCTTCCCTTGCGACCATGGCAAATCAACATCGAGGACGACCACATTGGAGGACATAATGCTTGATTTTGTCAAAGAGTCAAGATCGAGGACGACCACATTGGAGAATTTGATCCAAGCTATAGCAAGCACCGTTCAAAGCCAAGGTAAGGCAATTCAAAGCTTCGAGGTTCAACTTAGTCAAATGGCCACATCTCTCCACACAATACAAAAGGTAAGTTTCTAAGTTGTTTGGAGAAAAAACCCAAGGAGGAATGCAATGCCATAACCTTAAGGAGTGGCAAGGAGTTGAACAAGCACATCATGATAGATGATGATAAGCCTCCACAAGAAGAGGATGAAGCATCATAAAGGATGCTCCAATAAAAAAAGAGAGTGCACCTAAGGAAAAGGAGAAATCACAAACCAACATAGGGAGTACTTCTAACTCTACTTCTTTTATCCCTAACACTTTACCTTTTCCTCACAGATTTCAAAAGAAAAAGGTTGATGCTAAATTTTCTAAATTCTTAGACATATTCAAAAAGTTGGAAATTAACCTTCCATTTGTAGAGGCATTAGAACAAATGCCTAAGTATGCCAAGTTCATGAAGGAGGTGTTGTCTAAGAAGAAGATGTATAAAGATTACGAAACGGTTGTACTAACCGAAGAATGTAGTGCAGTACTACAAAAGAAGTTGCCTCCAAAATTAAAAGATCCAGGGAGTTTCTGTGTCACACCCCCTCCCGAACTATCCTCCATAACCCGAAAAGAGATGTGAAGACAGCAGTTACTGACTACCCTGTCACGTAACCCACTGTCAACCTCACTATCCACATGCTCTTGACAAACCTCGACTTCGATCGGCAACGGGAACTGTCATGCTACCTGAAAATGGAAAACATTTAAAAAGGATGAGCTAACGGCTCAGTGAGTAACGGTTTTCTAAAAACAATATAATTTAACTATAAAACCGATCAAACTCGCATTAAACATAACACTTCAAATCATAATAAACTATACTCCATTACCATTGTGAAATCATGTTTGCCCGTTTAGGGTTACATACTCAAAAATCTTGTTCTTATAATATTCTTTTTCCTAGTTGAGGCGGAGCAATGCTCAACGCTCCGCAACGTCGATTTTTCCTTAGCTAAGTGGACTAATCTCAACACATCAGCGTCGTACATACCTCTATGTGCACATAGGTACCAAAATCCGGGCCGCCCTCAATGCTTTCTACGAATCCCTGAGCATTGGGGTCCCATTTCTATATCCAGGTTACCCATATACCTTCTACAAGTCCCTGAGCATTGCGTACCTTTATAATATAACAGCTACCCTTTGGCCTTCTCCATGTCCCTGAGCCTCGGGTGCCTTTTCTAGTTTAATATAACACAATACATAATTTTGGAACATTGTATCAATAACCCTTGAATTAACCGTTTCCAAATCTCACCTCTTCAGCATGCAAATTTCAATTTCCAGTTTTAATATAAACTACATGCTTTTCATAAAGTTCATTTTCAAATCTTTCTTGACATCATATAATATCATGTTTTTCAGAAAAGTCATGAGAACCAATAACATAAATCCCATGCATTTTATAACTCATAGCAAGTATCCAGCATTCTCATAGTTTACAAGTAAAACGCATACACATGTCTCTAAACGCATGCTCATGTTTCTAAACGCATGCTCATGTCTATAAATCTCATATTCGTATGCCTTACATATATGAAAATGTATGCATTATTTTATTCAAACCTCGTAGAATTACATTCATAAAGAACTCATTTATTTTTATAAAACGCAGGTGTTACTCACCTGTACTTGTCGAAGAATACTTCTTTTTCCTTTCCTCTATTTCCTCCTCCCGAGCTTTTTGGACGCATTGTTTTAACTCTAGAATGCAAGGCTCCATTTTCCTCTGTCAGCTTGGTTGAACGCAACCCTGCCCTTCAACGCAAGGTTGGTAACGCAAGGCTGATTATTTCCGCAAAGTGCATCCCGACTCTTCTTACTTCCCTTCCAGACGCGTCGTCCTCTCTTGGAAGCAAGGTTCATCATGAACGCATCATCTAACTTTGGACGCCGCGTTCACCTTGGACATTATGTTTGTCCTCAATGCATAGCCGACCCTTTTTAACACCAGACAACTTCTTTACATAAAATAACTAAGTTGTCGAATACCTTCTTTCTTGGCTGCATACTCCTACCACAGACGTTCTTGTTGTCTTCTTCTTCTCTTTTCTCTCTAGAATTCTTCTTTAAGAGTCATCAGTCGCTCCTTTTCCCTCAAAGTTCTATTTATAGGAAGCTTGCCATCCAACTTCTTCTCTCCTTGTGCCACTTGTTTGTCACATGTCACGCTGCATGCTTAATTAACCATGCATTAGTCCAAGTGCCACCTTGCATGGAACACTTAACATGCCTTTAACACCTCCTACTGATAAGGTGTCAAATCTATACAAAGCAACCTGGCCTTATAAACTTATTTTATGCGTCCAACATTTTCCAACAGATAACCATTTATTCAACACAACGCCCTCATGCGTTCATTAAGCTTCACTACTCATTTTTCTAACTCCCAGCCAACTATACTACTCTTTGACGCATAGAGATAACTCTGTCTTTAACGCATAGAGATCTCAACGCATGACAACCTTACCGACGCATGGTAAGCTAAGTACGTATCTTCCCCTGCCAACGCGGCGACCACTTCAGTTCACAACAACCATTTGAGATCACCTTCAGCGCATAGCGGCACTGTTATAACCCATTGCTTTCACAATGCCACTAGGCATTAATGACAAATGCACAATACTATGCGTTTATACCTCATCGCAACATAGCATGCGTCAAACTCCTTCCTTATATCCATAACAACAACTCCTTCTCAAGTTTTTCCCCTATGCATTGATCCTGATGCATTCACCTTCATCCCGCGTTCAATGACCATCTTCCTATCCTTGAACATTCCTTGATTGCTCCCCAGATTATTCTTTTATCTTTTTCCTTGCACTTAAACTACTTCTCTTAAGGATAGATTAGCATGCGTCCACCACATGCACCAGTTTTTATGTTTACTTCACAAACTTTTTCAACACTTCACAACTTAACTTTATTCTTTTCTTGCTTATCCGCTTCACTTCTTTCCATTCTCGGTTTACTTCCATGCGTCCACCCTTACCATGCGTTACCTAGCCCTGACCATGCGTCCAACATGGTCTTTTACCTCTTTTCTTTATAAATTTTTCAACACATCGTTTCTTAAAAAGTAGGGTGTGACATTCTCTATCTCTGGTCACTTAGGCAATAATTTGGTTACTAAAGCGCTTTGTGATCTTGGAACTTCCATTAACTTAATGCCTTTATCCATGCATGTTTAGGAAGCTCGATGGTAAGAGGTGCAACCAACTACCATATCCTTGCTTTTGGCCGATCGATCATTTTTTTGTCCCTACGGCATTGTGGAGGATGTGTTGGTCAAGGTGGGCAAGTTTATCTTCCCGACAGACTTTGTGATACTAAACATGGAAGAAGATGGCAAATTCCCCATAATTCTTGGGAGACCTTTCTTGGCCACTGGAAGGGCCCTCATCGATGTGCAAGATGGAAAGCTCACATTTCATCTTAACGATGAGGAGGTAACATTCAACATCTATAAAGCCCTTGAGTATTCGGATGAGAAAAGATATGAGCATCATATGAGCTAAGCACAAAGGTAACATCGCCCCCTTCTTCTAGTAAGAGATTTATACATGATGATCCTCCTTTGAGTGGTAAGACTAATGTCATGCTTGATGTTAAATTAGAAAATCCTATGATGCATGTTTCTAGTTGTGAAAATGCTCCTAGTTCTTCTTACATGCCTCCAAAATCTAAAATGAATTATGAACAAATTATGAAGAAGCATGTTAAAAATGAAGTGGTGAGTCCGGTAAAATCTAATAAAGATGACTCACTAATAATACTCGATTACATTAGAAAAGATGATGTCCAACTTGACAATGAATTATTGACCAACCTACTAAATGTTAATGAATATGTTTATGAGTGTCAATGTGGGCGAAAACTAAAAGTTCAAGGTGATCCAACGCATCAAATGAAGAAACTACCTTGGGATCAGCCATGACTTGTGAGCCCCATCTAGCTAGAAGATGTTAAACCAAGCGCTTGTTGGGAGGCAACCCAATTTTATTGCTTTCTTTATTTTTTCTTTTTATTTTTTTTTTAATAATCTTAGAGTCACTCATATGCTTAATTTTTAGAATCTTGGTTCATCACAAAAAGTACTCCTTACACCAGGCCTGTTTGGTGGTTTCCCGCTTACTCCCAGGCTAGTTCTTTCTTTGTTCGATGCTCTTATGCATTGGGGACAATGCATGATTCTAAGTTTGGGGTGGAAGGTGTCACTTGTACTTTTGTGTGTTTTCTTATCCTGCTATGCATGTTTGAGAGGTTTTAATGATCAATTGCATGTTAATGAAATTTCGAAAACTTTTGAAAATTTTGGAGATTTCAAAGTTAATGGGAATTTTTTTTATGGTTGTGTGCTTTGATGTTGATTGCCCATGATGAGATTCAAATTTGCATGATAGATGACTTATTGTGAAAATAGGATAACATTATCTTGAGTTAAATTCATTTAAGTCCCTTTTAAAATCTCCCATATTCTTGAGCACGTAGCCACTTTAATTTAGAATCTTTAACTGAAAAAAGGATTAAGTTTGTAATCTTAGACTAAGGAAAAAGGAAAGAGTATACATGCCTTTGAGAAAAAAAAGAAGTGCACACAAAAATTTATGAGCTTTACATGTCTATCCTTTTAAATGTTAAACTTGTAATGAGTATGCATGGATGGGGGTAAAAAGACCTGCCTTTGCTGTGATCAGTAAAGACACCTGGGAATTGACTAGGTACGAGTCCCTACAGTGAATGTGTGAAAGCTAATGCCCTTAGGTAAAAGAATGCAAGTTTAAGGCCCATGAAAAAAATATGTTTGAATGGCACCTTAGTGGACATATTACTCACTTGAAATGTGTGGATGCTTGAAAATTGGTGCATGAGCTAGAAGTAGGGGGAAAACTAAGGAAGGTCTCTTAAGTCCCAATTTGAGTTTTAGTATTTTAAATTGAACAAGGCTTACACAACACATGGGAGATAGCAAGATTTGGCTTTGAATGACTATACCAATACAGGTATGCTTGCATGTTTCTACTTAAGCTCTTAGATGCTATTCTTTGAGACATGAGTTGATTGCACATTTCCTCATCTAAACTCCCTTTATTTGATTCTATTCTTTGCTCGGACCTAGCAAATCTCTAAGTTTCTGGTGGTGAAAAGCGCTTAAAAAGTGCTTTCTATTCTCTCAAATTAAGGAAGTTTATATTAGATTTCACTTGTTTGCTAGTATTTTTTAGGTCAAAATAAAGAAAACTAGAAGTGAAAGCCAAAATCCAACGAAAAAAAGAAGAAAAGTACAAAACTACCAAAAATAGGGCAGCGTCGCGACACTTTTTCTCGAGAGCGGCCTTCAACTTCAATACCGTCGCGGTGCTGTAGCATGACGCCGAGGGTAGGCTTTCATGACAGGCAGGGCGGTGATGCAATCCTATAGTGCGGCGGCGCCAGTCTTTGGTGACGGACAGCACAGCGGCGCTATTGACCAGCAATGCGGCGTCAGTTTTCCATATTTGAAAAATCTATATGTTTGGAAAGAATTTTGGGTGGCCAACTCTATAAATTGGAGGGTTTCCAGCAACCCTATACATCAAGAAATCAGAGAGAAACACACCAAAAGAGTCTCAAAGAGTGAGTTTGCAGCAAGAAAGAGAGAAGAGAGTTCGAGAGAGAGTTTGGTGCTGTTCAAGTTCCCAACAGGATGACCGAAGGACATCTTGCCAGTTCCTCCTAAATCAAGTGCTTCTTCTTAGTAGAGTTTTCTTTTCTGTACATTATTTCTATGCTTAATTTGTTTGTGAACATGTTGCTTAAAGCTATGAGTGGCTAAACTCTTTAGTTTTAGGGTATTGATGAATTGTTTATGAAGTTATGATGATATTGTAGACTATTTATGGTTTTGTTGTGATGATTATGCTTTTCATTGTTATTGTGCTTAATTCTTGTCGATTTGCCATCCTTGAATGTTAGGTTAGATGTATGATTAGGAGATTGTATGTCTAACTAGATCGATAATAATGAATTGTTGTTAATCTATCATGAAAATAGTTAGGTTAACAACAAAAGTTGCTAAAGACTACTCTTAATGCCATGTAATTTGTATTGGTTTCAAGAAATTAGTAATCAATTGAGTTGCATGAGAAAAGGTTGTTTTTTAGAGAAAATAATTTGGATTTATGTTTCTAGACTTAAGCATATGAATTGCAATGAAATCCATGAACCCTAGAATATTGCATATTGGAGTAAGCAAGAATTCTATACACTAGAACTCTCTTTGACTCTTGTGTTTCTTATTTACTTGCTTTTCTTTTTAAGGTTTTCAAAATCACAACTTAAATCCCAATCCTCAAATAAAATTGATTCAATTTTAAAATAGCTAAGTAACTTAAACCTTCACAATTGGATCCTCAGTGGAACGATATTCGGACTTCACCATCTTATATTATAACTTGACCAGTACACTTGCGATTAGCAAGGAAAGTGCGCATCAAACACGGAAAGTGCGCATCATGTACTCCATTAGCCATGATAACCTGACACAAGAAAGAAAACAAATTAAAAGTAAATGAAACAAAAAATGACACAGTCCAAGGCAACGAAGCCATTTTGATAGAAAAGGTTTCTTTTCTTCAGGCGTCGTTGTATTCCAAAAGAGAAACCCCTATCAAAAGAAATTTATAATATCGAATCCTACTCCTATTACTACGATGGCGTAGTAACAATGGAAAATCCGGGTCCTAATTAGGTTAAATAGCGATCAATGAAGGGCAAGAACATGTGCATAAAGCTTTAGAGTTCCAGTGCGCGATTAATTAATGGGAAAGCCCTAGCTTACTTAATCTAATCTTCATTGAACCTAGGTTAAGTATACATTCTAAGCTCATGGACAGCTAATACACCTAGCATGCATACTAAGACCCTTCCTACTTATCGATTTTAAGCATAGACGAACAAGAAGTAAATGGATGAGCAAAATCGATTAGCCAAGACATACATTCAAGGGGAGGGGCATCAATCAATCTAAAAGCATTCATCTAATTGTACACAAGATTGAAAGAATAACAATCATAATATGAAATTTACAAAAATGGAGTCTTAAGAAACTATGTAGGTTTGCTCTCAAGAACAAGAAAACACTTACATCAACATCTTACAAGACAAAGAAAGTATAGGGAAGAGTGTGCAATCCATGATTAAAACCCAAGAAATTAAGAAAAACATAAGCTAAAAGGCTAGAAATATGAAGAAGAAGAAGAAAATTTGGTGAACTCCTCGCCCTCCATGAAATCTCGCTTCCCTTTGCTCTAAAAACAAAAAGAGTATATATAGAATTGGGCAAAGCGTCGTTGCGCTCTTGGAGAGCGTTGTGGCGCTTTAAGTAGAAGTCAGAGTGTCTACCTAGAGCGTAGCAACTAGGCACTACCCTCGCGCGCACGCCCCTTCGCATATCTGTCAATATCCAAAGTGCAGCTGTGCTCTTGGCATTTTTGCTCCCGAGTCTTCAGCGTAAAGCTGAGTGTAGCTGCACTCTCCAAGGGCATTTTCGTCCTTTTTTGTGTCCTTGAGCTCAAGATGTCTAATTTCACTTCCTGTAGCTCCAAATCAACCCCAAACGACTCATGACAGTCCGAGATGCATGGTTTGTGTAAACCCTACTTTCATTTGTAAGTGTTAAACGTAAGTACGTAGTACCAAAGTCGACTAAGTTGTTTTTCGATCGAAGGAAGAAGGGGAGAAAGCCGAAAGTAATTTGTGGTAAGTTGCATATTTAAGTCATTAAGAGGGAATCGAGCTAAAATTTATCTTGATTATTAAGTGGGGCGTAAAAGCGGATTACTTATTTATTTATTTAGTTATTTATTTATTTAAATTAAAGAGAAAGAAAGAAAAAGAAAGGAAAGGAAAAAGAAAAGAAAAAAAAATTATAAAAAAAAAAGAGAGAGAGAAAAGTGGTAATGGAAGGGAGTTGGGGGTTTAATGTGAAGTGTGTGAGTTTGTTGACAGGTTTTTCTTCCATTTCCAAGCTCAAACTGATTATACTCTTCAGCTGCACGTCGAGGGGTGGTAGAAGAAGAGATCTAGGGCAAAGTCGTGTAGGGTTTTGGCCGGCTTCATGGTAAAATTGAAGCTGAAACAGAAGTTTCATTTACTGTCACGTAGTCTGAGTCAAAGTTTGAAGCTGAAATTTTAAGGTTAGTAAGTTAACCCACTTTCTAACAACTCTTGTCAAGGATGGTTTAGCTGAATATGAAGTGAAACATGTTAAATTTTAGGTGGAACCAACTGGTACGAACTTTTCGAGTGATCTGGAGCAGGGGGAAGTAAATTAGGAATATCTGTCGAACGAAGAGAAGTTTAGCTTTGAAATTTTGAGGTAAGCTCGAAAACATATTTCTCTACAATTTTGTAGAAGGGAGGAAGTTCTAATTCAGGCTGGAATTATGACTTTTAATACCTAGCAGTTCGGGCAGTAGCAAGAATAGTAGCAGAAAGAAGCAGGTCTCACTGGAATGGTTAAGCGTGAAGGAGCGAGAGCGAGACTAGTCTCGCTGGTCAAAATTGTCTCACAAATCTCGCTGGGTTGTCTCACTGGTCTTGCTCCTCCACAGTCTCGCTGGTACTGCTGGTTTTTGGCTTGTTTTGTTAATTTAGTCTCGCTAATGGCTTAAATCTTGATCAATAATGAACTTTTAAATGAAGTATAGCCTCGGTTGATCATTTCTTCATAAAATATAGTCTCAGTGATGGTTTTCTTTATGTAGTTTGGTCTCGGGGATGAATATTAGACATATCTAAAGCTTGTTTCTAATGTAAAAAGGAATGTTAAGGAAATCTAACAAAGGGAAACATATTATTTCAGGCCGAGAGGAGCTAGGAAAGGCATATAACCCGCTTAGAGCCCGGGATGAGTTGTGAGTGACAATTTTATTTTAAAATGAGCTTACTTTAAACAAAACTTTAATGAAATACGATTATGTTTGGAAACATGTATATATGTTTATGCTTTTCATGGGTTTTAATGTGTCGTGAGGATGATTTGCTTGAAAAGAAAAGTATGTATTTTCATGTACGTGCGTATTATATGATTTTTACATTGGAAATCATTTGAAGCATGCTAGTTGTTAAACGAGTATTATTAAAGGCATGCTATTTATTAACTTATGATTTCATGGAAAAGCATTGATGATTATTAATGAATTTGAGAAGATTTGGAAATGTTATAAACTCGTGAACTATTATTATGCTATTTTCAAAGCATATTGTTTTTTAATAATGTTTTGAAATAGCTCCCAATCCTGAAGGACATGGAGAAGGCATGTGGATAGTTGAGATATAGAAATGGTTCCCAATGCTGAAGGACTCGGTGAAGGCATGTGGGCCTGAGTATTGATTACCCCCAATGCTAAAGGACTCGGAGAAGGCATGTGGGCGGCCTAAATCTCATATATGGGACCCGGTATTGAAGGACTCGGAGAAGGTATTCGGGTAACCCAAGATATGATATTTATGTGCACATAAAGGTATGATAGACGCTGTTGTGTTGAGATTACTCCACACAACTAAGGATTTTCGATGTTGGGTGTGTTGAGAATACTCTGCCCCAACTAAGGATGTTTTCGACGTTGAGTAGCGTTGAGCTCCGCTCCGTCTCAACTAAGGAAAATGTTTCGAAATAAACTGAATTCCCGTGAATCTTTTTCTGTGATGAACATATATGTTATAACTTTGAATTGCTACTATTCATGTATTATCATAGAATAACTTCGGTTTGATTAACTTCTGAGTTTTGAGGAAGGTTTTTACTAGATATGTCACTCACTGGGCATCCTAGCTCATACTTTCTTTGTTTTTCTATTTTCTAGGTAGCGAGGGAGTCCGGGGTGCTTAGCCTACGCTGCAACTCGTCTGGGCCTACCGCTACCAGCGTTTGTGAATTTTGAGCATTGTAAATAGTTGAGCCTAAACTTATGTTGTACATATAGAGGTTTAAGAGTGATAAGCACTTGAAAAGTGTTTTCTATCCTCTCAAATTAAGGGAGTTTATATTAGATTTCACTTGGTTGCTAGTGGTTTTCAGGTTAAAATGAGGAAAATTAGAAGAAAAAACCAAAAGATCAAACCGAGCAAGAATACGGTGAAAACAAGAAGAAAAATTCAAAGTTGCCACAATTGGGGCAGCGTCGTGGCACTAAAACCCGAGAGCAAAGATGCGAAACACAGTCACGGCGCCGCGGCGCTGGTCGCCAGTTTCCTTTTTCGAAAAAATTTATTTTTGAAAGATTTTTTGGGTGGTCAACTCTATAAATTTAGGGGTTTTTCAGCAACCCTAATCATCAATTAAAACACGAAATTACAGACCAAAAAAGTCACAAGAAGGAGAGAATTGAGTGAGCGTTCATAAAAGAGTTCAAAAAGTGAGTTAGTTGCAAGGAAGAGGAAAATAGTTCAAGAGAGTCGTGGTGCCATTCGAATTCCGACGTGAGAGCCAAGGAGATCGTGACGATGCTACCTCAATCAAGAGCCTCTTTTCAGAAGAGTTTCCCTTTCTTTACACTATTTCTTTGTTTAGTTTCTTTAAACATGTTGCTTCAAGCTATGAGTGCCTAAGCTCTTTAGTTTTAGGGTCTTGATGATTTGTTTATGAATTCATGTTGATATTGTAGACTTTCATGGTTTTGTTGGAATGATTATGCTTTTCATTGTTATTGTGTTTAATTCTTGTGGATTGGCCATCCTCACATGTTAGGTTAGATGTATGATTGAGAGATTGTATGTTTAACTTGATCCATAACAATGAATTGTTGTTAATCTAACACGAGAGTAGTTAGGTTGACAATAAAAGTTGCTAAAGACTATTCTTAATGTCATGTAATTTGTATTTGGTTTCAAGAGATTAGTAATCAATCGAGCTGCATGAGAAAGGGTTGTTTTTTAGAGAAAATAACTTCGAATTAAGTTTCTAAACTTAGGCATATGAATTACAATAAAATCCATGAAATCTATAATATTGCATGATGAAATAAACAAGGATTCATTACCCTAGAACTCTCTTTGACTCTTGTGTTTCTCACTTTATTACTTTCCTTATTTGGTTTATATTTTCCTTAACTCACAATATTAATTCCAATCCTCAAATAAAATTGATTCAACTCTTGAATAGCTAAGTAACTTAAACCTTCACAATTGGATCTCTAGTGGAACGATATTCAAACTTCACTGTCTTATATTATAAATTGACCCGTACACTTGCGGTTAACACTTAAAGTGACGCATCAAAGAGCGATGTGATGAACCTATGTAAATCTTTGGTTTTGAGTGTAAATCGATGTCTGTATGTTAGCTTAACCCTAGTTAAAGTATGTTGTTTAATCCTTAAAACTGTTTATTAAGTAAAGGTCAAGGTATAAGGTTGATAGGGGATGCCGTAAAAGGGTTGGTGTCCACTGTCCTTACACTTTCTCTTAGGTTAGGGTAACTGGGAGGGGGTGTGATAATTTGCTCGAATTCCTACAAAAATAGACATTTAAGCACATTATACTAGACAAGCAAGTGAGATTAGAGACTTAAAAATAGCTCTTTTCGAGAGCTATCACTAGGATAGATAAGAAATTTGAACTCTCACATCCTCCCTTAGGAAGGTATTTGAATGGGTCAATATCAAGGTGAATGGAGAAAGTGTTTATAGTAAGTGGGAAAATGACGTGTGTCAACACATCCTGCGGTCTCCTTCATTAGTTCATAATTTTTTTTCCATGCTCGACCTTGTGGTGCCCTGGGAGCATCCGCATTAGGAAGGTGTTTGCATAGAAAATGGACAAAATGAACTCCAGAAATGGATAAGATCATTATAGTCAATTGCACCAATATTGTTGTAATGACCTGACCCTTACATAACAAGGTCAAACCGCTCCTACATGTATACCTAAACTTTTCTACCATGAGATGAGTTTTGGTAAAAAAATTTTAAAGTAAACGTCAAAACTTTTATTAGTTAAGCAAAAACTTTACAAAAAGCTTCTTTTACAAGACACCAGGATCCATAAAATGTTAGCGTAGTGGAACAAAATGCATATATGACCAAAATGGTGAGTTTGATGGTCCACTTCAATGTGGTAGAAATGAAAGGGGTTGTTATAGACGAGTCTAGCCAGGTAAGCTTTATTCTGGAAACTTTAACTGAGAGCTTCCTTCAGTTTTGCAGCAATGTTGTGATGAACAAGATAGAGTATACCCTTACCACCTTTATTAACAAGCTACATACATACAAATCTTTAATGAAGGTTAAAGGTTAGAAAGGGGAGGCAAATGTTGCCTTCTCTAACAAAAGTTTCCACAGAGGTTCGACCTCTAGGGTGAAGTTTGTACCTTCTTGTTCTGGATCAAAGAAGTGGAAGAAGAAGAAAGGTGGAAAGGTGAATAAAGCTACCTTTGCTATTGCTGCTGCCCAGAATGGCAAGAAAGCCAAGGTTGCAAAGGGAATTTGTTTTCATTGCAACCAAGATGGGTGATTTCACCGTAAAAGTGCTATTTTTCCTAGCTTAATTCGGGCTCGTTCTTAGATTTATGTGTTTATTATGCTATTTTAGAGGAATTCGAGCAAATCATGCATAATGGAGCATTATGAGCATTCGAGGTTGATTTAGAGTTATTAAAAGTGAAATCGGGCACCCAGAGCTCAAAGACATGAAAATTATGAAAATGCCTCTAAGGCAAGCATAGAGCAGAGTGTAGCTACGTTGTGCTCTACGCTTAAAGGCAGAGCGAAAAAATGGCGAGACTACAGCAACGCTCTAAATTTTGACGAAAGTGTAACGCGCGCGCGAGCATAGCGACGCTGTTTGGCTTTCGACCCTCAATCCAATTTTCTCTTATCCTCTTCTCGTTTCCTCTGTACTTTTCCATTTTTGGTGTGTTGGATGATTGTAAAGCTCAGCTTGGATCGATCTCGTGGCCAAGATAAGTTGCTAGCTTAGGTCTACATGAAACCCAAGGATCATTTTTAGGATTTTTGTTCTTAATATATATTTCTCTTTGATTTCTTGTGGTTCTTGAATGTGATTAAATTCCTAGGCTTAGATCTATGATAGGCTTGATCAACCATCGTTCATCCTTTGATTGCTAGAGATTAGGAATGCTCTAATGTGTTTTTAGTCTCAAATGGGCAAGGGTTAAAGCATGCTTGGGTTGTGAAATTAGGTTGATTATAATAATCTTTTCACAAACATTGCATGATCAACTATTTCAAGAATGTTATCGATTAATAACTTAGGGCTATCCAAGTTATTAACCGACTTAGTAAACCCTTCGAGCTTAATGCGATTGTTTGCTTATTATGGACGCTATCGAACCCAAACAACTAAGCAATTAGTCTAATTAAGAAATTAATGGAAGTGAATGTGAGATTTCTACGGCCGCTATCGAACATAATTAATTGAGCATATGTTTTAATTAAAGTGGTTAATTAGTAATTAGGGCGCTTGTTCTAGGCTTTTCGAGCAAGTTGGTTAAGCACATTAAATTGAGAGAGATAATCCTAAGTAATCCTATGATAAATCAAACATCGGGTGGATCCTAAGTCTTGAGTTAGGCGTTTTCTTTTACTTTTTATGCACTTTTATTTTCTTGCAATTTATATTCCTGCACTCATTGAAACAAAAACCCCAACTTTAACTACTTTCCATAGACCCATTTAGATTAGAGAGATCGTATCTTAGGCTTCTTGTGGTTCTACCCCAGACTTGCTGCCTGTGCTACTCAGTAATATAAGTTATTGGTTCGGTGAATGATAAATTTTATTCGATTGATGGAGAATAGGCACTGGAAACAAAACTGCCGAATGTATTTGGCAAAGAAGAAGAAGGCCAAAGAAGATAAATACGATTTACTAGTTTTGGAGATCTGTTTAGTGGAAATGACGATACTACTTGGATACTTGATTGGCGAGCCACTAACCATGTTTGTTCTTCTTTACAGAGAACTAGTTCCTGGCAACAGTTGAAGGCTGGAGACATGCTTTGCGAGTTGGGACACGCAGGTCATCTCGGTATTGCAGTTGGGAGCTTGAAATTATTTTTCAATTATAAATTTATTTTCTTAGTCAATGTTTATTTTGTTCCTAATTTCAAAAGGAACTTAATTTTATACATGATACAAGCCTATAGAGTTAGAAAACTTTTGAGGCAGAAAAGTTGGACTTGTGGAGTTAGCCGAATTTGGCTCTGTGAGGAGGCAATATGCATTGAAGGTATGGTGAGGAAGAAAAAGTGTCTGAGCAAACTTGTGTTTTGGGATGAGAATAAATCATAGGTGAGTTTGAGAGAAAACCACAATAAATGATTTCTCGAGTCTTGGAGTACAAGGAGGCAAATAAGTTAAGAAATTTTCTAAGTGTCACAACTATGCTTAAAAAGAATAGGCATGGACACATAGACCTAGGAAAGGAAGGAAAAAATTTACTAAGTGTTGAAGAAGGTGGAGTTGGTAGCATAGTTGGATGATAGTTGTGAGTTGAACACATCATTTTGGGAAAAATCATCATGATGGACGCATAGTATATGAGCTCAATGCATGGTGGAGTATTTTGAGGAGAATTTTGAGTAAGTGTTAAGGTGTTGAAAGGAATCTCAAGTCATAGAGGGGAACGTTGAATGTTCATTGTAAGAAAAGGAATCTCACCCATTCTAAGAGTTGAACACATAAGGCATACTCCAGAGAAGTTTCAGCTAAATGTTGGGTGACTTTGGTAGTTAAGAAACAACCCTAAGGAAGAAAAGGAAGGTTTGGACGCATACCTTGTAGATTTGGGAGGAAATGGTTAAGTGTTGAATGATTGAAGTTGGGAGCAAAGTAAGTGTATGTAAGAAAGGAACTGTGGAATGCATAGGATGGAAAAGTTGGAAACATAGGCTTGGAAAGGACACCATGGATGCAGAAGGAAGAGTTAACAAGGAGTCCATGGAGGTATGTGGGGGGCTTGGATGCATGACCCAAGAAAATCAACATGTGGATGCATAATAGGGTTGGAAAGGAAAATTTGGCTAATTGTAGACAGGTTGGAAGAAGAAAAAATGACAAAAATTTGGCTAAGTGTAGACAGGTTGGAAGAAGAAAAGAGGACAAAAGAGATCATACTCCAAAAACACTCAAGTAGGATGCATAGGAAAAGAGAGTTAGACGCATGGCTCATCTCCTGGGGCCTAAGTTGGATGCATAGTTGGGAAAATATTGTGCTAAGTGGCTTCATTGGAGTCTAACACATCATAAGTAGGAGATGTTGTAAACCCTATTTTCATTTGTAAGTACTAAACGTAAGTACGTAGTATCATTGTGGACTTATTTCTTTTCTCTCTTGTAGATCGAAGGAAGAAGTGAAGAAAGTCGAAAATATTTTTGGTAAGTTGAATTCTAAATCATTACGGTAAATTGAGTTTAGGATCTACTTTGTTTATTAATTAAAAAGCAAAAGTTAGATTTTAGAAATAGAAAGGGAGAAGAAGGAAGAAAAAAATGGAAGGAGGAAAAGAAAAAAAAAAAAAAAAAAAAAAAAAGAAGAAGAAAGAAGAGAAAAGAAGAGAAAAAGGGAAAAAGAGAAAAAAAAAAGAAAGAAAAGAAAAGGAAAGAAATGCTGGTAGTGGAAAGGTTGTCGGTTGAAGATTTTATTGGTTTATTAAGATAAGGAAGCCAACTGATTTTCCATTTCTTAAAACTCATAACAGACCTAAATCCATAGCTGAGTGTCAAGGGGAGGAGGAAGAAGAAGTCTAGGGCAAATTGGAGTAGATTTCTGGTCGAATTCGTGGTGCAATTAAAGCTGGAATCGAAGGCTGATCTGGTGTCGCACAGTCTAAGAAAAATCTGGTGTTTGGTGAATAGAGAGCTGAAGAGGCCAAGTGTGAATCTGAAATTTTGAGGTTAGTAAATTAATTCAATTATTGACAACTTTTGTGAAGGATGGTTAAGTTGAATGTGAAGAGAAATAGGTTTAATTTTAGGTGGAAATAACTGATACAGATTCCTCAAGTGATCTGAAGCATGATGAAGTAAATTGGAATATCTGTAGAATGAAGAAGAGTTAGTCCTTAAAAGTTTGAGGTAAGTTAGAAAACACATTTCTCTAAAAGTTTGTAGAAGGGAAGAAATTCTAATTCGGGCAAGAAATGCAACTTTTAACAGTTAGAAGTGCGAACAATAGCAAAGACAATAGCAGAGGGAGACGATCTTGCTGGAGAGTTGGACGACTCTAGGGTGTGAAGGAGCAAGAGCGAGACAAATCTTGCTGGCTCGCTGGTCGGTTTTGTCTCACAAAGCTGCTGGTCTCGCTAATCGACAGTCTCGCTGGTACAGTTTTGGTATTTTTCTTGAATTCGTTGGTTTAGTCTTGCTAGTGGCCTAAATCCCGTTCATTAGTGAACTCTTTTATGAAATGTTGTCTCCGTGGAGCATTTCCTTTGTGAAAACTAGTCTCAGTAATGGTTTTCTTTATGTAGTAGGGTCTTGGTGGTGAATAATATAAATGTCTAAGGCTTGATTACTATGTAAAAAGGAATTTTAAGGAAATCTAACAAAGGGAAATGTACTATTTCAGGTCGAGAGGAGCTAGGAAAGGCGTATAATCCTTTAAGGGCCCGGGACAAGTTGTGAGTGACAATTTTATTTAAAGTGAGCTTACTTTAAACAAAGTTTTCATGATATATGATTATGTTTAGGAACCTGTTTATACATTTATGTTTTCAGAGTTCTAAATGTGCTGTAACAAATACTGGCTTGAAGAAAACATGTGTTTTCATGTAAATGCATACTATGGTTTAGCATTTGAATTATTTGAAGCATGCTAGTGGTTACTGAGTCTTTACAAAAGGCATGTTATTTATTAATCTATGACTTTAAGGAAGCCTGATGATTGTTAATAAATTTGTGTAAGTTTGAAATGTTTAAACTCGTGAATATTTATTATGTTATTTCCAAAGGATGTTGCTTTCAAATATTGTTTTTGAAAAAGGCTCCCAATGCTAAAGGACTCGGAGAAGGTAATTGGGTAGCCAGGATATAGGAATGGTTCCCAATGTTGAAGGGCTCGGAGAAGGCATGTAGGTAACCTGAGTATAGAGATAACCCCCAATGCTGAAGGACTCTGAGAAGGCATGTGGGTGGCCTAAATCTCGTATATGGGGCCCAGTACTGAAGGACTTGAGAAGGTATTCGGGTAACCTAGGATATGATATCTATGTGCACATAGAGGTATGATAGACACTGTTGTGTTGAGATGACTCCACACAACTAAGGATATTCGACGTTGGGTGTGTCGAGGTTACTCTGCTCCAACTAAGGATGTTTTCAACGTTGAGTAGCGTTGAGCTTTGCTCCGCCTCAACTAAGGAAAATGTTTTTGAAATGTATTGTATTTTCATGGTTTTTCGGAAGTGAAACGTATATGGTATGATATCGCTATTTGAGCATATTTTTCTTGGATATGGGAACGAACTATTGCTATTTATTTATGATCATAAATTGAAAACGATTTTTGATTTATTTCCAAGTTAAAGAAAGGTTTGTACTAAATATGTCACTCACTAGGCAACCTAGCTCATGTTTTCCCTGTTTTTCTGTTTTCCAGGTAGCGAGTGAGTCCGGGGTGCTTAGCCTACACAGCAACTTAGCTGGGCCTACCACCAGTGTCTGTAATCTTTGATCATTGTAAATATTTGATCTTAAACATGCGTTGTACATATAGAGGGTTAAGGAGCGGGAGTTAGTAAACTCATGTAACTTTTAAGTTTGAATGTAAACCAGTAGTTGTATGATTGCTTAAACCTGGTATCTATTGTTGTTCTATCATGTTTGTACCCGCTTGTTAGTTGCTTGAGCATGGTTTAAGGTTGAACAGGTCGACAGTAGATGTCGTCAGAGGGTTGGTGTCTGCTGTCCTCACACTTTCTCATAGGTTAAGAAGGTACTTGGGAGGGGGTGTGACAGGTGTCATGGTGCATGACTAAGTTATCATGCAAAGAAATAAATGTGTGAATGTAAGTTGAGTTTGCATGCATGAAGCCAAGTATGAGGCTCAAGTGTCAACCTATGGAGGTAGGATGACAAAGCTTGTCATCCAACCCCTATAAATAGGGCTAAAAAATTACTTGGTCATTCACTCAAAATCCTTCCGAAACTCATTTGAGGGAAGTTGGGAGCCTTTTAAGGAGGTCCAAGCATCCAAATATTGTGATTAGAAGGAACCTTGCGTCTAACAGAGTGCAACTCTGTGTCCAGGATGTCTGCCCTGTGTCCAACTGAGCTGAGTTAGGAGTTGTAGTGTTGTCTTGTGGCAAACAAAGGGTAACCTTGCGTTCAGAAGATCAACCTTGCGTCCAACTATGAGCTTCATCAAACTCTATAAACAAATGTATAAATAAACTATGCAGGTTTAATATGATTTAGTATTGAATTTGACTATTTAAGTTGGATATGTTAAGTCATAAAAGGAGTATAGGTTGACAGTAGATGTGTAAAAGAGTCGATGTCTGTTGTCCTCACACCTTTTTTTGGGTTAGAAGGGTAACTTGGGAGGGGGTGTGACATATTAAACATTTAGCTACTGACATATTAAACATTTAGCTACAAACTCAGCTATCTCCCATTTCATACCTGACCACCAATAACATTCTTTTAAAGTACGATATATCTTGGTACTATTACCAAGATGCATAGCATACGCCGAACTATGAGCTTCTTCTAATATAATCTTCTTAACATGAGGATCATCAGGCACAAAGACTTTACCATGCTTCACCAATGCTCCATCAACTCTAAACTCATAATTCGTCCTTTGCTGAGCTCTTACTTCTTCTGCCAATCTTCTCAGCACATGATCTTTTAACTACTTCTCTACAATCTCATCAATCAACTTAAGTCTCAATTCGAAGTGTGCGAGAAGACTCTTAGATGAAAGGAATTGAATCCCAGTGGAAGCGTGTGATCGCGTTCTTTGATTTATTGAAAAAATTGAAAATACAAGAAGTAAAGAAAAAGGTTAAGCATCATACTTTTGTAGTTTTCCTTTTCCAAGAGATCTTCCTCGCTATGACTCTGGCAAGGATCCGGTTTGTGGGAACCGCTTCTTTGGAAGAATGGGAAGAAGAATTTTCTTAGAATATTTCTAAGAAAATTGGGAGAATTAGTAGAGGAAGATTTTTAGAGTAATCGTAGAGATTATTCTCTTAGAGGATGTGTTCTATGAAGGTTCCCAAGGGCCCTATTTATAGAACTCTATGGGTTACTCCTAATCCTATTAGAATAAACCCTCTGCATAGATTTTAAATCAAATATTTAATAATATCCAATATTAATAAATATCTACCTAAATAATATCTCATATTAAATGGTTTAAAATATTTAAATCTTATTTAAATATTTATTTTCTGCAGAATCTTTGATTTGGATTTCATCCAAATTAAATAATTAATTATTTGAATCTAATTCAAATCAATTAATTAATTCTCTCTCTATTTATTATTTGCAGAATCTTTAATTTGGATCTCATCCAAATTAAATAATTAATTTTTTGAATCTAATTCAAATTAATTAATTAATTCTCACTCTATTTATTTATATGGATTTTATCCAAATAAATAATTAATTATTTGAATCATATTTAAATAAATTCATTTTTCATATTATAAAGTTATAATTTGGAGCACCTTCAAATAAAATTTATAATAAATCATGCAATTAATTGTATCCAATACAATTAATATTTTCCTTCACAAATTTGAACATTTCAAATTTTTCTTTCAACATAGTTGATCATTGTTGGTTCGTAGTGAGCTAGCAAGGAGACCTTATGTACCTACAGATCAGAAGCTCCAATGATATGAGATTAATCAGCTAAACTCATTAACCACATTAATAAATATTTGTTAACTGTGGGTATACTCCACTAAAGACCCACAGCTACACTCTTCTCACTACAGATATATTCCTTTCTTTATGGATATAGACCAATAATAGCAAATTAGTCATTCACAAGTGTTCGTAACACCAGCTGGGTCAAATTACCGTTTTACCCCTAGGTTAAATCTAAATCCGTAAGTACGAGTGCTCCTCTAATTAACAATCTGTTTATGGTCCAACCATTAAACAACAACTCCTCTTAGGTCAGTGAGAGGGTAGGGCCCTTTGTTCAAGTCTCGGAGACACCACTTAAGGGAACACTTATCTACTTACCTTAAAAATGAGAATGAGTGAATTCCATCTTGTATAATTATGTCCCTAGCTCCCACTCGGTTTTGTCCCTAAGATGGTAGGCATATTGAGTCGGCAAACGACCACTCTCATCCAAACAAATCAAAGGACAGTCCCTCGTGGATAGGAGTTCATAATATACTCAGGATTAAGACTAAGTTGCCTAGGTCATCCTATTGAAATAGAAACCTAACTAATCAATAGAGTTACATCTAGTGATTACTATTTCGTGGTCTGGTCTTATGCAAACTCATTGTATAGGATACCCTCACTCGCATGTCTCCTACACGAACGCGTTAGATCATTGTGTTTTATCAAATACAAAGTGGGTCGTATCCATAGTATCACCAGGATAAGGTACCCAGCCTTATCTTTATACTATAGACCCTTTAGACTATATCTTGAACATTGATCTCCATATGTCCCCACATACAATTCAAGACTCATAAAACAACCTAGGATGTTAGTTTATTGGATTTAGGGCTATTAAGACAAAACAAACAAAAATAATCAATAACGCTTATTGAAGTAACACATCAATAACTCTTTATTAATGATTTAATTACGGTCAAATTATTACATTTACAATCTATGAGTTTTAGGGCATAAAACCCAACACTATACTCCTTAAGTCAATTGTATTAACAAAACCCTGAGCACAATGTGACTTTTTACTCAAGGTATCAGCTACTACATTAGCCTTACCTGGGTGATACTCGATAGTATAGTCATAATACTTTATCAACTCCAACCACCTCCTTTGCCTCATGTTCAACTCTTTATAATAAAAAAATATACTTCAAACTTTTACGACATGTATAGATATGGGACTTTTCACCAAATAAATAATGTCGCTATATCTTTAGAGCCAACACTATAACTGCCAATTCTAAATCATGAGTAGGATAGTTAATCTCATGCGACCTCAACTGCCTTGAACGATAGGTTATCACCTTTCCTTCTTGCATAAGTACACAACCTAAGCCTTTTCATGATGCATCACAGTACACCTCGAACTCCATCCCTAATACTGGAAGTGATAGGATGGGTGTCATCATTAATCTCTTCTTCAATTCCTAGAAACTCCGCTCACAACGATCATCCCACTAGCATTCTTCTTTGTCAAACTTGTGAGTGGTAAATCTATCTTCGAAAATCCCTCAACGAACCTTCTGTAGTAACCTGCCAATCCCAGGAAACTACGAACTTCCTTCACCATTCTAGGTTGTTCCCATTTCACACTAGTTTCAGTCTTTTGAGGATAAAGACTAACACCTGCTGCTGAAACAACATGGCCTAGGAATATTACCGGATCTAACCAAAATTCACACTAATGAAACTTTGCATACAACTTTCGTTCACGCAAAGTTTGTAATATACAAGAACATCGTTAATAAATACTATCGCAAACTGATCAAGATAAGGATAGAATATCCTGTTCATAAGGTCCATAAATGCAACTGGGGCATTTATTAAGCCAAATGGCATCACTAGGAACTCGTAATGCCCATACCTGGTTTTGAATGCTATCTTTGGAATATCAAATTCCTTTACCTTCAATTGATGGTATCCTGATCATAAATCGATCTTCGAAAACACTGAAGCTCCTCTAAGTTGATCAAATAAATCATATATCCTAGTACTTATTACGTATTGTTACCTTATTTAACTGATGATAATCAATACATAATCTTAGTGTATCATCTTTCTTCTTCTCAAACAACACATGTACACCCCATAGGGCAACACTCGGTCTAATGTAACCCTTATCTACCAATTCCTGCAAATGCACCTTTAGTTCCTTCCACCTGGTACTAAGTCAATGGTAAACTCCACCACTCGATTAGGTTGTAACCCTAATAAATCCTCTGGAAACACATCCAGGTACTTATACACCACTAGAACATCCTTAGGCTTTAACTTGATTGGCTTAGTGATAGCACCATAAAAGTGCTATTTTCCCTAGCTTAATTTGGGCTCGTTCATGGATTTTATGTGTTTATTATGTTATTTTATAGGGATTTGAGAAAATCATGCAACTCAGAGCATTATGAGCATTTAGAGTTTCTTTGGAGCTATTAGAAGTGAAAACGGGCACTCGGAGCTTAAAGATATGAAAATTACAAAAGTGCCCCTGGAGCAAGGTGAGAGCATAACGCAGCTACGCTGTGCTCTACACTCAAAGACCGAGAGCGAAAATGTCGAGAGTGCAGATCTGTGGCACGCGCGCGCGCTTGAGCGCAACCCGTAGCATCCCTAAGCTCCAAGTAGGCGCTCTAATTTCTATCTAGAACGTAGCGATGCTCTCTAAGAGCATAGCGACACTCTGCACTTTTTATAAAAGGCAATTTTGCAAAATTAGGTTAGGAAGTTTAGGCTTTCAGCCCCCAATCTAAAATTCTCTTCTTTTCTTCTCCTTCCCCCTGTATTTCTTTATCTTTGGGTGTATTTTTATGGTACTGAAGCTCAGCTTGGACTGATCTCATTGCTAAGGTGAGTTGCTAGCTTAGGTTTAGGTGAAACCCATTGATTAATTTTACGGATTTTTGTTCTTAATATATGTTGGGTTGTATGTCCTAAAACTCGTAGTTTTTGTAAATAGGTGATTTTTAGTACATATGAAGTTATTCAAGTGAATTAATTATTTATCAACTCTAAATCCAATTAAGCTACGAACCCTTGGCTACTATCATGAGTACTTGGACTTTATGTGGAGACGTAAACAGGATCAAGTTCGAGTAAGTAGCCTCAATAGTCTATAGTACATGGATCAGGTTGGGTACCTCTTCCTGGAGACACTATTGAATACGGCCCGCTTCATGATTGTTACAAATATTGTAAAGTGTCATAAATAAAGTGATTCTGATTTGCTCATGTAGAGACATGTGAGCGGGGCTATTCTACATAATGAGATTGTGTAAGACTGACCCTAAAATAATTACTGTTACGTATTAACACCGTTTACGATTAACACTAATTAATTTCACTTATCGATAAGTCAATCCTTCACAGGTTGTTCATAACTTCAGCTAGGTCAAATACCAATTTACCTCTGAGTTACATCTTTTCTCCTCAAGTACCATTGTCCCTCTAATGAACAATTGATTTAGGATCGTTAGAGCTCATGATCTGTAGGTCCATTAGGTCCCTCTACTAGCTCATAAATGGACTAAAATCTTAGATAATGTGGTGAATAAGTTTGAATCATTCAAATCTTGGCTTAAGGAATGAAAGTTAGATATATACGATATATCGACGTTTAATTACGAATTAAACGTACAAATAGAGTTAATTATAATTTTTAAATATAATTTAAATATTAATCATATGAATAGGGATTCATATCGGTTTTTTTTAGAAAAATCGAGATAAGTGGGAAAAATAATATTATTTTATTATTTAATATTAAAATAATATTAAAATAATATTTAATTAATTAAATATTAAATTTTTTTATTTAATTATTTAATTATCTTTTTGAAATTAAAAATCAATTTTAATTCAATTTTGGAAATTTATTGAAAATTGATTTTAAAATTGATTTTTGAAGATTGGATTTTCCCACTAACTAAGCTAGGAGCTTGGTTGTCTTCTTCACAATTAACCAACAAATTAACCATTTTGTGTTGTCAAATTTTTATGCAATTGGATTGCATGTTATTCTTTAATAAATAGAGATGATTTTGACATAAAAATGGTTAAGAATTTTGTGAAATTAAGGGTTAATTTTGCAAAATTCCATCCATTGTTCATCTTCTTCCCAACCTTCATTCTTTCTCAAATTCACCACAAATTTGGATCCCACCATCCAATCTAAGCCTAGAGAATAGTAGAGAAGACTCTTGTGGTGGTCTACAACCAAGTGGTGCTGAAATTCATCAAGAATTGAAGGAGAATTTGGAGCTTCAAGGGTAAGTGTTCTTGAAACTTTGTTTTTTCTTCTTAATTGCATGTTTAATCCTCTAAATTGAGCATCTTAGAGTGAAAATTGATCAAATTAACTTCTGCTGCATGCTCCTTAATCTATCAATATATATTTCTCTTTGATTTCTTGTGGTTCTTAAATGTGATTGAATTGCTATGCTTAGATGCATGATAGGCTTGATCAACCATCATTCATTCTTTGATTGTTAGAGATTAGGAATGCTCTAATGTGTTTTTAATCTCAATTGGGCAAGGGTTAAAGCATGCTTGGGTTGACAAACATTGCATGATTAACTATTACAAGAATGTAATCTATTTGTAACTCTAGTCTATCTAGGTTATTAATCGTCTTAGTTGAACCCTTCGAGCTTAGTGCATTTTTTTTTTTTTGCTTTTTATGGATGCTATCGAACCCAAACAAGTAAGCAATTAGTCTAATTAAGCAATTAATAAAAGTGAATGCGAGATTTCTGTGGCGGCTATCGAACCCAATTAATTAGTAATTAGGGCGCTTGCTCTAGGCTTTTCGGGTAAGTTGGCTAAGCACATTAAATCGAGAGAGATAATCATAAGTAATCTTGGTTATGACTACAGGATAAGCGTTATACTGAATTTTCAGTATTGTAAAAAGAAGCAAGTTTTGAGGTTGGGTAAATTATGTATGTTATGAACTACGGGCGAAAGATTTACTAAGTTGTAAAGTATAATTGATGGGTTAGTTATGTGCAAGTGGTATGAGTAAGCTAGCAGAAGAGGAACCGTACTCCAGTAGTTAATTAATATGGAGTGAGTGGATTCTAAAGATTTAGCTAAGGCTATATAAGAGTAAAGAAAACTCTAGTTGAAAAGAAGATATTGATGAATGTCACACCCCTTCCCGGATTATCCTCCATAACCCGAGAAGAGATGTGAAGACAGCAGTTACCGACTACCCTGTCATATCTGTTTGGAATAAATAATATAAATCTCATTCATTTCAAATACTTTTTCCTTAGTTGAGGCGGAGCAGTGGTTAACGCTCTCAACGTCGATTTTCCTTAGCTGTGTGGAGTAATCTCAACACATCAGCGTCGTATATATATATATTCTTCTATGTGCACATAGATATTATTACTCGGGCTGCCCATATGCCTTCCTTTTATCCTTGAGCATTGGGTCCCATTTCTATTTTCTAGTTACCCATTTGCCTTCATCTAGTCCTTGAGCATTGGGTACCTTTTATAACTCGGGCTGCCCACAATGCCTTCTACGAGTCCTTGAGCATTGGGGTCCCTTTTTAAAGCTTTATAAAACACCATGCTTTTTAGAAATACCATGAATACAAATTTCAATTAATCACCATGCGTTACCCAACATTCTCAAATTTACTATGCATTACTCAGCATTATCAAATTTACTATGCGTTACTCAGTATTCTCAAAGTTACCATGCGTTACCCAGCATTCTCAAGTTTTCAAGTAAAACGCATGCTTCTCAACTGGCTCATATTCTTTTATATATATATAAACGCATTCTCTTAGTTTTATAAACAACATGTTCATATGCTTCATATATGAAAACGCATACATTGTTTCATTAGAAACCCATAAAATTATATTCATAAAGAACTCATTTATATTTTGTAAAACGCAGGTGTTACTCACCTGTACTTGCCAAAGAATACTTCTTCTTCCTTTCCTCTATTTCCTCTTCCCGAGCTTCTTGGACGCAGCGTTCTAATCTCAGAAACGCAAAGCTCCATTTCTCTCTATTAGCTCGGTTGAACGCAACCCTGCCCTTCAACGAAAGGTTGATAACTACCGCAAACCCTGCCCTTTGACGCAAGCTTGATTACTTCAGCAAAGTGCATCCCACCTCTTCTTACTTCTCTTTCGGATGCGTCACCCTCACTTGGACGCAAGGTCCAATCTTGAACGCATCACCCAACTTTGGACGCCACGTTCACCTTGGACATTATGTTTGTCCTCAACGCAAGGTCGACCCCCTTTTTAACGCAAGACAACTTCTTTACATAAAATAGCTAAGTTGTCAAATACCTTCTTTCTTGGCCGCATACTCCTTCTACGGACGTCCTTGCTGCCTTCTTCTCTTTTTCTCTCCAGAATTCTTCTTTGAGGGTCATCAGTCGCTCCTTTTCCCTCAAAGTTCTATTTATAGGGAGCTTGCCATCCAACTTCTTCTCTCCTTTTGCCACTTGTTTGCCACATGTCACGCTGCATGCTTAATTAACCATGCGTTAGTCCAAGTGTCACCTTGCATGAAACACTTGACATGCCTTCAACACCTTCTACTGATAAGGTGTCAAATCTATACGAAGCCACCTGACCTTTAAAAGCTTATCTTATGCGTCCAACATTTCCAATGAACAACTTTTCATTCAATACAACACCCTCATGCGTTAGTTGAGTTTCCTTTAATGTTTGAGCTTCACTACTCACTTTTCTAACTCTCAACCAACTATACTACTATCTGTGACGCATAGAGATAATTCTGTCTTCAACGCATAGGGACCTCAATGCATGACAACCTTACCAACTCATGGTAAGCCAAGCTCGTTCCTTCCCCCACCAACGCGGCGACTACTTCAGCTCGCACCACGATTTGTGATTTCACCTTTAACGCATAACTGCACTATTATAAACCAGTGCTTACATATGCCACTAGGCGTCAATGACAAATGTGCAATACTATGCGTTTATACCTCATCGCATCATACCATGCGTCCAACTCTCATATTCATAACAAATAAATCCTCCTCCAGTTCTTCCTCTATACGTTGTCCTATTGCGTTTACCTTCATCCTGCATCCATGACCATCTTCCCATCCTTGGACATTCCTTGATTTTTCCCAAGGTTAGTCTTTTAACCTTATCCTTACACTTAAACTATTTCTCTTAGGATAGATTAGCATGCGTCCACCACATGGTCCAGTTTTATGTTTACTTCACAACCTTTTCCAACACTTGTGAACATTCCTTGTTATAAGTCTATGCGTTACTCAATTTGCTATAGTATTCTATCTTTCCGAGACTTAAATATCTTTCAACACTTCACAACATAACTTTATTCCTTTCTTGCTTATGCTTTCACTTCTTTCCCATCTCGGTTTACTTCCATGCGTCCACCCTTACCATGCGTTACCTAGTCCTGACCATGCGTCCAACATGGTCTTTTACCTCATTTCTTCATAGACTCTTCAACGCATCGTTTTCTTAAAAAGTAGGGTGTGACAATGAATGTAATAACCAAGTAAGATATGGTTGTCAAATATGTAGACAAAAGCCTTTAGGAAGAATATGACATAGTTCAGCAAGTAGCTGAGGAGGCTTCAAGTAATACGGCTAGTACATTACATGTTGGTCTTAAGAGTATCTATGCGTGGTTAATCTAGAAGCTATGTATTCTTTTATTTTTGGTATTTTAGTTAAATTGGTAAATAAGAAGAAGGACAGGGATTAATACTTGTTGGTGCTTATACTTGTTAGTAAAATGTGGTTAATTGATTTATGAGCTATGTATCCATGTGTTTCTCGTATGTTTGTTGTGCAAGTGAATAGGAGTTTAAGCTTTTGCCTGATGTCTTGTTAGTACATACTCTTGTTGGTGACTCTATAACTATAGAAGCATATTTATTATGATTGTGAGTTGGTGTTGATAATGTTGTGATATTAGCTAATCTGTTACCCTTAGATCTGATAGAATTTGACATTATCTTGGGCATGAACTTCCTGTCGAAGTATCATGCTAGTGTTGATTGTTTTAAGAAAGAAGTAAGGTTTGGGAAACCTGATGGGGTTGAGGTGATCTTTAAAGGAAGAAGGAGAGTTCTTCCTACTTGTGAAATCTCAACAGTGAAGGGCAGGAAGTTGTTGAGTAAAGGCCGTGAAGTGTACTTGGCACATGTAACTGAATTGAAGACGGAAAAGTTGAAACCTGAAGATGTGTCAGTAGTACGGGAGTATCCAGATGTGTTCCCTGAGAAGCTGTCAGGTTTGCCACCTGATAGAGAGGTGGAGTTTATTATAGATTTAGTACCTGGTCAACACCTATTTCTCAGGCACCATATCGCATGGCACCTATGGAATTAAAGGAGTTGAAGGTGCAACTACAGGAGTTAGTAGACAAGGGGTACGATAAACCAAGTGTATCTCCATGGGGTGCGCCAGTTTTGTTTGTTAAGAAGAAAGATGGAACAATGAGGTTATGTATTGATTATTGTCAGCTAAATAAGGTAACAATACGTAACAAATTCCATTTGCCTCGTATTGATGATCTGTTTGACCAACTCAGAGGAGCTTTGGTGTTCTTGAAGATAGACCTGAGGTCAGGGTATCATCATCGGCTGAAAGTTAGAGAATCGTACATACCTAAGATGACTTTTAGAACAAGGTATAGACATTATGAATTTCTGGTGATGCCATTCGGTTTGACAACCTCACTAGCAGTATTTATGGATCTGATGAATATGATTTTCCATCCTTATTTAGACCAGTTTGTTATTGTCTTCATTAATGACATATTGGTGTATTTTGGAGACAGAGAAAAGCATGTTAAACATTTCAAGATTGTATTGCAGACTTTGACAGAAAATAAGTTCTATGCTAAGTTAAGTGAATGTGAGTTTCGGTTGGACCAGGTCGTGTTCTTAGGCCATGTGGTATCAATTGCAGAATTCGGTATAGATTCCCAAAGGACTGAGACTATAGTCAGATGGGAACGACCTAAAAGTGTGACAGAGGTACGTAATTTCCTAGGTTTAGCAGAATACTACATGAGATTTGTTCCGGGGTTCTCAAAGATAGATTTATCACTCACCAGTTTGACCAAGTAGAATACTAAGTTTGAGTAGAACGAGAAGTGCGAGCGGAGTTTCTAGGAACTAAAGAGAAGATTGGGGACTACACCTACTTTAGCACTACCGGAGTCGGATAAGAAGTTTGAAGTTTACTGTGATGCTTCTAGCCCAGGGTTTGGCTGTGTGTTGATGCAGAATGGTAAGGTCATAGCTTATGCTTCTAGGTAGTTGAGACCTCACGAGAATAACTGTCCTACCCATGATCTAGAGAGTTGGCTGCAATTGTCTTAGCGTTGAAAATATGGCGACATTACTTGTTTGGGAAAAGTGCCATAACTATACAGATCATAAGAGTTTGAAATATATCTTTGATCAGAAGGAACTTAACATGAGACAAAGAAGGTGGTTGGAACTGATCAAAGATTATGACTGCACTATTGAATATCACCCAGGAAAAGCGGATGTTGCTTTATGTAGAAAGTCCAAAGGCGGTATAAGTTCTTTAAATGCTATAAGTGTTACTTTACTCAAGGAACTCAGGAATAGTGCTGCTAGTCTAAGGGTGACTGATAAGGAGACGTTGATAGCACATTTCCAGTTGAGGCCCAAGCTAGTTGATGAGGTGGTAAGAAAGCAACTAGAAGATCCTGTGATTAAGGAACTAATAGAAGAAGTAAAAGCTCAGCAAAGAGTGGACTACGAGCTTAGAGTTGATAGTGCATTGTTGAAATATTGTAGAATTTATGTGCCAAAGAATGTGGAAGTCAAACAGACGATTCTTTGAGGAGGCACTTAGCTCAGCTTAAGCTATGCATTCTAGTGATACCAAGACGTATAGAACATTTCGATGTTTCTATTGGTTGCCAGGTATGGAAAGAGAAATAGCTAAGTATGTGGTAAGATGTCTAGTCTGTTAGCAGGTAAAGCCTGAATGACAGAAACCAGCAAGGTTCAGAATCCACTCCTTGTTTCTTAGTGGAAATGGGAACACATTACAATGGATTTCCTATTTGGATTGTCAAGAACTCCAGCAGGTGTTGACAGAATTTGGGTGATTGTTGATGGATTGACCAAGACAGTGTGTTTCGTGCCAGTTAAGGCAATTTATATACTAGATAGGTTGACACAGATGTATATGGATAAGACCTTGCAGTTTAAAAGGTAGCCGGGATGTACATTTGTCATTAATGGAATTGCTTACAATAACAACTACCAGTCGAGCATAGGTATGGCTTCGTACGAAGCATTATATGGTAGACTGTGCAGAACCCCAGTGTGCTGGGGAGAGGTTGGGGAAAGAAAGCTGGTTGGACCAGAGATTGTTTAGATTACAATAAAGAAGATGGAAATGATTAAAGTGAACATTAAGTCAGCTCAGGATCGACAGAAGACTTATGCTGATAACAGGAGAAGATATCTCGAGTTTGAGGTTGGCGATAGAGTATTCCTGAAGTTGTCACCGTGGAAGGGAGTTCTGAGCTTCGGTAGGAAAGGGAAGTTGAGTTCAAAGTATATTGGACCTTAAGAGATCTTGAAGAGGGTTGGACTAGTAGCATACAAGTTGGCCTTACTAATGGAGATGTCCAAGGTTCACAACATGTTTCATGTCTCAGTTTTAAGGAAATATATTTCTGATCCTACTCATTTGAGGTGCAACCCATTGAACTGAAGGAAGATTTGAGTTACGAAGAGGAACCGGTTCAAGTGCTAGACGAGAAGGAACAAATTCTGAGAACCAAGGTGATTCCGTTGCTCAAGGTTTTTTGGAGGAATCATAGTGTTGAGGAAACTACTTAGGAAACCAAGGAGCAAATGATGAAGAAGTATCCACATTTGTTCCCAAGGAGTTAGCAGTTACTAAATTTCGAGGAAGAAATTCTTATGAGGAGGTAGTAAATTGCAAACCCTACATTCACTTGTAAGTACTAAACTTAAGCATGTAGTATCGTAGTAGATTTATTTGTTTCCTCTCTTGTAGATTGAATGAAGATGTGGTGGAAACCGAGCATATTTTTGGTAAGTCGAATTCTAAATCAATACGAGGTAGACCGAGCTTAAGATTTACTTTGGATAATAATTGAAGCATAAAAGTAAATTTGAAAATTTGAGGGAAGAAAAGAAAAGAAGAAGAAAATACAAAAGAGAAAGACAAAAGAAAAAAAATAATAAAAAATAAATACTTATAATGGAAATAGTGGAACATAAGTCGACAGCTGAACGATATGTGTATTAGCTAAGATTTTCGATCATTTTTCCATTTTCAAAAGTTTCAACCGACCCAAACTTATAGCTGCATGTCGAAGGGAAGAAGAAGAAGGTGTTTAGGGCAAATTAGTGTAGAACTCTGGTCGAATTCGCGGTGCAATTGAAGCTGGAATTGAAGGCTTGTTTTCTGATGCACAGTCCGAACAAAGTCTGGTGTTTGCTGAATAGCGAATGGAGGAGATCAAGAGTGAAGTTGGCAATTTGAGGTTAGTAAGTTAATTCAATTCTTAACAATCTTTGTGAAGGATGGTTGACCTAAATGTGAAGAGAAACAGGTTTAATTATAGGTGGAAGCGACTGATACTGATTTTTCGAGTGATCTAGAGTAGGGCAAAGTAAATTTTGATTATCGGATGAATGAAGAGAAGTTAAGCCTTGACATTTTGAGGTAAACAAGAACACACATTTCTCTACAAGTTTGTAAAATAAACAATTCAAAAAACCATAACATACATATACATTTCATCAATTAATATAACTAATTATATTAACACTCATGAAATTAAAATAATCATGCATACTACACAATTTCAATTAATTAAACATACATTCATAATGCATAAATAATTAAAACACACTAAATTGGATCAGTTTCGGCATTTTTTTGCAAGCAAAATACTAAATTATTACAATAATAATTTAAAAATCTGCTCGAACAAGTCCCGAACACTTCGAACCAGCTTGAATCGGCTTGAAACACCTCGAAAATGGGTTGAACCGGCTGAAATATGGTTGAATCGGTCCAAAAAAGGTTGAACCGGTCAAATTTTGACTAAATCGGTCAAAGTTTGACCGATCAAATTCATCTTCTTCTTCCTCCCGTGTGTTCAACCAGAAGAAGAAAAAAATTGTTGCTCTGTTTTCCTTCTTCATGAACACTTCGCGGTTTTCTTCGAAATTTAGCCAAATTACAACTCGATAAATCCTAAAAAAACTACAGACTCTTTCCAACTCATTAACGAGCAAAATGGTCAGATTAATTACAACAATTGACCACAAATTGAAGGGTAAAAAAAATACCAGAACTAGAAAAACCAATTTAGCACCCATAAACATTCATCTCATGAATTAAGCCACGCCAAAGCAAATTGAGTGAAATTAATTAGCTCTGATATCAATTGATGGATAAATGAGCATGCAACGGAAGTTAATTTGATCAATTTTCACTCTAAGATGCTCAATTTAGAGGATTAAACATGTAATTAAAAAGAAAAACCAAAATTTCAAGAACACTTACCCTTGAATTAACTTCCGTTGTAGACCACCACAAGAGTCTTCTCTACTATTCTCTAGGCTTATATTGGATGGTTGGATCCAAAATTTGTGGTGAATTTGAGAAGGAATGAAGGTTGGGAAGAAGATGAACAATGGATAGAATTTTGCAAAATTAATCTTTTATTTCACAAAATTCTTAAACCTTTTTATGTCAAAATCATCTCTATTTATTAAAGAATAACATGCAATCCAATTGCATCAAAATTTGACAACACAAAATGGTTAATTTGTTGGTTAATTATGAAGAACACAACCAAGCTCCTAGCTTAGTTAGTGGGAAAATCTAATCTTCAAAAATCAATTTTAAAATCAATTTTCAATGAATTTCTAAAAATTGAATTAAAATTGATTTTTAATTTAAAAAAAAAATAAAATAAATAATAATTTAATATTTAATTAATTAATTATTATTTTATTATTAAATAATAAAATAATTTTTTTTCTTTTTTTTTTTTTTTTTTTTGCACTTGTTCCGATTTTTCTAAAAAAACAGTATGAATCCCCACTCATATGATTAATATTTAAATCATATTTAAATATTATAATTAACTCTATTTGTCAGTTTAATTTGTAATTAAACGTCGATATATCGTATATATCTAACTTCAATTCCTTAAGCCAAGATTTGAACGGTTCAAACTTATTCACCACACTATCTAAAATTTAGTCCATTTATGAGTTAGTAGAGGGACCTAATGAGCCTACAGATCATGACCTCCAACAATCTGTGATTAACCGACCAAACTCTTTAACCTAGTTAACCAACATTCATTAACTAACGGGACACTCCACTAAAGCCCGTAGCTGCACTCTTCTCACTGTAGATATATTTGTGTCCATTTGATATAACCGTCATTGATAAGTCAATCCTTCACAAGTCATTCATAACTTTAGCTAGGTCAAATACCGATTTATCTCTGAGTTACATCTTTTCTCCTTTAAGTAGCACTGTCCCTCTAATGAACAATTGATTTAGGATCTAATCACCAAATCCATTCCCTCTAGGGCCAGTGAGAGGATGGGGCCCCTTGTTCAAGTCGTGGGAACAACACTTAAGAGAACAACCTCTCTATTATCCCTAAGTTGGGTAGGAGTGAATTCCGTCTTGCAAATTCTATGTCCCCAGATAACTACACGATCTTATCCCTAAAATGGGAGGAATGTTGAGCAGCGCTATTGATTCAACTCCAATCCTCAAATAAAATTGATTCAACTCTAGAATAGCTAAGTAATTTGTCCATAGCGCCAGCTTTCCATAAATGAAAAATGGGTATTTTTGGTAAGTTTTTGGGCAGCCAACTCTATAAATTTGGGGGTTTCTAGCAGCCTTAATGTCACACCCCCTCCCGGATTATCCTCTATAACCCGAAAAGAGATGTGAAGATAGCAGTTACTTACTACCCTGTCACGTAACCCACTGTCAACCTCACCATTCGCATGCTCTTGACAAACCTCGACTTCGATCAGCAACGGGAACTGTCATGCTACCTGAAAATGGAAAACATTTAAAAGAATGAGCTAACGGCTCAGTGAGTAACAGTTCCTGGAAATAATATAATTTAACTCTAAAACCGGTCAAATTCGTATAAAACATATCACTTTCGAACACATTAGTTTATATTCATACATCACTGCAAAAACATGCTTGACCGTTTCAGAAGAATAAATACTCAAAATCTCATGCTTATAAAATACTTTTTCCTTAGTTGAGGCGGAGCACTGCTCAACATTACTCAACGTCGATTTTCCTTAGCTGTGTGGAGTAATCTCAACACATCAGCGTCGTATATACCTCTATGTGCACATAGGTACTAAAACTCGGGCTGCCCTCAATGCCTTCTACGAGTCCCTGAGCATTGGGGTCCCATTTCTATATCCAGGTTACCCATATGCCTTGGGTACCTTTATATTAGAACGGCTACCCCTTTGGCCTTCTCCATGTCCCTGAGCCTCGGGTGCCTTTTCAAGTTTAATATAACACAAAACATATTTATAAACGTTATATCAATAATTCATGAGTTTACCTTTACGAAATCTCATCTCATCAACATGCTAAGTTCAATTTCACATTTTAATATAAATCCGCATGCTTTTCATTGGGTTTACTTTCAGACCTTCCTTGAAATCTTATAATACCTTGCTTTTCAGAGAAGTTATGAAAACAAATATCAATCATTCATCATGCGTTTTATAATTCATAGCAAGTACCCAACATTCAAAGAGTTCTCAAGTAAAACACATGCTCTTGTCTCTAAGACGCATAGTCATGTCTCTAAAAATCACATAATCATATACTTTATATATATGAAAACGCATACATTGTTCTATTAGAAACCAATAAAATCATGTTCATTAAGATGTCTTGTATATTTTGTAAAACGCAGGTGTTACTCACCTGTACTTGCCACAGAATACTTCTTTTCCTTTCCTCTAGTTCCTCTTCCCGAGTTTTCTGGACGCAGCGTTCTAACCATGGAACGCAAGACTCTATTTTTCTATGTCCGCTCGGTTGAACGCATCCCTATCTTTCAACACAAGGTTGGTAACGCAAGGTTGATTATTTCCGCCAAGTGCATCCCGACTCTTCATACTTCCCTTTCGGATGCGTCGCCCTCTCTTGGACGCAAGGTTCATTATGAACGTGTCACCTAATCTGTGGACGCCGCGTTCACCTTGGACATTATGTTTGTCCACAATGCATAGTCGACCCTTTTAACACCAGACAACTTCTTTACATAAAATAACAAAATTGTCAAATACCTTTTCTCTTGGCCTCATACTCCTACCATAGACGTCCTTGTTGCCTTCTTCTCTTTTCTCTCCAGAATTCTTCTTTGGGAGTCATCAGTCGCTCCTCTTCCCTTAAAGTTCTATTTATAAGGAGCTTGTTATCCCCTTTTTCCTCTCCTTTTTCCACTTGTCACGCTACATGCTTAATTAACCATGCATTAGTCCAAATGTCACCTTGCATGACTTACTTAACATGCCTTTAACACCTCCTACTGATAGAGTGTCAAATCTATACATAGCCACCTGGCCTTATAAACTTATCTTATGCGTCCAACATTTCCAACAGATAACCATTTATTCAACACAACCCCCTCATGCGTTCATTAAGTTTTCTTTAAAGTTTGAGCTTCACTACTCAGAAAACTCTCAGCCAACTATATTACTCTTTGACGCATAGAGATAATTCTGTCTTCCACGCATAGGGTCCTCAATGCTTATCATCCTTACCAATGCATGGTAAGCCGAGTACGTTTCTTCCTCCGCCAATGCGGCGACTGCTTCAGTTCATTACCGTTCGTGATCACCCTCAACGCATAGCCGCACTATTATAAACCAATGTTTACACAATACTACTAGGTGTTAATGACAAACGCCCAATACTGTGTTTGTATCTCATCGCATCATCTCTTTCCATTCTCGGTTTACGTCCATGCGTCCACCCTTACTATGTGCTACCTAGCCCTGACCATGCGTCCCACATGGTCTTTTACCTCTCTTTCTTTATAAATTCTTCAACGCATCGTTTATTGAAAAGTAGGGTGTGACACTTAATCAATCAATCTACCATCAATCTACAAACCAAAAGAGGCACAAGAAGGAGAGAATTGGGTGAGAGTTCATAAAAGAGTTCAAGGAGTGAGTTAGTTACAAGGAAGAGGAAAAGAGTTCGAGATAGTCGTTGATAACTTGTAAAAATACAAGTTATGATAGCCTTTTTCTTAGATAAATAGAGATTAAATAGAGAAGCATGCGGTAAGTTATGTTAATTTTTATTAAGAAATCTTCCTTTACGTTATACTAATGTATTTTTATGAAGATAAATGATTTTACAACTTTTTGAGCCTAAAACGCATATTTTGACACAGGAATGCAAGCGATGCGTTGATGACTTCTTAATGCAGGAACCAGACGATGCGTTAACAACAACTCAACGCATAACTACACGTTAGCAACCTACGCCGCGTTGACATCAGCCAAACTATTCATGGACGCATAGACGACAATTAATGAAAGGCGCTGAGAATCAAATCAGAATCTCGAGAGATTGACGGATGATTGACGAACATGATTTGTGGCTAAAGTGGTGGATCTTAATTGACCCGAGAATCACGCAATCGAGCGAGATGGACGCATAGTATCAATCTCGCCGCCAATCAAGCAGATTTTCCATTAATTGCGAACGCATCATCTATAAAAGGGCAGCTCTGCGAGATGAGAAAGGGTTGTTGATTCTCGGAAGAACTCCATAAGTGACAGCAGAGTTCTCTCAGACTTCAGCCGGAGATGAATAGCTCGAGAGAGAAGAGTCTTCCCTCCACCGGACCACTTCACAGCAGAACCTCACGCTTCCATCCGGGCGACTCAAGACATTGACGCCTTCCCTGCTTTCTTTCTTATTATTCTATCTTAATTTTAGATTTGTATCAAGACATTGAACTTATCGAAAAATTGTATCCCATTTCATCAATATAATTATCTTCCATGTCTATTCATTTATCTAAACTTTCCGCTTTTCACTTTCAAACCATGAGTAACTAATCACTCAAGGATCTAGGGTTGCGTTAGCATCTAACTAGGAACCATAGTGTAACTATTTTATCTTGTCAATTGCAATCTTAATCAAACTGCTCGAGAGGGTAAGTGATTGTGGAACTCAATTGACAAGGGCCAAGTAGTGTTACCTGTCTATGGGGATAACCTTGGTTCTTAACACTCTCCTATGCGTTATAGACATATAACGCATAGCGGCTGACAACCGGGAGAAGAGTCGCAAGTATGAATAGAATACTACTATGCGCTTCCGACGTTAGATGTTAATCAACCCGAACCCTTTCTTTATCCATTCATTCACATCTTTAGTTGAATTTGCTGTGTCGCATGCTTTCCATTTTTCACACTTTTAGTCTAGTGTATAAACAATTGCTTTCTTTAAATTAAAAACAACTCTCAACTATTTCTTGGTTACTACTGCAACGCATGAAATCCAACTAAATACTGAATCAATATAATCCCTGTGTTCGACCTCGGACTCACTGAGAAAACCTACTCCTTTGCTTATACTTGGGAGGATAAGAAAACTTGACAAGATCACCAACGCATAGTAATAGGACACATAGCATGTTCAAAGCATGATATGTTGAACGCATAATCACATCATTTAGCACCTTGCGTTAGGACAATTTACATATACAATTACACCACAACAAGTTTTTGGCGCCGTTTCCGGGGATTATTGCATTGATTTAATTATTTTATTTGGATTATTGTGTTGCAGGATTCCTCAGTCGACGGAGTATAGCAAGCTTCTTTCTGTCAGAAGCTTCTAACAGTATATGAGTGAAGGGGACAACCCAACATTTGATATTGACCCAGAGATTGAGAGAACCTTCAGAAGAAGAATAAGACAGAATAAACAAAGAAGAAGCAATCAAACTACAGAAGAAAATATGGATGCTCAAAATAATCAACCTCAAGCTGGGGTTAGGCAGAATGCAAATGCGCAAGAACACGCAAACAACGATACAAACCCAATTCTCTTGGCGCATGATAGAAATCGCCCAATGAGGGAATATGTGTCGCCGAATCTATACAATTTCGCACCAGGAATTTTACAACCAACCTTTGAAGGTAATGGAAGGTTCGAAATGAAACCAGTAATGTTGCAGATGCTGCAAGCCACAAGGCAATTTGGGGGTGCAATGGATGAAGACCCACATGCACACGTGAAAAGTTTCTTGGAAATATGTAGCGCATTCCCTATGGCTGGAGTACTGCAAGACAGCATCAGACTGATGCTATTCCCATTTTCTCTCAGAGATGAGGCAAAACAATGGGCATATTCATTTGAACCTGGTGAGATTACAACTTGGGGCCAAATGGTTGAAAAATTTATGCAGAAATACTTTCCTCCAACGGTGAGTGCAAAGAGGCGACGAGACATTGTCACCTTCGAGCAAAAGGACACGGAGACCCTTAGTGAAGCATGGGCCCGATTTAAAAGGCTTTTAAGGAATTGTCCCCACAATGGCATCCCTGATTGTGTGCAGATGGAGATTTTCTATGGAGGATTAAATAAAACATCACAATCAGTGGCTGACGCCTCTGCAGCAGGAGGATTAATGGACAAAACTTATACGCAAGCCAAGGAGATTCTCGACAAAATTTCGAGGAACACCGATGAATGGATGGATGATGGGTATGGATCCCGGTACATGGATAAGAGACGAACGCAAGCTGGAATGATTGAAACTGATGCGACTAATAATCTTTCAGCTCAGATCGCCAATATGACATCCTTGTTGCAAACAATCGCATTGAACAACCAAGGTGGGACAGTTGCATCAATGGACACAATGAACACGGTGAATGCAACAGCATCTGTAAGCTGTGTGCAATGCGGTGAGGGCCACTTGTACGATATGTGTCCCTACAACCCACAATCCGTCTTCTATGTTCAGAACAACCCGTACTCTAAGACTTATAATCCGGGTTGGAGGAACCACCCTAACTTTGGATGGGGAGGAACCCAATTACAGAGAAGCAACAACCGCAGAGAAGCAACAACCCTGTTTACAACCAAGGTGTTCAAGGACATCAAGCACAAAGAAATCAGTCAGCAAACGCATCATCATCATCCCTTGAAGCCCTTATGTGACAAACTATCAGTCAAAATGAAGAAACGCGTAAGTCGTTGGAAGCGATGCTCCAAAACCAAATGTGTGAAATAAAAAGCCATGCCATTGCAATTCGTAGTTTAGAAATTCAAGTGGGACAAATGGCAAGCGAGCGCAATACCAGACCCCAAGGAGCACTACCCAGTAATACTGAAGCCCCACGTGGTAACGGTAAGGAACAATGTGAAGCTGTGACATTGAGGAGTGGGAAGGTTCTTCCCACTGAAACGCAAGATCAGAGGACGCAAGGAAATCTGCAGCCTCACATCACTTCACAATTACCTCCAATAACACCTACTATTGAACCGCAACCATCATCAACTACCACAGCCTCTCAAGAACAAGAGAATGGAAAGGGGAGAGAAAAAGCAACGCAGGCAAACCCTGCGTCGGTATCCCAAAATATCACTCCCCCTATGCGTCCACCTTCTCCTCAACGTCTAAAGAAGAAAAATGATGAGGGCCAATTTAGAAAATTCCTGGATGTTCTCTGATGTGCCACTTTTGTGTGTTAACCGCAAGTGTATCGGTCAAGTTATAATATAAAACGGTTAAGTCCGAGTATCGTTTCCACTAGAGATCCAATTGGGAAGGTTTAAGTTATTTAGCTATTCTAGAGTTGAATCAATTTTATTTGAGGATTGGAATTCAAATTGTTGTTTTTGGGAAAAAGAAAGATCAAACCAAGAAAGTATCAAAGGGAGAATTGCAAGAATCAAAGAGAGTTCTAGGGTTTCAAATCCTTGTTTGTTTCATCATACAAAATTATAGATTTCATGGATTTAATTCTTATGCCTAAGTCTAGAAACTTAATTCCAAGTTATCTTCTCTCAAAGACAACTCTTTCTCATGCAACTTGATTGATAGTTAATCTCTTAAAACCAATACAAAATTACATGGCATAAAAACTAGTCTTTAGCAACTTTCATTGTAAACCTAACTACTCTCGTGATAGATTAACAACGATTCATTGTTATAGATCAAATTAAACATATAATCTCTCGATTCATACATCTAATCTAACATGTGAAGGTGGCCAATCTTCAAGAATTAAACACAACAACAATGAAAAGCATATTTATTTGAACAAAACCATGAGTCTACAAATTTATCATGAATTCACAAACAATTCATCAAAAACCCTAAAACCAAAGAGTTTAGCCACTCATAGCGTAAAGCAACATATTGATAAAAAAGAATCAAAGAAAGAGTGTAGAGAATAGGGAAACTCTACTGAAAAGAGGTTCTTGATTGAGGCAGCACTGTCACGAACTCCTTGGCTCTCGCGTCGGACTTCGAAGGGCACCAAAACTATCTCAAACTCTTTTCCTCTTCCTTGCGGCTAACTCACTCTTGGAACTCTAGCTTAATTCTCACCTTTTCCGATCGTTCTCTTGTTTTGCAACTTTCTTGATCTTCTTGATATTTCTTCTCCCTCTTTTGGCTGCTGAAAACCCCTAAATTTATAGAGTTTGGCTGCCTAAAATTTAACCTAAAATACAAACATTGCGTTTAAATTAACGCTGGCGCCGCGGCGCTGACGCATAGCGCCGCGGTGCTAGGGTTGCGGCCAAAATTAAGTTGCTCTCGGGTTTTAGCGCCGCGACGCTGTCTTGCGTTCTTCAAGGATGCGTCGAGGCAGCGCCTTCCCAGCGCTGCGTTGCTGCTCTGCATCCATGTTGATACGTTTCAGCCTCAGCGCCGCGGCAGCATGGTCCCAGCAATGCGGCGCACCATGCGTTTCAAGCAAGGATGCGTTTTTCAGCACTTTTTCTCTATATTCTTGCTCGGTTTTTATCTTTCAGTCGTTTCTTCTAATTTTCCTCGTTTTAACCTGAAAATCACTAGCAAACAAGTGAAATCTAATATAAAACTCCCTTAATTTGAGAGAATAATAACCACTTTTCAAGTGCTTATCATTCTCAAACAACTTCACATCAACATTCCGTTGGTGGAAGCCTTGGAGCAAATGCCAAGTTATGTCAAATTCCTAAAAGACATACTATCTAAGAAAAGAAGGCTTGGAGAGTTTGAGACAGTCGCATTAATACGGGAATGCAGTGCATTATTCAAAAGTAATATACCCGCCAAAATGAAAGATCCAGAGAATTTTACATTACCCTGTTCTATAAGGGGAATGGACGTAGGTCAGGCACTATGCGACTTAGGGGCCAGCATAAACTTAATGCCACTGTCTATATTCAAAAAGTTGGGTATAGGGGAAGCACGGCCAACCACAGTCACGCTTCAACTCGCTGACCGCTCCATTAAGCATCCCGAAGGAAAAATTGAGGATGTTCTTGTGAAGGTAGACAAATTCATCTTCCCAGCCGACTTCATAATTTTGGACTATGAAGCTGACAGAGAGGTGCCCATTATCTTGGGAAGACCTTTCTTAGCCATTGGACGCGCCCTGATTGACGTCCAGGAAGGGGAGTTAACAATTCGTGTGGACGACCAGCAGGTAAAGTTTAATGTTTTTAATACGTTGAAATATCCTGACGATTTTCATTCTTGCCAGATGATCGAAGATATAATTGAAGAAAAGGCAAGCATCATAGACGCATGTGCTGAAAACGAAACAATGCTGGATGACATGGATGAGGGAAGAGAAGCGGAAATAGGTGTAATCTCCAATGCAAGTTTTGAACGCTTAGACTTAAGCAACCGATCCCCGGAGAAAACAAAGCTGTCCCTAGAAGAGCCGCCAACCCTTGAGCTAAAAACACTGCCGACGCATTTAAAGTATGCATATTTGGGGGAAGAGAGCACGCTGCCGGTCATCATATCCTCTGCGTTGACTACTGAGTGTGGAAAGGCTTTGCTGGAGATATTGAAAAATCATATCAAAGCCATTGGATGGACCCTAGCGGACATTAGAGGAATAAGCCCTTCATATTGCATGCAAAAAATTCGGTTGGAAGAAGGTAAGGATGGCTCAGTTGAAAGGCAACGCAGGCTTAACCCTGTGATGAAGGAGATTGTAAAGAAAGAAATTATCAAATGGCTCGACGCAAGGGTCATTTATCGAATCTCCGATAGCAGCTGGGTAAGCCCAGTTCAGTGTGTACCTAAGAAAGGGGGAATGACAGTGATCATAAACAGTAAGAATGAGTTGATACCAACAAGAACGGTCACTGGCTGGCGCATCTGTATGGACTACCGCAAGCTGAATGCGGCAACAAAGAAGGATCACTTTCCACTTCCATTCATCGACCAGATGCTAGATAGGCTGGCAGGAAATGAATTTTTCTGCTTCCTTGACGGATATTCCGGCTATAACCAGATCATGATAGCTCCGAAAGATCAAGAGAAGAAAACGTTCACTTGTCCATATGGAACCTTTGCGTTCAGACGCATGCCATTCGGACTATGTAACACACCAAGGACGTTCCAAAGGTGCATGATGGCAATATTTTCCGACTATTTGGAACAGTCAGTAGAAGTGTTTATGGACGACTTCTCAGTATTTGGGAAATCATACGATGAATGCTTGACCAACTTGGAACGAGTGTTAAAGCGATGCGAAGACACAAACCTAGTTTTCAACTGGGAGAAATGCCATTTCATGGTCACAGAAGGTATTGTGATGGGACATAAGATCTCCAAGGTTGGATTGGAAGTGGATCAAGCAAAAATAGATGCGATAGCAAAACTCCCAGCCCCCACAAATGTAAAGACTTTGCGAAGTTTCCTAGGCCATGCGGGCTTCTATAGAAGATTCATCAAAGGATTCTCGCAAATAGCAAAACCACTGAGCGAGCTGCTGGAAGCCAATAGGGAATTCAATTTCAACGGTAAATGCCTAAATGCGTTTGAGTCTCTAAGGCAAGCTCTAATTTCAGCACCAATTTTAATTGCACCAGACTGGTCTCTCCCATTTGAATTAATGTGCGACGCAAGCAACCATGCAGTGGGAGCAGTATTGAGGCAAAGAAAAGAGAAAATAATGCACCCCATCTATTATGCTAGTAAAACGTTGAATGCGTCTCAGGAGAACTACACTACTACTGAGAAGGAAATGTTAGCCATAGTCTTTGCGGTTGATAAATTCAGAGCATATTTGATAGGGTCAAAGGTGACCATCTATAGTGATCATTCTGCGATCAAATATTTGATGGCGAAAAAGGACGCAAAGCCTAGACTCATCCGCTAGGTCCTGCTGTTACAAGAATTTGACTTGGAGATTAAAGACAGAAAGGGAACCGAGAATCAAGTTGCGGACCACCTATCTCGGTTGGAAAATAAAAAGGTCCAAGAAAGTTGGAGTGATATAGAGGAACGATTCCCAGACGAGCATGTCATGAACGCAGAGAGTCAGGAACCGTGGTATGCAGACATAGTAAATTACCTGGTCTGCAACCAATGGCCTGAAGAATTCAATGCTCAACAAAAGAAAAAGCTCCAACATGAAAGTAAGTTCTACTGCTGGGATGAGCCATATCTATACAGACTTGGCTCTAACCATATCCTGCGTCGATGCGTTCCAGAATATGAAACGCATAGCATTTTGAAAAGCTGTCATGAAGCACCTTACGGAGGACACTTTGGAGGGCAGAGAACAGCTTCAAAGGTGTTGCAAAGTGGGTATTTCTGGCCCACATTATTCAAAGACGCAAGGGCATATGCGGTGGCTTGCGATCGTTGTCAGAGAACAGGCAACATTTCCAACCGAAATGAAATGCCTCTGAATTCAATGCTGGAAGTTGAGTTGTTTGACGTATGGGGAATCGATTTCATGGGACCATTTCCTCTTTCTTGCGGTAATCAATATATTTTAGTAGCAGTCGACTACGTATCAAAATGGGTAGAAGCAGCAGCCTGTGCAAATAATGACGCAAACACAGTGTCCAAGTTCTTAAAGAAACAAATCTTCTCTCGATTTGGGACACCAAGGGCGATAATTAGTGCTGAAGGTACACATTTTATCAATCGCATAATCACTAATTTACTAACAAAATTTAATGTCTCGCACAGGGTAGCAACTGCTTATCACCCACAGACAAACGACCAAGCTGAGATAACAAACCGGGAGATCAAGTCCATACTCGAAAAAGTCGTGAGCACATCAAGGAAAGATTGGACGGAGAGATTAGATGAAGCTCTATGGGCATACAGAACGGCATTCAAAACACCTATAGGCATGTCACCCTATGCGTTGGTGTTTGGGAAAGCATGCCATCTCCCGCTTGAGCTGGAACACAAGGCCATCTGGGCCATGAAGAAGCTCAATCTAGACCAGGACGCAAGCAGCGAAGCCAGAAAGCTTCAATTAAACGAACTCCTTGAGTGGAGACATTCAGCTTACGAAAACGCAAAGCTGTATAAAGAAAGGACCAAGAAATGGCACGACAAGAATATTAGTAAGAAAACTCTATACGTCGGCCAGAAGGTCCTGTTATTTAACTCAAGATTGCATTTATTTCCAGGTAAGCTGAAGTCTCGCTGGTCGGGTCCATTCATAATGAAGGAATGTTCCCGCATGGTGCGGTCATGCTGACAAATGAAGACGGAACCACTTCCTTCAAGGTCAATGGACAGAGGGTAAAACCCTACCAAATTGGAGAGTTCGAAATTGACAAAACCTCCATTGACCTACGCGAGTGTAATAACTGAGCTTGCGTCGAAAGGTCCCTGCGTTGCCGAATGCCCACTTTTTCAGGGATGCTTTCTTTTACCCTTGCTTTATTTTCATTTGAACTTGTTCTAGTATTTATTTTTTATTTTATTGTATTGTGCTTTCTACTTTCTGTTTGTATTTTGTTTTTAGCATTTATTTATTTCTTTAATTTCAATTAGTAGTATAAATGAGATAAGCATGAAATTAGGCGTTGAGTTTTTAATATAAACAATTTGATGTCACCGCAGACTCTATTATTCATGCATGCGTCCAACGCATAAGTAAACTATGCGTTCATCGATAAACGATTTTTGTGTTTATCGAGTTAAGGTTAGGGGTAAGGTTAGAGCCGTACATATTTTGTCAAATGCATAATACTTAACTTACAACGCATAATCTAACCTAAGAACCAGGCATTCATCAGCTATGCGTTTATCATTAGTTCACTGCGTTTTAGATAGAGCAATAGGTGAAACGCATATGTCTTCTGAGTCTACGTTTTGTTCCCAGAAAAACACTCAAGTGCTCTATGTGCGTTAATTAGCCGCCCATCACACTTGATGGGTATGCGGCTCAATAAATTTGCCTTGATTAGTGGGATTCCGGATATCGCGTATCCGCATTTATTACCGACGGCTCAATCAACCCGTTATAAACGCGATCCGATTTCCCATTTTCCATTTTCGAAACCTTTCACCTCTATAACCTCCAGCGATTTGTGTTCTACGCAGAACCTCATATGTCTAGCCATTCAAATCCACAAAACCAAGAACACCTCGCTAGCGACGTTTCCCCAAGATTTTCTCACAACACCCAGCATTCAACTCCATCTTCGTCTTCATCTACACCAGCCCCCGAGGTATTTCTTAACCCTCGATTTCCATTTTTCTCTCCACCAACATTTCATCCTACCAGACCTGTGAGGCCTTTCGCTTCTCCGGTCCGACCAAGACCTCCAAATCCCAGCCCACCTTTTATCCCAACCTTTTCGGAGTCACGAATCAGGGCTACTGCCCAAAGACCGCCTATAAATCCATTTTTTCGACCCTTTTTCCGACCATTCGCTAGACCCTCAACCCGTCCACTAGTAGTCGACGTTGACTCCGACGACTGTGTGGAAGTTCTAAATATCCGCCCCTCGAGCCGAATCGACCCAATACCTACTTCGAAACCCAAAAGCAGGGTCAAATCTTGCATCTCTAGGCCCAGAATGAAGAACATGAGGGAGTTTTTCGTCGCAAACTTCAATGTTGGAAGCCAACGGTTAAGCACGGAAAACTTCGAGGCAGAGCAATCGGGTCCTGGAACGGTTCGCGATGAAGCCAGCACACTACACGGAAGTAGTGAAGTACGGCGAAGAGAAGAACGAGACGTATTCGGCGATATTTTGGAGCAAATAGCTCAGGAGGAAAGGGAAGCAAAGGGTAGGGAGGATGACGGGGAGGTCAACCAGCCCTTGCCCCTATCGCGTCCACCCAGCACGAGAGGGACAGAAGAGATGGGAAAAGAAGAAGTTGAAGAAGTGGCTATCACAGTAGGGGAAGTGAACTCTACACGTTCCCCAGACGAGTGGATAGCCGAAATCCTGAGCGGACTGCGTGACCCAATGGACGCAACCGTCTCAGATGCAAGAAGGGAATCACCCTCGTTGATAAAAGAGATCCAGAGTCAGTTGAAAGAGACTCGGGAGGGTGAAAAGAGTGGGGGAGATAAGGAAGGAGAAGCCGCCTACAGCAAGGAGGTCGTAGGCGAGCCACATGAAACGCAAGGGTCTGTCCCTGCGTCTATCAGTCCTGAGGAGATGACCCTGGACTCCAATGAAGGACTGATCAGAAAAGTTGTGATGGCCGCATGGGCCAAGAGAAGAAGAGAAGAGGAAGAGGAAGTGGTACCCCTGTTGAGGAAGAAACGAAGGGTATCATAAGAATCTGCCGATGATGAAGAGCCTAAAACCATAAAGCAAGGAGACGGTCATGAGTCCCCAATTGCGGCAACATCCTTTGATAGGCTGGCAGAGAAGATGAAGAAGAAGAGGGCCAAGTTGAGGAAAGAGCTCAGGGCCCTAAGAAAAGGAGCTGAGAAAATTACCAAGGACGCATTGTCCGGCAAGAAGGCCCGCAAGGAAGTGCGGCCTCAAAAAGAAGGGGAGACGCAAGGCCTTCCTGATCCTCAAATAGAAGAAGCCGCATTGGCATTTGAAGAGAAAATGAGGGAAGAAGAAAGAATAGAAAAAGCAGCCGAGGAGCTTGAGAGAGAGCTACAAATTTAAGAGGATGAGGAGCTGGCTGCTAGAATAAAAGCCCAAGAAGAGGGGGAGGGCAAGAAGAAAAAGAAGAAGAGAAGTAGGCATCACTCACCTACAAGGAAGGAACGCATCGGGGAGGATGCGAGAGAGGAACAAGGTGTTAGCACCTTGAAGAAGAAGAAGAAGAAAGAAAAAGAGGTGTCAGTCACCAAACTCCCAAGCACGCATATGAAGAAACGCAAAGGGAAGGAGAAGGTGACTGAGGCACCAGTTGAAGTGGCCGAGAGCAAGAAGAGAACTGTGGATGAAATTCCCGCTAAGGCCAAAGGAAAAGCGAAGGTGGCTGATGCGTCGCCACAAAAGAAGGAAGGAAAATGGAGACGCAGGGCGTTCCCTGATTTGATGATTGAGGTGGCATTTTTTCCTGAAGAAGCCCCATTGCCGCCATACATCACCGAAATTATTGACCACCACGGCTGGAGAAACTTCTGTTCCAGTACCTCTTGGATCCAACCTGACGTAGTCCGCAGTTTTTATAACGGACGCATAGATGAAGAGGAAGACGTGGTGGTGGTGGATGAAACTGAAGTCCCGTTCAACGCAAGGGAAATAAATGCAATATATCAGTTGAGGGACAACTCGGATGCGGAAGGAAACAAGATTATAGAATCAACTCCACCGAAGTTAATGGAGGATGCAATCCGAGTATTGGCGAAGCCCGGGGCTAAGTGGGACGTTTCACCCACAGGTATCAAAACGCTATCCACTAGCAGCCTAAGACTAGAGGCTGGGTATACTTGGTGAAGAAGCGGTTGATCCCTACAACGCATGACAAAACAGTATCAAGGGATTGGGTGATGGCAGCTTATTGCATTATGCGTCGCATCACCCTTGATGTTGGACGCATAATCGCGGCGCAGATAAAAGGGGTGTTCAACAAGCCAAGGGGCCAACTCTTTTTCCCCACTCTTATCATGAATCTGTATGCCAATGCTTCCATTAGAGGGCCAACGGAAGTGTTACACGCAGAGAAGATGATTGAAGTCAGTGGCGTAATCGCCCACAAGACTCTGCATCGGTTGATGAGAGGATCACAATATCTGCTAGAGCCTGCTAAGGCCACCAAAAGACCTCATCAACCCATTCCGCCTTCGAAGCCGCAACCGCAGAAGAAGGGGAAGCCATCCAAGCTGAAACGCAAGGCTGTGGCAAGTCCTGATGCCACCATTAGACCTTCCCCAACCTCAAGCCCTTCACCCCCACTTCCAACAACCAGAAGAGAACCAACTCCACCTCCACCTCCTCCTGAGATGCATCGCCCTAAGCCACCTCCACCTCCTCCTAAAACGCATCGCCCAAAACCTTCTAAACCTCAACCTTCCGCAAAACCCTCCTCCCCAATCTCCTCAATAAGAGTTGATGACTCACACTATGGGGATTTTGGTGCGACTTTTATGCATCCATCATCCCTTGCGTTTGATGAAACTCCATCAACCCCTCGCCCTCAGCCAAACCCGCCTCAACCACCAATGCAACAACAGCAGCAAGAAGCCCAACTTGATCTTGAATGGGAGACAGTGCAAACATATCTGCAACAATCAATCTTGCGTCTAGTGATGCATTCCTTGAATATGTTAGCACGCCGGCAGACGGAGCAGTTTCAATTTACGCTGAATTACGTTCATCAACTGCTCTCGATCCAACCAAAATCCCGCCACCTAACATTTCGGAACGCCTCCAACAGCCACTTGTCTTCCCAGTACTGCAACGTCCTGCACCTGAGCAGCAACGCAGACCTGATGAAGACAAGTCTGATGGTTAAAATTTAGGGGTGTAGTAAAAAGTTGTAACTTTTCTTGCGAGTATCTTCATATTTAATTGTATGCGTTGGGAACATTCAATTAATAAAATGAAAAATTTCTTCACTGCATGGAATTTCTAACTTCCTCTTTGCGTTGTCCCTTGATGTAAATTCATTTTAAGTACATTCCATTATTGCTAATTTTTATCTTTGCGTTGAAAAGTTGGTCAATGTGATGATAATCATGCTTACACTTTTTGTACACTCTTTAAGTTAGATTACTTTCAATGCGTTTGCATACTATTCCTTAGAAACGCAAACCTACTTTGAATGTATGCAAGCAGCCAATTCAAACCTCTTTTACAAAATTGTGCAACTTAATCTTTGTTTACAATTTAAGCAATGAGGACCTTGCTACTCTCAAGTTTGGGGGTGGTAGAGGTTTGAACTGTCAAAGATAAAAATATGAATTAACTAATAACTAATATGAACTGAAGCGTTATATTTTATGCGAGTTTTACCAGTTTTACAGTTAAAATATATTGTCTTCTAATAACTGTTACTCACTGAGCCGTTAGCTCATTCTTTTAAATGTTTTCCATTTTCAGGTAGCATAACAGTTCCCGTTGCCGATCGAAGTCGAGGTTTGTCAAGAGCATGTAGATGGTGAGGTTGACAGTGGGTTACGTGACAGGGTTGTCGGTAACTGCTGTCTTCACATCTTTTTTCGGGTTATGAAGGATAATCCGGGAGGGGGTATGACACTTGGTCTATCAACAACTCTTGTTGATTGGTCAGCTTGATCAGCAACTTTTGTTGATCTATCTATTGCAACTTTTGAAATCTCTTCCAATACTAGTTTACTGCGTGGTTTATGATCACGTATGTGGTCTGATAACTTGTAGAAATACAAGTTATGATAGCCTTTTTCTTAGATAAATAGAGATTAAATAGAGAAGCATGCGGTAAGTTATGTTAATTTTTATTAAGAAATCTTCCTTTACATTATACTAATGTATTTTTATGAAAATAAATGATTTTACCACTTTTTGAGCCTAAAACGCATATTTTGACACAGGAATGCAAGCGATGCGTTGATGACTTCTTAACACAGGAACCAGACGATGCGTTAACAACTCAACGCATAACTACGCGTTATCAACCTACGCCGCGTTGACATCGGCCAAACTATTCATGGACGCATAGATGACCATTAATGCAAGGCGCTGAGAATCAAATCAGAATCTTGAGAGATTGACGAATGATTGACGAACATGATTTGTGGCTAAAGTGGTGGATCTTAATTGACCCGAGAATCACGCAATCAGACGAGATGGACGCATAGTATCAATCTCGCCGCCAATCAAGCAGATTTGCCATTAATTGCGAATGCATCATCTATAAAAGGGCAGCTCTGCGAGATTAGAAAGGATTGTTGATTCTCGGAAGAACTCCATAAGTGACAGCAGAGTTCTCTCAGACTTCAGTCAGAGACGAATAGCTCGAGAGAGAAGAGTCTTCCCTCCGCCGGACCACTTCACAGCAAAACCTCACGCTTCCATCCGGGCGACTCAAGACATTGACGCCTTCCCTGCTTTCTTTCATATTATTCTATCTTAATTTTAGATTTGTATCAAAACATTGAACTTATCGAAAAATTATATCCATTTCATCAATATAATTATCTTCCATGTCTATTCATTTCTCTAAACTTTCCGCTTTTCACTTTCAAACCATGAGTAACTAATCACTCAAGGGTCTAGGGTTGCGTTAGCATCTAACTAGGAACCATAGTGTAACTATTTTATCTTGTCAATTGCAATCTTAATCCGATGCTTATGTCCATCTGACAAATCGATATAAGTAGTAATAATCAAACTGCTCGAGAGGGTAAGTGATTGTGGAATTCAATTGACAAGGGTCAAGTAGTGTTACCTGTTTATGTGGATAACCTTGGTTCTTAACACTCTCCTATGTGTTATATAACGCATAGCGGCTGACAACCGGGAGAAGAGTCGCAAGTATGAATAGAATACTACTATGCGCTTCCGACGTTAGATGTTAATCAACCCGAACCCTTTCTTTATCCATTCATTCACATCTTTAGTTGAATTTGCAGTGTCGCATGCTTTCCATCTTTCACACTTTTAGTCTAGTGTATAAACAATTGCTTTCTTTAGATTAAAAACAACTCTCAACTATTTCTTGGTTACTACTGCAACGCATGAAATCCAAATAAATACTGAATCAATATAATCCCTGTGTTCGACCTCGGACTCACCGAGAAAACCTACTCCTTTGCTTATACTTTGGTAAAGGATAGGAAAACTTGACAAGATCACCAACGCATAGTAATAGGACACATAGCATGCTCAAAGCATGATATGTTGAACGCATAATCACATCATTTAGCACCTTGCGTTAGGACAATTTACATATACAATTACACCACAACATGGTCTTCCTCTAGGAATGTGGCATTTGTCGATATAATTACCTTTTCATCTTGAGGATCATAAATAGACCACCTCTCGTTTCTTTAGGGTATCCTATAAATAGGCATAATTTTGAACGACGTTCCAATTTTTTAGGATTTTGCACCAACACGTGTGCTGGGCAACCCCATATTCGGATGTGACGTAAACTAGTTTTATGCCCGTCCATAACTCATAGGGTGTTTCTGAAACCAAAATATAAACCACGGTCTCTACTGCGAATCCCCAAAACGAGCTAGGCAACGATGCGTAACTTATCATAGAACGAACCATGTCCAACAAGGTTCTGTTTCTCCTTTCAGATACTATGTTCTGCTATGGCGTACTAGGTGCAGAGAGTTGAGACTTTATTCCATGTTCTATCATATAGTCCTGGAATTTTAAGTCCATATACTCTCCACCTCGATCAGATTAAAGTGTCTTAATAGTTTTACCTAATTGGTTCTCAACCTCGGTCTTAAATTCCTTAAACTTTTCAAGGGTTTCAGATTTATGATGCATTAGGTAAATATAACTGTACCTTGAATAATCATCAATAAAGTTGATGAAATATTCATACCCTCCTCGAGCCCTTACATTCATTGGTCCACAAAGGTCCGAATGCACGAGTTCTAAGGGTTTTTTTTGGCTCGAAGACCTTTTCCAAGAAAAGATCTCTTTGTCATTTTTCCCTCGAGACAAGACTCACATGGTGATAAAGAGTCATCTTCTAACTTGTTTAGAAGTCCACTGTTGACCAATCTCTCAATCTTATTAAGATTAATGTGGCCAAGTCTTAAGTGGCAAAGATAGGTACTTTGAGAAATGCGTCGTCGTTTTGTTTGAGTTTCGGCTGTTTTAAATATTTCAGTATTGTAAATAGCCTTAACTCTGGTTGGTTTTAACTTATATAAATTATTATTTAAGTTTGCAGAACAAATTTGCACACCTCTTTTAGTAATGAACGCTTCATTAATTTCAAAAGAAACTTTGTACATATGTTCAATCAAACAAGAAATAGATATTAAATTCCTCTTGCAAGAGGGTACATACAGAACATTTTCTAAGTATATATATCTATTTCCAAAAAATAACTTTACATCTCCCACTGCCAAAGCTGAGTTGAGCTCTCCTGATCCAACCTGGAGAGTTATCTCACCATCTTCTAGTTGTTTCCAGGAACTAGTTTCCTGAAAAGAAGAACAAACATGATTAGTGGCCCCTGAATCCAGTATCCAAGTAGAATCATTATTCTCCACTATGAATGTTTTTAGAACCAGTAAATTGTATTTACCTTGATTCTCTTTTTTAGCCTTCTTATCGGCAAGGTACTTTGGACAGTTCCTTTTCCAATGCCCATCACCGTTGCAGTAAAAACATTTCCTTTTTTCTATAATAGACCTTTTGCCTTTTGCAGCAGTAGTAGGAGGTGTTTTCCCTTTCTCTTTTCCTTTCTTATTCTGAATTTCTTTATTATTTGGAAGATTTGGGACAGATTTATTTCCAGAGGTGGATCCCTTTTTTAATCTCCTCTTTGAGGTAGTAGAAACATTTTCCTTTGCCTCAGAACCCTTATTTTTCAATAACGATTAGTAAATCTGTAACTCATTGAGAAGAGTGGTAAGATTATAATCAATTTTGTTCATCATGGCATTAGTTCTAAACTGGAAAAAGCTCTTCGAAAGAGACTCCATGATGAATCCCACTTGGCTCTTCTCGTTCATGACAGTCCCATTTACTTCCGCGATGTTGAAGTGGACCATCATGTCCAGAACATGTTCCCTAACATTCGTTCCTTCTTTCATCCGACAATTGTAAACATATTTGATAGCATCATGCATAGCTGAGGAGGACAGTTGTCCAAACAAGGCTTGCAGTGAGTCCATGATCTCCTTAGCCATGACCATTTTCTCATGCTTTTTGGAAAGGATATACTTGCCAAAATATAGACTTTGGCTTTTTCATTAGCCTTGATCTATTTTGCAACGATACTTCAGTGAGTCAGAATGGCCCCTATCAAAGGGCAGTTAACCACTCCTTCACTGGATCAAGATACTCTTGACTAAATACTAATACCAAAATAACTTTTATTCTTATAGTATTTAGTTACCGTTTCTTTGGTCAAGAACTTTACTAACACTTAGTAAGTCTTGTAAGTATACCCTCCATTTTCGAATCATAAAGATCAGAATCAAACAAGCCCTCGAAGGAGAAACAATTGCTTGAAAATGGACCTAAGTAACTCTATCCATTTCTGGAGTTCACGGAGTTCCGAATCCAATATTACAAACCCTTCGAAGGGATATGCGCCTATAAACGCCAAGTAGGTGCAACATAGGAATCTCACGGTGTGACCTAATGGAAGCGACCGTAGGACTTGTTGATACACCCCCTTCACCCACTTACTATGAACTACTTCCCCTATTCACCTTGCTATTAACCATGCAAACACTTTCCAAAGGGAGATTGCCCAAATAGCAACTAGAAGTCGAGCATGGGATCTCACGTTGTTAACTCTAAGGGACGTGAGAGCTAATGATAATGTATCGTATACATTATTAATCTCCCACTGAAGTGTTATAATTTAATTGGGTATTTACTTGGTCATAATCCGGCTAAATATAACACAACCTAAGGCTAGGTGAACAATCCAAGTATAACGTTTATACTGGTTTGTTTTAACTTATGATGTCTAAGTGATTTAAACCATTTTTAAGTCACCTTATACCACTCTCCCATGCTCATAAAATCGGGTTAACTCAACTCAGATGCCAACTCGACCCCAGGTAGGAGGTGTTCCATAAATCGTCAACTTAAATACCTCCAGCCTTAGACAGAATTTTGTTGGGGGAGTTTTGTAAACACAATTTTACAAGATATCGACCTAATTTTAACTATTAAAAGATGTTGATTTGAGTTGCACCGATTTTACCCTAGGTGAGCATGCAATTATCTTTGTTATAGATTTTAAAATTCTAATTTTAACTCGTAGTTTTTGTAAATAAATTTTAGTACATATGAAGTTATTCAAGTGAATTAATTATTTATTAACTCTAAATCCAATTAAACTACGAAGCCTTTGGCTATTATCATGAGTACTTGGACTTTATTGTGGAGATATAAACAGGATAAAGTTCGAGTAAGTAGCCTAAATAGTCTATAGTACATGGATTAGGTTGGGTACCTCTTCCTGGAGCCACTATTGAATACGGCCTGCTTCATGATTGTTACAAATGTTGTAAGGTGTCATAAATGAAGTGATCCTGAGTTCATGTAGAGACATGTGAGCAGGAGTATTCTACATAATGAGATTGTGTAAGACTGGCCCTAAAATAATCACTGTTATGTATTAACACCGTTTACGATTAACATTGGTTAATTTCACTTATCGATGACCTAGATAACTTGATTTGAATCTTGAGCTATCTATGAACTCCTATTTATTTAGAATTATCCATTGATCTGCAAATGTGAGAGTAAGTTCAATAGCGCTGCTCAAAATTCCTCCCATTTCAGGGATAAGACTGGGTAGATGGCTGGGGACATAGAATTTGTAAGATGGAATTCACTCCTACCCAACTTAGGGATAGTAGAGAGGTTGTTCTATTAAGTGTTGTTCCTAGGACTTGAATAAGGGGCCCCATCCTCTCACTGGCCCGAAAGGGAATGGATTTAGTGATTAGATCCTAAATCAATTGTTCATTAGAGGGACAGTGGTACTCAAGGAGAAAAGATGTAACTCAGAGGTAAATCGGTATTTGACCTAGCTGAAGTTATGAACGACCTATGAAGGATTGACTTATCGATGACGGTTATATCAAATGGACACAAATATATCTACAGTGAGAGAGTGCAACTACGGGCTTTAGTGGAGTGTCCCATTAGTTAACGAATGTTGGTTAACTAGGTTAAAGAGTTTAGCCGGTTAATCACAGATCATTGGAGCTCATGATCTATAGGTCCATTAGGTCCATCTACTAGCTCATAAATGGACTAGAATCTTAGATAGTGGGGTGAATAAGTTTGAACTGTTCAAATCTTGGCTTAAGGAATGACAGTCTCATATATACAATATATCGACGTTTAATTACGAATTAAACAAACAAATAGAGTTAATTATAATATTTAAATATGATTTAAATATTAATCATATGAATAGGGATTCATATCATTTTTTTAGAAAAATCGGGACAAGTGAAAAAAAAATAAAAAATAATATTATTTTATTATTTAATATTAAAATAATAATTAATTAATTAAATATTAAATTATTTTTTATTTATTTAATTATTTAATTATTTTTTGAAATTAAAAATCAATTTTAATTCAAATCTTTGGACAAGTGAAAACAAAAATATATATGGCATACTATATGCACAAATAAATTTAAATTAATTAAACATACATTCATAATGCATAAATAATTAAAACACACTAAATTTGACCAGTTTTGGTATTTTTTTGCAAGCAAAAAACTAAATTATTACAGTAATAATTTAAAAACTGCTCGAAGAAGTCCTGAACACTTCAAACCAGCTTGAACCGGCTTAAAACACCTAAAAAACAGGCTGAACCAGTTGAAATAGGGTTAAACCGGTCCAGAAAAAAATTGCTGCTCTGTTTTCCTTCTTCATGAACACTTCCCAGTTTTCTTCGAAATTCAGCAAAATTACAACTCGATAAATCCCAGAAAAATTACACTCTTATGGTGGTCTACAACCAAGTGGTGCTGAAATTCATTAAGAATTGAAGGAGAATTTGGAGCTTCAAGGGTAAGTGTTCTTGAAACTTTGGTTTTTCTTTTTAATTACATGTTTAATCCTCTAAATTGAGCATCTTAGAGTGAAAATTGATCCAATTAACTTCCGCTGCATGCTCATTTATCCATCAGTAGTAATGTAGGCTATCCTGTTATTCTACCGACTTAACTTGACTACCTTTCTTAATGTGGATGTTTAATTAATATAGACACTACTAAACCCAATTAGTTGAGCATCTAGGTTGTTTAAGGAATTAGTCAACATATTAGGGCATGTAAATTGAGTCTTCTTAAATACATGGGCTAAGGATAAAATCGGCAAGCTTTGCATGTCTTTCTAGATGTTCTATGATCAACCAAACAAATGGGTAGATTTTGAATCCTATGCTAGATCTTTTAATCAATTAAGTTCATTTCAATTCTCGGTTTACTTTTGTGCACTCTAAATTCGAGTCTTTACATTCATTGCAACAAAATACACAAATCCCCCCCCCTCTCCCGTGACTATTAGATTCCCTAAGGAGATGACCCAGTCTTGCCACCTATACTGCGCCCTTGTAGTATAGTTAGTGAGGTTCGAAGTTTTATAAATTTATGTGATTATTAGTCTTTTGGGCATTAAACGATGCCCATAAAGTTTCTATCACACACAAACATGCATTTCTCTCTAGCAATGCAAAGAAAAGATGATGGGTGATCAAGCCATAATAATCTCTAAGCATAAAAGTTTAAATATGTCAAGAATACATAGAATATCAACAGGAAACCATGAGTTACAAGTTCTCTGTTGTTTGATTTCTATTCGAATTAAATTGATTTTCATAGCTTGTTGCACAAAAATAGATATTATAATTTCAGTACAAGGATGCGTCGAGAATTACTTAAGTATGATCATGATTAAGCAAGTTTCCCTATAAAAAGCCCAAGTATAAGCTCTTATAGGTTTCCTGGTGAGTCCAGGGTCGAACGCAGTGATTTGTAATAACTAGGCATTGAGAATAGATGCATGACTATGCGGTGAACTGTACATGTAATATGTGCATGTGTTGGTTGTATGTGTCAAACTATACATAAAGAATGAATAAAATTTCCTACAACTAACAATGAGGTGGACGCGGCGATGGTTAGTCAAATGTTATTTAGTGTCAGATAGCATGCGTTGAGAATGGATGAAACCATGCGATAAAAGTAGAATTAACGCAAGAGCTAGTTGTTACCTAAGCTTTCTAAGTATAATTACATACCTACAAACTTAGTTTATGAATCCATCTCTCGATGTTTCGACGCCACATTAATCTTATCTCCAAGACGCATGGTAAGTTTGCGTTGGCAAAAGATGAACTACATCTCTGCACCTCATCTAGTCTCAATAAATGCTAAAGATTATGTCACACCCTACTTTCTAAGAAAACGATGCGTTGAAGAGTCTGTGAAGAAAAGAGGTAAAAGACCATGTTGGACGCATGGTCAGGACTAGGTAACGCATGGTAAGGGTGGACGCATGGAAGTAAACCGAGAAGGGAAAGAAGTGAAACGCATAAGCAAGAAAGGAATAAAGTTATGTTGTGAAGTGTTGAAAGAGATTTAAGTCTCTGAAAGATAGGATATTATAGCAAATTGAGTAACGCATAGACTTATAACAAGGATTGTTCACAAGTGTTGGAGAAGGTTGTGAAGTAAACATAAAACTGGAGCATGTGGTGGACGCATGCTAATCTATCTTAGGAGAAATAGTTTAAGTGTAAGGATAAGGTTAAAAGAGTAACCTTGGAAATAATCAAGGAATGTCCAAGGATAGGAAGATGGCCATGGACGCAGGATGAAGGTAAACGCAATAGGACAACGCATAGAGGAAGAACTGGAGAAGGATTTATTCGTTATGAATATGAGAATTGGACGCATGGTATGATGCGATGACGTATAAACGCATAGTATTGCACGTTTGTCATTGACACCTAGTGGGATATGTAAGCACTGGTTTATAATAGTGCGGTTATGCGTTAAAGGTGAAATCACGAATGGTGGTGAGAGCTGAAGCAGTTGCCGCATTGGTGGGGGAAGGAACGTACTTGGCTTACCATGCGTTGGTAAGGTTGTCATGCATTAAGGTCCCTATGCGTTGAAGACAGAGTTATCTCTATGCGTCAAAGATAGTAGTATAGTTGGCTAAGAGTTAGAAAAGTGAGTAGTGAAGCTCAAATCTTAAAGGAAACTCAACGAACGCATGAGGGCGTTGTGTTGAATAAAAGTTGTTCATTGGAAATATTGGACGCATAAGATAAGCTTATAAAGGTCAGGTGGCTTCGTATGGATTTGACACCTTATCAGTAGAAGGTGTTAAAGGCATGTCAAGTGTTTTATGCAAGGTGACACTTGGACTAATGCATGGTTAATTAAGCGTGCAGCGTGACATGTGGCAAACAAGTGGCAAAAGGAGAGGAAAAGTTGGATGGCAAGCTCCCTATAAATAGAACTTTGAGGGAAAAGGAGCGACTGATGACTCTCAAAGAAGAAATCTGGAGAGAAAAAGAGAAGAAGAAGGCAGCTAGGACGTCCGTTGTAGGAGTATGCGGCCAAGAAAGAAGGTATTTGACAACTTAGCTATTTTATGTAAAGAAGTTGTCTTGCGTTAAAAGGGGTAGGCCTTGCGTTGAGGACAAACATAATGTCCAAGGTGAACGCGGCGTCCAAAGTTGGGTGATGCGTTCAAGTTGGACCTTGCGTCCAAGTGAGGGTGACACATCCGAAGGAGAAGTAAGAAGAGTTGGGATGCACTTTGCGAAAGTAATCAACCTTGCGTGGAAGGGCAGGATTGCGTTCAACCGAGCTGGCAAAGGGAAATGAAGTTTTGCATTTCTGAGATTAGAACGCAGCGTCCAAGAAGCTCGGGAAGAGGAAATAGAGGAAAGGAAGAAGAAGTATTCTTTGGCAAGTACAGGTGAGTAACACCTACGTTTTACAAAATATAAAGAGTTCTTTATGAATATAATTATATTGTTTCTAATGAAATAAAGCATGCATTTTCATATATAAAGCATATGAATATGTTGTTTATAGAGATAAAAGCATGCGTTTATACATACATGAAAGAACATGAGCCAGCTGAGAGCATGCGTTTTACTTGAAAACTTTGAGAATGCTGGGTATTTGCTATGAGATATAAAACGCATGGTGATTGGTTGATACATGTTTTTCATGGAATTACTGAAGAGCATGGTGTTATATGTTTTCATGAAAGATTTGGAAATACACTTGTATGACAAGCATGCTGTTTGATAATTAAAGTTTTGAATTGAGTATTAGAAATGGTTACTCATAGCATGGTATAGCTATTGAACGTTTGTGTTGTGTTGATGAGTTTAAAGAATATGATATGTATTATTTTAAGGTAACCCATGGCTGAGGGACCTCGTGTGAAGGCCTATGGGAGATATGTTATATGGTACTCAGTGCTGAGGGACTTGAGTAGTTGAATGAGATGGATTCCAGTGTTGAGGGACCTTATATGAAGGCATATGGAAATCCAAAACATGAGAGCCAAGTGCTGAGGGACCACGAGTGAAGGTACTTGAGCAGTGGTTGACAGTAAAACTCAGTGCTGAGGGACTATATGTGAAGGCACTTGAGGGATTGAAAATGCCGAGGGACAAAGTGTGAAGGCATTTGAATATGTGATTAAGGAAATTCGACGTTGAGAAGCGTAGAGCATTGTTTCGCCTAAACTAGGGAAAATGATTATGGAATGAGTGAAATTTTGAGTATTTACCCTAAAACAGACAGGTATATTTTATAATGGCATTTGAACATTAACTAATATGATTTGAAGCGTTATATTTTATGCGAGTTTTTACCAGTTTTACAGTTAAAATATATTGTTTTCTAATAACTGTTACTCACTGAGCCGTTAGCTCATTCTTTTAAATGTTTTCCATTTTCAGGTAGCATGACAGTTCCCGTTGCCGATCGAAGTCGAGGTTTTTCAAGAGCATGCAGATGGTGAGGTTGACAGTGGGTTACGTGACAGGGTAGTCGGTAACTATTGTCCTCACACTCCGTCTCGGGCTACAGGAGGGTAGTTCGGGATGAGGTGTGACAGATTAACCATCTACTCTTTCAAGCTAGACAGTCGTGCTTACTACTTTTGTTTGTCAGACAAAGTTATGTAAGCTAATGATATGCATTAATCAAGATGTAACATACTTAATATTCTTGCTTAAGAATAACTAACTTCTAACATCTAACTCATTTAACATTCAAACAACATGGTGTAAGGTATTTAATATGGAAATAAATGGAAGATGATCATCAATCAAACTTATATTAAGAAAATAAACCATTCTCTCGAATGTCATTAACAAAACATAAGTAAGAAGGAGGGAAATGGAGATAAAACAGAAATGGAAGGCGTCAAGTCGTCACTGGCAACGTCTTGCTTCATGGAGGCTTGAGATGGTTGCTATCTGATACATAGATTTCATAGGGTGAAGGTTCTCACTCACTGGGAGACGACTCCGAAAGTGCTCAGAATCCTTCTCTTAGAAGAGCTCAAAATGGAGGTTGGTTATGGTGAGGGAAAAATTGTGCAGAGCTTTCGCCTCTTGAACTCGTCTCTCTTTTCTGTCCTCTCCCCCCTTTGTTGGAGAAGCTTTGGGCTATTTATAGGCATTGAAAAGTTAAAACTCATGATGACCTGACACCTTTGCATTAAATTCTCTGCCCTGCTGCTTAGACTTTTTACATTGTCGGCCCATTAGTTCTGCCATGATCTGATAAAGTATTTTCCTTTTTCATAATGACATGATAGCTTTTTGCCCATGCATCTATATCTACTTTTTCTCGACGCATGGTCTCAACGCATGGTCTCGACGCATGGGTTTCCACTTGTTCTTGCAGCAGCTTCGTCTCTAGTACTTGGGTTATTTGCGCTTCTTTTCTTCTTAACCCTGCGTTAAAAACAGAAAAGCTCATAGTTTTTCAGGTATTTTCTTTTGTAAATAGCCCCAACGCATGATGATACATTTTACATCATTCAACTACCAAAATCATGCATTTAGCTCTAAAGTTCCTCTAATTAAATCAAATAGTGACTATAATAACTTGTATTTCTACAAGTTATCATTCTCACAACCAAGTCAAATAAAATTCAACTACCCTAAACTAGAATAATTTACCTTAGCCACTCATAATGTGGAAAGATGAGTCTTAAAGAAGAAATAAATGAAAACTAGAAAGAATTTAATGTTGGGAAGAGGAAAATACAGAGAATTTGAGTGTCAAGGCTAAAAAATAAAGCATGGAATGACCTAATTTGGCAACTTAGGGTGTTGACCACTATCCTAAAAAATCACAGAACTCCAACAAATGGGATTAGTAGTGGAGGAATAATTGAAGCATAAAATTTTTAATATTTTTCTGTGTGCCTTAGGGTTAGGGACCCTTTATCCACATCGATCACCGCCTTAGTGGTCTTTAAAAATGACCTTCCTAAAAGCATAGACAGATCACAAGAAAAAGAAGCATAGTTCAATTTTAGATTAAGCACATAAAAATTAGCAGGGAAAGTGAAAAGCGATTGAAAAGTGCTTTTTATTCTCTTAAATTAATAGAGTTTATATTAGATTTCAGGTTAGAATAAAGAAAACTAGAATTGAAAGCCAAAAGATCAAAACCGATCCAAAATCCAACAAAAAAGAGAAGAAAAGTACAAAACTGCTAGAAACAGGGCAACGCCGCAGTGCTTTTTCCCAAGAGCGGCTCCTACACGGCGCTGTGGCACGACCTGAGGGTAGGAAATTATGACGCACAACGCGGCGACGCCATCTTTTAATGTCGATTAGCGTCACAACGACATTAACTAGCGCTGTGGGGCCATCTTTCCTTGTTTGAAAATTTTGAATTTTTGGAAAGAATTTTGGGCGGCCAACTCTATAAATTGGAAGGTTTCCAACAGCCCTAAACACACCAAGAGACACAAGAAGAAGAGAATTCAGAGAAAATTCATTAGAGTCCAAATAGTGAGTTAGCTGCAAGGAAGAGAGAAAAGAGTTCGAGAAAAAGTCGTGGTGCTGTTCGAGTTCCGACGAAAACCAAGGACATCTTGACGGTTCTTCCTCAATCAAGAGCTTCTTTTCAGTAGAGTTTCTCTTTCTTTACATTCTTTCTTTGTTTATATTATTGTGAACATATTGCTTAAAACTATGAGTTTATATTAGGTTAGATGGTTGAGATAATTGTATGTCTAACTAGATCTATAACAAAGAATTGTTGTAAATCTTTAATGAAAATAGTTAGGTTAATAATGAAAGTTGCTAAAGACTATTCTTGATGTCATGTAATTTGTATTGGTTTCAAGAAATTAGTAATCAATTGAGTTGCATGAGAAAATGTTGTTTTTTAGAGAAAATAACTTGGATTTATGTTTCTAGACTTAGGCATATGAATTGAAATAAAATCCATGAATCCTAGAATATTGTATGATGAAGTAAACAAGGATTCATTACCCTAGAACTCTCTTTGACTTTTGTGTTTCTGATTTATTTGCTTTCCTTTTTAGTCTTTTTCAAAATCACAACTTAAGATCGAATCCTCAAATAAAATTGATTCAATTCAAAAATAGCTAAGTAACTTAAACCTTCACAATTGGATCCTCGTTGGAACGATATTTGGACTTAACCGTCTTATATTATAACTTGACCCGTACACTTGCGGTTAACATGGAAAGTGTGCATCAAGTTTTTGGCGCCATTGCCGGGGATCCAAAGAACAGTTTTTATTGCTTAATATTCATTAGAATTGATAGATCTTACTCTGAGGTGTATATTATTTTGGTTGATAATTTTGTCAGTTTATGCCTCGTGACAATACTAACATTCTCCCTCTTGATCCTGAGATTAATAGGACTTATAGAAGAAATCTAAGGGCTCAACACAATCATACCAAAGACAATTCGCGATTACTTTCAACCGACATTACCAGCAAATCAACCCGGCATTATGAATGTGTCCATTAATGTCAATAACTTTGAGTTAAAACCGGGGTTGATTCAAATGGCTAGTAGAGGAAGAACAAATGAAGATCCACATAAGCACTTACGGTATTTCTTGGAAATATACTGAACGGTAAAGATGAATGGTGTTTCTAACAATGCCATTAAACTAAGACTTTTTTCCTTTTTCTTTACAAGACCGAGCAATGGATTGGTTGGAAACCCTACCTCTGGATAGTATCACTACATGCGAGATCTTGACTCAAGCTTTCTTGAACAAATATTTTCCACGGGCTAAATCTCAAAGGCTAAGAACGGAAATTGGAACATTCCACCAACTTGAGAAGGAGCAACTATATGAGGCTTGGGAAAGGTATAAGGATCTCTTGAGGAGGTGCTCTCAACATGGCTACTCGAATTGGATGCAAATTCAACTATTCTACAATGGATTATCAAATTCAACCAAATCCATCTTAGATGCCACCGTCGGAGGGTCAATTCTCTTCAAGAATGCTCAAGAGGCCTATACCATACTAGAAAACTTGGCCACCACATCGTACAGTTGGCCATGTGAACGATCTTTTCCAATCATTCCAAAAGCTGTCGGATTGTATGATGTGGATGAGGTAAATTCTCTTAAAGCTCAAATGGCCTCCCTTACTAATGCTCTTTCTAAATTGACTATAGGGGGCCAAGCTCAAGCAAGTCCACCATCCATAGCATCCCTTGTCACCTTAGCGTCGAATATGTCTACATAAAAAAAAAGTTGAACAAGAAGACAACGAGATGGCCAATTATGTTGATAGAGGACACTATAGAGACCACCAAACAACAACTTCCAACTCATTACCATCCTAACTTGAGGAACCATGAAAACTTTTCTTATGCTAATAATAGGAATGTTTTGCAAGGTCCTCCCGGTTTTTCCAATGTAGGTCCATCACATACCGAATAGAAGTCCAACTTATAAGACTTGATGGTGGCGTTCAAAAAGTAGTCAAGAGGAAGGACCACCACATTAGAGAGCACTGTCCAAAGCCATGGCAAGGCTATACACAACATTGAGGTACATATTAGCCAAATAGCCCATTCTCTTCAAACAATGCAAAAGTCTAAGATTCCTAGTTGCCCCGAAAGAAACCCAAAAGAGGAGTGGAAGGCCGTGACTTTGAGGAGTGGGGAAAAGCTGTCCACTCCTTTGATCGATGATGAGGATGAGGAGCAAGAGGTAGATGAAACCATCCAAGAGCCTACCATAGTAGATGAACCTAAGGTGGTCTTTGAAAAAGAGGAAAAAGGTGACGGAGTCGCATCTTCAAGTAAGTCATCTAACCCTCCACCTTTTGTACCTAATACCTTGCTCTATCCTCCACGTTTTAAGAATAAAAAAATAGACTCCCAATTTGCTAAATTCATAGAGTTATTTAAAAATCTTCATATTAATATCCCATTTGCTGAGGCTTTAGAATAAATGCCCAACTATGCTAAATTCATGAAAGATGTCTTGTCTAACGAAGAAGTTTGGGCAATATGAGATGATTAGCATGACTGAAGAATGCAGTGTTGTACTGCAAAAGAAGCTACCACAAAAATGGAAAGATCCAAGTAGTTTTACTATTCCTTGCACTATTGGTTCTTTAAATGTTACTAGAGCTTTTTGTGATTTTGGTGCTTCTATTAATTTAATGTCTTTATCTGTTTATAGGAAGCTTAACATTGGAGAAGTGCAACCTACAACTATCACCTTCCAACTAGCCGATAGATCCTTGGCTTATCTTAGATGTATTATTGAGGATGTATTAATAAAAGTTGACAAATTTATCTTTCCTACAGCTTTTGTAGTTTTTGACATGGAGGAGGACTCTGAGATTCCTATCATTCTTGGGCGCCCATTCTTAGCAACTAGGAAGGCTATCATAGATGTCTAACAAGGGAAGTTGACTCTAAGGGTAAATGATGAAAATGTTGTCTTTAATATTTATAAGTCCTTAAGTCATCATGATAGGGGTAGTTCTTGCCATGCTATAGATATAATTGATCATACTATTTCTGAGCATGTTGAGATTATGTTGGTTAATGATCATTTAGAACAAAGCATAATGGATGTTGATAATGTGGATACTATTTTTGATGAAATTGCTTTGTATGCTAAGTTGTTAGATAATATGCCAATATGCACTAAAATGTATAAACCTATGCCTCTAGCTCCTTTGCATGCTATAAATGTTAAGAAACATGTTCTTGAATTAAAGGTGTTGCCTCCTAACTTGAAATATTCATTCTTAGATGATTTGTCTTTTTTCTGTTATCATATTCTTCCTGACAAGTTCCTGGTAACCACTTGAAAAGTGCTTTCTATTCTCTCAAATTAAGGAAGTTTATATTAGATTTCACTTATTTTCTAGTGATTTTCAGGTTAAAATGAGGAAAATTAGAAGAAAAGACTAAAAGATCAAAACTGAGCAAGAACACGGCGAAAAAGAGTTGAAAAACTCAAAAGAGCAAATTTTGGGATAGCGCCGCGGCGCTAAAACCTAAATGCATCGTTATGGACGCATAGTAGCACAGCGGCGCTGAGATGGCGCTGCCGCAGCGCCTAAATTCGACGCAACTTGTTGAACGCATGACAGCGTCGCGGCGCGTGGACGGCGCTGTCGCGGCGCTAATGCCCGAGAACAATATTTCTGAACGCATCACAGCGTCGTGGCGCTAAAACTCGAGAGCAACAATTTTAGATGCAGCCCTAGCGCTGCGGCGACAGTTTTCCTTAAATGAAAATGTGTTATTTTTGGTAAGTTTTTGGGCGGCCATGTCACACCCCATCCCTAACTACCCTCCCGTAGCCTGAGACGGAGTGTGAGGATAGCCGTTACCGACTACCCTGTCACGTAACCCACTGTCAACCTCACCATCCACATGCTCTTGACAAACCTCGACTTCGATCGGCAACGGGAACTGTCATGCTACCTGAAAATGGAAAACATTTAAAAGAATGAGCTAACGGCTCAGTGAGTAACAGTTATTAGAAAACAATATATTTTAACTGTAAAACTGGTAAAACTCGCATAAAATATAACGCTTCAGATCATATTAGTTAATGTTCAAATGCCATTATAAAATATGCCTATCTATTTTAGAGTAAATACTCAAAACTTCACTCATTCCATAATCATTTTCCCTAGTTGAGGCGGAGTAGTGCTCTACGCTTCTCAACATCGAATTTCCTTAATCATATATTCAAATGCCTTCACACTTCATCCCTCAGCATTATCAATCCCTCAAGTGCCTTCACATATAGTCCCTCAGCACTGAGTTTTACTATCAACCACTGCTCAAGTGCCTTCACTCGTGGTCCCTCAGCACTTGGCTATCATGTTTTGGATTTCCATATCACATATTCAAATGCCTTCACACTTCGTCCCTCGGCATTATCAATCCCTCAAGTGCCGTCACATATAGTCCCTCAGCACTGAGTTTTACTGTCAACCACTGCTCAAGTGCCTTCGCTCGTGGTCCCTCAGCACTTGGCTATCATGTTTTGGATTTCCATATGCCTTCACACAAGGTCCCTCAGCACTGGAATCCGTCTCATTCAACTACTCAAGTGCCTTCTCTCGTGGTCCCTCAGCACTGAGTACCATATAACATATCTCCCATAAGCCTTCACTCGAGGTCCCTCAGTCATGGGTTACATTAAAATAATACATATCATATTCTTTAAACTCATCAACACAACACAAACGTTCAATAGCTATACCAAGCTATTAGTAACCATTTCTAATACTCAATTCAAAACTTTAATTATCAAACAGCATGCTTGTCATACAAGTGTATTTCCAAATCTTCCATGAAAACATATAACACCATGCTCTTCAGTAATTTCATGAAGAACATGTATCAACCAATCACCATGCCTTTTATATCTCATAGAGAATACACAGCATTCTCAAAGTTTTCAAGTAAAACGCATGCTCTCAGCTGGCTCATGTTCTTTTATGTATGTATAAACGCATGCTCTTATCTCTATAAACAACATATTCATATGCTTTATATATATGAAAACGCATGCTTTATTTCATTAGAAACCATATAATCATATTCATAAAGAACTCATTTATATTTTGTAAAACGCAGATGTTACTCACCTGTACTTGCCAAAGAATACTTCTTCTTCCTGTCCTCTATTTCCTCTTCCCGAGCTTCTTGGATGCGGCGTTCTAATCTCAGAAACGCAAAGCTTCATTTCCCTCTGCCAGCTCGGTTGAATGCAACCCTGCCCTTCAACGCAAGGTTGATAACTACCGCAAACCCTGCCCTTCGACGCAAGGTTGATTACTTCTGCAAAGTGCATCCCAACTGTTTTTACTTCTCCTTCGGATGCGTCACCCTCACTTGGACGCAAGGTCCAACTTGAACGCATCACCCAACTTTGGACGCCGCGTTCACCTTGGACATTATGTTTGTTCTCAACGCAAGGCCGACCCCTTTTAACGCAAGACAACTTCTTTACATAAAATAGCTAAGTTGTCAAATACCTTCTTTCTTGGCCGTATACTCCTACAACGGACGTCCTTGCTGCCTTCTTCTTCTCTTTTTCTCTCCAGATTTCTTCTTTGAGAGTCATCAGTCGCTCCTTTTCCCTCAAAGTTCTATTCATAGGGAGCTTGCCATCCAACTTTTCCTCTCCTTTTGCCACTTGTTTGCCACATTTCACGCTGCATGCTTAATTAACCATGCATTAGTCCAAGTGTCACCTTGCATGAAACACTTGACATGCCTTCAACACCTCCTACTAATAAGGTGTCAAATCCATACGAAGCCACCTGGACTTTATAAGCTTATCTTATGCATCCAACATTTCCAATGAATAACTTTTATTCAACACAGCGCCCTCATGCGTTCGTTGAGTTTCCTTTAAGATTTGAGCTTCACTACTCACTTTTCTAACTCTCAGCCAACTATACTACTGTCTTTGACACATAGAGATAACTCTGTCTTCAGCGCATAGGGACCTCAACGCATGACAACCTTACCAACGCATGGTATGCCAAGTACGTTCCTTCCCCCACCAACGCGGCGACTCCTTCAGCTCACACCACCATTCGTGATTTCACCTTTAACGCATAACCGCACTATTATAAACCAGTGCTTACATATGCCACTAGGCATCAATGACAAACGTGCAATACTATGCGTTTATACCTCATCGCATCATACCATGCGTTCAACTCTCATATTCATAACGAATAAATCCTTCTCTAGTTCTTCCTCTATGTGTTGTCCTATTGTGTTACTCAATTTGCTATAGTATTCTATCTTTCCGAGACTTAAATCTCTTTCAACACTTCACAACATAACCGCATTCCTTCCTTGCTTAAGCATCTTACCATCGCCAATGCGTATTTCTCTTATGCGTTTCACTTCTCCCTTCTCGGTTTACTTCCATGCGTCCACCCTTACCATGTGTTACCTAGCCCTGACCATGCGTCCAACATGGTCTTTTACCTCTTTTCTTCATAGACTCTTCAACGCATCGTTTCTTAAAAAGTAGGGTGTGATAGGCCAAACTCTATAAATTTGGGGGTTTCCAGCAGCCCAAATCATAAAAGAAAATCAAATCAAATCAAGGAAGTTACAGACCTAAAGAGGCACAAAAAGGAGAGAATTGAGTGAGAGTTCAAAGAGTGAGTTAGTTGCAAGGAAGAGGAAAAGAGTTCGAGATAGTCGTGGTGCCATTCGAATTCCGACGTGAGAGCCAAGGAGATCGTGACGGTGCTACCTCAATCAAGAGCCTCTTTTCAGTAGAGTTTCTCTTTCTTTACACTCTTTCTTTGTTTATTTTGCTTAAACATGTTGCTTCAAGCTATGAGTGGCTAAACTCTTTAATTTTAGGGTTTTGATGATTTTTTTATGAATTTATGTTGATCTTGTAGACTTTCATGGTTTTGTTGGAATGATTATGCTTTTCATTGTTATTGTGTTTAATTCTTGTGAATTGGTCATCCTCACATGTTAGGTTAGATTTATGATTGAGAGATTGTATGTTTAACTTGATCTATAACAATGAATTGTTGTTAATCTATCACGAGAGTAGTTAGGTTGACAATAAAAGTTGCTAAAGACTATTTTTAATGCCATGTAATTTTGTATTGGTTTTAGGAGATTAATAATCAATCGAGTTGCATGAGAAAGGGTTGTTTTTTAGAGAAAATAACTTGAAATTAAGTTTCTAGACTTAGGCATATGAATGACAATAAAATCCATGAAATCTATAATATTGCATGATGAAATAAACAAGGATTCATTACCCTAGAACTCTATTTCACTCTTGTGTTTCTCACTTTAATACTTTCCTTATTTATTTTATATTTTCCATAATTAACAATTTCAATTCCAATCCTCAAATAAAATTGATTCAACTCTAGAATAGCTAAGTAACTTAAACCTTCACAATTGGATCTCCAGTGGAATGATATTCGGACTTAACCGTCTTATATTATAACTTGACCCGTACACTTGCGGTTAACACTGAAAATGTGCATCAGTTCCTTCTTGATAAGTTCAAAAAAAGATAGAGAGCTTCCTTTCCTTCCTGATAAGTTCAAAAAAGACAGATAGTTACTTTAGGAAGGTAGTAGGAAGGAAAAGATTGAAGAAGAAAAAAAAAAAGTTTTTTCAACTTTCAACAACATAAAACACGTGAATAAAAGAGACTAAGTTAGGTGAAGAAGAAGAGAGCATAAAGTGATTCAAATATCTGTAGGGGTATTTCGATTTTTCTATTCAATCCATCAACGAAATTGGCTGGGCCTAAGGATTGCCATTTTTTCAAAATCATAAAACATGAGCTACGGGCCTAATTTTAATAAAATGTTTTGTCATTTTTGCAACTGCCGCAAAATATTAAGGAACATACCTTTACCAATCCATAATTATAGCAAAATCTTCTCCTCCAACCAACTGTCTTCTCATTGTAGTCTTCCTTTTCCAAGAGATCTTCTTGCTATGATCTAGTAAGGATCCAGTTTGTGGGAACCGCTTCTTGAAAGAATAAAGGGAATGGGAAGAAGAATTTTCTTAAAACTTTTCTAAGAAATTAGGAGAATTTGTAGATATTATTTTTGTAGAGAGTGTGTCTTCTATGACGGCTCCCAAAGGCCCTATTTATAAAACTCTATCAGTTAATCCTCACATCTACAGAGATTTTAAATTAAATATTTAATAATATCCAATATTAATAAATATCTACTCAAATAATATCTCATATTAAATGGTTTTAAAATATTTAAATATTTATTTTCTGCAGAATCTTTAATTTAAATCTCATTCAAATTAAATAATTAATTATTTGAACCCAATTTAAATTAATTAATTAATTAGTTCTCCCTCTATTTATTTATATGAATTTCATCCAAATAAATAATTAATTATTTGAATCATATTCAAATAAATTAATTCTTCATATTTTAAAGTTTAGTTTGAATCTTACTCAAATAAGATTTATAATAAATCACGTAATTAATTGCATCCAATACAATTAATATTTTTCCTCATAAATTTGAACATTTCAAATTTTTCTTTCAACATATTGGATTCTTGTTGGCCGTGGTGAGCTAACAAGGGGACCTTATAGACCTATAGATTGTAAGCCCCAGTTATTCAAGATTAATTTATTAAACTATTTAATTAAATTAATCTTCATTCATTAACTACAAGGCAAATCACTATAGACCCATAGTTGAACTATTATGCACTGTACGATAAGTTGTGTCCATGGATATAATCAGTATAAGCAAGTCGGTTCTTCACGAGTTGTTCATAATTGCAGTTGGGTCAAATATCCGTTCTACCCCTATAATTACCTCTTTTCCTTAAGTACCATTGATTTCTCTAATGAATAATTTGTTTATGGTCCAACCATAAATTAAGTCCCTCTCGAGCCAGTGAGAGGGTGGGGCCCCTTGTTCAAGACTCGAAATCAACACTTAAGGGAACTACTCATCTACTTACCTTATTTGGGAAGGAGTGAATTCCATCTTGTAAAGTTATGTTCCCAGCTCCCTATTTAGTCAAATCCCCAAAATGGTAGGCTTATTGAATTGGCAACTCGAGCTACTCTCACCCATGCAAATCAAAGGACCGACCTCACAAACAAGAGTTCATAAGTCACTCAAGATTAAAATTGAGTCGCACATGATCATCCTATGAAATATTAATCTCATCAATTAACGAATTTACAAAGAGAGATTAAATATTTTAAAAACTTGATGCGTGATTCAATAGGTGCACTAGTTAAGTTATAATATAAAACAGTTTAAGTCTGAGTATCATATCCACTAGGGATTTAATTGGATATAATGACTTAGCTATTCAAGAATTGAATTGATTTTATCTAAGGAATGGACCTCAAATTTGGATTTTAGATTTTGAAAACAAGAAAACAAGAGCAACCGAAACTTCAAAGGATAAGAGTGTTATAGGGTGTTAATGTCATTAATTACTTCATTAAGTTATGCTTTAGGTTTTCATGGAATTATGTGCAAACAATATGTTTAAGTCTAGAAACTAATATCTCACTACAACAAAAGTACGCTTCCATGACTCTAAAAAATAGTCATTATGACATTTCTTGACTTTTTTTTTAGTCATTTAATCGCCCATCACCTAAAGTAGATGACACATGAGAAAACAGTCATCATTAATAGTTTCATGACTTTTAAACACAGTCAACAATGAATATGTATTGACATTTATTATAAGTCATGGAAACTATTTTTCGTGAAAATTTTCTACAGTCATTAAATAATGAAAATGTTGACTTTTTCTGTCAAATAAAGAGTTATCTTGACATTAAAATTCTGTCATCAAGCAACAAATAATGACACATTTAAAGTGTCAATAATACACATTAAAATTCTGGATTACTTTCTCTAAAAAAAACCCTATCTTATGCAAACTAATTAATTACTAATTTTTTGAAACCAAGTTAAAAAGCATAGCATTAAGATTAGTCCTAATCAACTTTCTCTAATTACCTAGCTATTTTCATGAAAGATTAGTAGACATTCAATGCTATAGATCTAATTAAACATACAACCACTCAATCATAATCTAACCTAGGACTTATTGATGATCAATCACTAAAGAATAAGCACAATAGTATTGAAAAACATATCATTCAACAACATCCATGAAAAACACTAAATCATTAATATAAATCCATAATTAAATCATCCAACACCTTAAAACAATGAGTTTAGCCACACATAGCCATCAAATACATATTTGCATACGAGTTCTTAAGCATAAAAGTAAAAGGGAAAGAGAAACTTAGGAAGAAAAACTCTCGAGTTGCTTCTTGGCGTTGAACTCCTTCAATCTCCACTTGGTTAGCACCTCGGGATGTCGAACGACCTTCAACTCTTCTCGACACTTTCACTTTTTGTGATAGTAAACTCACCTTTTGGACTCTCTTTTCTCTCTAATTTTGTGTGCCTCATTTAGGACTCTCGTTTGTACTTTTTCTCTCTATAGGGTTGCTGAGAACCCCTCAATATATAGAAGTGGCCGCCCAAAATATTTTCCAAATTTGCAAAATCTAAAAAAAAAAAAAAAAAAAAAAGATGACATCGCTGCGCTCTTTCCATCATAAAAAGGGCAGCGTTGTGATGCTTTCTTCATAGAACAATGATGTTCTCAACTTATTGACGCTACGCTCTAATAGTCTTCCAAATATGATGCTCTCGGGTTTAGAGTGCAGCGGGGCAGTGCAGCAACTCTCTTAGCTATGCTGCCCTGTTTCTAGGGTTTTTCCACTTTTTCTTTCGTTTTTTACTCAGTTTTGGCTCGGTTTGGTTCTTTTAGCCTTGACACTTAATTTCTCCTTAATCACCTGAAAACCACTAGCAAACATATTAAATCCAATAAAAACATCCCTAAATCAAAGGGAAAAAAAACACTTTTTAGGTGCTTTTTAGTGGTTTGGTCTTATATAAACTCTTTGTTTAGGATACCCCCACTCACATGTCTCCATATGAACAGTTTAGATCAAACCATTTATAACTATTACAAAGTGGGTTGTATCTATTTTGTTACCAGGATAAGACACCCAATCTTATCTATATACTATAGAGCTTTTGGTTACTTCTTGAACATGATCCACCTATATGTCAACTACATACATGTCCAAGACTTAATTCAATAACATTGGATTTTTTCATTAATGGATAAATTAATATTGCACAATTAATAATTAAATTAATTAACTAATCGATTATGAGACTTTAAGGCACAAATCCCCACATAGGTAACTCGATGTGAATCCTGAGTGAGTTATGAACTCCTATCTATGAGGGCAATCCTTTAATCTGTATGGATGAGAGTGGCCAAATCGCCGACTCAATAAGCCTACCATTTTAGGGATTTGTCTGATTAGAGTGCTGGGAACATATCTTCACAAGATGAAATTCACTCCTTCCTATGTTTAGGGTAAATAGATAAATCACTCTCTTAAGGGCTGATTTCGAGTCTTAAACAATGAGGCATCACCCTCTCACTGGCCTGAGAGGGGTTAGTTTATATTTGGACTGGTTAGTTTATATTTGGACTATAAACAATTTATTCATTAGAGTGATTAGTGGTACTTAAGGGGTTAAATATAACTACACGGGTAAAACGATAATTTGACCCAGTTGTAGTTATGAGTAATTTGTGAAGGGTTGACTTACTGTCGATTAGTAAATTTTGTGGATACAAAAATATATCTATAGTGCGAAGAGTGTAACTGTAAGTCTTTAGTGGAGTGACCTACAGTTAATGAGTATTGATTAATTTAATTAAAGAGTTTAATTGATTAATCTCATATCGTTGGAGCTTCTAACTATAGGTCCATAAGGTCCCATTACTAGCTCATGAATGATTAGTATAAGAATCAAACATTTTGGTTTAATTTTAAATGTTTAAATTAATAAATTAATTAATTGTATGTGATACAATTAGTATAATGTATATAGATATGTTATAATATAAAGTTTATTTTGAATGACATTCAAAATCTATACTTTATATTATAAGAGAGATGAATATTTAAATGAGATTTAGATATTAATTATATGAATGAGATTCATATAAAAACTATAGGTTAAAATTAATATAAATGAGATTTATATTAAACTATAGGTTATGTGAGAGAAGGTTGTTTGAATATGATTTAAATGAAATTAAATATTTGTGATATTTAATTTATTGATTAACTAATTATTAATTAATTAATTAATTTAATTATATATATTAAATATCATTTAATTATATAATTAAATTATTATTATTATTATTATTATTATTATAATATTGGATAGTGGGGAGTTATTTTGGTTCTCTCTCTCACACTTTTACGTAAAAGAAGAGGGAAAAGGGAAAGGGAGTTACTGAGTACCAAAAGCCACGAAGAGTTCTGTAAATTTTATCCTCTCCAATTCTGTCTTCTCTCTTCAAGAATTCCCTAGCCAAAAATCTAATAGAGCCCACACAACTCCTCTATTGAGTGGTGTTCCAAAGAACAAGAAGAGTTCTTGTGTTCTTGTCGGAGTTTGTCATCAGATTGTGAGTTTGTCATTAGTTAGATTAACAACAATTCATTGTTATAGATCAAGTTAAACATACAATCTCTCAATCATACATCTAACCTAACATGTGAAGATGGCTAATCCACAAAAATTGAACACAATAACAATAAAAAGCATAATCATTCCAACAAAACCATGAAAGTCTACAATATCAACATGAATTCATAAACAAATCATCAAGACCCTAAAACTAAAGAGTTTAGCCACTCATAGCTTGAAGCAACATGCTTAAGCAAAATAAAGAAAGGGAAACTCTACTGAAAAGAGGCTCTTGATTGAGATAGCACTATCACGATCTCCTTGGCTCTCACGTCGGAATTCAAATGACACCATAACTATCTCGAACTCTTTTCCTCTTCCTTGCAACTAACTCACTCTTTGAACTCTTTTATGAACTCTCACTCAATTCTCTCCTTCTTGTGACTCTTTTAGTCTGTAATTTCGTGGTTTGAATGATGATTAGGGTTGCTGGAAACCCCCATATTTATAGAGTATTTCGCATAAGAAAACTTTCCAAAAATACATTTTTTTCAAATATGAAAACAAGCATCGTGACGCTGGTCTATAGCGCCACAGCGCTGCCATTTAAGGGCGTTGGTCCATAGCGTCGCGGCACTATTGAATTTTCACAGACAGTGCTGCAGGGCTGTTTGAGAGCGCCACGACGTTGCCGCTGTGCTGCGACAGTTTTGCTCTCAAGTTTTAGCATCTTGGCGCTACCCCAATTGTGGCTTGTTATTTTCTTCTCTTTTTTACTGTATTCTTGCTCGGTTTTGATCTTTTGGCCTTTTCTTCTAATTTTCCTCATTTTAACCTAAAAACCACTAGCAAACAAGTGAAATCTAATATAAACTCTCTTAATTTGAGAGAATAGAAAGCATTTTTCAAGCGTTTTTCAATTTCCCACAACGAAGTCAGTCTTCAAAGGTAGGAAACATCCTAATCTCTAATTCTTCTTTAAAAAGCATGCTAATACAGTAGTTTATCCTTAAGTTTGTTCTCTATAATTTTTGCTTTTCTAAAACAAATTTAATGGCACAAGGCAATCATTCGCTTCCACTGGAAATTCGATTCCTTCGAGTTCGTGGTCTAACCACCAAACCGAGTCCCTCTTGGGCTAATGAGATGGGGCCCCTTGACTAAGATCTGGAATCAGTACTTAAGAGAAAAACTTCTATACTAACCTTGAGTCGGCGAACTTGGGCCACTCTCACCTATGCAGATTAAAGGATAATCTCAAATGAACTCCGAGTTACCTAGGTCATCATATTGAAATAATCAATCTTAATAGTAAACGGTGTTATAAAGTAAAAGTGATTATCTCATGGTTCGATCGTGTACAAACTCATTGCATAGGATGCCCCCATTCTCATGTCTTTACATGAACGATATAGGATCACATGGTTCGTATAAAAAACAAATGGGTTGCATTCATAATGTCTCTAGGATAAAGTACCAAGCCTTATCCCAATACTATAGACCGTATTGGCTTTTACTTAAACTTGATCCATACTTAATGTCTACACATAAAAAGTCCATGTATTCATGCTATAGCCAAAGGCTCATAGTTTATTGGATTTAGATTTATAAGTAACTTACATATTCAATAACATCTATACTTAATAAACTTCAATATCAACTTTATTGAAAATAGAATATGTTTATCATTTAAAACCACAAGTTTTAGGACATAAAACCCAACAATTAGAAGTGAAGGAATTAAATTCCTCAACGGAAGCGAGTGATTGTCATGTGCCATTAAATTTCTTTTGAAAAACATAAATTACAAAGAATAAAAGCTTGGATAAACAACTAATAATTAGCATGCAATTAGAAAAGATAAAGAGATAAAAAGTTTCCTACCTTTTAAGATCGTCTTCGTTGTGGAAAAACTTCTTCTTCTACAAATCTCGAACCACAGAAAAAACTCCTCTAATGATTGATATAGAACTTCTTGGAACACCACCACAAACCTTCCTTGCTATTTTCTAGGAAGAACCAATAAGAAGTTGTCACACCCTACTTTTAAAAATCGATGCGTTGAAGAGCCTATAAAGAAAATAAGTAAAAGACCATGTTGGACGCATGGTCAGGACTAAGGTAACACATGGTAAAGGTGGACGCATGGAAGTAAATTGAGAAGGGAAAGAAGTAAAACGCATAGGAGAATATGTAAGCATTGGCGATGGTAAGACGCATAAACAAGAAAGAAATAAAGTTATGTCGTGAAAGAGATCTAAGTCTCGAAAGGTAGAATATTATAACAGACTGAGTAACGCATAGACTATTAGCAAGGGATGTTCTCGAGGGTTGGATAAAGTGGAAGGTATAGAGGGATAACCAAGGAATCCTCAAGGATATGAGGAAGATCATGGACGCATGATAGTGTGTGGTTCAGGCTAACGCATGGTATTATGCAGTAAGGTACAAACGCATAGTAAAGTGCGTTTGAGACATCGACGCCTAGTAGTATGCGGTGGAGAAATGAGTTCAAAGCTAGTTTGGCGAGAGTAAGGGAAGAAAGTAATGAAGTTAAAACCTAAAAAGGGAATTCAGTGAACGCATGGGGACATTGTGTTGGTTGAATAACTTGTATATTGGAATATGTTGGACGCATAAGATAAGCTTATAAAGACTAGGTGGCTTCATATAGACTTGACACCTTATCAGTAGGAGGTGTTAGAAGACATTAAGAGTTTCATGCAAGGTGACGCTTGGATTAATGCATGGTTAGTTAAGTATGCAGTGTGACATGTGGCAAACAAGTGACAAAAAGAGAGAAGAAGTAGGATGGCAAGCCCTCTATAAATAGGACCTTGAGGGAAAAAGAGCGACGGATGATTCTGAGGGGAGAATTCTTGAGAGAAAGGGGAGAAAGAAGGCAGAAAGGAGAAATCCTTGCGTCTGTAGTAGGAGTCTGCAGCCAAGAGAGAAGGTATTTTTGACAACTTAGCTATCTTGAGTTAAAGAAGTTGTCTTGCGCCGAAGGGGGGTCAGCCTTGCGAACACTATGTTCAAGGTGAACGATGTGTTCAAAGTGAATGATTCGCTCAAGTTGGACCTTGCATCCAAGAGAGGTCGACGCATCCAAAAGAGAAGAAAGAAGAGTAAGGCTGCACTCCGCGTTAGTCATCAACCTTGCGTTCAAGAGCAGGGTTGCATCCAACCGAGCTGACAGAGGAAAATCAGCCTTGCATTCTAGGGTTAGAACGTTGCGTCCAAGAAACTCGAGAAAGAGGAAATAGCAAAAAAGAGGAGGAATTATTCATGGGTGAGTGACTTCCTATTTTATATAATGGTTACTCTTAGCATGGTTATTTAGTAATGGGTGAGTAGAAACAATTGTATGGTGTAACTATTGAACATTTGTGTTGTGTTGATAAGTTTAAAGGATGTTATACGTACTATCTAAATGCAACCCATGGCTGAGGGACCTTGAGTGAAGGCCTATGGGGAATATGTTATATGATACTCAGTGCTGAGAGACCACGTGAGAAGACACTTGAGTAGTTGGATGAAACAGATTCCAGTGCTGAGGGACCTTGTGTGAAGGCATATGGAAATCCAATACATGATAGCCAAGTGCTGAGGGACCACGAGTGAAGGCACTTGAGCAGTGGATTGGTAGGAAACCAGTGCTGAGGGACCACGTATGAAGGCACATGAAAATTTCGACACAATAAAACTCAGTGCTGAGGGACAATATGTGAAGGCACTTGAGGGTTTGAAAATGTCGAGGGACAAAGTATGAAGGCATTTGAATATGTGAACAATGAGAGTTTTGTACAGGATGTTGAGTAGCGTAGAGCATCGCTCCGTCTCAACTAGGGAAAAATGATGATTTTTAAAATTAATGAGATTTTTGAGTATTTACTCTGAGACAGATATGTATGATTTAACAATGGTTTTAGCATATTTTAATATGATTTGAAGCGTTATATTTTATGCGAGTTTGAGAATGTTTATGTTATGACCAGATTTATAGTTAATTATGATGTTTTAAAAAAAAACTGTTGCTCACTGAGCTATTAGCTCATGCTTTCATATGTTTTCCATTTTTCAAGTAGCATGACAGTTCCCGTTGCCGGTCAAAGTCAAGGTTTGTCAAGAGTTAATGGTATTACCGTCCTAAGAAGGGTAGATATGAAAAGTAAAGTAAATTTGACAGTGGTAATTGACAGGGAAGTCTATGATTGTTGTCCTCACACTCCGTCTCGGGCTACGGGAGGATAGTTCGGGGTGGGGTGTGACAGAAGTTGTGGGTTCTCAATGGATTTTGGTATGGGATTATAATCTTGAAAGGAAGAGAGAATTGGAGAGGGAAGAGTTTTTCTTGAGATAAAATTTCCACAAAACCTTTTTTGTAAAAAATTGCAACTTTTTTTTTTTTTTTTTACGTGAATAAAGAGAGAGCTAAAATAACCCCCCACTACGTGGGAGTTATTTTTAATTAATAATAATATAATAATAATAATAATTAAAATTAATATTAATTTAATTATAATATATTAAATCATATTTAATAAATATAATAAAATTAATTAATTAATTATCTCAAATTTTATTTAAATTTGAATCATATTCAAATAACCTTCTCTCATATAACCTATAGTTTTAATATGAATCTCATTTATATTAATTTTAACCTATAGTTTTTATATGAATCTCATTCATATAATTAATATTTAAATCCTTTTTAAATATTCATCTCTCATATAACATAAAATATAAATTTTTAATCTCATTCAAAATAAACTTTATATTATAATGTATCTATATACATTACACTAATTGTACCCCACATACAATTAACTCCCTAATTAATTTGAACAATTCAAATTAAATCCAAAATGATTGATTCAAAGCCTTAATGAGCTAGCAAGGGGACCTTATGGACCTATTAGTTAGAAGCTCCAATCATATGGGATAAATCAATTAAACTTTTTAATTAGATTAATCAATATTCATAACTGTAGGTCATGCCACTAAAGATTTACAGCTGCACTTTTCGTACTATAGATATATTTTTGTGTCCACGGAATTAACTAATCAACAGTAAGTCAACCTTTCACAAATTACTCAAAACTAAAATTGGGTCAAATTATGGTTTTACCCATCTAGTTATATTTGACTCCTCAAGTACCACTGATTCCTCTAATAAACAAACTGTTTATAGTCCAATTATAAACTAATCCGTCTCGAGCCAGTGAGAGGGCGAGGTCTCATTGTTCAAGACCAGAATCAGCGCTTAAGGGAATAATTATCTACTTACCCTAAACATAGGAAGGTGTGAATTCCATCTTGTGAAGAAATGTTTCTAGCTCCCTAATCAGACAAATCCCCAAAATAGTAGGCATATTGAGTCGGCGATCTGGCCACTCTCACCCATACAGATCAAAGGATTGTTCTCATAGACAGGAGTTCATAACTCACTCAAGATTAAAGTCAAGTCACCTATAGTCATCCTATGAAATGTTAGCTTCTTCAATTAACGACGTTACAAAGAGAAATTAAATATTTTTGGTTTGGTCTTATACAAACACTTTGTAGCAATTACAAAGTGGGTCATATCTGTAGTGTTACTAAAATAAGGCACCCAACCTTATTCCGATACAACAGACCTTTTGATTGTTACTTAAACATGATCAAACCTCGTATTTGAACCACATACATGTTTAAGTTTACATAAATTAACTGAAAAGCACCTAAAAAGTGCTTTTCTTGCCTTTGATTTAGGGATTTTTTTTTTTTATTGGATTTAATGTTTTTGCTAGTGGTTTTCAGGTAACTAAGGAGAAATTAAGTGTCAAAGAAAAAGGAATCAAATCGAGCCAACATCGAGCGATAAACGGAAGAAAAGATGGAAAAATCGTACAATGCAGCCGAGAGCGTCGTTGCGCTGCCTTCGCCACTCTCAACCTAAGAGCACCAAATTTGGGAGTCTGCATGAGCGTTGCATTGTTGAAGGAGAGCATTGTTGCGCTGTGTGGTGAGCGTTGCAACGCTGCTTTTGAAACATAGCAATAATGACGGACAGTGTCGTGACGCTGCCCTAGAGCGTCGCTATGTTGCCGCTTTTATGACGTCAATACCCTAAAACACTCTTATTCCTTGAACTTTTGCTTGCTCTTATTTTTATTGTTTTCAAAATACAACATTCATATTCGATTTCCATCATTTAGATAAAATCAATTTAATTCTTGAATAGATAAGTGAATATATCCAATTCAATCCTCAGTGGATACGATACTTAGACTTAAATTGTTATATATTATAACTTGACCCGTGCACTTGCGGAATCGCACATCAATAACCATGGAATCTTAGTTTATTGACTTGAGTTAATGCAAAAATAGATAAAATAACTTATTTTGTTCAATAAATAAAATGTATTTACAATTTACAAAACTACAAGACCCCAAGAGATTTAGGACCCATCAGTCCCAACAAAAAGTTTCAATAATACGAGATTAATTAATTAAAGAATTTAATTAAATTAATCAACATTCATTAACTATGGGTCACTCCACTAAAGACATAGAGCTACACTCTTCACACTGTAGACATATTTCTGTGTTGATGCGCACTTTCCGTGTTAACCGCATGTGTACAGGTCAAGTTATACTATAAGACGGTGAAGTCCGAATATTGTTCTACTGAGGATCCAATTGTGAAGGTTTAAGTTATTTACCTATTCTAGAATTGAATCAATTTTATTTGAGGATTGGAATTAAAGTTGTGATTTTGGAAATAAACTAAAAAAGAAAGCAAATAAATAAGAAACACAAAAGTCAAAGAGAGTTCTAGGGTAAAGAATCCTTGTTTGCTTCATTATGCAATATTCTAGGGTTCATGGATTTCATTGCAATTCATATGCTTAAGTCTAGAAACATAAATCCAAGTTATTTTCTCTCAAAAACAACCTTTTCTCATGCAACTCAATTGATTACTATTTTCATGAGAGATTAACAACAATTCTTTGTTATAGATCTAGTTAGACATACAATCTTTCAACCATACATCTAAACTAACATTCAAACATGGTCATTCAACAAGAATTTAAGCACAATAACAAAGAAAAGCATAATTATTACAACAAAACCATGAAGAGTCTACAATATCAACATAACTTCATAAACAATTCATCAAAATCCTAAAACTAAAGAGTTTTGCCACTCATAGCTTCAAACAACATGTTCATAACAATATAAACAAAGAAAGAGTGTAAGGAAAGGGAAACTCTACTGAAAAGAGACTCTTGATTGAGGAAGCACCGTCAAGATGTCTTGGTCTTCATGTCGGAACTCAAACGGATCACGACTCTCTCTCGAACTCTTTTCTCTTCCTTGCAGCTAACTCACTCTTTGAACTCTCTAATGAACTTTCTCTCAATTCTCTTCTTCTAGTGTGTCTCTTGGTGTGTAGATTGGTCATTAGGGCTGTTGGAAGCCCTTCAATTTATAGAGTTGCCTGCCAAAAATTCTTTCCAAAAATGTAGATTTTTCAAAATAGCAAAGATGGCGTCGCGGCGCCAAAGAATAGCATCGTTGGGCTGACCGTCATTGAAGGATAGCATCGCCACGTTGCTAGATGGCGCCGTCGCACTGTGTGTCATGGAAACCTACCCTCGATGTCGTGCCGCAACGTTGCGATGGTGGTGTTGCACTGAGGCAGAGGCTGCTCTCGAGAAAAAGCGCCACGGCACTGCCCTATTTTTGGCAGATTTGGATTTTTCTTCTCTTTTTCATTGGATTCTGGCTCGGTTTTGATCTTTTCGCTTTCACTTCTAATTTTCTTTATTTTAACCTGAAAACCACTAGCAAACAAGTAAAATCTAATATAAACTCCCTTAATTTAAGAGAATAGAAAGCACTTTTCAAGCGTTTTTCATGTGTCCATGGATATAACCAATTATCAGTAAATCAACCCTTCAGGAATTGCTTGTAACTACATCTAGGTCAAATTATAGTTTTACCCCTATAATTACCTCTTACTCTTTAAGTCAAACTAATCTTCTAATGAATTTCATGGTTTTACCATAAACAAAACCCTCTCAGGCAAATGAGAAGAGGAGCCTCATTGTTCAAGACCTAGAGCCAGCACTTAAGGAGCAATTCATCTCCTTACCTTAAAGATGAGAATAAGTGAATTCCATCTTCTATAGCTACGTTCTCAGCTCCCTACTTGGACAAATCTCCAAAATGGTAGGCTTATTAAGTTGGCATCTCAAGCCAATCTCACCCATACAAATCAAAGGACTGCCCTCATAAACAAGAGTTCATAACTCCCTCAAGATTGAGGTCAAGCTACCCTTACCTATGGTCATCCTATAAAATGTTAATCTCTTCCGTCAACAATGTTATAAAGAGAGATCAATCATTTCACAGTCCAATATTATACAAACTCTTTGTATAAGATACTCCCATTCGCATGTTTCCACATGAACGATTTGGATCAAATCCTTTGTAATATTTACAACTCTTGTAACATTTACAAAGTGGGTCATATCTATAGTGTCACTAGGATAAGGCACCCAACCTTATCCATATACTACAAACTATTTAGGTTAGTACTTGAACATGATCCACCTATATATCCACATATTTTCAAGTTTCACAAAATAACCTTGGATCTTTTCTTAATGCATAATTATATATATAAAACAATCACCATTATTCCAAATAACTACAAGGCTTTAAGGCATACATCCCAACAATCTCCCGCTTGCACTAAAGCTGGTGAGACATAAGCCAATGAGACATGTATCCTAGGGCATACTCTATACCCAACATGCTCTCCCACTTGCCCTAGCGCACTAGAGACATGTCTTGTAGTCCTAGGTATTCTAGGAGATCCTCTCACCCTTTAGCCTAAATGTAAACTCTATTTTAATTTGTTATTACTAAACGTAAGTACGTAGTACCGATGTGGACTAAATTGCTTTCCCTCTTGTAGATTGAAGGAAGAAGTGAAGGAAGGGGGAAATATTTTTGGTAAGTGAATTCGAAATCACTACGAGGTAAATCAAGTTTAGGAGTTACTTTGTTTATATTTTAAAAAAAAAATTTAAATAAACAAAAGATGGATTTTAGGAATTAGAAGGAAGAAAAGAAAGGAAATGTTAAGCTTTATGGATTAATGAAGTTTTAAAAATAAAATAAAATAAAATTTTAATAAAATAAAATAAAATAAATAAAAAAAGAAAGTAGAAGCAAGAGTCGGTGGTAGGGTGTGTAAAGGGTGACCAAATGTTTTGCTGACTGATTTTCTCTCATTTTTAAACTCATAACCGACCTAATCTACAGCTGAGTGTCAAGAGGAGGAAGAAGAAGGAGTCTAAGGCAAATTGGAATAGATTTCTGGTCGAATTCGGGGTGCAATTGAAGCTGAAACCAAAGGTTGATCTAGTATCACGCAATTTGAGCAAAGTATGGTGTTTGGTAAATAACGAGCTAAAGAGATAGAGTTTGAAGCTAAAACTTTGAGGTTAGTAAGTTAACTCAATTCGTAACAACTTTTGTGAAGGATGGTTGATCTGAATATGAAGAGAAATAGGTTTAATTTTAGGTGAAACTAACTAATACAGATTTTCGAGTGATCTAGAGCAGGGCAAAGTAAATTTGAATTATCGGACGAACGAAGAGGAGTTAAGTTTTGGAATTTTTAGGTAAGCTAGAAAACAAATTTATTTACAAGTTTGTAGAAAGAAAGAAGTTATAATTCAGGCTAGAACTATAACTTTTAACAGACAAAAGTGAAGATAGAATCGAAGACAGTAGTAGAGTGAGACAGGTTTGCTTGAAAATCAGCGACACTGAAGGCGTTAGGGTGAGCAGCGAGATTAGTCTCGCTAGGTGTCGCTAATCGGTTTTTGTCTCACAAATCTCACTAGTCTCGCTGGTGTCGCTACTCTTGCTACTCTCGCTACTCTCGCTTCTCTCGCTGTTCAAGTAAGTCTCATTGATTTTTGCTTAGTCTCGCTAATCTCGCTAGTGCATATCTCACTAATTTTTGCTTAGTCTCGCTAGAGCAAATCTCGCTAGTTTGGACAAGTCTCGCTAGTTCTATAATTTTGTGAGTAGTTGGTCTCGCTAGTGAGCTTTATCTTAACACTTAAGACATATTTGTTACACTTTCACGGGAATTCTAAGATATCTAACAAAGGAAATTAAACCATTTCAGGCCGAGAGAAGCTAGGAAAGGCGTATAACCCTTTAAGGGCCCGGGGAAAGTAGTGAGTAACAAGTTTTTTCAAAATAAACATACTTTATACCAAGTTTTCATACTACTTACAGTTGCTTGGAAACATGTTCTCATGTTTATACTTTTTAGGGGTTTTAAATGTGCTATGATGACTATTTGCTTAAAGGAAACATGTATTTCCATGTAAATGTATAGTATGGTTTTGCATTTGAAATATTTGAAGCATACTAGTTGTTAACCGAGTTTTACGAAAGGCGTGCTATTTATTACTCTATGATTTTATGGAAGCATGATGATTGTTAAGGAATTTGTGAAAGTCAAATGTTATAAAAAGCTGATAAGCACTTGAAAAGTGCTTTCTATCCTCTCAAATTAAGGGATTTTATATTAGATTTCACTTGTTTGCTAGTGATTTTCAGGTTAAAATGAGGAAAATTAGAAGAAAAGCCTAAAAGATCAAAACCGAGTAAGAATACGGCGAAAAAGAGCTGAAAAACTCAAAAGGGCGAAATTTGGGATAGCGTCGCGACGCTAAAACCCCAACGCAACATTCTGGACGCATCATAGCACCGCGGCGCCGAAATGGCGCTGCTGCAGCGCTAATGCTCGAGAGCAATAATTCTGAACGCATCATAGCGTTGCGGCGCTTGGACGGCACTGCCGCGGCGTTAAAACCCGAAAGCAACAATTTTGGACACAACCCTAGCGCCGTGGCGCTATGGACCAGCGCCGCGACACCAGTTTTCTTCAATGAAAAATTGTTATTTTTGGTAAATTTTTGGGCGGCCAACTCTATAAATTTGGGGGTTTCCAGCAGCCTTAATCATCAAATCAAAAATCAAGAATCAATCAACCATCAATTTACAGACCTAAAGAGGCACAAGAAGGAGAGAATTGAGTGAGAGTTCATAAAAGAGTTCAAAGAGTGAGTTAGTTGCAAGGAAGAGGAAAAGAGTTCGAGATAGTCGTGGTGCCCTTCGAATTCCGACGTAAGAGCCAAGAAGATCGTGACGGTGCTACCTCAATCAAGAGCCTCTTTTCAGTAGAGTTTCCCTTTCTTTACACTCTTTCTTTGTTTATTTTGCTTAAACATGTTGCTTCAAGCTATGAGTGGCTAAACTTTTTAGTTTTACGATTTTAATGATTTGTTTATGAATTTATGTTGATCTTGTAGACTTTCATGGTTTTGTTGGAATGATTATGCTTTTCATTGTTATTGTGTTTAATTCTTGTGGATTGGCCATCTTCACATGTTAGGTTAGATGTATGATTGAGAGATTGTATGTTTAACTTGATCTATAACAATGAATTGTTGTTAATCTATCACGAGAGTAGTTAGGTTGACAATAAAAGTTGCTAAAAACTATTGTTAATGCCATGTAATTTGAATTGGTTTCAAGAGATTAGTAATCAATCGAGTGGCATGAGAAAGAGTTGTTTTTTAGAGAAAATAACTTGGAATTAAGTTTCTAGACTTAGGCATATGAATTGCCATAAATTCCATGAATTCTATAATATTGCATGATGAAATAAACAAGGATTCATTACCCTAGAACTCTATTTCACTCTTGTGTTTCTCACTTTAATACTTTCCTTATTTGATTTATATTTTCCATAACTCATAAAATTCAATTTCAATCCTCAAATAAAATTGATTCAACTCTAGAATAGTTAAGTAACTTAAACCTTCATAATTGGATCTTTAGTGGAACGATATTCGGACTTAATCGTCTTATATTATAACTTCACCCGTACACTTGCGGTTAACACTAAAAGTGCGCATCAGGTTTTTGGCGCCGTTGCCAGGGATCCAAAGAACGGTTTTTGTTATTTAATATTCATTAGAATTGATAGATCTTAATTTGAGGTGTATATTATTTGGTTGTTTATTTATTTATTTATTATTTTATTGTATTTTATATTTTTTCCTTTTTTATTTTATTTTATTTTATTTTATTTTATTTTTTTATTTTTATTTATTATTTATTTATTTTATTACTATTATTTTGTCAGTTTATGCCTCGTGATAATACTAATATTCTCCCTCTTGATCTTAAGATTGAAAGGACGTGTAGAAGAAACCTAAGAGTTCAACACAATCACATCAAGGAGATGGCGGAGGAAATACCAAAGGCAATTCGGAACTACTTCCAACCGACATTACCGGCAAATCAACCCGGCATTATAAATGTACCCATCAATGTCAACAACTTTGAGTTGAAACTGGGGTTGATCCACATAGCTAGAGAGCTAGCCTTTACAGGAAGAACCAATGAAGATCCTCACAAGCACTTGCGGTCTCTCTTAGAAATACAGGGGACGGTAAAGATGAATGGTGTTTCTAACGATGCAATTAAACTAAGACTTTTTCCTTTCTCTTTACAGGGCCGTGCTAAGGATTAGTTGGAAACCATACCTCTGGATAGCATCACAATGTGGGAGATCTTAGCTCAAGCTTTCTTGAACAAATATTTTCCACCGGCTAAATCTCAAAGACTAAGGATGGAGATTGGAACATTCCGCCAACTTGAGGATGAACAATTATATGAGGTTTGGGAGAGGTATAAGGATCTCTTGAGAAGGTGCCCTCAATATGGTTACCTGGATTGGTTGAAAATTCAACTCTTCTACAATGGATTAGCAAGCTCAACGAAATCCATACTAGATGCAACCACCGGAGGCTCAATTTTTCAAAGAATGCTCAAGAAGCATATACCATACTAGAAGACTTGGCAACTACATCGTACAATTGGCCATGTGAACGGTCTTCTCCAATCATCCCAAAAGCCATCGGACGATATGAGGTGGACAAGGTAAGTTCTCTAAAAGCTCAATTGGCTTCTCTCACTAATGCTTTATCTAAATTTTCTCAAGGAAGCCAAGTCCAAGCAAGTCCATCATCCATAGCTTCTCTTGCGGCCATGGCAAATCAACAAGAGCCAAGTGAGTTGGAGGTAGCCAATTATGTAGATAGACGACAATACCGAGGTCAACAACAACTTCCAACTCACTATCATCGCAATTTGAGGAATCATGAGAATTTTTCATATGCTAACAACAAGAATGTGTTGCAAGCACCTCAAAGATTCAATGGAGCGGGGAATGCAAAGACATCATCACTAGAGGACATAATGCTTGACTTTGTCAAAGAGTCAAGATCAAGGACAACCACATTGGAGAATTCGGTCCAAGCTATTTCAAGCACCGTTCAAAGCCAAGGTAAGGCACTTCAAAACTTGGAGGTTCAACTTAGTCAAATAGCAACTTCCCTCCAAACAATGCAAAAGGGTAAGTTCCCTAGTTGTTCCGAGATAAACCCAAGGGAGGAGTGCAAGGCCGTGACTTTGAGGAGTGGGAAAAAGTTATCCACTCCCTTGATCAATGATGAAGATGATGAGCTTCCACAAGAAGAAGATGAAGCCATCATAGAGGATGTTCACGAAAAGAGAGTGCATTTAAGGAAAAGGAGAAATCAAAGTCCAACATAGGGAGTACTTCTAATTCTACTTCTTTTATCCCTAATACTTTACCTTTTCCTCAAAAATTTCAAAAGAAAAAGATTGATGCTCAATTTTCAAAGTTCTTAGACATATTCAAAAAGTTAGAAATTAACCTTCCTTTTGCAGAGGCATTAGAACAAATGCCTAAGTATGCCAAATTCATGAAGGATGTATTGTCTAAGAAGAAAAGGTATGGAGTTTACGAAATGGTTGCACTAACCGAAGAATGTAGTGCGACACTACAAAGGAAATTGCCTCCAAAACTAAAGGATCCAGGGAGTTTCTCTATCCCTTGTCATTTAGGCAATAATAAGGTTACTAAAGCACTTTGTGATCTTGGAGCTTCTATTAACTTAATGCCTTTATGCATGTTTAGGAAGCTCAATGGAGGAGAGGTGCAACCAACTACCATATCTTTGCTTTTGGCCAATCGATCATTTGTTCATCCTTACAGCATTGTGGAGGACGTCTTGGTCAAGGTAGGCAAGTTTATCTTCTCGGCGGACTTTGTGATATTAGACATGGAGGAAGATGTCGAAGTCCCCATAATCCTTGGGAGACCATTCTTGGCCACCGGAAGGGCCCTCGTCGATGTGCAAGATGGAATGCTCACATTCTGCCTTAACGATGAGGAGGTAACATTCAACATTTATAAAACCCTTAAGTATTCAGATGTAGAAAGGTACGAGCATCATGAGCCAAGCACAAAGGTAACATTGCCTCTCTCTTCTAATAAGAATTCTATGCATGATAAGCTTCCTTTGAATGGTAAGACTAATGGCATGCTTGATGTTAAAGTACAAAATCCTATGAAGCATGTTTCTAGTTGTGATAATTCTCCTAGTTCTTCATGCATGCCTCCCAAACCTATAATGAATTATGAACAAATTATGGAGAAGCATGATAAAAATGAAGTGGTGAGTCCGGTAAAATCTAAGCATGATGATTCTTTTGGAGCTTTCAAGTTGGATATTTAGTTGACTAACTCACTAAATACTAATGAATATGTTTGTGAGTGGCAATGTGAGCGAATACTAAAAGTTGGAGGTGACCCAAAGCATGAAAGGAAGAAACCACCTTGGGATCCACCGTGATTCGCGAGCCTCGTCTAGCTAGAAGACGTTAAACCAAGCGCTTATTGGGGGGCAACCCAATTTTTTTGCTTTCTTTACTTTTCTTTTTATTTTATTTTCAATAAATCTTGGAGTCACTCATATGCTTTATCTCTCAGGAACTTGGTTTACCATACAAAGTACTCCTTACACCAAGCCTGTTTGGTGGCTTCCCGCTTGCTCCCAGGCTTGCTCTTTTCTTGTTAGATGCTCTTATGCATTGGGACAATGCATGATTCTAAGTTTGGGGTGGGAGGTGTCTCTTGTACTTTTGTGTGTTTTCTCATCCTGCTTTGCATGTTTGTGAAGGTTTTAATGATCATATGCATGTCAATTTTTGAAAATTTTTGAAAATTTTGGAGCTTTCAAAGTTAATGGAAATGTTGCTTATGGTTTTATGCCTTGATGTTGATTGCCCATGATGAGATTCGAATTTGCATGATAGATAACTTATTGTGGAAATAGAATAGCACTATCTTGAGTTAAATTCATTCAAGTCCCTCTTAAAATCTCTCATATTCTTGAGCACGTAGCCACTTTAATTTAGAATCTTTAATTGAAAAAAGGATTAAGTTGGGTGTATTTGGTTGTCACTCCAAAAGGCCCCACCGGTTAGAGAGTGGAAATGCATGATAGCTTGTAATCTTAGACTAAGGAAAAAGAAAAAAGTATACATGCCTTGAGAAAAGAAAAAAGTGTACACAAAATGTATGAGCTTTATTTGTCTATCTTTTTAAATGTTAAACTTGTAATGAGTATGCATGGATAGGGGTAAAAAGAGCTACCTTTGCTGTGATCAGTAAAGACGCCTGGGAATTGACTAGGTACAAGTCCCTACAGTGAATGTGTGAAAGCTAGTGCCTCTAGGTAAAAGAATGCAAGTTTAGGGCCCATGAAAAAAAAAAAAAAAAGAATATATGATTGAAAGGCACCTTAGTGGACATATTACTCACTTGAAATGTATGAAAGCTTGAAGATTGGTGCATGAGCTAGAGGAGGGGGAAAACTAAAGAAACTCTCTTAAGTCCTAATTTGAGTTCTAGTATTTTAAATTGAAGGAGGCTTGCACACACACACATGGGAGATAGCAAGATTTGGCCTTGAATGATTATAACAATATAGATATGCCTGCATGTTTCTACTTATGCTCTAAATGCTATTCTCTGAGACATGAGTCAATTGCACACTTCTTCATCTAAACTCCCTATTAAAAGCATGTTGCTTTCGAATTATGTTTTTGAAAAGGTTCGCAATGTTGAAGGACTCAGAGAAGGCATGTGGGTAGCCGGGATATAGAAATGGTTCCCAATGCTAAAGGACTCGAAGAAAGCATGTGGGTAACCTAAGTATAGAGATAGCCCCCAATGCTGAAGGACTCAGAGAAGGCATGTGGGTGGCCTAAATCTCGTATATGGAACCCAGTAATGAAGGACTTGAGAAGGTATTCGAGTAACCTAGGATATGATATCTATGTGCACATAGAGGTATGATAGATGCTGTTGTGTGAGATTAGTCCACACAACTAAAGATATTCGACGTTGGGGGTGTCGAGATTACTCCGCCCCAACTAAGGATGTTTTCGACGTTGAGTAGTGTTGAGCTCTGCTTCGTCTCAACTAAGGAAAGTGTTTTGAAATAAAGTGATTTTTCATGTTTCTTTTTCGGAAATGAATATATATGGTATGACAATGCTACTTGAGCATGTTTTGCTTGGATATGGGAATGAACTGTTGTTATTTATTTATTTTCATAAATTGAGTATGGTTTTAGTTAGTTTTCAAGTTAAAGGAAGGTTTTTACTAAATATGTCACTCACTGGGCAACCTAGCTCATGTTTTCCCTGTTTTTCTGTTTTCCAGGTAGTTAGCGAGTCTGGGGTGATTAGCCTACACAACAACTGGTCTAGGCCTACCACCATCAACGTCTGTGAATTTTGAGTTTTGTAAATAGTTAATCTTAAACTTGTGTTGTACATATAGAGGAACAAGGGCGGTGATTAGTGAACTTATGTAATTAAAAGGTTTGAATGTGAATCAGCGTTTTTATGATAGCTTAACCTTGGTTAAAGTTTGATATTCAATTATTGTATATATCTGCTTATTAGGTGTTCGGTCAAGGTATAAGGTTGACAGTGGATGTCGTGAGAGGGACGGTGTCTGCTGTCCTCACACTTTCTCCTAGGTTAAGAGGGTACCTGGGAGGGGGTGTGACACTAAAGAATCCTGTTATATAATTCAAATTGTTATGTCAATAACTATCATTTGGTCACCACCATGATGTTTCTCTCAATCTATTTTCATTCCTACAACTTGGTGTTTACAAATATCCTCATATATACTTAGTCCTTGCACCACACTATCTTATAAAGTGGATAGACTATTTCATATCTAGAATAGTTTTCAATATTGAAGAATATACCATGGCTATGCAATTATTGCTTCACAAGTAAAAATATTGTCTTATAGTTCAATTTCCACCACTTAGGATAAAACATGGATTTCTCTAAATCCTATATCAAACAGGTTATCTCATAAAAGATCAAATCTTAAACTTTATACACCAACATCTCATTATTTATACGTTTTAATTTGCAAACTCAATGGTCATACCATTGATTTAACCGATATAACTAACCAATTGTATATTAAATATTAATTAAGTCTCATGTAAGAATTACATCCCCTCAACACTTGAGGTGTCTCATGAAACTTTTCCTTTGACATATCAACTTCACTTTAGAATGATACACCATCATTTCATCTGAAGCTATTACATCGAACATTCAACAACTTTGTAAATGTAAGATGCATGAGACAAAATCAACATCATGTCTTCAACATTGCCATGTGAACATTTAATATACAAAATCACTTCAAATCAACTATTTGAAATTGGTTAAATATTCTAACTTTCATACTGATTTTTACTTCATTCATAATGAGTAAATATCAATATAAAACAGATAAATTCCTACTTTTCATTTTCTTGTCTGTACAAGAACATTGATACTGTTCAAAGTAATGGGTTATGATACTATCTCAAACCCTTATACTCAAAGATCCTAAGTCTAAAATTAATTTCTCAAATGAATATCACAAATTTGCAAACCTTTTGTAATTCAATCTTTGATAATTGATTTGTATAGATGCATTGAACTTCTTTTCATAAAAGAATTAGTTCATTTTTACATATCTCATATGCGACAATGAATTAGATAATGCATAAAGACTATTAAAGCAGCAAGTGAGAAAATTGACTCACAATCTAGTTTTCTTACCAGTTGGGGCGTTGGTTTTCACCATTCACCAAGAGTTTCATTTTGAAGATCTGTATCCCCAAATTCTACACTTTTACGTCTTTTGTAGATCCATTCATATCCTTTATCTCAAGTTTCAAGACTAAGAGTTTCATTTTGAAAATCTACAAAAAAAAAAAAAAAAAAAGAAACAGACTAAGATTAAGTATATATACTTTATCTCAAGTTTCAAGACTTTGACTTCCAGTAAGTCGTAGTAAACGTTGAGTCATCTCATAACTCTCCCACTACTTTTGAGATTTATAAGTTTTCATCTTGTCATCTAATATGACAATGTAGACTTCAAGTAAGCCTTTGTACAGGTTGACTTATCACATAACTCTCCCACTACGATGAAGGCTTATCCGATTAACAACTATAATTTGACTTTCAAATGAAAATAAATAGTTAACAATACTTGTTAACTATTAAGAGGTCTTGCTTGGAACTAGTTCATCAACACAACTTAACCTTTTTATAGCTTCATAGCCTTTCATTTCATGTTCCTTATAAAACCAGTATTTGTCACACAAATACATTATTTTATTTTGGACTATACAAAAGGTTGTTCTATAACTCAAACACTACCTACATTTAGGTGTATTGTTGAACATTTGTTTCGCCAAACGTATTTGTTAAGGGTTCGTTTTCACACAAGTATCTCAACTTACCCAAATACTGAAATGTCGTAAACCACATTCACAACACTTTCATAATCCAAATTGTTCCTCACACGGATTATTGTTGTTATATTAGACTCAAAGGATCGTTCTTCACCTAATTAGAAGAATGGTTTTAAGATGGAAAGAATAAATGGAGAACCGAGTTTCGAGCGATCTGATCGTGCGATACTTTTTTCTTTTTATTCAAGATTTTTTGGGAATGAATCCAATTTTCAAAAATTGGATTCGCTAACTTTAATGTTCAAAATTGCAATCTATATTACATGTTCTTAGTGGAGTCTGGCATGAATGTAACTTTCGAAAAATTATGATTATGTTAACAAAGTATTCAACATGTACCTTTTAACAAGACCACAATTCTCCTGTTGGAACACAATTTTATTCAAATTGTACCTAATGCTTGAATTTGAGATCTAATCTCATTTTTATCAATTAGTCATAGTGTAACATCCCAAGTTTGTATGAAAATATTATATGAAATTACATGGTGAATTCTTAAATTTAATTGTTCACAAGGCCCGACCTAACACGATTTTAGACGAATAAGAGGAGATGACCCAAACCAAGAGCACCACAATTCTCAAGACCATCAAAATGCGCAAAAGATCTAGAAAGCTTCCAGAAAATTCTACAAGATTCTAGAAAGTTCTAGAACATCCATGAATCCCCTAGATATCTCTAGAAAGTTCTAGAAGATGTATGAATATTCTAGATACCTCTAGAAAGTTCTAGAATATCCATGAATCCCCTAGATATCTTTAGAAAGTTCTATAAGGATTGTGAATATCTTAGACACCTCTATAATGTTTTAGAAGATGTCTGAATATTCTAGATGTTTCTAGAGAATTCTATAGAATTCTAGGAAGAGTTAGCATAATCTAGAAAGTTTTAGGTAATGCTAGAATTGTATGGAGAAATCTAGAAATGTATAGGAAAGTATGAACTTGTATAGAAAGATATAGAAGAATCTAGAGGGAAGATCCTAGCCATTGGATCAAATCAATCCTCACCATTCATTAAGGAGGTGGATGGCTATAAATACCCCATGGGAGCTCATTTGTAACATAAGTTTGGAAAGAACCATCCAAATCTCTCATCAATAAGCCCTCATAAAAGATCTTTCAACTTTCTTCCTTAAACTTTCTATTGAGGTTTTCTTACATCATTCAAGGCCAAGGATAAGAAAAATATATAGAAGCACCCTAAGAGGTAAGTAGCTTATCTCACCATCTCTTTAAGTTTTTTATGGTAGTGTGCCTTTGTTATGTTGCATTATAATGTTATTATTGTTGTGTATTACATGTTTAAAATGAGTTAAACTCTCATAATTATCTTGAGATCAAGTTTTATTTAGGTATACTTTATGCTTCGAAGGCTAGTAGGGTATGTATGGTTGCACCCCTCTTCTAGTCCAATCTTATGTTTATGTTAAAGGTTGATGTCGGATGCGACTCTGACTCTACTGACTGTATGACCCGCTAACAGATGAGTTAGTTTCGCTTAAAGTCAATATCTTCCTATTAGGGCAGAATGTTAAAGGTTGATGTTGGATGCGACTCTGGCTCTACTGACTGTATGATCTGCTAATCATCAGATGAGTTAGTCTCGCTTAAAGTCCACATCTTCCTATTAGGGCGGAATGTTAAAGGTTGATGTTGGATGCGACTCTGGCGCTACTGACTACATGACCCGCTAATCATCAGATGAGTTAGTTTCGCTTAAGTCCACATCTTCCTATCAGGGCGGAGGAACTCATGTTGGAAGCATAGCCGATTACCTGATGTTATGACATGTTTATGTTTTGGGTCCCAATCATATGTTTTCATGACATATTGCATGTGATTGTGCATATGGGCACTACCTTTGGTGGGAGCTACTTACTGAGTATATTATATACTCATCCTATTTCATAAACTTTGTAGGTGAGAGCACAACATAAAAGGCATGATGGGATGTCACTCAGAGGGCCTACCATCAAACTCACCGTTTTGGTCATATATGCACTTTGTTCCACTACGCTAATGTTTTATGGATCCTGGTGTTTTGTAAAAAAAACTTTTTGTAAAGTTTTTACTTAACTAATAAAAGTTTTGATGTTTACTTAAAAATTTTTTTTACCAAAACTCATCTCATTCTAGAAAAGTTTAGGTATACATGTAGCAGGGATCTGACCTTGTTATGTAAGGGTCAAGTCGTTACACATAGTACAATAAATTTCTTGCACTAATCATTATGATCTAGTCATAATGTCATAATAGAATTGCCTAAAATGATTTAAACTTTAGTCCAATTTGTTTTGAACATTTCAAAGAAAATAAGACTTAAGTTGCATTAGATTAAGATATTTTCTTTCGTAAGTCTTCATCAATTATATTAATGACATATTTATGAAGTTAGACTTACTCTTTCAGTCAGTAGACCACTTGGGTCAAAATGCAAAAGTTCTACATATTCTCTGGTCAAGCAACCTTATCTAAGAAGGTTTAATGACATTCTTGCATGAAAAGCAAGACTGTTGACAGGTAATAGTAATTTAACTCTAACTCTTAGAAAATTACCTGTAATTGTCATTTAACTGTCAGAATTAAGTATCCTTTTAGGAGAAAAGAATTTGTCTTTCTGGATTTCTTAATCCTTACTCTCTCTTAGTTTAGTATTCAGATGTGTTAACTTTCAACACAGAAAAAAATTTATTTATTTAAAACTAATATATTTTCAAAAAACTTTTGAAAAACAAGCCTTACCACTAAAACCTTTCATACTCTAGGAATTATTTAGTAATAAAATTCGAAGAAATCGAATTTCTCTTGTAGTGATAATATCACCATTGACATTTTAATGTCACCCACCATATTAACTAAGATAAGTTTTTCGTTGCCAGTTAGTAGAAGCTATTCTACTAAATTAAGTATTTGCCAAGAAACACTACTTAAAAGTAATGAAGAAAATAAATAAATTTTTTTTGATAGTGAATCTTTATTCAACTATCAAGGTGTGAATTTGTAATCTCCACTAAGAACTTAGGAAATCAAATTTACTTTATTCTTATTTCTTTTCCTTTTTGAGGTATTTTTAAAATTCCTCATAGTGTTACATCCTATGCTAACTTGGAAACATTTTCCTTATTGGCTCTAGTCACAAAAAATTTTCTTACACTCACATAATACTTAACTTTTGAGGTCATTTAGCTTCCCATGACTCCAACATACAATATGCTTTTGTCATGACTTTATCTTATAACTCAGACACATCATATGTTATCTAGATGATAAAAGTAAGCTATTACTTCATTTATAATTTGAACATTTCATGAATTGGAAACAACCTTTTTAAGAAAATTTTCCAAATAAAAGTCAAATTTAAAATTACACTGCCATGAAGTGTTGATAACATTTTTCCAAGTAACTTGTTTATCAAACCTTTTGACTTATATCAGTAATTTAAAAACTAAAACTCCGAAAAGAAATTGACATGACTTTGAAATGTATAAAACATGTTATTTGACTTTATGCAATCTTTTAACCCATTCCAATTCAACATAAAAATTAAAAATGAACCCAATAGATTTAATATGAATTTTATTCATATTAATTCAAAATTTCTATTGCTATGATACTCTAGTGAGTTAGAACAAGCGCCACCGAAGGTGGTTAGTTACTCATTCACTGGGTTGAGAGATTCTCAATCAATTGTTACACCAGAATAACTCTTATTCCAATAATAATTAGCTACTATTGATTTGGTCAAGAGACCATTAACTTCTTAACAATTTCTCGTAAGTGTCGCCCTCCATTTTAGATCCTAGAGTTCCACTCCAATGAGCCAATCGAAGGGAAAAATCGATTGGGGAAAACACTAATGTAACCTAATCCATTACTGGAGTTTGAGATTGATTCCATGCAAACATCTTTCGAAGGGGGATACAAATCGAGGTACCACGAGGTAGAGCATGAAATCTCACCTGCAAACCCATGAAGGAGACCTAGGATGTGTTGACACACGTCCCTCTCCCATTTACTATAAACACTTTCTTCATTCATCTTGATATTGACCTATGCAAACAATTTCTAAAGGGGGACACAAAACGAGGTGCCACAACACCGAAAATAGATCTCACAGTGTGAACTTTAACGGAGAACGTGAAAAGAAAATGACATATCATATACATCTTTTTCCTCCAACTAAGTGTTTTGTGAAAAAGAAAAAGGCTTCAAAACTTAGGTAAATTAGGTAAATTAGGCTAAAAAATTTATCTTTAGGCTAAAAAATTTATCTAAGTGTTGTTAAATTTGCCCAATATAACATTTATATTGGATAGTTTAACAATATGTGATTAACATTTATTAAATACTTTAATCAATTTAATCATATCATTGCATGTTAATAAAAAGTTTGACTAATTCAACTCCTAGGTCAGTTCCCAAGTAGGGGTGTCCCCTTATGGTTAGCTTAAAGCCCAACCTTGGATAGAACCTTCCTTAGAGAGAGATCCCTAATAGTCAATCTTTTATTATTAATCTTTTATTTTCTCATTTTAATCCTATTAAAACAAAATAAAATATTTATTTTAAATCTAATCTCATTAGAAATTAAATCGAGGAGTAATTAATCAAATTTTAAACCATTTTAAAAAATTTAATTAATCTTATTCTAATCGTAGGCTAGCATGCAATCTTATGATATGCATCTCACGGTATTGTTAAGGACTCTTTTCAAATATAGCAAAAGAAACCAAGATGTTTACAAATATAGAAAAATTTTACTATTTATCTGCGATAGATAACACTAGATCGTGATAGGCTACTATCTGTTTCACGATAAACACTAATAGTAGTCGCGATCTATCGTAGATAAACTGTGTATTTTGCTATTAGTTGTAAATATTTTCAGCAGATTTGTCATTTAAGATAATTTCTCCATTATTAACTAAATATAATAATTATAAACAAATTAATAAAACCATATTTCATGCATATCAAATTTCATTTAACATACATGATATAACTCTTATATTAATATTAATGAAAAACTATATAGTAGGCATGCTTTTAATCATACATTAAAATATATAATATTATTATAATCATGCAAACTATTCGTATAATCATGCATCTACAAATTTTAGGAATAAACCTAAACTTTAAATATAACATTTATATTTAACATGATGCATGCAAGATCATGCCTTTTCATTAATTAATATAACTCTTATATTAATACTAATGAAAACAATAAACATGCTATCAAATAATATAAAACTTATATTAAAATGATGTGTGACATGCTTAATTAATATGAAATCATAATATAACATTTATATTAAGATATGATGCATGAATATGTTTAACCGAAGGTGGGATTTTAAACTATATGGCATACTTTATGTAACATATAATTAATATAATTAAACATACATCTCATATATAGTAAAACTATATTATAGTAATAATAGACCAAATATTGGCACCCTAATAAAATATTAAATTAAATTACATTAATTTAATTTAAAATACAAAATATTGCCTTCAAAAAGTGGAAGAAAATTACCACTTTCGTTCTTGAAGAAAACTGCTATGAAACTGCAACGACCTTTCGTTCTAAGTGCCAATATTTGTAAACATTTATTACGCAACCCAACATTTCGGCACGAACGATGCAGACTTACTGACTCTGATACCAATTGAAGGGATCGAATCCCGTGCAGAAGCGCGTAAATGCATGTGCTTTTAATTTACGTTTTTGATTTACAGAAAATACAGAGAAATTTAAACATATTAACTAAGCATGCTTTATTGAGAAAAAATTTAAGGAGAAAGAAAATAATTTTGAAGACAACTATTCAATCTTCTCAAATTCTTTACTGCATCCATTATCTCTTCAATCACAAATAGGACACCACCACCAAGATCTTCCCCGGTATTCTTTGATAATAACTAGGTTTGTGGGAACCTCTTTTTGGAAGACAAGGGCAGAGTTTTTTAACTTTTTTTTTCTTTTAGAGAAACTCTTTCTATACAATTTGAGAGAATGATGAGAGATTGCGAGAGAATTAAGAATTATAAACAACCCACTTTTCTCTGCTCATCCTAAAAAGTGATAAAAAGGAGGATAGTTAATAATGAATTAACTCCTCATTAACCATCCTTTAAATATGAATCTCATTCATATTATTTAGCATTTGAATCTTATTCAAATATATTATTGTCTCATATTATATAGTTTAATTTTGACTCTAATCAAAATTAACTATAAAATATAATATATCTATATATATTATATTAATTGTATCATATACAATTAATATATAATTCCCTCATTATTTGAATCTTACATATCAATTTAATATCTGAATTTTATTCAAACATTAATACTTTCATAATATATAGTTTAATTTTGAATCTAATTAAAAAAATAACTTTATATTATAACATATCTCTATACATTATATTAATTATATCTCTTACAATTAATGCACATTTCCGTATTTATTTTGAACAATTCAAAATTTATCCAAAACTAAATAATCCTTGTTTTATCCTTAGTGAGCTAGCAAAGAGACCTAATCTACCTACATTTTAGCAACTCCAATGATATGAGATTAATTAATTAAACTTTTTAATTAAATTAATCAACCTTCATTAATTGTAGGTCACTTCACTAGACCCATTGTTGCACTTTTCGCACTGTAGACGTATTTCTGTGTCTATGGATATAACCAATTATTAGTAAGCCAACCTTTTACGAATTGCTCGTAACTACAGTTGAGTCAAATTACTGATTTACTCCTATAATTACCTCTTACTCCTTAAGTACTATTGTTCCTCCAATGAACAATCTGTTTATGGTCCTACCATAAACAAAACCCTCTCAGACCAATGAGAGGGAGGGGTCCATTGTTCAAGATTCGAAGTTAGCACTTAAGGGAACAATTCATCTACTTACCTTAAAGATGGGAATGAGTGAATTCCATCTTCTATAGCTATATTCCCAACTCTCTACTCAAACAATTTTCCAAAATAGTAGGCTTATTAAGTCAGCAACTCGGGCCACTCTCACCCATACAAATCAAAAGGCTGCCCTCATAGGCAAGAGTTCATAACTCACTCAGGATTAAGGTCGAGTTACCTATGGTCATCCTATGAAATGTTAATCTCTTCAGTCAATGGTGTTATAAAAAAATATTAATCATTTTGTGGTTTCATTTTATACAAACTCTTTCTGTAGGATACCCCCACTCGCATGTCTCCACATGAACGGTTTGGATCAAATCATTTGTAACACTTACTCTTGTAAAATTTACAAAATGGGTCTTATCTATAGTGTTACTAGGATAAAACACCCAACCTTATCCATATACTATAAACCATTTAGGTTATTACTTGAACATGATTCACATGTATGTGTACCACATACTATTCAAGTTACATAATATAACATTGGATCTTTCCTTAATGGATGATTATATATATAAAATAATCAATCATTATTTCAAATAACTTATTAACTACGAGACTTTAGGACATACATCCCAACACTTACTCCTAGATTATTTTTTATTAAAAAAAAAAAAATCTTTTCTTATGCAACTCAAATGATTACTGACTTCTTCAAACGAAAGTAAGAAGCATGGCATTAAGCAACGTCATAAACAACTTTCATTATTAACCTAATTATTTTCATGAGAGATGAACATTAATTTAATACTATAGTTCCGATTAAACATACAATCCATCAAATTGAGCATCTAACCTAACATTCATTAAAGGTCAATCAATAAGAATCAATGCACAATAACATTGAAAAATATACTATTCAACAGTATCCATTAAAGTACTAAACATTAACATAACTTCATAAATAAATCCATCAACACCCTAAAACTAAATAATTTAGTCACTTGACAACACCTAAAATGTGTTATTTTCCTCAACTTAATTTGAGATTGTAATGCTAATTAATTTGTTCAATATGTTATTTTGTAGGTCTTGAGCACCAATGAGCTAGAATCGAGTGTTAGTGGTAAAATGGAGCTCAAACATATCAATTCAAAGCCTAACAAAGCAATTAGATCGAACGAAAGAGCAAAAGACGAAAATACCTCTAGGTGAGAGTGTCGGCACCTTATCCAGAAGGCTCGGATGCAGGGCAGTGTCACGACGCTCTAATGGATTTTCACACAGGTAATGCAACACTGTGTGGCACTATCTATAGTGCTAAGGCGTTGTTACCTGCTATAAGGGATTTTTTCCAAATTTAGATCATTCCATTCGATTTTCTTCTGCTTCCAATAGATTTTGCCTCTCTTTTCCTCTATTTTCCCTCTATTCTTGGGAGATTTATGATTGTAACACCCATATTGGTCTACATTTAAGGTTAATGTGAGTTGCTAGCTTAGAGCTAGGTGAAACACATTTGTATTGGTTTTGAGGATTTGTTCTTAATTTCATATTTCTTGTTGACTGCTTGTGGTTCTCATCTCATTTCAACTCCTGTGCTTAGTTGTATGTTAGGATCAATCACTCTTGCTTAACTTTGTTAAGCTATAGATTAACAAAGTAGTTTGCGACAGTTAGCTATGAGTTTAATCGCCAAGTTGCAATAAATCATATCTTGGTTATGTGGCTTCTGACATGCTTTTTCGGAATGTCATATAGTTGGCTTGATCGGTTTAGGATAAGAATGAAATTGGTTAGTTACTTAGGCGATTCCTAGTGGCTAATCTTCTTAGCGAATCCCTTAATCGTAGTGCAAGTGTTTGACGTTTATGGAGTGTGTTCGTACCTAATCCATCGACCACTCAATTTACTTAAGTTCTTAATTAATATATTTGAAAGCTTGTTTCACGATATTTCATGGCAAGTAGGCGAAGCATTTGTATGCATGAGAAAGCACCTTTAGAGATCCTATGATAATTTAAACAAATGAGTGGATCTTATGATAATTCAAACAAATTTATTTTTTTGCCCTTTTATTTTCCTACACTTTACTTTCCCGTATTTTATCTTTTCAACTGCAATTCTCAATTCCACATCAAGCCCCCCTCCCCCCCCCCCCCCCATTTACCGCTTTAACTAGAAATTTAGCTCATCGAAACTAATTTTCGCGCTTCCCTACAAATCGATCTGGTCTTGCTACTAATACTACGTTTTAGTAGTAATAGTTGTACAAATTGGTATTATAAAAGTATTTGGGTAGTCAATTGCAAGCGATAGCAAAAGGCTGTGTCATCACTCATAGCTTTCAAACACATATTTTCATATAAATTTGCAAGCATAAAAAGTAAAGGTAATGAAAGGAAAGAGAAAAATCTACTATTGAAGCTTTTTCCCGTTAGAATCCTTCAATCTCCTCTCGGTCCGCACCTCAGGAATTCAAACAGCCTCTAACTCTTTCCTTCACACTCTCTACTTCTTTTTACATCAAAACTCCATTTTAGGGCTCTAAATTTCATGGTAAAGGTTGTTGACCATCCCTCAAATTTATAGAGAAAACATTCCAAAACTGTAACAGATATATATAACAAATTAAGAAAGGTAGCACCGCGCGCGCTGTAGACCTTGCGCATCTAGTGTCCTCTACTTTGTCACAACATTGTAATGCTCTCGCCTATCATCAGAGCACTACATGCGATACTACACATGCCTCAAAATCTTTGACCTCTAGAATTGGCGCCGCAACACAGTGCCAGGTAGTGCCTTGACGCTGCCCTGTTTTGGGCCGCTTCCTCACTTCTCTTATCTTCTTTCCTTTTTTATGTTGGGTCCCAGTTTGTCTTCATTATGTTCAATTTGGATTGTTTGGACTCTTTTTGGCTCCAAGTCTTGTTCTTAAGCTAAATTTTTTAGAAACACTAGTAAACAACATCAAATCTAACAGAATTACCCAAAAATAATTCTAAATAAAAGGCTAAGAAAACACTTTTCATATTTGCAATAGTTAGGATCATTTACTCTCCCTATCTACTCCGGTCGTTTTCATTTTGGCAGTTGAATACAATGTTTTTTTAGCAATTGCTCTAACATATCTACAATATCAAAGTTAGGGAATAGATAAACTTTTTCCTGCCTCTTCGTGAGAGTTAGGGGACGTATCTCGCCTTTCTAAGCTCTAGTTTCTTTTCCTTCAGAAGAAAATTAAAGTGGGGTCGTATTAACAACCATTGATTCCTTTGTGGTACGCTCCATAATATTTTTAATGTCTCTGGTTTTCTTCTTATCTTTTTTTACTTCGGGGACTAGGAAATCCTTAGTTCTCCTGTTGGTGATGCTCAACTCCATATCATGAGCGTAAGTTGCAAACTTTCAAACGTGTAGGGTTTTATCCCCTATAGGGTGTAAAGAAGTCCCCAATTCATGCATTAGGTGCACATCTCCACTGCAGATAGTTCTGTGAGTACATCTTTACAATTCATACTCAAAACTCTCCATCGGTTGAAATAGTCAATGACTAGCTCTCCCTTCCACTACTTGACACTCGTCAACTCCATCATACTAAAAATACATCTTGTGGTGTAGAAACGAATCAGGAACTTTTTTCCCAACTACTCCCAACTGTCAATCACTTTAGGCTCTAGATCCGTCAATCAAAATCACTCCTCTTCAGGGTTTAGACAAACTTCTTGATTAGCAAGTCTCCTCTGGAACTTGGGAGGTTGGCATCCAGCAGACATTCTTAGGTTATCGATTCTCTTAGTGTACAGTTTGGAATACATAAAAGAATTCTGAAACAATCCTCCATATTGAGATCTTATGGAGTTCATAATCATATCTCACATGATGAATTGTTGAAAATCACCTAAAAAGTGCTTTCTTAGGCTTAGATTTTGATTAGTTTTATTGCATAAATGCATTTTTTAACCTAAGGCAAAGAAAATGATGAAATGAGCCATTGGACCAGAACGAGCCAAATATGATATAAAAAGACCAAAATACCCCTTAGGAAGGTCATATTTTGACCTAGGGCAAAGAAAATGATGAAAGAAGGTCAAAAAGTGCGGAGGAAGGCAAGCATAGCGCGACGCAATGTTGTGCTTGGTGCCTAAACCCAAGAACATGCAACAACGTAGTGTTGCGGCACTTTGAAATTTCCATACACGATTTTTATGTGGAGTGCCATGGCATTACAACAACTTTTCTGTATTTTAAAGTCGTTTTACCATCATTTGAAGGGGAGTTTAACTTCGGATCATTTAGAGAATTCGACAAAGGTCAGAGGGCTACTGTTCGGCGAGATGTTCAAAGCCAAATGTGGAGATTACGAGAAGAAGATCTGGAGGACAAGGTGGATCTGGTGTCGAGGACATATCGCTATCAACGAATAATCTTTTCTTTCTTAGTTTTTTCTTCTTTTCATATTTTGTACAACATGTTTAGATTGATTAATTTGAACAATATGAGTGGCTAAATTGTTAGTAGTTGTAGGATCTGATTGATTTCACATTGGTTATGGATTGCACTTAATTATTTTGATCAATTGAATTTATTGGCTTTTTATCATGTTTATGCTTCCCCAATTGAATGCTTGACCACCATATAGTTAATTTAAGGCTTTTAAATCTGCTTGAGAGAGAGATTACTAAATCGAAAGTAGCATGATAAACTAATATCGATGATACCTCTCAAAAAGAGCTATTTTTATGTCCTTAATCTCCTTTGCTTGTTATGTTTTATGTGATATAATATTAATGTTTGTAGGAATTCGAGCAAATCATGCACCTTAGAGTGTTAAGGGCCGTTTGGGATTGATTTGGAGCTATCATAAGCGAAATTGGACACCCGAAGCTTGGGGACGCAAAAATTACGAAAAATACCCCTGGGGCAAGGGCAAAACAGAGAGCAACTATGCGTTGCTCTACGCTCAAAGGTAGAGAACATCTTTGGTGAGAGCATAGGGACACTCTATTAGAAACAATGACGCTCCGAATTTTGACAGAAAGGGTAGGCGCACACGCCCATGAGCACAGTGCACAACATAGCGACGCTCGAGACCTATGCTTCGATTTCTACCCAGAGCGTAACGACGCTCCATCAGAGCGCAGGGACGCTCTCTATGATTTTATATATAGTCTCTTAGTTTTTTAGGGTTCACGAGGTCGGATCTCATGGAGACCAAGGAGTTCATCAAAATTTCTTCTTCTCCTTCATATTTCTAGCCTTTTAGCATAGGTTTTTCTTCATTTTTTTGGTTGTAATCATGGATTGGAAGCTCCTTCCTCTTCAATCTTTGCCAATGAAGTTGATTAGGTAAGTAATCTTCTAGTTCTTGGGAGCAAACTCTTGAGTAATTATTGAGATTTGTTTTAATGAATTCCATATTGTGATTATGTCTTTTTGAATCTGTTTTTATTCCTTGATGTATGTTTTTGGTTGGATTGACGCATCTTACCTTGAATGTATGTCTTAGCTATCATTTTTTGCTTTCGTGTTTCCTTGTATTCGTCCATGCCTAAAATCGATAAGTAGCAGGTGTTAATGTATGCATGCTAAGGAATATAGGCTATCCATAGGCTTTAGAATGTATGCTTAACCTAGATTCAAAGAATCTTGGTTAATTAGGTTAGGTCTTTCCAGCTAATTAATCACACAATTGAATACTAGGGCTTAATGCGCTTGTTCTTGGTTTTAATTGATCACTATCGAACCCCATTAGAATTAAGGATTTGTAGTTTGATTAGGGCTTAATGCTTTAATTAATGGTTAGGATGCATGCTCGATTTATTCCAAATAATTAGGCTGCCTATTGTAATTTACATTGATGAATTTGAATGAATCGAGTAAGTAGTTGTGATTGCATAATCGATTACGAGTTCATTAAGATATTTCAATGATAGAGGTTACACAAGAACCCAATTTGCTCTTAACACTAGAATTCCTACCCTTGATTACATTTTCCCGTCATTTTACTTTCTTGCATTCAAATTCATGCCTAGTTCTAATCCTTACCAAACCCTCACATTTATCGCTTTAATTAGAAAACTTGCTTAACGAAACAAAGTCTACAGTCCTTGCGGATAGACCTGGATTTGCCACTGTTGCTACGCGATTCTAGTAATAAGAGTAGGATTTAGTATTATAAATTTCTTTTAATGGTTTCTCTTTGGGAATTAAACGACGCCCGAATAGAAATTCTCCCATTAGTCAATTTATGCACGAGAGTGATAAAGAAGCATTATGGCTAATAATGAAGAAGCTTAATGTTGTGTGTAATGGTTTCAAACCTAAGTAAATAGCTTAAGTGGTTGAAAAATTATATTTTGAATCTTTAACAAGTGTTGAATGAAATTAGTATCATAGGACATTTTTGTCGAGTGAATTCTAGATTGAACATTCATTTGCTTTATTTTATTTTTATGTTTACAAAACCATCTAGTTATGAATCCTTAGATAAAGTCGAGAAGAATGCCAAATAGCTAGGTTAAATTGAATAGCTAATTCCCTAAGGACGATACTTAGTCTATTAGAAATCTATTACTTCGACCCGTGCGCTTGAGATGTATCAACTGACAAGTTGGCAACATAAGTCGATTGTTGTAGTTAGTTTTTCTACAATATAGTTTTTCCCTCCCGTTGTCATTGGTTTTGACAGTAGGAGTTTGATTGACTCAACAGTTTCTCGAGTATGAATTTGATTCTTCAAAGCAGGGGTTTATTGATCTCGCTCCTCAATAGCTTTAACCAGGAAATTTATTTTCCTTTCTAGCGGTACTAAGGTTGCCTCAGCTTTTACATCAGCCATCATGACAAACATTACATCGACGTTGGATCTTTTCTTTGGCTGGCTGAAGGTAGGAGCATAGTGATCGAATAAAGGATTTTCTTTGATGATAATCCCACCTTTAGAGGATTATGTCAATTCTTTCCAGATCTTCTGCATGAGGATAGAACCTTGCTCTTCCTCTTGTAGAATTTCTTTTGAGCGACTATGGGTGAGAGGTCCCATGTAAGAGTCACTTGCAACAGTGGTTTTGGATGCGCCTTTTTTTTGGAGCCACTGCTTGACTTGGATAATGATGAGAGAGAGATGAGAGGCAGAGATATCCCACTGGGCGTTCCAATTTCTACGCACGAGGAATTTCTAAAGAAATGTGTATTTCATGGAGTTGAATTTGTATTTATGTTGACTTGTGTGAATGTGGTTCAATCACTAGTACTTGATCCTTTGATTCTCTCTCAGTTGAATGTGTACGCTTAATTTGAGGAAGTGGAGCTCATGATGTTCTTGAAGTTGAAGTCTTGGAAGATTGTACCTCCAAAGAACTTTAGTATTCAAGTGGTGCATCTTCGGGAGTTAGAAACACTACTACAAATCTGGACTTTCATGTCAATTGAAAACTTACATTATAGGGGTACAATGTCGGTTGACAACTGATATTGAAGATTTTGTTATTACATTATAGGCCTTCAATGTCGGTTGTCTTTAATGTCGGTTGTCTTTAATGTTGGTTTTCAACCAACATCATACATGACCAACATTCTAATCCCAACTACCTTCAATGTCGGTTTCGACTGACATAGAATACCATCTTTAATGTCAATTTTCAACTAATATTGAACATCATTTTTAATGTCGGTTTCACCTGTTTTTTGTCAATAATTGTCCAATATTAAATGTTTGTCATCGTTTTGTTATTGAAAAAAAAAATTGCTTATGCACGTGCATATCAATAATTTCTTTTTTTTTTTTTTAAGGAACAATAATATTTCTTTTTATCGTGTACATGCACAAAATAAAATTTTAATTGCTTTATATATACAACTCAACTTTAAACAAAACTAATTCACAACAAAGAAAGTGACAAATTGTGTAACTAACCTATCAACAAGTTATATTGACCAATATATACATAAAAATCTAAAGTCTAAATATCTAGAGACTTGGTTGTCTACTTTGGAGGGTCATATAGAGATACATCCAGCAAAAACAAGAACAAAACTAAAATAATCATGCAACTAAATCTCGTCATACCAACAAAATCCTACCAATCTGGAGGTTTTCTCTGCTAAAAATGTCTTTTCTTAGCATATCAAAAACTATGATTAAAAACTATACATCATTGGGAAAGCTCAATAAATTATTTAACATGATGTTTTCACTAACTGAGATAAATATATATATTTTATTGGATGTATTTTTCAAAGGTTTTCTATAACCTTCAAGAAAATGAAGATATTTTTTTAAGGTTTTCTGAATACCTTTGATAAATGTATATTCTTTTCCAAGGGTCTTTTTTTTATAACCTTTAATAAAATGGAGATATTTTTCAAAGCTTTTCGCAGTACCTTAGATAAATATATATTTTTTTTAAAGGTTTTTTATAATCTTTTATAAAATGGATGTATTTTTTGAAGGCTTTCTAAAAACGTCTGATAAATGTATACTTTTTTCAAAGGTTTAAATGATCTTCGATAAAATATGGTCGAAATAGACCAACTTTGTTGTAGTGACATGACGACAGTTGAACAGACGCGCGATGGAAGCACAAACGGCGAACGATGAACAAATGGACTAACAGTGATGGTGAAGGTGTCATACCCCTCCCATATTACCCTTTTTAACCTGGAAAGAGGTGTGAAGACAGCAAACATCACCTCTTTTGTGAAGTTCACTATCCACCTGTACCTGATTAACTTGTTGAAAACGTCATCATAACATAATCGCCCACAATATCTCTTCCTCAAAGCATTTAGCATACAAAACCAACATCCAAAATAAATAAAAGATCATGAAGATTAAATTTTTTACAATAGCTGCACCCTCAGAACCATGTAATACAAGACTCACAATACACACATAATGTACATTCCCACACCCCAACACTAAACCCATCTAGTTATGTCTACATGCCACATTAACTCAAGACCATTTACACACACAAAAGCTGGAAAGAAAAGTGTGTGTTGATATCTTGAATCTTGAGGAAGATGAGGCTTGAGTAGGCTAAGCTTCGGGAACTCTTTCATTACCTAGGTGGGAAAAAAGAAAACATAGAAAAGCTTGAGTTGGAAAGCCCAATGAGTGACATAATACTGAAAACATATTATTTAACATAAAAATCATGCTCAGGCTTTAGAGAAATCAAACTAAACAGTTTACTGAAATAAAGCTTTCAAAACTCATCAATCTTTATCTTTGAACTCGAGATAACCTTAGTTGAGGTGGAGCAAGCTCAACACTTTCAACGTCGAAAACAAACCTTAGCTAATGTGGAGTAATCTCAACACAACAAGTCAACTATCTCGAGTTGTCCAAGTACCTTCTCAATGTCCTTCAGTACTGGATCCTAAGGATACTCAAATGTATTCTTAACGTCCTTCAGCATTGAGTTCCTCAAATATCTCAGGGTTGCTCATATGCCTTCTCAATGTCCTTCAACATTGGGTCCCTTTATAAAACATTTTAAGAAATACAAGCATGCTTTAAAAATCATCATCTCAACATATATCTTTCATAGAAAGCCTTAAAGTACTTTTAAACTAGCATCAAATAATCATGCTTCTTTAAAGCTTAGAGAAAATAAGTAAAGCATGCTCTTCAAGCTATAAAAATCAAGTATAAATCATGCTTTTCAAACATATAACTTTCCTTTTTAAGCTTAACATTCCATACTAGACATTTTAAGTAAAATCAATAAATTATGCTCAATACTTGATAAAATCAGTAAGAGAACACATTTTCATAAGAAATCATAGCTAGAAATCATAAATGAACTCCTTTTAAGAAAACACATGTCACTCACAACTAAGGTCTGATTCTTTAGCGTTATAAGCTTCTCCAACCTCAATTTGACCTGAAATATCAATTAAGAGGCATTAGATCATTTCCTCGAGGTTCCTACACTTCCCATAATACTTAAACTTCATCCTTATTGGCTTAAATCAACTTAAAATTCACTTATTTTTTCACCATTGCCATTTAGGGACCTTTTTGCAAAAATTCCCAAAATTTCCTAAAATACCCAAAAATCAGTTTAAAATACAAAATTACTCATTTTGAGGCTAAAAACTCAAGAAAATATCAATTGGGTCTCAAAATACTCACCAACACCCAAATTGGTCGTGGGCATGCAACAAAGCAAGTGGGCATGGGTGGGTGGCAAAGGGCGTGGGTAGGCGCTAGAGGCATGGGCAGCAGCTAATGAGAGTGAGCGTGGGGGGCAACTCCCACACAAGCATGCGGCTGTCGTGCAAAGGGTGGGCAACAGCCTAGGCTGCTAGCTTCAACTTTCGGCCAGCAGTCCCTTATTTTGAACCCGATTTTTCATAGTTCCAAAACAAATTTGGGCACTTAAAACCTCCCCGAACACCCTTGAAAAACTCCTCGAACTCAAGTGCTCTGGTTTACTCGACTTTAGCGACAACCTCCATGTTCTTCAACGTTTCTCAAACTTCCCAACTCTGATTCACTTTAGCAGCCCTAAAGTAGATTTCTAACTCAATCAGCTTTCATTTAGTACAAAAATGACGAAAATGGCACAAGGGAATCGGTAGAACCAAACCTTTCTTTTAGCTTCTTGCTTCCAGCCGAAGCTACTGCTTTACTCTCCAATCAAATTTGGTCATCCAACTGCTTGCTTACCTTCAACGTGGCATTTCCTCTCTTCTCCTCATCCTCATCACCCTAATGAAACTTATCTCCTTTAATTTTAATTTAATTAATTAATTTATTTATTCATTTATTTAATTATTCTTATTTAATTGACCTACTTGGCACTTAGTAAAATCTCCAACACTTCGAAAATTCTCTGACTCTCAGCCAATTTTCCTTTTTATCACAAGTGTACGGGTCAAGTTATAATATAAGACGGTTAAGTCCGAATATCGTTCCACTGGAGATCCAATTGTGAAGGTTTAAGTTACTTAGCTATTCTAGAGTTGAATCAATTTTATTTAAGGATTGGAATTGAAGTTGTGATTTATGGAAAATATAAACCAAATAAGGAAACTATCAAAGTGAGAAACACAAGAGTCAAAGAGAGTTCTAGGGTAATGAATCCTTGTATATTTCATCATGCAATATTATAGAATTCATGGAATTTATGGTAATTCATATGCCTAAGTCTAGAAACTTAATTCCAAGTTATTTTCTCTCAAAAACAACTCTTTCTCATGCAAGTCAATTGATTACTAATCTCTTGAAACCAATACAAAATTACATGGCATTAAGAATAGTCTTTAGCAACCTTTATTGTCAACCTAACTACTCTCGTGATAGATTAACAACAATTCATTGTTATAGATCAAGTTAAACATACAATCTCTCAGTCATACATCTAACCTAACATGTGAAGATGACCAATCCACAAGAATTAAACACAATAACAATGAAAAGCATAATTATTCCAACAAAACCATTAAAGTCTACAAGATCAACATAAATTCATAAACAAATCATCAAAACCCTAAAACTAAAGAGCTTAGCCACCCATAGCTTGAAGCAACATGTTTAAGCAAAATAAACAAAGAAAGAGTGTAAAGAAAGGGAAACTCTACTGAAAAGAGGCTCTTGATTGAGGTAGCACCGTCACGATCTCCTTGGCTCTCACGTCGGAATTCGAAGGGCACCACGACTATCTTGAACTCTTTTCCTCTTCCTTGCAACTAACTCACTCTTTGAACGCTTTTATGAACTCTCACTCAATTCTCTCCTTCTTGTGCCTCTTTAGGTCTGTAAATTGATGGTTGATTGATTCTTGATTTGATTTTTGATGATTAGGGTTGTTGGAAACCCTCATATTTATAGAGTTGGCCGCCCAAAAATTTACCAAAAATAACAATTTTTCATTTAAGGAAAACTGGCACCGCGGCGCTAGGGTTGTGTCCAAAATTATTGCTCTCGGGTTTTAGCGCCGCGGCAGCGCCGTCCAAGCACTGCGACACTGTGATGCGTTCAGAATTATTGCTCTCTGGTATTAGCGTCGCGACGCTGTAATGCGTTCAGAATGTTGCGGCGGATTTTGGCGCCGCGATGCTATGATGAGTCCAGAACGTTGCGTTCGGGTTTTAGCGTCGCGGCAACGCCGTCCAAGCACTGCGGCGCTATCCCAAATTTCGCCCTTTTGAGTTTTTCAACTCTTTTTCACGGTATTCTTGCTCAGTTTTGATCTTTTAGTCTTTTCTTCTAATTTTCCTCATTTTAACCTGAAAACTACTAGCAAACAAGTGAAATCTAATATAAACTCCCTTAATTTGAGAGGATAGAAAGCACTTTTCAAGTGCTTATCAATCACACATCATTGGCCACATTCAATTTTCCTTTATTAAAGGCTAAGTGAAAATTATGCTTAAGTGAAAATTATGCTTACTTAAGCAATCCCTACAAGTCTCATTTGAATTTAGATTCACTTAAGTCATCTCAAGCCTACATTTGACTATTTGTTTTTAACATGAACTTAAGCAAGGAAAATTAGGAGTTAGGACTTACAAATCATTACCCCATTTTTAAGAATTTCGTCCTTGAAATTCAGTTGAGATCATCTAGAGAATAAATCAGGATACTTAATCTTCATCTGATTTTCATTCTCTTAAGTAGCTTCTTCCATTTTATAATTCCTCCACAAGACTCTAACAAGTGGTATTGTCTTGGTTCTTAACACTTGTTCTTTCCTATAAAAAATTTGCAGGGGTGCTTCTTCATATGACAAGTCTTCCTTAAGTTGGATAGGTTGAGTCTCAAGAACATGGGTGGGTTGTATGTCCACCTCTGAATGATTCTCTTTCTTGCTTCTTTTTAGCCAAACTTCTCTCTACTCGTATTGCTCCCTCCACCAGCTTGGAGAAATTTGTCCACTCTACATTAGCTGTCATGGGAGTGCGGGTTTCCTCTCGTAACTCTTCCTCGAATCTGGGAGGGGTGATGTTTACTGTCTTCACACCTTTTTTTAGGTTAAAGAAGGTAATCTGGGAAGGGGTGTCATAGAAGGCACAATGAAGAGGGTTTTGGGAAGAGGAAGTTTGTGAGAAAAGAGAGAAGAAAGCTTGAGAAATGAAAGAGACAGAGTTTTTACTAAAGGAAAAATAAATTTGTTTAGCTACAATGTCAGTTTTAAACCGACATCATAGCCTCTTTAAAATATATCTTTAATGTCGATTTAAAACCAACATTAAAGATCTACTTTTCTTTTCTTGTAGAACCGACATTCTACATCCGCGCTTATTTTTTCCAACTGACATTAAAGGCCAAATTTCTTGTAGTGGAACTCTTATGAATGTTGGGAGAATTCTTTATAGGCTCTCTAGAGTGTAGAAATTTCTAAACACTTCAAATGAATGAGAACTCTGAATAGAGAGGTCTCAAGTGAACTTTGAGTGTTTGAGTTTGGTTGGTGCATGAAATTTCTAAACAATTAATTTTGCATTTACAATAGCCAACAGTAATCATCTTCGACTTCCACAAATCGGCAAACGAATAGACAAACGTCGGAATATGTTAGACTTGTCATATCTGCAAACTCAAAGACTCCCTAACAACTTCCAAGAAGAAGAATCCTAAACTCATTGGCGTTGAAAGCTAAGATTATGACTCCAAAACCTGTGACAAATTTATATATTTTGGGGATATAAGGCTCAACAAATATAAAGGCTTAATAATTAGGAAAGTAATGATTTACTGGTGTTTAATAATTTAGTACGTGGCAAAAATAAAAATTTATTTTTTTAAAAATTTAAGTGTTTAATTTAAAAACTAAGTCATTTGAAAAAGAATATTCACAACCACTCAAAATAGATTTTGAAAGTGAATTTTTTAATTTTTTTATTTTTTAAGTATCAAATGGTCCTTGCCAATTAGGAAAATAGGAATTTAAGATCTAAAATTATAGAAGGATAACAAATTTGAATTTGAACATAAATTTGCAAAACAATAAGATGTAACTAGGACATAAGTGTTTAAATACAATAACATTTTAATTTGCTCTTCTTAACCAAAGATACAACATAGTTGTAAATTTTATGGGAGATTCTCTTTTAAGAGTTTGATATTTAAAAGTATTGAGGGAAATAATTCTTATATATTTTTTAAAAGGAGACCTTTTTTTTTTTTTTTTACAATAAATGGATGAAGATCGACTCTCGAAATTGATACTACATTCTTTATTTCAGAGTTATTCTCATTTTTTCTTTGAAAAAGAGGACTTCTAATTTGGGTATACAACCAAATTTTCCACAATTTTTTTCTATCAACTTACTAAACCACCCAAGTCCATAGGCACCAATTCGGTCAAAAATTCCGATTGGCTGGCCACCACTTGGAGAATTTTAATCCTTATCTATAGAAAAATATATAATAAAAATATTTGAAGCACATTATCATTGTTTTTAATATTGTTTGTGAAAAAAAGCACCTTAATTACTTATTTTGTTTTGTTTGGAGAAAAGATTATGAAAAGATTTAGGATAATGTAGGAAAAGATGGTACTTTTTGAAATGGGCTTAGCTAACTGCATGAAAAAAAAAAATTACGTTTATTTTTGATTGGGTAATTATTTGGATTTTTATTTTTGCCTTTTTTGAAAATTAAACCTCTAGACACTATTTCTACCACTACATTTCTTCTTTTGTTATCTACTTTTTACCAATAGTTTAAAAAATTGAGCCAAATTTTGGGAACTAAAAAAAATAACTTTTAAAAACTTGTTCTTATTTTTAGAATTTGGCTAAACATTCAGAAATATGCAAATTATTACTTAAGAAATATGCCAATGAAATGGGGATGAAATAGAGTTAATTTATAAAAAAAAATAAAAAATCAAAAACAAAATAGTTAAAAAAAAATATTAAATAATTAGAACCCACCAAGACACGAGGAGTGAGAAGGTCTACCTACTAGGTCTCATGTGGCCCATTTTACATATATTGTTAATTTTATGGGTGATTTTTAGTTTTGGCCCAATTTAATTTTTTCAATATTATTACAAAATTTTCTAAATATTTAATTTTTTCTTTATTAATACCATTTTTTAATTTTAGATTCTATTTTTTATTTATTACTTTTAATTGATATATTTAATATAAAAAAATTATCTTAAATGGCAAAATTGCTGAAAATATTTATAACTAATAGCAAAATGCATAGTCTATCTGCGATAAATCGCGATAGACAGTGAAATTTTGCTATATTTGTAAATATTTTTGTTCCTTTTGCTCTATTTGAAAACAACCCTTTAATATAAGATATTTCAAAGTGATGTTTCATTCATTTTAGAAAATATAAATACACATCACATATACCATGAGTTTCTTTTGTGTTTACAAATATACTGAAAAATATAAATATGCACAGCATATATTGTTCGATATATAAGACAAGTACAAATATTTTTGTTCATGCACTTATAAAATATATTTGGTTTATCTAGAAAATCCAAATATATATCAAATATGTTGTGGTGTACCTATCAAATATACCTTATTTCCTTTTCGAAGTTTCTTTTTTATTCTTGCTTTGGTTTATGAAGGGAACAATTTTCAAATTTTTGGAAAAACTTTCAATACTTATATAAGTTTTGAAAAGAAGACCATTATGGAAAGTTTATAACCGGCAGAAATTTCCCTTACATGTGTCTTTTGGTATTAATTATATATATTTTTTATAAAAAGAAACTTAATGGTAAGGAGGGTTAAAAAAGTAAATTAGGCTAAACTTTCATGTAAAATAATAGCACATTAGGCTATTCATGTAAAAAATTTAAAAGTTCGGGCAATTGTGTAATTGGACCTATTTATTTAGGCTATACGTGTAGAAAGTCCATCATTAGATTTATAATGACAATGTCCTCAAGAGTTTTTGAAAATGTGTTTGGTAGTATTTTCAAATACAATGTAACTGTAACCTTTGTTGGTAGATTCAAATCTCATATCTTACTTCACATTTCTCTCGATCAGATTTGAATTTTAAATTTTAATATAACTTTTTTTTTTTTTTAAGATTCCATTTATCTTTTTTTTTCTTTCCGATTTTGCTAGTGTCAAATATTCCCTCTCTAATTTAGATTAAAAAAAATGATTTTATCTATTTTTCTATTCTTTATATCTTTTTTCTTAATAAGATTTACTTGTTTTTTTTTAGGGAAAAAAAAAACCAACATTGTTTTCTTTTTTCAAAATTAGTTGCAAATCTGTTATCCAAATACTATTTTAAATATTTTAAATTTCAAATATTTTTCTCCTGTTGTTTATCTCTAACTTTTTACTCGATCTCTTAGAACTGGGGTGGAGGGAAAGTGGTATGGGTTTGAACCAACTATGGATGAGAAGCTGATTCAACGACTGGAGTCAGTTGTGGCCCTGTGGTTCGGCTAGAGGCCTTGTCCACTGGATTTTAATCGGTTGTGGTTTTGTTTCGCGGCTTCTTTGTCAGTGCCTCCATCCCCCGAGGAAAATAATTACAATTTGGGGAGGGGAAGATAGTTCGTAACAAGTGATCAAAGATTTTTCTCATGTTACTTGCTACCATAGTTGATAACGTGCAAATGCATGCTTCAAAGTAATAAAATTTTAAAGTTGGGTATCATCTTCAAAAAAAAAAAATTATTCATTCAATTTAACTAACTATCAGAAATTTTCTTAACTTTATTTAAGAAATCGAACTGGACAAATGTGTGCGTAAAAATAAAGAAAATGATTAATAGTCAAATTGGAGATTCACTTGGCAAGAACGTCCTAGGGTTATTGATTTCATTCAACAATGTTCGTGGATTCGTAAAGTTTTCAGATTTATTCACTCAGGCCTAGAAGACTCAATTCCGAGTTTGCTCTTTGGACCTCAACCCTTTTAAATGTCTTAAAGTCAATTCATTCTCATGCAATTGAATCAAATAGACATAGCATTAAGCCTCTTCTTTCTATCCTCTAACACTTTCATGCATAAATAATCAGTTAGTTTAATACGCTCGTTCTGGTTAATAGATCTCTCTTTCACGTAGAATTAAAAATCCTAGAACAATCAAATGGTGATTAAGCATTCAATTGGACAAGCACAAACATGATAAAAAGTAAATACGATTCAATCAATTAAACTAATGAAGAATTATCCATAAACAATGTTGAAATCGATCAAACCCTAGAATTAAGAATAAAATCAGCCACTCATGTTCAAAATACAAGCCCTAAACATGTTGTACAAAGATATAAAAAGAAAGATCGAATAGAGGAAAGATCCAATCTGTTGTGGGCACCGCATCAACGTCTTTGTCTTGATCCAACCTCGATCAACATCACGATTGAGCTCTAATAATCTCTCTAAACTACCTCTCGGCCTTTGTGGAAAGATCTAAATGATCCTAAGTCCAACTCCCCTCCAAAGGACGGCAAAAAAGGTTTAAAATAACCCTAGAATTGACGCAGTGTTGCTACGCTCTTCAAAAAATCTCACGTTTGGAAAAGTCTGAGTACCACGAGACTACTTTATTCTTTACTCTCAAGTGTTTGGTGTCAAGCACGACGCCTACGCGCACCGTACGTGCATGCCCTCCTTCATACTTTTTGACCCCCTTTTGACTTCTTCTTTACCCTAGGTCAAACTTGGACTTATTATAGAAGTATTTTGGTCCTTCTACATCTCATTTCTCATTCTGATCTAATTGCTTGTCTTCTACAAAATTAATATATAAAACATCAAATAACTCTTTTGAACACGTAAACTAACCAAAATCTAAGTTTAAGAAAGTACATTTTAGGTGCTTTTCGATAGTATAAATTAAAGATTTTGTTATTTTAGGTTCTTTTTAATAGTGTAAATTAAAGGTTTGGTTTTATGGAATTTTAAGTAATTGTACGGAATTTCGATTCGAGGGCATGCATAGAGCTATCAAACTTGCCTTGCTTGGCCTAGGTTTCGTTGTTTTTTAAGTTTTAATGTAAGCAGGTAGGTGAGAATGAGAAGCTGGAGAGGAAGAAAATAGATGACACATTTGAAGAGTGGAAGTCTAAGAAGTTTTCTTTGACTGTTCCTTTGAGTGTCATCACTTATTCTAACCAAAGTAGAAGTCTGGCATAAAACTTCATAAAAATTAATCAATGATATTCATCAACAGAGCTCTTGTATACTTATGCCTAATATTGCCAGTTGCACACATATCTTCTACTTTGGTGCAAATACAAGGTATCTGTTTAGTTGATCATGTTAAAATTGGTTTTTTTTTTCTTTGAATACAGTATACGTAACGCCCCTAAGGCCCAAGATTCAAATCAGGATTTGAAACTCAGATTCCGCACATGATGACCCTGACATTCTCCTACAACTTGACGATGTCATCCTTGCTTGTATTAAATTGCTTCTATGTGATGAGAGCAAGCACATGCGTCAAGTAATAATATAGTATAACAGTCTTGAGAGATCGATTATCATCCTTAGAGATCAAACATTACAGATTTGTTTAGCTATTTTACAATTGTGTCAATTTTATCTAAGGGATGAAAGCTAAATAATTTATTTGAATTTTTGAAACGTAAGTAAAGTTAGAAAATAAATATTGAACTTCAAAGGATAAAAACGTCCTAAGGTGTTGATTTCATTAATTACTTCAATAAATCATGCATAAGTCCTATGGAATCTTGTGATATTGAAGTGTTTAAGTCCAAAATATAAGCTTCAACTTATTATTTTTCAACAATAAACTTTTCTCATGCAAACTTACTTGATTACTAATCTATTGAAACCAATAAGAAGCATGATATTAAGCAAAGACATATTTAAACAACTTTCATTGTCAAACTAATTGTTTTCATGAAAGATTAATAATGATTCAATACTATAAGTCTGATTAAACATGTAATCTATCTAATTGAGCATTTAACCTTAACATGCATTGATGGCCAACTAACACAAAATAAGTATAATAGTATTGAAAAAGATTCAATTACACAATCTCCATAAAACTACTATGCATTATTTAAATCCATAAAAAAATTCATCAAGACCCTAGAACGAAATAGTCTAGCCACTCATAGTTGACAAAAACATATTTTCATACAATTTGGCAAGCTTAAACAGTAAAGAGAATAAGAGAAACAAAGAAAAACTACTATCGAAGTGTTTCATCATCAATTGAATCATTCAACAACACCTTGATTTGGACCTTCGGATCTCGAATGGCGTCCAAAAGAATTCACTCACATTCTCTAGTCTCTTTTGTAGCACAACTCACTTTTAGGCATTTGAATTTCATTGTCATTTGGAAGGCTGAAGACTCTAGGTTTTATAGAGAGTTTTCCACAAAATACATTTTTTTAGAAAAGGAAAACTTTCCAAATATACATTTTTCTAAAAAGGAAAGCTTTCTAACAATACATTTTCTTAGAAAATGAAAAGTTTTCCAAAAATACAAAAATGAAAACTTTCCAAAAATATATTTTCTTTCCAGAAGGAAAATTACTGCTCCTTTTTTTCAATTTGATCTTGTTTTCTGTCATACTTTGGAGATTTAGCTCTTTCTCAATTTTATTGGGCAAAATTGGATCGTTTTCACTCTTTTCTTTTATTTCAAATCTTGTTCTCTTGCTCAAATCATGAAATCCACTAGCAAACAATATCAAATCTAACAAACTCAAGTAAAAATCATTCTAAAGAAAAGGCAAATAAAACACTTTTCAAGTGCTTTTCACTAAAAGTGAAGATTATTCCCACCAACCAACATGGGTTTTATTAGCATGTTTTATTCTCACTCATATATTGATGATCAAAATGTGTATGAATAATATAATGATAAATTTATGAGGTCTAGTGTAAAAATACATTGTCCCAAGTAGCAATCTAGGTTGTATTCCAAGTATCGTATCTCACGAGATTAATAAGTAATTCAATTCTTTTTAAGACAACACTATCAATGCAACCAACAGTAACCAGTGAAAATAAGTGAGTTTGTGGTTGGTTGCTAATAATAAAGGTAAACAACATATGATAATATGGATTAGAGGTCAAGTTTTAACCTACAGACAAATACCTTGAGCTATGCAACCATATCATGTTAACATCGACCCACCATGAATAGAGAGCTAATTTTGTTTAGCCTTGTTTCACAAGTTCTTTTAGGAGTCTAAGTAGCTAGTCCTATATTTTTATAGCTAACTAAATCTTAGGGTAATTCATGCAATCTCTAAGTCCTACATTGTACCTTATGTTTAAGGTCAAGTGACAACCTGTGTGCAGGCTATTAGTCTCATATTCTTTTGTGAGTTCCACTTATCTCCTAACCTTCACAACATTAAGACTCCACTAACATGTTAACTCATATAGTCACTCCAACTTAACAAGATAACTTTAATTCAACAAAAGAAATAGTAAAGAGATGCAAGGTGATGCAATATTGCATTGCCTCATGTTATATTATATAGAGTATCCATATGATCGAATCCCTAGAATTAACCCATATGTAAAAAAAAAAAAAAAAAGACAAATAGGCTTCATTAATTCAAATGCCATAAGTTACAAGTGTCAATTCACAAAGACTAAAAGATAAAGAATAAGGAAAACAACAAGTAATAGTTGAACTACGGTTGGAAAAATAGTACAATAACTTCTTAAGTAAAAAAGCTACACACTAAAGGGTTTTATAGGATGGATTCAACCTTTCGCAAAGTGAACCCTTACTCTACACACGTTGTTATGGTTAAGAATGACCTAAAGAACTAATCTCTTCAGAGGAACTTTTGTTCTTGAAAAGTCTATAGTTGAATTTCATGAGTAATTTCCTGCCAAGGATTGGACATTCATGATTCTTGAGAATTCCTTCACAATTTATAAGTTAAGGAGATTGAGTGCAGGCCAAAATTCATGCCTTGAACAACCCTCGACGACTTTGGAGATAAAAAATGGTTGAAGACCACAAAACCAACAAGGGTTGAATGATTACAACGCGCTTTGACACAATCTAGGACACGATGTGGGCGCATCAATTATATTTCTTGCTAAATTGCCAAAATCAACTGTAAAGGCTCATAAAATTGGTCTAAATTATTCTAAACTAACTTAGCTTATTAACTGACATGTTTTCACCTATTTTACTTGTTTTAGGACATTTTGTGGTCAAACCATCATGCTAAATAACTCTTTTTCTAAAAAAAAGTAACAAAATAGACTGTAACAATATACACTTTATGACATTTATCACATGCTTCCTAGGAAATTTCCTAAGAGAGCACCCAACACATAATTGCTCCGTGCTAAGCATGTTTAACTTTTGAGTTCCTATGTTTGAGCCACCGAAAAAGAAGGTGTACTTTGTTGGTATTGGTAGTACCTTTCGATTCTTTTAAGTTTTTCTTAACCATACTTCTATATCCTCAGGATCTCTCTCATTCGAATGTGATCTAGGTTCATTCATGTGCCCCTCATGAACTCAAGCATTACATTATATTTGTTTCTTAATATAGTTGTCTTTGTAGGCTTAGTATTAAGGGACTAATAATTATTTCGAACAAAAGGCATTTGTGTTTTAGTAGACAATTGGTTGTCCAATTTCTTCTAATACAATGGTTTTAGTATATTGTATTTTGTGTGGCTTAGTCTCAGGGGACTAGTTGTTACTTCGAATACAAGGTATTTATTTGTATTTGTTTATTTCTTTTTTTTTTTTTTTTTTTGGTGTGTTATCCAAGTTTTTGGGTCCGGTGGATTAATGACCCAAAAATAGGAGAAAAGATGAAAATTACCCCATTTTTTAGAAACAATGTTTTTTGACACTTTGCTAACGTTAAGTTCGAGTAAAATTACCAAAATAAACTCCACAGAAAAACCTGTCTCGCTCTCGCTCTCTTCCTTTCATCACTCCCTCTCTCTTGGTTAGGTCACTTCCTCTCTCACCTATCTCTCTCTCGCTCTTGCTCTCTCACTCTAGCTCTGGCCGCGCAATGTTGGTCAGAGTTGCAGGGTCGCGGAGAAGCTCTCACTCTTTCTCACGCACATAGTGTTGGTCAAAGTTGGTCACGCGTCATTGGTCGGAGATGCAAGGCGGAGCTAGTTGTGCATCATTTGTCGGAGCTGCATGATCACGAAGAAGAAGAAGAAATTGTGCCAGAGTTTCAAACCTTCGCTGGAGAAGAAGAATGAAATCGTGTTGGGAAGGAGGAAAAATGAAAAGGCAAATGTATAATTTCATGTGTATGTGACATCAGCAAAAGGTCATGTGACATCAACAAAAGGTCATTTGACATTTAAAACTAGGTCATTTGTCATTTTGGGTCTTTAAAATAGATTTTTTTTTACAATTATTCCCAAGTTTTTATTGGAGAAGTAATTTTAAGTTCAAGATTTTAAAATATTCAAATTTTTAATAGTTAATTGAACTAGTTGTTATGTTTTGAATGAGAAGATTTAAAACTACGTGGTTTTTTAATAGTTAATGAAATCTTTGTGTTTAAAAAAATTGAGATCTTTGTCATTGTTGTAAAATTGAGGAGCAAAATAACCGAAAAACAAGAGCATGAAAATTGAGAAATTATAATATTAAAATAATAAATCATAAAATAATATCCAAGTAATTAAAATAACCAAATTAAATAGAGTAAACTGAAAATAAACTAAAATAAAGAAAGTGGGATTTTTATGGAAAATGAAATTTCTCAAATTTCACCAATCTTTTCTCTTCTTTTCTCTCCAATGTGTGTGTTACAATATCTACCAAAAGCCTCTATTTATAGGTGATTTAGCAAGTAGGTAATGGAGCTTCATGGTCACTAAAGATCACCTTTAGGAGACACATGGCCTTTAGCCACTAAGTTTGGCTACATAATGGACATCTATTTACAAATATAATATTTATAATACTCCCCATTAGATGTCCATTATATATTATATGAAATATGTCTCGTTAAAACCTTACTAGGAAAAACCCAATGGGAAAAAAATCCTAGTGAAGGAAAAAGAGTACATATTTCATATAATCTAATGCTTTTAAAAGAATACAATACATTTGCTCCCCTCACAGGAACATCATTCGAGATATCTGAGTCGTCGCATTCCAATGTTTTGTACCAATTTTTCAAAGGTTGTGGTTGGTAATGATTTTGTAAAGAAGACTGCAAAGTTATCCTTCGTACATATTTGTTGTATAGTGATGTCGTCATTTTCTTCAACATCATGAGTGTAGAAAAGTTTTGATGAAATATGCTTTGTTCTATCTCCTTTAAATATACCATTCTTTGATTTGGGCTATACATGCTGTGTTGTTTTCGTATAATGTTGTTGAAGTATTTTTACTAAAAAACAAGTCACATATTTCACGAATGTGTTCAGTCATTGATCTTAGTCATACACATTCTCTACTAGCTTCATGGATTGCAAGAATTTCAGGATGATTTGAGAAAATTGTTGTTATGGTCTGTTTCCTGATTGTCAGGATATAGCAATTCCTCCATATGTGAACAAATAACCTATTTGAGATCTAGCTTTGTGTGGATCAGATAAATATCCAGAATCTGCATAACCAACTAAGTCAAAATTTGATTTATTTGAATAAAACAAACCTCTATTGATCCTCGGAGATAACAGAGTATATGCTTAATTTCATTTCAATGTCTTTTTATTGGAGAAGAAATGTATCTAACTAATAAATTTACTGAAAATGCAATATCTGATCTTGTATTATTAGCAAGATAATAAGTGCACTGATTGCACTAAGATATATGGTACTTTAGGACCAAGAAGTTCTTCATTATTATCTCGAGTTTGAATATTTCTCTCTTTTCACATCTAGTGAACAAACTTCCATTGGAATGTTTAATAGATGTGCTTTGTCCATATAGAATATTTTTAAAAAAATTTCTGTATAAGTTGAGTGTGAACAATCTCATTTGCTAAATGCTCAATTTGCAATCCAAGGCAAAATTTTGTTTTTTTCGAGATATTTCATCTCAAATTCTTTCAAATTCTTTCTTAAGATATTCTATTGACTTTGAAAGCTCTTTAGAAGTTCCAATTATATTTAAGTCATCAACATGTACAGATATAATAGCAAATCCTAACTGTGATTTCTTTATAAAAACACATGCATATATGGGATTATTTTGATATCCTTCTTTCAACAAATATCCACTCAGGCGATTATACCACATTCGTCCTGATTGTTTTGATCCATATAGATCTCTGTAACTTTATTGAATATTGTTCTCGAGAACTTGATTTATGTATTTCAGGTATCTTAAATTCTTCTGGGATTCTCATATAAATGTCATTATCAAGGGATGCATATAAATATGCTATGACAACATCCATAAGATGCATGTCCAAATTTTCATACACAGTCAAACCAATTAAATATCTTAATGTAATTGCATCCACCACTGGAGAATATGTCTCCTCATAATCAATATCTTTGTGAAAAATATTTTGCAACTAGTCTTGCTTTATATCTTGTGATCTCATTATTTTCATTTCTTTTTCTCATAAATACCCATTTGTATCCCACAGATTTGACATCTTCTGGTGACTGGACTACTGGTCCAAAAACTTAACGTTTTGAAAGTGATTTTAATACTGACTCGATTGTTCCTTTCCACCGAAGCCAATCTCTTCTATGTCGACATTCTTCAACAGATTTTGGTTCAGGATCCTCATTTTCAGATATAATATCAAGTGCAACATTATGTGCAAAAATGTTATCAATAACTATATTAGTTTGATTTCATCTTTTCCTTGTCATGACATAATTTATTGATATCTCATTATTATCTTTAGGTATTTCACCTTTTTCACTAATTGGATTATCAGTCATGTCCAAGGTTTCTTCGTGGATATTTACATCCTCAACCAAGTCTTTTTTACTATCGTTTATTTTTCTTTCTCAAGGATTTTTATCTTTGGAACCCACTGGTCTACCATGCTTCTGGCGTGTTCTAGATTCATTAGTGACAACTTGCTGTATTGGGATATCAATTTTCGATGGAACATTTGTAACGGGTATATGTGATTTAGTTACTTTCTTTGCATCTATAAATGCATCTGGTAATTGATTTGCTATATTTTGCAAATGAATTATTTTCTGAACTTCAAGTTCACATTGATTTGTACGGGGATCTAAATGAGACAATAATGACGCATCCATGTAATTTTCTTTTCCAACTTCTTAATTCCTCCCCCTAATGTTGGAAAATTTGTCTCATCAAGTGACAATCAGCAAATCGTGCAATAAATACATCACTCGTCAGGGG